>JARHVA010002452.1:0-720000 GCA_037957365.1 Torreya grandis
TATGGGGAAGTGATACCCACATCTATCTCCATAAGCCTTATAATGACACATCTCCTATAAATAGATCTTGTTACACATTTGTGTCTAGCAATATTTTAATGATTCTTAATACATAAATTTTATTATGTTATACATAGACACATACATAATATTTATACATGATGCATCTTATTATCTTGAACATTCAATTACATTTAGGGACAACACTTCATTACTATCTACTTGGTTACATTGGGGAATGATGTTGTCCTATGCACTATAATACTCATTAGATGATACATCCATGTTTGGACCTTATGCACATTTATCTATATTACATAATTCCTACATGCTCACCAATCCATTTATCCTATTATATATAATATGGTGCCATGTTTCCCTACCTCCATACCATCATATCATCGAGGATGCATCACACATATTGAGCCATATAAAAGGACACATTCCTATGACATCGATACTCACCAAAGTGGTATATTCTCATTGAGCCTTAGTTGATGTTATCATTTAAATATTGTAGACACCTAAAACTGGCCTCAATGACCTCCAACCAAGATTTTGACGAATTTTCACCTAAAATACACAATTTGGCCTAAAAATACTAAAGCATGGTAAATAATGTGAAACCAACATATTTAAGTGCCAATTTTGGCCAGGGTATCCCTAAATGGGGCAATGAAATAAATGGGCTAGCTAACTTTGATCATATCATTTCGAGTCAAAATGTCAATTTTGCACCTAGGTGCTCTAGATTGCTCTTTTCTATCAAATCTCTTATATGAGACACTTGCCTTTGTTATTTGTTGTTTGTAACATTTTAAATGGGAATATAGTTCCAAATCATTTGACATTGCCTTCCAATTCCAATCCAATCAAATTTTGGATCAATAACAAGACATTCTGATCAATCTGAGTAATTTGTGCACAAAGTGCTTAAACATGCTTAAGAGCTAATTAATCCAAATCAAGGCCTAATTGAGAATTCCATGGAAACTTGTTGAATAATTTGTTTTAAAAATGAATATTGAATATCTGCATCATCAGTGGACCTCATTTCTTGGGAAGAAATTCCTAGGCCATAAATGCCATAAATATCAAGATTCATGCCCTCCATGCCTCATTAATGCATTCTATGATGCCCTTCATGCCTCTTAATTTCCCCTTCTTCCAATGTCATAATGAACCTATTTATCAATTTTAATACCAAAAATTGAATTAATCCTCAACCACACATCTCAATCTCAAGATGGATGGTTCAGGTTGATTCTAGATATTCTCAAAAATCTATAAATAGAGAGGCCATGAACATCATTTCAAAGCTATTTTGGTGCAAAGTTATAATGCACAAATATCTTCAAGAAGCCATTACAATTAGTGTTACTATACCAAATTAATTCCAAGCCAAGCCAAGCTAAGCCAAAGGTGCCAAGGAGAGATGGAGGTAGACAAGCTTCCATTTCCAAGGACTTATGAGCACAAGCTGAGCAATCCACTACAACAAGCATTTTGGAGCATCCAAGGAAGGTAAAAGAGAGTTTCTTTTATATTTTAGTTGTGTATTTTATTCATATTTGTTAACTAAGCTCTCTCTAGTGTCTAGGCCTAGAGATGTTATGCTAGTTAGTGTGTTTCTTTCATTTTGTTTTCATTTTGGAACTAACCTCATACTAACTGTCCTCTCTTGTGTCAAATTCCTAGATCACATATGGCACACTTGATGGGACTAGATGCATTCCACACATGAAAAAGATCATTTTATAGCTTTAAAATATTTATTTGGACCATTAAAACTCTTACAAACTGATTTTCTAACATTATTTTTCTATTTTTTATTCGCTACAGGTTTACACAATAATTGACGTTGGCTATTAAGACCGGAAACGATTGGATAACTTAACCAATGCCAGTTGGTAAAATTGACATCAGTTGGATACCTATCATTGGTCACATTTATATAACTGATGTTGGTTAGATAACTGTCATCGGTTATAAAATGTAACCATCATCGATTATATAACCAACATCGGTCACTGTGTTTTTTCTTAAAACACAAATCTGAGAGCTCTTTTTTTAAAGTTTATTGTATCAAAATTAAAAGAGATTCAAGGATAAAGGACATTCTAACATTTTTGTTGTAGGACCAAGCTTGACATTTGCTAAAAACATGTTTAGATCACCTTTTGCATACTTAAAAATCGATTAGGAACCTTGTTTTGGTGTTTACCAAAAAACAAATTTTAGATATTTATGGTGAATGTTTTCAAAGTTTGCAACTACGACCAAGGGGTCAAATGAACACCACCTCATTTTCCATTTGGGCTTAAAAATAAACTCACCTTTTCAAAACTTTTTGTATTTACTTGGTTTTTTAGATTAGATTTTTGTCTGGTAAAAAGAGGGATGTTGCATGTATGCTCTTCCATTTGTCTCCTTTAGGGGACCCTTAGAATCAGAAGTGTTATTCCTATTGTGGGTATCCTAGTCTGAGGATTAGAAAAAAAATCATCTAAATCACTCCCTAAAAACTCATCAAAATTTGGGTGACTTTCATGTTTTTTTTAATTTTTATGCAAACTTGGCTTGCAAGGGGGATTTCATCACCTCCCATGAGTTCTTTAGAGAAGCTTTGACCTAGGGTTTCACCTCTTGGCATTGAATTCATTTGGCTCCTAATTGGAATTGCACACATGATGTAGTGACACTTTGGACATCACACTATACTGAATGAATAACATGATGTAGTGGTTGCAAAAATGACTAAACCTTTTTGCAACAAGCCAAGTGATATGAACCTAAAATTTGTGATTTTCTTTTGCATTGTTTTGCATGAAAGTCATTATGCAATTGATTTCCCTAGAGCATTCAGAAACTTGTTAGATCTTAAAAAAATCCCCACTTGTCATGGAAGTATTATTGGTGCAAGGTGCACCTCAAGGTCCATGTCAAAGTACTATCATTTGAGAGAAGGGGGTGTAAAAACTCTATACATTTACTTTTGGTTGAACACTTAAAATCCTCTCAAATGATGTATATTGACAGATTCCAACAATACCAAGTAACCTTATCAATTTAGAATTTAAGAGCGATTAATTAGTTGGTCTTATCCTAGATTAGAGTCTTGTTTGAAGTCAAAACTTGGTGTAAACAAAAAATTCAAACCAAACACATAGTCCTAATTTTCCTTTGAATAGGGAGGCATGAGATCATCAATTTGTCTTATTCAAGGTTCATCAAAAGCTTGAGAGTCATATCATCCACTTTGTCTTAGTTATGCTACCCAATTGAGTCTAGACCTTTACCAAAGTTGTTTTAAGTCCTTCAGTTGTAATTTAAATTCATACATTTCACCTTTATGAGTTCATAGGGTTGATGTGTTAAGTGGGGTCACCATTTGAACTAAACTTGAGGGAACTTATGTTTAATTTCCAATTTAAGTTTAAGGCCATTCAAGACTCATAATCATTATCATCACTTGATAGACTTAAGCCATTTTCTCCTAAACACTTTCACTTTGAGTCTATGCACCACAACATTTTGAGTCAAGAAAAGTAGGGTTATGCTATCAAAATTATGGGAAATTATATTTGCCTTAGAACATTTTTAAAGCAAACTTTTTTTGTCACACTTTTTGGGTAGTATAGAGTCGTTACGCTGCCCAAAGTATTTCAAATATTATTTCATAGACCCTTTTGCATAGAGTTTAAATTTGTTCTTACATTTTCAAACCAATCCAAGTGTACTTTTGTGATCTTTTTTCTAAAACAGTTATACTATTACCTTTTGTCTAGCTTGTTTGTCCAAAGAACCAAGTTTTATAATATTTTTTTTGAGAAAATAAACTATTTATAAAGTGCCTTTTGTTTCATACCTTATACCTAGTTGATCAAGTTCATGTCCAAGAATCAAATGCCTAGTGTTTGTTAGAAGTGTTTCAAATCTATTAGATTAAAACTTTCATCTATTTCAAAGTCTAGATTTTGACGCCGTTTGGCCAAGAGTCCTAGTGCATACCTAGTTTGAGCCTAGCTTTTGATGCCACATTTGGCCAAAAGACCTAGCAACTTTTAAATTCCTAGAGTAGATTGATTTGAAACACTTCGATCTTAGAGTTTGGCATTTTGATTTTTAGTCCATTTACTTGCTTATCTTTGTGTGAACAATGAAATATTAGATACTTCATGCTAGCTTATTTCCTCACAAATATTTACATAAACCTTTTGATATTTTTGAAAAATCTAGACCAAGTTGGAACATCATCTGTTTTAGACATTGTCCTTTTTAGAGTTTTTAGAATTCTTTAACCTTTTATCTCAAAGCATTGACTATGGATCCCAACATGCATTTCTACACTTGTAGTGGACTCATGTATAATTCAGAGATTAGTAATGTAGTTGTGTATGATGAAATGGTGCAAGACTCTTATGTGGATAATATTGCTTATGAGATGGGTGTTAGGTTGTGGAGCTAAAAGCTTCACTGTTGCAGACATAGAGGAGGTTGTTGAGAGGTTGCTAAGTTGCAGGGAAATTGACGTCTGTCTGATCAGCCGACGTTAGTCATATACAGTGGGAAAGGCAACCGACATTGGTCAGGTATCGACCAATGTCGGTCATCTCTAGCCTGATAGGGACTAACGTTAGTCGCCTGTGCGGTTTCAAAACTGTCAGTTGCACAAACAGTTTGTTAATGAACCGAGTGTTTGCATGTTAAGAGCCAATTATAGACTTGAAGCTGTGGATCTAATTATTGTAATTGGATGTCTAATTATTGTTTGCATGAGATCTATTTAAGAGACTCATAGGTTGTATTGTAAAGGCGTTCTAGTTTGTGTTGAGCAAAGTTAGCTCCTTCTGTGTGTGAAGTGAGCAAGGGTGTTCCTCCTAGTTCCACAGGAGTGCCGAGTGTGTATGATCAAGTTGGTCTGCAGGTGTGCTAGATCAGGGAGAAGATCCACTGGAGTACTGATTTGGAGAATCATAAGGACTTGGTGAGGTAAGGACAAGGGTTCTTAGGGTGTAGAGAGGTCTACATGGTAACAGGTGTGTGTGCGAGGTCAAAGGAGATCTGCAGGTGGCAGTAGAATCAAAGGTGATAGCAACACATCAGAGAGCAAGAGAGGAAGGCAAGGCAGTTCTTTCCATAAGTAAGATCATTTGGGTTGTAGGTTGTTGCAGTTCTTGGGAGATCTACTTGAAGTACATTGAGTACTTGGAGTGCGTGGAGCACTTGTGGAGTGCGTGGAGCACTGGTGTACTGGCAGTAGTGGATACTGACTGGTTGGAGGTGAACACCAACTCTGTGTTTGAGTTGTGTGTTGGGACCGTAAGAGAGAGAGATTTGAGAAAATAATTACTGTACACTTGAGGTGTGGGAAGCCTTTGAGAGGTGTGAAGAAGAAGTGGCATCTTCTTTATTGTATTCTTTTTTGGATGAGTATTAATACAAGTTGTGTATTGTCTCTCATATTCTGTGTTGTTTCTGGTTTCTAGTTACTTGTTACTCTGGTTAATTCCACATCTTAAGGTGCTTGTATATGGTAATCAATTGTGCTTCCATGGGTTTCTAACAGTTGGTATCAGAGCTAAGGTTGCAGGGAGCAAGTTTGTGTTTGGTTACAGGTCACTCTTAGGGGTTTCTGATTGAGTGGGAGTATAACAACGGCAAAAGAAAGTACACTAAGAATGGAGAAACTAAATAACATGAATGGTCAATTACAATGTTATGGAAAGAAAGAGCAGGTTAAAAAAATTGCTGGTTGGTAGTAGATCAACATGAAGGAATTGAAGATGCAGATGTTGCAGGTGTTGTTGCACAGGATGCTCTGGGATGTTTCTTGGATAAAGTTGAATCTTGGTTAATAGATTCTATTGCCTCTTTCCATGCAGCCCCAAGTAGAGGGGTTGGTGAGCCTTGTCATAGTATTGGCAAAGGGGAAGTGATGCTGAAATTATAGGCGACCAACACATGGGTGTTGAAGAAGGTCATGCAGGTCCCAGTCTTGGAGATGCAGCTAATTGCTTCAAGAAAGTTGGGTGATGAGAGATGCATAGAAACTCTCATAGTGGATGCACTTGAATTAGCTGGTGGTAAGAAAGTAGGTACTCTTTATCTACTTACTTATATTACTGATTCTTCTTCTATTGCAAAGATGTGGCTTTGTAGGCTTGGTCACATGAACAAGAAGGAGATGCATGTTTTTAAGCGAAAGACATATGTGTTTGATAGAATTAAGAACTAGAAAGCCTTGGTGTTCTTGGAGGAGATGACGGATAGAGACCAATGGAGGAGGTTAGATACTTCTGAGCAGGGTGGTTTGGACAGGGTTTTGATCCATAGAGAGCTTGCAAGTGAAAAGTCATCACTCACAGGCATACACAAGTACCAGTGTCAGTTAAAGGTAACTGATGTTGAATAGATAGGTGCTAACATTGGTCATGTGTAGACTAGAGAAGTCGGTGGTGTTAGGCAGGTGGAGACCGATGTCGGCAGGATAACCGACGTCGGTGACCTGGACAGTCACATAGAACTGACGTCAGTCGGATGCAGACTATGTAGTGATCGAGGTCGGTCACTGAGACAGATTTTGGGTGGATAGCAAGCTGTCAAGGAGTCTCAAACGCCCATGGGGAGGACTGAAAGGGTAAGTAGGCCTCAAATTTGTTGTTCCTCTTCTTTATACTTATTTCTCACTACAGAGCAGGAAGGATCTAGGAAACAGTGGGAGCATGGCATGAACAGGTTGCAGAACCAAATGAGAGATTTGGTAGGGTTGCCAGCTGATATGAAAAGCACTGAGATGAATGGATACCTTGGTTAAAGAATAGAGAGAATGGACACGTGAGATGGAAGGCCAAGTTATATAGTCTTGAGGAAGTTGCAAGATAGTGGTACAGGTTTTGACAGGTGGATGACAAAGTAGGGCTTTAATTAATGTCAGTGTAACCATTGTGTGTCTTACCAGGTGGATGATGGTCACAACATTATCTTGTTACTATATGTGGAGGATGAGCTTGATGTAGGTTTAGACATACAGGGTTTTGCTGAGCTAAGGGTAAGGTTAGTTGAGTGGCATGTCATGAAGAATTTAGAGCAACAAAATTCTTTGGCATGACATGGAAGATCACAAGTTGATTTTGTCTTCAGTGGGAGCTGATGTGAATCAAGTGTTAGCGAGGTTTAATACGCAAGATTTAGAACTGGAGCACATCAAGGGTTGGACAGTTCAGTGTCTAAAATCACATGAGGTTTGGTATAGACCTGAGTTTGCCTAAGCAATGGGTGCTGTCAGAAAGTTTGTAGTCAATCTAGGAAGGAAGCACTGGAGGGCTGTTCAGTGGATTCTCAGGTATCTAAGAGGGACTAGCAGCAGGGATTAATGCTATGCAGGATTAAGTACTTCAGATGTGGTAGGTTACTTAGATGATAGGAGGTGCACCACAGGTTGTGTGGTGGGTGGTCTTCAAGATTGATCTTGAAGAGGGATACAAGCTAGGATACAGATTAGATGGGGTATAGGTATAGTGCATCTATTTATCTCTAAGTGGGAGATTGTTAGGTTGTGGAGCTAAAAGCTTCATTGTTGCAGACATGGAGGAGGTTGTTGAGAGGTTGCTAAGTTGCAGGGAAACTGACGTCGGTCTGATCAGCCGATGTCGGTCATATACAATGGGAAAGGCAACCGGCATCAGTTAGGTATCGGCCAACATTGATCATCTCCAACCTAACAGGGACTGACGTCAGTCACTTGTGCAGTTTTAGAACTATTGGTTGCATGAACAGTTTGTTAATGAACTGAGTGTTTGCATGTTAAGAGCCAATTATAGACTTGAAGCTGCAGATCTAATTATTGTAATTAGATGTATAATTATTATTTGCATGAGATCTATTTAAGAGACTCATAGGCTGTATTGTAAAGGCATTCTAGTTTGAGTTGAGCAAAGTTAGCTCCTTCTGTGTGTGAAGTGAGCAAGGGTGTTCCTCTTAGTTCCATAGGGGTGCCGAGTGTGTATGATCAAGTTGGTCTGCAGGTTTGCTAGATCAAGGAGAAGATCCATCGGGCTACTGATTTGGAGAATCATAAGGACTTGGTGAGGAAAGGACAAGGGTTCTTCAAGGTGTAGAGAGATCTACATGGTAACAGGTGTGTGTACGAGGTCAAAGGAGATCTGTAGGTGGCAGCAGAATCAAAGGTGATAGCAACACATCAGAGATCAAGAGAGGAAGGCAAGACAGTTCCTTCCATAAGTAAGATCATTTGGGTTGCAAGTTGTTGTAGTTCTTGGGAGATCTACTTGAAGTACATTGAGTACTTGGAGTGCGTGGAGCACTTGTGGAGTGCATGGAGCACTGGTGTACTGGCAGTAGTGGATATTGACTGGTTGGAGGTGAACACCAACTCTGTGTTTGAGTTGTGTGTTGGGACCGTAAGAGAGAGAGAGAGAGCTTTGAGAAAAGAATTACTGTACACTTGAGGTGTGGGAAGCCTCTGAGAGGTGTGAAAAAGAAGTGGCATCTTCTTTATTATATTCTTTTTTGGATGAGTATTAATACAAGTTATGTATTGTCTCTCATATTCTGTGTTGTTTCTAGTTTCTAGTTACTTGTTACTTTTGGTTAATTTCGCATCTTAATTTGCTTGTATATGGTAATCAATTGTGTCAGGATCTTGCTCCACCAATTAGAGCACATATGATTACTTCTTGTATTAGCAACTAAACACGAAATTTAACCAGAATGATAAGTAACTAGAAATATGAAACAACACAGGAATATGAGAGACAATACACAATTATATTAATAATCACTCAGAAGAAAATAAAATAAAGAATATGCCACTTCTTCTTCCACCTCAAAGGCTCGCCACACCTCAAGACCTTCTTCCATCTCTCTCTCAGTCTCAACAATCAACTCCAATACATAATTGATGTTCACCTCCACCAATCAGTAACACACTGCCAGTACACCAAGTACACAACTGGACTCCAAGTAGATCTCCTGCTCTCTGTTGCTACTTGCAAATCACTAGACCTTACTCACCATTGTAGATCTCCAAAAGAAGCCATGCACACTTGCTGACCAAGATCATACATATACGAAGAACCCTTCTGATTCTCCAAACCAGCACTCACACTTGGTACTGTGGCACTAGGAGGAACACACCATTGCTCTCCTCTCTCTGAGGGAGCTTATTTGTTCTCTTACTCTCTAGCACTAGTTTAAAATACAACCCATGAGTCTATATATAGATCTCATGCTTACAATAATTAGACTATCTTATTTACAATAATTAGACACGCAACTCAAGAATATAATTAGCCTTTAACATGCAAACTAACAGTCTAAAAATAGACTCTCTAGAATCAACATGCAAACTGCATGTTCATGCACAGGCTATCGACGTCAGCTCCTCCCTGATCGATGTCGATTGATTGGTAACCGACGTCAGTTGCTTCTTCACTGCTATCTGATTGACATTGATTGATCAGACTAATGTCGGTTGCCCTACAACTCATTTTGCAACTCTCTACAACCTCCACAACCTCTGTAACTCCTCCTGTTTGCATCTTAGTGAAGCTTTTAGCTCCACAACCTAACAATCTCCCACTTGGAGATAAATAGTTGCACCTATACCTATACCTATACACTATCTAATTCATTCCCTGGCTTGTATCCCTCTTCAAGATCAATCTTGAAGACCAACCACCACACAACCTGTGATGCTACCCCTGTCATCCAAGTAACCTGCCACATCTGAACCTACACCTCCATGTAGTGAAGACCTTGACCCTGCATAACATGTTAACCTGCTGCTAGTCCCTCTCAGATACCTGAGAATCCACTGAACTGCCCTCCAGTACTTCTTCCCTGAATTGGCTCCATACTTTTTGACAACTCTCACTGATTGAGAAAACTCAAGTCTACACTAGACCTCATGTGATTTCAAACCCTGTTCTAAGCTAAGCTTGAACTGTCCAGCCCTTGGTGTGCTTACCGATTATGCATCCTACATCTTGAGCCCCGCCAACACCATCTTCACAACAGCTCCCACTGGAAACAAAATCTCCATGTTTCTTATGCCAAAATTTTTTTCTGCTCTAAATTCTTCATGACATATAATTCCACTCATTCTTAGCAAGTCTCATACACTCTCTAGCCCTATGACAAAATTTATTGCAAGTGTAATAATAACCATTGAATTTGGCATACCTCATGGCATTTGGTTATTTGATATGATTTGTCTCCATTCTACTAGAATCTTCATTATGACTGATTATTGATGCTCAAGTTATGATTATCTTTGTTTACTTTAGTCTTCATGTTGTCTTGAGTTACATTCTTCTGTTTTTCTTTATGACCAATTCTAGTTCTATTAATAGCATGCTTTTGACTATTCAGAATGTTATCTAGATCACTTGAACTCTTTTCAAACATCACAAATGACTTCACCTTACCAGATGTATTTTCTAGCTCAACTTTTAATGACTCATTTTAAATCACATACCTTAAATACTTATATTTTTTAGCTTCCAGTCTTGTAGATAGGATTTCCAATTGACAACTAGAATGCTTAACTATGTCTTCATGTTCTTGGTGTCTTCATTCATTATTGCCTCAAACATACTAAATTGCTATTCATAGTCCTTGATTTGAGACATCATCTTCTTGTTAATCTTCTTCTCAATCTTCAATTCTTCATGGGCATTCCTCAATTCAATTTCACAATCCTCCTTGTCTTCTTCATTATCTATATCACTTCATGTAGACTCCTTTTGATATGAGTAACTTCCTTACTCGGCCATGTAGAGGACTTCATCTTTACTATCAAACTCAAAATTATTATCTTCACTCTCATCTAATGAGCTAAAATATTTATTAGTGTAGAGACCCTTCTTGTTCTTGAAGGACTTCTTGTTGTCAAAATTTTTGAATCTTTTCTTCCTCTTATCAGCCCTGAATGTCTATTTGCCTTCATCTTGGCTTTCAACATGCTCTTCATCATCATTGTTCTTATGCTTATGAGGGTACTTGTTAGCAAAGTGTCCCACTTCTCCATAATTAAAACATTTAAAGGGTAGCTTACCCTTATACTTCCCTGAGCCTATTTTTAATTTACTTGTAAACAAAGCTATTAGTTCATCATCAGATATCTCATCATACATGACTTCCTTACCTTGAGTTCTTTTTTTATTTGAATTCATTTCTATCTTGAATGTTGCTTTTTACTTTGGTATTTTGTCATCATTGACTCTCATTTCATAGGCAATAAGGATACTATGCAATTCATCTATCTTCATCTAAGTAAGATCACGACTTTCTTCTACAATAAATACTTTAGAATCAAACTTGAGGAAGAGAGACCTTAATACTTTTCATACTACAGTAACTTCTTCAAGCTTCTCTCCAAGACCTTTGATAATGTTCACAATCTCATCAATTATCTATAGAAAAGATGCCATAGAATATTCTTCCTTCATTTTAAGACTCTTAAATTGTCTTCAATGAGTCTATAAATTGGCCAACTTGACCTTTGAATCCCCTTCATAAATGATCTACAATTTTTCCCATATCTCTTTGGTAGATTTACAATGAATTACCTTGGTGTACTCAGTCTCTAAAAGACCACAGGGGATGGCATTCATTGCCTTAGAATTTCTCTCACACAACTTCTTATCAGTTGTATTAGTTGGAGGGATTGGGGGGATGAATATCCATCCAAAATAGATTTCCAGATGTCAAACCCTATTGACATGATGTAGGTCATCATTATTGCACTCTAAAAAAGATAATTGGACCCATTGAACATTGGTGATTGCTTTGTAGAGAAACCCTACATCTGTTGACTAGCCATATTGTACCTTGTATCATCTTCAAGTGGTTAAAATTATAACAAAGGTCCTGCTTTGATACCAATTATTAGAGGTAAAATCACTGAAATGGGGGGGGGTGAATCAGTGATGCTAGATAATCCAAACTTCAATTCCAATTCTTTCAAACCCTTAAGAAAATAAAATTATCATTCATGAAGCATAAACATCATTTATAGCAACGAATAAGGAAGATAAGTAAGATCACACACAAACACAAGATCTACATGGAAAACTCTCTTGGGGAATAAAACTCACTAGAACATGTAAAATGGACTACAGTCTTATGATAACAAGATCTAAATTTAGACCAACACCAACTAATCAGGGAACACTCATCCCTTAATTTAGTGAGACACACATCCCACAAGGAGGAACCAACCCCCTAGGTAACCAAGAACCCACTCATTTACCTTAATTTGATCTCCACCTCTAATTTGATGTCTTATACACCTAATGATGAACTTCTTTTTCTTGCACTCTTCTTCACCCTTTTATCTGTCTCAAACAGCCTCTAAGGCTTACTTTCTCAATCAACCTCTTCTAGGATTATTAGGTCTAATGACCTATGTGTTCATATTTATCAACTTGATTAGATAAACATGTCTGATATTTGTCACACTTTGATGGTCCTCACCGACCTATACCTTTTTTTCCAAAGTTTCTCTTTTTTGTTAGTTTCACACTTGCTCAAATATACTTCCTTTTAACACATCACACACCCTCAAATTTTCTCATATAATGAATGCATCCAAACACCCATTTTGGATCACTCTAAGATTTTTATCTCATCCTCAATCTATTTTGTACTTCAATCCATATATTGAACACACTCCCTCTAATCTCTTTCCTTCATCTCTATCTTCTTCTCTCTCAACACATTATCCTTAAGTCTAGAAACCATTGCCTTGGTCTCCACTCTTTATAAAGTCTTCATGAATATCAATTTATAGGTCAGACATAATAATTACCTTAATCCTTAAGGCTTTTATCATGCTAACACATAGCTCAATACCATCCTCACAGGTCAGCCATAACATCTATGGGTCACACTTAAACAGCTACACCTTTCAATTAGGCCTTCATACTCACACATTACATGTGAAGATCATGTGCTCCATTAGATCCTTATTTAGTCATATTAAATGTTTGCCATTAAATCTATGATCCAATTAAATTTTCATCGTAGATCTTTGATAATGCAAATTTGTCTAAGTATGGGAACTTAGTGAACTCAGCCTGAAAAGCCAACTTTGCACCTTAATAACTTTTGCTATGCACCATATCTAGACCTAAAATTTTAACCACATGATCAACTATCACAGGGGAATATATCCATGTATCAAACTACTCTTAAAACCTTCACATGTGTGAAATATGATGTCATTAATTTTCTCACTCAACCTTATCTATCAAGATGACTACTTGAACATAGACACTCATATGACTGCTCTAATGAATTTCTTTCACTTTCACAAGCACTCCAAGCACTCATAACACCCAATAGAGTCTTTGAAACATGTCCATATAATCAATATCATCCATAAAATGCCTCACTAATATAAACACTGAATAACCATGTAGGAACATTGAAGCTCATTGAAGCACACTTTGTCATTGTCATTATAACACACATGACACCTCATCAACATCCTTGGTCACCTTAGAGACATCATTGACAAACCTCTAAAAAATGTTTCTAAGCCAACATTATTTTTTGGTATCAAAATTTAGAACAACTTTTTTAAGCCAACATTATTTGGTGGTTTCAACATTCAAAACTATTTTTGACCCAACCCTCTTTGGTTTATTTTACCTGCACATTTTGGTTAGATGACACATGTATCTATAGTCAATCATGTTCACACAACCAGATTTATAGAATATACTTGTGATTCATTACAAGTTTAATTAGATTCAATAGTCATATATAATAACTTGATTTTTTTTCACTCTTTCATTGTACATGGGTGCCTCATGAGGCCTAGTTGTCGGGAACCATACTTATGAGATTAAGACTTCTTCTATTTTACCACATCACTTAAGCTCATCTTTAGGGGGTGTTGGTATGTTCCATGCTCATACTTATTATGAATTAAATCTCAAGTAGTGTTGTTTATAAGGTGAGATTTAATATGTGCACAACATTATTTAATGCATATTTACTGTGGTAGTTATCCTCACATGTGTGAGAATGGTTAGGTATAACTTGAAGAATGATCCCAACTTTCACTCCACCAATAATAATATCTCACTCACCTTTTACTTTTCCTATATAAGAAAATTATGTTTCCTTGTTGTGGAATGGAGCTTAAATTCAGTTATCCATATATGGTGGAGATGTGGTATCTTAGAATAAATTATTTCAGTGTAACCATTGTTGGTTGCACATATACATTTTATATTACATTTAATTAATACATTATGTCTTTTATTAGTCAATACGTTTCTATTATTTGAATACTTTATGTGGATGGTGTCTATGTTGAAGTTCTTGAGATTTCTCTTTCCTAACATGATTTCAGTGATAAGAGTTTTTTCCTCTAATATGGCATCAAGCTATGTTTTTATAATAATTTATTTTATATTCGACACTTATTGTGTCACATCAAACTATCTTTTATTATGATATTATGCTTTGATCTACCTTATATAATTGTCATTCTCACCTAATTTTAGTGATTCATTGATACAAAAATTATTGTGACACATTGTATATAACTTATCATGTGCTATCAATTTAAATTTTTAAAAATATAAAAACAATCACAAAATACAAATAAAAAAATAAGTTGTATGATACATATCATGTTCTACCTATGCTCTACATTATATATTCATGTTTTCTACACGTGCTTCTCATGGCATGATTTGAGTGGATGAGATGCATGATATATAGGTTACATATGGTTAATAGAAATATAAGATGTGATGGGGGCATCTTTATATAGGTGGAATTTATAGGGTGACATATTTCTAGCTTACCATTCTCTACGTAGAAACTCTTTACATAGATTATACATATATTGCTATCATTTACATTTGGAATGTGTACATGGATATATTTAGATTAATATTACATGGATGCTGACATCTTATACCTTTATATCGATAGTTACATAAACATTGAGTCTTAGTACTATATTGTCTATGATTCTACTATGACTATGATTCATTGCTATACCTTGCCTCCTTATAAATGCATCACATATATGAGATATTTTGCCTTTATATTTCAAGGAACATATACCCATGTATACTTGAGTTTACTCTATACATCTTGTGAGTATAGTGAATCTATTAGGACACATTAATTTTCCCTCTCACCTTTGATCCCATCATCTATATATTTACATTTTGGGGGCAACACAATAGTTTTTCGTATGATACTAAATTGATAATTACATGAGCATACATGTATGCACATATATTCATGCCCATAGGGGCATGAATCATATTATATTTACTTAAGCATAATTGATCCTATATCATTTTTTGGAGCCACACTACCTATGTGCCTTGTATTACTACACTATTTGGCACCTGTGTCCTACACACCATTTGTAAATTGGCACATTATGATTTTCATACTTCCTACATACATGATAATATATTACACAATAGTGTGCATGAATTATACATTTACAATAAGGGCATTACACCTGCATGTTCCTTATGAGTAATCCATTTGACATATCACACCTAGACAATGGAATTATAAACATCATTATATTCAACTCACCTTTGAGTTTTATTTATAACATCTATACCTATAGTTTACTATGGGGAAGTGATACCCACATCTATCTCCATAAGCCTTATAATGACACATCTCCTATAAATAGATCTTGTTACACATTTGTGTCTAGCAATATTTTAATGATTCTTAATACATAAATTTTATTATGTTATACATAGACACATACATAATATTTATACATGATGCATCTTATTATCTTGAACATTCAATTACATTTAGGGACAACACTTCATTACTATCTACTTGGTTACATTGGGGAATGATGTTGTCCTATGCACTATAATACTCATTAGATGATACATCCATGTTTGGACCTTACTGCACATTTATCTATATTACATAATTCCTACATGCTCACCAATCCATTTATCCTATTATATATAATATGGTGCATGTTTCCCTACCTCCATACCATCATATCATCGAGGATGCATCACACATATTGAGCCATATACAAGGACACATTCCTATGACATCGATACTCACCAAAGTGGTATATTCTCATTGAGCCTTAGTTGATGTTATCATTTAAATATTGTAGACACCTAAAACTGGCCTCAATGACCTCCAACCAAGATTTTGACGAATTTTCACCTAAAATACACAATTTGGCCTAAAAATACTAAAGCATGGTAAATAATGTGAAACCAACATATTTAAGTGCCAATTTTGGCCAGGGTATCCCTAAATGGGGCAATGAAATAAATGGGCTAGCTAACTTTGATCATATCATTTCGAGTCAAAATGTCAATTTTGCACCTAGGTGCTCTAGATTGCTCTTTTCTATCAAATCTCTTATATGAGACACTTGCCTTTGTTATTTGTTGTTTGTAACATTTTAAATGGGAATATAGTTCCAAATCATTTGACATTGCCTTCCAATTCCAATCCAATCAAATTTTGGATCAATAACAAGACATTCTGATCAATCTGAGTAATTTGTGCACAAAGTGCTTAAACATGCTTAAGAGCTAATTAATCCAAATCAAGGCCTAATTGAGAATTCCATGGAAACTTGTTGAATAATTTGTTTTAAAAATGAATATTGAATATCTGCATCATCAGTGGACCTCATTTCTTGGGAAGAAATTCCTAGGCCATAAATGCCATAAATATCAAGATTCATGCCCTCCATGCCTCATTAATGCATTCTATGATGCCCTTCATGCCTCTTAATTTCCCCTTCTTCCAATGTCATAATGAACCTATTTATCAATTTTAATACCAAAAATTGAATTAATCCTCAACCACACATCTCAATCTCAAGATGGATGGTTCAGGTTGATTCTAGATATTCTCAAAAATCTATAAATAGAGAGGCCATGAACATCATTTCAAAGCTATTTTGGTGCAAAGTTATAATGCACAAATATCTTCAAGAAGCCATTACAATTAGTGTTACTATACCAAATTAATTCCAAGCCAAGCCAAGCTAAGCCAAAGGTGCCAAGGAGAGATGGAGGTAGACAAGCTTCCATTTCCAAGGACTTATGAGCACAAGCTGAGCAATCCACTACAACAAGCATTTTGGAGCATCCAAGGAAGGTAAAAGAGAGTTTCTTTTATATTTTAGTTGTGTATTTTATTCATATTTGTTAACTAAGCTCTCTCTAGTGTCTAGGCCTAGAGATGTTATGCTAGTTAGTGTGTTTCTTTCATTTTGTTTTCATTTTGGAACTAACCTCATACTAACTGTCCTCTCTTGTGTCAAATTCCTAGATCACATATGGCACACTTGATGGGACTAGATGCATTCCACACATGAAAAAGATCATTTTATAGCTTTAAAATATTTATTTGGACCATTAAAACTCTTACAAACTGATTTTCTAACATTATTTTTCTATTTTTTATTCGCTACAGGTTTACACAATAATTGACGTTGGCTATTAAGACCGGAAACGATTGGATAACTTAACCAATGCCAGTTGGTAAAATTGACATCAGTTGGATACCTATCATTGGTCACATTTATATAACTGATGTTGGTTAGATAACTGTCATCGGTTATAAAATGTAACCATCATCGATTATATAACCAACATCGGTCACTGTGTTTTTTCTTAAAACACAAATCTGAGAGCTCTTTTTTTAAAGTTTATTGTATCAAAATTAAAAGAGATTCAAGGATAAAGGACATTCTAACATTTTTGTTGTAGGACCAAGCTTGACATTTGCTAAAAACATGTTTAGATCACCTTTTGCATACTTAAAAATCGATTAGGAACCTTGTTTTGGTGTTTACCAAAAAACAAATTTTAGATATTTATGGTGAATGTTTTCAAAGTTTGCAACTAAGACCAAGGGGTCAAATGAACACCACCTCATTTTCCATTTGGGCTTAAAAATAAACTCACCTTTTCAAAACTTTTTGTATTTACTTGGTTTTTTAGATTAGATTTTTGTCTGGTAAAAAGAGGGATGTTGCATGTATGCTCTTCCATTTGTCTCCTTTAGGGGACCCTTAGAATCAGAAGTGTTATTCCTATTGTGGGTATCCTAGTCTGAGGATTAGAAAAAAAATCATCTAAATCACTCCCTAAAAACTCATCAAAATTTGGGTGACTTTCATGTTTTTTTTAATTTTTATGCAAACTTGGCTTGCAAGGGGGATTTCATCACCTCCCATGAGTTCTTTAGAGAAGCTTTGACCTAGGGTTTCACCTCTTGGCATTGAATTCATTTGGCTCCTAATTGGAATTGCACACATGATGTAGTGACACTTTGGACATCACACTATACTGAATGAATAACATGATGTAGTGGTTGCAAAAATGACTAAACCTTTTTGCAACAAGCCAAGTGATATGAACCTAAAATTTGTGATTTTCTTTTGCATTGTTTTGCATGAAAGTCATTATGCAATTGATTTCCCTAGAGCATTCAGAAACTTGTTAGATCTTAAAAAAATCCCCACTTGTCATGGAAGTATTATTGGTGCAAGGTGCACCTCAAGGTCCATGTCAAAGTACTATCATTTGAGAGAAGGGGGTGTAAAAACTCTATACATTTACTTTTGGTTGAACACTTAAAATCCTCTCAAATGATGTATATTGACAGATTCCAACAATACCAAGTAACCTTATCAATTTAGAATTTAAGAGCGATTAATTAGTTGGTCTTATCCTAGATTAGAGTCTTGTTTGAAGTCAAAACTTGGTGTAAACAAAAAATTCAAACCAAACACATAGTCCTAATTTTCCTTTGAATAGGGAGGCATGAGATCATCAATTTGTCTTATTCAAGGTTCATCAAAAGCTTGAGAGTCATATCATCCACTTTGTCTTAGTTATGCTACCCAATTGAGTCTAGACCTTTACCAAAGTTGTTTTAAGTCCTTCAGTTGTAATTTAAATTCATACATTTCACCTTTATGAGTTCATAGGGTTGATGTGTTAAGTGGGGTCACCATTTGAACTAAACTTGAGGGAACTTATGTTTAATTTCCAATTTAAGTTTAAGGCCATTCAAGACTCATAATCATTATCATCACTTGATAGACTTAAGCCATTTTCTCCTAAACACTTTCACTTTGAGTCTATGCACCACAACATTTTGAGTCAAGAAAAGTAGGGTTATGCTATCAAAATTATGGGAAATTATATTTGCCTTAGAACATTTTTAAAGCAAACTTTTTTTGTCACACTTTTTGGGTAGTATAGAGTCGTTACGCTGCCCAAAGTATTTCAAATATTATTTCATAGACCCTTTTGCATAGAGTTTAAATTTGTTCTTACATTTTCAAACCAATCCAAGTGTACTTTTGTGATCTTTTTTCTAAAACAGTTATACTATTACCTTTTGTCTAGCTTGTTTGTCCAAAGAACCAAGTTTTATAATATTTTTTTTGAGAAAATAAACTATTTATAAAGTGCCTTTTGTTTCATACCTTATACCTAGTTGATCAAGTTCATGTCCAAGAATCAAATGCCTAGTGTTTGTTAGAAGTGTTTCAAATCTATTAGATTAAAACTTTCATCTATTTCAAAGTCTAGATTTTGACGCCGTTTGGCCAAGAGTCCTAGTGCATACCTAGTTTGAGCCTAGCTTTTGATGCCACATTTGGCCAAAAGACCTAGCAACTTTTAAATTCCTAGAGTAGATTGATTTGAAACACTTCGATCTTAGAGTTTGGCATTTTGATTTTTAGTCCATTTACTTGCTTATCTTTGTGTGAACAATGAAATATTAGATACTTCATGCTAGCTTATTTCCTCACAAATATTTACATAAACCTTTTGATATTTTTGAAAAATCTAGACCAAGTTGGAACATCATCTGTTTTAGACATTGTCCTTTTTAGAGTTTTTAGAATTCTTTAACCTTTTATCTCAAAGCATTGACTATGGATCCCAACATGCATTTCTACACTTGTAGTGGACTCATGTATAATTCAGAGATTAGTAATGTAGTTGTGTATGATGAAATGGTGCAAGACTCTTATGTGGATAATATTGCTTATGAGATGGGTGTTAGGTTGTGGAGCTAAAAGCTTCACTGTTGCAGACATAGAGGAGGTTGTTGAGAGGTTGCTAAGTTGCAGGGAAATTGACGTCTGTCTGATCAGCCGACGTTAGTCATATACAGTGGGAAAGGCAACCGACATTGGTCAGGTATCGACCAATGTCGGTCATCTCTAGCCTGATAGGGACTAACGTTAGTCGCCTGTGCGGTTTCAAAACTGTCAGTTGCACAAACAGTTTGTTAATGAACCGAGTGTTTGCATGTTAAGAGCCAATTATAGACTTGAAGCTGTGGATCTAATTATTGTAATTGGATGTCTAATTATTGTTTGCATGAGATCTATTTAAGAGACTCATAGGTTGTATTGTAAAGGCGTTCTAGTTTGTGTTGAGCAAAGTTAGCTCCTTCTGTGTGTGAAGTGAGCAAGGGTGTTCCTCCTAGTTCCACAGGAGTGCCGAGTGTGTATGATCAAGTTGGTCTGCAGGTGTGCTAGATCAGGGAGAAGATCCACTGGAGTACTGATTTGGAGAATCATAAGGACTTGGTGAGGTAAGGACAAGGGTTCTTAGGGTGTAGAGAGGTCTACATGGTAACAGGTGTGTGTGCGAGGTCAAAGGAGATCTGCAGGTGGCAGTAGAATCAAAGGTGATAGCAACACATCAGAGAGCAAGAGAGGAAGGCAAGGCAGTTCTTTCCATAAGTAAGATCATTTGGGTTGTAGGTTGTTGCAGTTCTTGGGAGATCTACTTGAAGTACATTGAGTACTTGGAGTGCGTGGAGCACTTGTGGAGTGCGTGGAGCACTGGTGTACTGGCAGTAGTGGATACTGACTGGTTGGAGGTGAACACCAACTCTGTGTTTGAGTTGTGTGTTGGGACCGTAAGAGAGAGAGATTTGAGAAAATAATTACTGTACACTTGAGGTGTGGGAAGCCTTTGAGAGGTGTGAAGAAGAAGTGGCATCTTCTTTATTGTATTCTTTTTTGGATGAGTATTAATACAAGTTGTGTATTGTCTCTCATATTCTGTGTTGTTTCTGGTTTCTAGTTACTTGTTACTCTGGTTAATTCCACATCTTAAGGTGCTTGTATATGGTAATCAATTGTGCTTCCATGGGTTTCTAACAGTTGGTATCAGAGCTAAGGTTGCAGGGAGCAAGTTTGTGTTTGGTTACAGGTCACTCTTAGGGGTTTCTGATTGAGTGGGAGTATAACAACGGCAAAAGAAAGTACACTAAGAATGGAGAAACTAAATAACATGAATGGTCAATTACAATGTTATGGAAAGAAAGAGCAGGTTAAAAAAATTGCTGGTTGGTAGTAGATCAACATGAAGGAATTGAAGATGCAGATGTTGCAGGTGTTGTTGCACAGGATGCTCTGGGATGTTTCTTGGATAAAGTTGAATCTTGGTTAATAGATTCTATTGCCTCTTTCCATGCAGCCCCAAGTAGAGGGGTTGGTGAGCCTTGTCATAGTATTGGCAAAGGGGAAGTGATGCTGAAATTATAGGCGACCAACACATGGGTGTTGAAGAAGGTCATGCAGGTCCCAGTCTTGGAGATGCAGCTAATTGCTTCAAGAAAGTTGGGTGATGAGAGATGCATAGAAACTCTCATAGTGGATGCACTTGAATTAGCTGGTGGTAAGAAAGTAGGTACTCTTTATCTACTTACTTATATTACTGATTCTTCTTCTATTGCAAAGATGTGGCTTTGTAGGCTTGGTCACATGAACAAGAAGGAGATGCATGTTTTTAAGCGAAAGACATATGTGTTTGATAGAATTAAGAACTAGAAAGCCTTGGTGTTCTTGGAGGAGATGACGGATAGAGACCAATGGAGGAGGTTAGATACTTCTGAGCAGGGTGGTTTGGACAGGGTTTTGATCCATAGAGAGCTTGCAAGTGAAAAGTCATCACTCACAGGCATACACAAGTACCAGTGTCAGTTAAAGGTAACTGATGTTGAATAGATAGGTGCTAACATTGGTCATGTGTAGACTAGAGAAGTCGGTGGTGTTAGGCAGGTGGAGACCGATGTCGGCAGGATAACCGACGTCGGTGACCTGGACAGTCACATAGAACTGACGTCAGTCGGATGCAGACTATGTAGTGATCGAGGTCGGTCACTGAGACAGATTTTGGGTGGATAGCAAGCTGTCAAGGAGTCTCAAACGCCCATGGGGAGGACTGAAAGGGTAAGTAGGCCTCAAATTTGTTGTTCCTCTTCTTTATACTTATTTCTCACTACAGAGCAGGAAGGATCTAGGAAACAGTGGGAGCATGGCATGAACAGGTTGCAGAACCAAATGAGAGATTTGGTAGGGTTGCCAGCTGATATGAAAAGCACTGAGATGAATGGATACCTTGGTTAAAGAATAGAGAGAATGGACACGTGAGATGGAAGGCCAAGTTATATAGTCTTGAGGAAGTTGCAAGATAGTGGTACAGGTTTTGACAGGTGGATGACAAAGTAGGGCTTTAATTAATGTCAGTGTAACCATTGTGTGTCTTACCAGGTGGATGATGGTCACAACATTATCTTGTTACTATATGTGGAGGATGAGCTTGATGTAGGTTTAGACATACAGGGTTTTGCTGAGCTAAGGGTAAGGTTAGTTGAGTGGCATGTCATGAAGAATTTAGAGCAACAAAATTCTTTGGCATGACATGGAAGATCACAAGTTGATTTTGTCTTCAGTGGGAGCTGATGTGAATCAAGTGTTAGCGAGGTTTAATACGCAAGATTTAGAACTGGAGCACATCAAGGGTTGGACAGTTCAGTGTCTAAAATCACATGAGGTTTGGTATAGACCTGAGTTTGCCTAAGCAATGGGTGCTGTCAGAAAGTTTGTAGTCAATCTAGGAAGGAAGCACTGGAGGGCTGTTCAGTGGATTCTCAGGTATCTAAGAGGGACTAGCAGCAGGGATTAATGCTATGCAGGATTAAGTACTTCAGATGTGGTAGGTTACTTAGATGATAGGAGGTGCACCACAGGTTGTGTGGTGGGTGGTCTTCAAGATTGATCTTGAAGAGGGATACAAGCTAGGATACAGATTAGATGGGGTATAGGTATAGTGCATCTATTTATCTCTAAGTGGGAGATTGTTAGGTTGTGGAGCTAAAAGCTTCATTGTTGCAGACATGGAGGAGGTTGTTGAGAGGTTGCTAAGTTGCAGGGAAACTGACGTCGGTCTGATCAGCCGATGTCGGTCATATACAATGGGAAAGGCAACCGGCATCAGTTAGGTATCGGCCAACATTGATCATCTCCAACCTAACAGGGACTGACGTCAGTCACTTGTGCAGTTTTAGAACTATTGGTTGCATGAACAGTTTGTTAATGAACTGAGTGTTTGCATGTTAAGAGCCAATTATAGACTTGAAGCTGCAGATCTAATTATTGTAATTAGATGTATAATTATTATTTGCATGAGATCTATTTAAGAGACTCATAGGCTGTATTGTAAAGGCATTCTAGTTTGAGTTGAGCAAAGTTAGCTCCTTCTGTGTGTGAAGTGAGCAAGGGTGTTCCTCTTAGTTCCATAGGGGTGCCGAGTGTGTATGATCAAGTTGGTCTGCAGGTTTGCTAGATCAAGGAGAAGATCCATCGGGCTACTGATTTGGAGAATCATAAGGACTTGGTGAGGAAAGGACAAGGGTTCTTCAAGGTGTAGAGAGATCTACATGGTAACAGGTGTGTGTACGAGGTCAAAGGAGATCTGTAGGTGGCAGCAGAATCAAAGGTGATAGCAACACATCAGAGATCAAGAGAGGAAGGCAAGACAGTTCCTTCCATAAGTAAGATCATTTGGGTTGCAAGTTGTTGTAGTTCTTGGGAGATCTACTTGAAGTACATTGAGTACTTGGAGTGCGTGGAGCACTTGTGGAGTGCATGGAGCACTGGTGTACTGGCAGTAGTGGATATTGACTGGTTGGAGGTGAACACCAACTCTGTGTTTGAGTTGTGTGTTGGGACCGTAAGAGAGAGAGAGAGAGCTTTGAGAAAAGAATTACTGTACACTTGAGGTGTGGGAAGCCTCTGAGAGGTGTGAAAAAGAAGTGGCATCTTCTTTATTATATTCTTTTTTGGATGAGTATTAATACAAGTTATGTATTGTCTCTCATATTCTGTGTTGTTTCTAGTTTCTAGTTACTTGTTACTTTTGGTTAATTTCGCATCTTAATTTGCTTGTATATGGTAATCAATTGTGTCAGGATCTTGCTCCACCAATTAGAGCACATATGATTACTTCTTGTATTAGCAACTAAACACGAAATTTAACCAGAATGATAAGTAACTAGAAATATGAAACAACACAGGAATATGAGAGACAATACACAATTATATTAATAATCACTCAGAAGAAAATAAAATAAAGAATATGCCACTTCTTCTTCCACCTCAAAGGCTCGCCACACCTCAAGACCTTCTTCCATCTCTCTCTCAGTCTCAACAATCAACTCCAATACATAATTGATGTTCACCTCCACCAATCAGTAACACACTGCCAGTACACCAAGTACACAACTGGACTCCAAGTAGATCTCCTGCTCTCTGTTGCTACTTGCAAATCACTAGACCTTACTCACCATTGTAGATCTCCAAAAGAAGCCATGCACACTTGCTGACCAAGATCATACATATACGAAGAACCCTTCTGATTCTCCAAACCAGCACTCACACTTGGTACTGTGGCACTAGGAGGAACACACCATTGCTCTCCTCTCTCTGAGGGAGCTTATTTGTTCTCTTACTCTCTAGCACTAGTTTAAAATACAACCCATGAGTCTATATATAGATCTCATGCTTACAATAATTAGACTATCTTATTTACAATAATTAGACACGCAACTCAAGAATATAATTAGCCTTTAACATGCAAACTAACAGTCTAAAAATAGACTCTCTAGAATCAACATGCAAACTGCATGTTCATGCACAGGCTATCGACGTCAGCTCCTCCCTGATCGATGTCGATTGATTGGTAACCGACGTCAGTTGCTTCTTCACTGCTATCTGATTGACATTGATTGATCAGACTAATGTCGGTTGCCCTACAACTCATTTTGCAACTCTCTACAACCTCCACAACCTCTGTAACTCCTCCTGTTTGCATCTTAGTGAAGCTTTTAGCTCCACAACCTAACAATCTCCCACTTGGAGATAAATAGTTGCACCTATACCTATACCTATACACTATCTAATTCATTCCCTGGCTTGTATCCCTCTTCAAGATCAATCTTGAAGACCAACCACCACACAACCTGTGATGCTACCCCTGTCATCCAAGTAACCTGCCACATCTGAACCTACACCTCCATGTAGTGAAGACCTTGACCCTGCATAACATGTTAACCTGCTGCTAGTCCCTCTCAGATACCTGAGAATCCACTGAACTGCCCTCCAGTACTTCTTCCCTGAATTGGCTCCATACTTTTTGACAACTCTCACTGATTGAGAAAACTCAAGTCTACACTAGACCTCATGTGATTTCAAACCCTGTTCTAAGCTAAGCTTGAACTGTCCAGCCCTTGGTGTGCTTACCGATTATGCATCCTACATCTTGAGCCCCGCCAACACCATCTTCACAACAGCTCCCACTGGAAACAAAATCTCCATGTTTCTTATGCCAAAATTTTTTTCTGCTCTAAATTCTTCATGACATACCTCTGAACTAACCTTACCTTTAGCTCAGCAAAACCCTGTATGTAAAAACCTGCTAGCAAATCACCCACATACAATAACAAGATAATGTTGCGACCATCATCCACCTGGTAAGACAAACACAATAGTTACACTGACATTGACTGAAGCTCTGCTTTGTCATCCACCTATCAAAACCTATACCACTATCCTGCAGCTTCCTCAAGACCATATACCTTGGCCTTTCATCTCACGTATCCATCCACTCTCTTATTCAACTTGGGAATCCATCCATCTCTCAGTGCTTTCTTCCAACTGATAACTCCACCAAAAAATACCTATTTGGTTCTTCTCCAAGGACTCATACTCCTCATCCATGCCAAGCTCCCATTGTATCTAAATTCTACCTACATTGCCTCTTCACGTCTTCCTGGTTCTTGACCATCAATAAGCAATATAAAGAAGGTGAACAATGAATATGAGGTTCACTTACCCTTTTAGTCCTTGATATGAGTGTTTGAGACCTTTTAACAGCTTGCCGTCCGCCCACCATCCATTCCAGTGACCAATCTCGGTCATCTCCCAGTTTGCATCTGATCGATGTCAGTTCCCTGCACTGACCCTTACTGTCGACGTCATTTCCTTGGCCGACACCGGTATCCCTTCTATCGATGTTGGTTCCTGCATGACCGACATCAGTCTTCCTATTGCTGACGTCGATTACTATATGACCGACGTCGGTACCTATGTTCACTTGTAAGTGATAACTTTTTACCCACGAGCTCTCCATGGATCAAAACCTTGTTCAAATCAACACAGCCTTGCTCAGAATAATTCAGTCCCCTCAACTGATCTCTGTCTGCCATCTCTTCCATGAACATCAAGGCTTTTCAGTTCTTAAGTTTGTCAAAAATATCTGTCTTTTGCTTAAGAACATGCATTCCCCTCCTACATATGTGACCAAGCCTACAAAGCCACATCTCTACAACAGAAGGTGAATCACTAATATAAGTAGATAGATAAAGGATACCTACTATCTTACCACCATCTAATTCAAGTGCATCTAATGTGAGAGTTACTATGCATCTCCCATCACCTAACTTTCTTGAAGAAATTAGACTCATCTCTAAGATTGGTACCTGCATGACCTCCTTCAACACCTGTGTGTTACCCGTCTACAATTTCAGCTTCACTTCCCCTTTGTCAATAATCTGACAAGGCTCACCAACCCCTAAATAAATCTCTCCAAAGACATACCCATGAAAAGATGCTCTATTTCGAGATGCATGGAAAGAGGCAAAAGAATCTGTAAACCAAGATTCTACTTTATCCAGAGCAACCTGTGCAACATTACCTGCAACATTTGTTTCTATACGCTGATTTTCTACCGACCAACAATCTCCTTTTACCTTCTCTTTCTTTCCATCAATCAGACCATTCATGCTATTCAATTTCTCCATTCGTAGCTTACTTTTTTCTGCCATTGCTATACTCCCACTCAATCTGAAACCCCTGTGAGTGACCTGTAATCAACAAACACTAACCAGATCTGAAACCACCTGTTAGTAACCCAACCAAAAGCTCTGATACCAACTGTCAGGATCTTGCTCCACCAATTAGAGCATATATGATTACTTTTTGTATTAGCAACTAAACACATAATTTAACCAGAATGATAAGTAATTAAAAATATGAAACAACATAGGAATATGAGAGACAATACAAAATTGTATTAATAATCACTCAGAAGAAAATACAATAAAGAAGATGCCACTTCTTCTTCCACCTTAAAGGCTCGCCACACCTCAAGACCTTCTTCCCTCTCTCTCTCGGTCCCAACAATCAACTCTAATACAGAATTGATGTTCACCTCCACCAGTCAGTAACACGCTGTCAGTACACCAAGTACACAACCATACTCCAAGTAGATCTCCTGCTCTCTGCTGCTACCTGCAAATCACTAGACCTTACTCACCATTGTAGATCTCTAAAAGAAGCCATGCACACTTGCTGACCAAGATCATACATATACAAAGAACCCTTATGATTCTCCAAACCAGCACCCACACTTAGTACTGTGGCACTAGGAGGAACACACCATTGCTCTCCTCTCTCTGAGGGAGCTTATTTGCTCTCTTACTCTCTAGCACTAGTTTACAATACAGCCCATGAGTCTATATATAGATCTCATGCTTACAATAATTAGACTATCTTAATTACAATAATTAGACACGCAACTCAAGACTATAATTAGCCTTTAACATGTAAACTAACAGTCCAAAAATAGACTCTCTAGAATCAACATGCAAACTGCATGTTCACGCATAGGTTGCCAACGTCGGCTCCTCCCTGACCGATGTTAGCCGACTGGTAACTCACGTTGGTTGCTTCTTCACTGTTATCTGATTGACGTGGGTTGATCAGACTAACGTCGGTTGCCCTGCAACTCATTCTACAACTCTCTGCAACCTCCACAACCTCTGTAACTCCTCCTATTTGCATCCTAATGAAGCTTTTAGCTCCACAACCTAACAAATTGTGCTTCCACAGGTTCTTAACAATGGGGTCTTTTCCCTCTTATAATACTCAATCAGGGGCACAAAGCTAAGATCAATTGACTAACTATCTAGTTAACACACCACCTTATTTAGAACAAGACCAAGAATAAATTGCACAATACCTTACTACAATACCCATAGTGGATGAGCCAGTTCTTCAACAGTCATATTCTACTAATACGTCTTCCATGTATGATCCATTTTTGTTTAAATGAAATTTGTTAGAGAACAAAGACAAGATTTTGGTTAGAGCCATAGAGGTAGGGGCCAAGTTTCCAATAGACTTTTCTCATAAAAATTTATCAAGTCTAGTAAGAGTGCCCCACAATATCATTTACGATCAATAGGATTTTTCTAGCAATCCTATGGATCTAGTCTAAACAACTTACTAAGATCTTAATATATCTAATCAAGGAAAAAAGTTCATGGAAGTTCACTTTAACCAAATGCAAACAACATATCAAACCTACTTGAATCTAGCACATAATTTTAATCAAATGAACATGGTGAGTAAGCCTCTTATTGACGTAATTCCTTCAATAGGAGTGTTGATAGACTTAACTTGACAAGAGAATCCAAATTTCAACCCACTTGTAGAAACTACTTTGATAGATAACTTGATGCATATGGCCGTTATTAAAGAAGTGACTTCAACCTATACACACAATAGCGAGCCAAACCTAGTGGACAATGTGAAAACAACATCCAATCCTGATTAAAGTGATACTAATACACAAACAACTAGTCAACAACATGTGCCTATAGTTAATCCCATGGGTAGATCATCATACTAGGGAATGGGAGATTCTACACCCCAAACTCAATTAGATGCTTCTTCAAGTGTAAAAACTATGGGATTAGGTAATAAAACAATGGATAATGTCATGCCTCAATGATAGAATATGATGAACCCTTCTCTTCCTCAACAAGTAATGAGTAGTATTCCACAACAACAAACACAATCTAGTGTATCAACGTAATAGAGGACAAATACATTGCTACCTCAATTAGGGGAAACAAATGTTATACCTCACCAGGTAACAATGAACATACGTCTTCAATCACAAACTAATATTCCCATTCAAAACCAAACAATTACTAGTCAACAATGTGCAAATATTAGTCAATGATAGATGCTAAATCTACAACATGTTTTCATTTCTCCATAGGGATTCACACAATAAAGAGGTCCCCATGTTTCTCAAATACCTACTAGACAAATGTTGGTTTAAAATATGCCACAAATTTAGAGATAGGGTCTTGGACCATAAGTTCCCACTTAAAAAAAAGGTTTGATTACTTGGCATCATGTCCCTTTTCAACCACAACAGGCACAGTATAGTTATATCCCTCTATCTCAACCATAACCACAATAGGCACAGTCTAGTTATATCCCTCTATCCTAACCACAAAATCCTCCAAGTCAAACCTTTATCATCAACCCAAACCAAAATATCACACAACTAAGTGTGCAATTTTAAGTACATCCTAATCTACCTATGCATATTCCTAGTCCATTTCCCAACCAAACCAATGTACCCTAACAATTATCTCTATCATACCCTAGTCAAAGTGTCCCACTTATGACCTCCCAACCATCTACCCAAACCAATATTCTCCTTCAAACCAATGTTCCTTCCAGTTTCTTATCCCAAGAATTGCAACATATAAAGGATGCAATTACTACCATTCAAGTTGGTAAATAGATTAAAAAGTTCAAATTAGATGATGTGTGTTCCTACCCATTCAACATGGAATATTTATAGATACCATTTCTTCTATGATATGAACCACTAAAATTTGACAAATACAAAGGGAAATGTGACCGTAAGGTTTATTTGATCAAATTCTTTGTCGCATGTCAACCAGTGGCATATAATGACATATACCTTTTGTTTTTGTTTCCAAGGAGATTGGCTAGACAAGCCTTGGAGTGGTTTTTAAAGTTGCTCAAAAATCTAGTAACAAATTTTGATGATCTTTCTGATAAGTTTGTGCAACACTTTTCCTATAGTATCAAGCATGAGATTTCATTAGTAGACTTAATGCAAGTAAAACAAAAAGTTGATGAGAGTTTTGAAAGCTATTTATAATGATGGAGAGCGCTTGCAAGCCATTTCACCCATAGTTTATTGGATAAACAATTAGCCACTATGTTTATAAAAAATTTGCATAGTGAGATAGCTTATCATTTGAAACTACAATGTGTAAATAGGAAATCATAAACAAAGGCTTGTTGATTGAGTGAGAACTCATCAATAAAGAAGTTATCAAGCTTAATTAAATTAATCAAACTCAAGGTACCAATCAAGGAAATGACCAACATACCATGCAAGCACCAACATCACAATTGGTACAGGTTAATAACCATGAAATATCGAAGCAATTCAACCGTATTAGGAATATTGTGAGAAATGGAGTAACTAAATTCTATCATATCCAAATGGTACAAATATTATCTGCACCACCATTTTAACTTATTCATACCTAGAAACCTATCTAACCAATATCATAAGCATAATAACCAAGACCTACACCACAATATACAATAGCCATTACCATTACAAACCCCTCTTCATAGTAAAACTGTGCCCATACATCATGTTTTTAGTGACCTAGGAGAACCTATTAAGTCAATATTTTACAAGTTTACTGCCACTAATCTGATTAGTTGGCCTATACCAAAGCATTATCCACAAGGCATTCCTTATCTTGATTGGTACCATGAAAATGAATTTTGTGACTATTATCAGGTCAACAGGCATAATCTATGAAAATCTTTCTAAATCAAGCATTTAATTGAGAATATGTTAGAGAATAGGAAGATAACATTGGATAATGGTGATTCTACTTCCAATCAATCTCTTGGAATTTATCAAAACCCTTTTCCGTGACATAATAATCAACAATAATAAAATAATTAGTGACAATAACAACAATGACCAGTGCAACAATAAAATCAATAGTATCAAAATCCAAGTCTAAATCAGTAGAATCAACAAAATCAATAACAAAACCCACAACAACAAAACAATAGACAAAACTAAGGTTAGAATGGTAACAACCAACAAACTTACCATGCAGTTGTACATGACTACAACAGGGTTGTAGGTCATATTGTAAGGGGTAGCATTAATACCATCTCCATTAATCTTAGACCAAACACTAATCAACCTAGACCATTGTTAAATAACAACATTCAGCCAAATTACATGGATAATCCTTCTTTGACATGGGAGTGCATATAACAAACCACTAAACTAGGACTTCCCCTTTTGGACCTTATATTGACAACTCATCCTTGCAACGTGACCACATATGAGTGCACCAACAACTGAGACTTGTCCTATCTGGTCCCACACCATTTCCAATATTTGTTATAAATAATGTTCCAATATTTAATCTTGATTATGCAATCATAAATTAGAGGTCAAAGATTACTATCCCAGGCCCACAAACATCCACCACTTTGCCTATCATTCAACCAATCATTTAGCCTTGAAATAAACTATTCACTATTGACCAAGACAAGAAATTTGATATTGTGAAACAATTATAGAAGACACCAACACAAATTTCTATTTTAGATTTACTACTAATGTCAATAATCCACAAGAGCATCTTGAATGAGTTTTTGACCCAATCCACTGTTGCTAGTGACATATCCCCTGATAAATTTCAAGCTTTGGTTGGACACCTAACTCCAACCCAACAAGTGACATTCAATCAAAGTGATCTGTCTTCCCTTGGCCCCCTCCATAATAATCCATTATACATAGAAGTTTATATAAGATGGCGTAAAGTGAAATATGTCCTTGTAGACAATGGATTCGGCCTCAACATAGTGTTTTGAAAGCTCATCAAGCTTCTTAGGTACACAATGGCATATTTTCAGTGAGAAACAATAACCATCAGAGCCTTTGGTAATCAAAAAAGAGAATCACAAGGCACCATTAGTTTGTCAGTTATCATTGGGCCTTTGACCCATGATACACTTTGCCATGTGCTTGATCTTGAGTTCTCATATAATATGCTTCTAAGAAGGCCTTGCTTACATGAGATTCATGTAGTCCTGTCAACGTTGCACCAATGTATCAATTTTTTCCACTCAGGGATGGAAGTGAATATTCCAAGAGATTTACACCCATATTAACACTACAAACATCTTGAGGCCAAATTTCAAAGCTATAATTATCAGTATGACATGAATCCAAGTTCTAAGCAAGATAAAGGAAAGGCTATACTTATTGATCCTTCACCAGATAGTTGCGTAAATCTTAATATCTTGGATTCCCTTTCCCACATGCCACCTCCTAAAGCTTCTAATCATTTCACCATTTTAGATAATGGATCAAGAGAGTATGTGATCCATTATACATTTCATATTGCCAATCTTTCTCAAAATTCAAAAACCTTTGGATGACCTAAAGTCACCCCACATATGCATTGGCAACAAAAGAACAAAGATAAGGGACCTATCACATTTATACCAGCATCTAGCCTAGACCCTGACCCTCTTAAAGGGGATGAATCATGGTTATACAATGATAACCAAGCTGATTGTTATAAAAATGCAAAGTATCCTATTCCCAATAGGATCATGGAGCATCACAATTATGAAGAAAGAAGCCTAAAACTAAATCAATAAAGAACTATCGAGCCAATTTCTATGACTAAGTATGAAAGACCTTATGAACTTAGATTTAAACTACTTGGGGGTGACCCCACATATCTTATTTAAACTCAAGTGATTAGTGATGATAATGTCGATAGTGAATTAGAGTTTGATCATTGCCTCACCTTAGATGACCTAGATAAAACCAACTTGTTTGATAATCATGCCATTTTTACCCTTACTTTGGCCATTCATCGCAACCCATTACCATTATATTATCCTCAATTAATAGATTGGGACCAACAAGAATCCAATCTACTGATTGATGATTTTTAGAATGATGAGGCATTCTATGACTTTTAAGGCCTTAAAGATAAAATTCTATTGGGAGATCACAAATTAAGACTCAATCACACTAGATCCTGTACCCTATTCTAGAGAGTGAGTGAACACCCTAAGCCAAAAACAAATAAGTAAAATATTGAGGTCCCAAAGTGAAAACCTCTTTGAGACACATTTTGACTAGGGAAAAACTAAAGATAAAGGCCAGTCTAGTGGTGAAAATCTATTTTAGGTGCCATTAAATGGGGTTGTTCATTCTTCTTTGAATTTAGACTAGGAGACCACCAATGATGAACTTACCTATGGATCCAAGTTTAGCTTTGAGAAATAACAAGTATTTGATCAAATCCTTCAAGAATTTCTAACTATTTTTGTCACATGGCCAACTATCCCATTAGGGGACTCAAATTCATCATGCTTAGGAGAAGTTGAAGAGCAAATCCTAATAGAGGACCCTAACATAATTCAATAGTTCAAGTCATTGCCTACTATCCTAAAAGATGGTTTGACCATTTTAGTCAAAGATATAATAGAGGTAAATATCAGGACTCCATCAGACATGAAATGGATAAAATTAGAAGCATCCCTCACTGAGGAGGAAGGTGACGTCTTTACAACTCTATTGAGATAATTTTTAGATATCTTTGCATGGGCCTATTCTGACATGCCAGGTTTAGACCCTGCCTTAGTTCTGTACCACCTTATGGTTAATCCTAATGCCAAATCAGTAAAACAAAAGTTATGTAAGATGTATCCTTGCATTGCTGTATTGGTAAAAAAAGAGTTGAAAAAACTCTTAGAATCAGGATGTATCCGATCTATTGACTACTTAGAATGGATCTCTAATGTGGTACTTGTTATTAAAAAGCTTGAAGGGATTAAAATTTGTACTAATTTTTGAGATATCAATAAAGCTTATCCTAAAGATGATTTTCCCTTGCCTAATATCGACATGATCATCAACTCCACCATAGGTTATGAAATGCTTGCACTCATGGATAGCTTTTCAGAATACAACTAGATCAGAATAACACCAGGAGATCAACATAAAATAGTGTTCTCCACTCCATAGGGAATATTTTGTTATCAGATAATGCCATGTGGCCTTAAGAATGCTAGAGCTACATATCAAAGGGCCATGACTATCATATTTTATGATATGATGCATAATATTGTTGAAGACTATGTCAATGACATTAAGAAAATCCAAAACCAAGGTCGACCATACAGCAGTGTTGTGTAAGATATTTGAAAGATTACGAGAGTACAAAGTAAAACTCAATCCAAAAAAATATGTGTTTGGTATAACTTCAAAGAAATTACATGGCTTCATCATGTCTCATATAGGTATTGAAGTCAATCTGGCTAAAGTCCATGTTATAATTGAGATGCCACCACCAACTAATTTAAAGCAACTCTATAGTTTGCAGGATAAGATCTAGTCAATTTGATGCTTCATTTGTTAGTTAGAAAAAAAGTGCCATCTATTTAGACACATTTTGGAGAAGGGAGTTGCATTTCACTGAGATGATCACTACCAAATAACTTTTCAACAACTCAAAGCCTATCTTGTTAAACTGTCTATTCTATTACCTCTTATGGTAGGAAAGCCATTCTTTTTATACCTATCAGCTATTGACCATGATATGGAGTCTTGGCTCAACATGATGATAATGGAAAAGAGCATGATGTATACTACCTAAGCTTTACCTTGGTTACATATGAACTTAACCATGCATTTATTAAAAAATTTTGTCTAGCCATGGTCTTTGTAGCTCATAAACTACACCATTACATGTTGAATAATAAGACCATGGTCATTTCAAAAGTAGATCTACTCAAGTATCTACTATCTAAAATAGATTTTCAAGGTAGAATGGCTAAATGGATCATGATTCTTAGTGAGTTTGACATAGAGTATGTCAATCAAAAGGTAATCAAGGGACAAGTTCTTACAGATCAACTCATTGAAGCACCTCTCATAGACACATAGCCACTCACATTTCAATTTTTTGATGAATCATTGACACACCCCTTAAGGAGTAGCCTTGGAAGTTATATTTTGATGGTTAATTTACTACACATGGATCGGGGGTAGGCCTATTGTTTATTACACCATAGGTGGACATAATCCCTAAATCATTTAAAATTAGCTTTCTTTGTACAAACAACATGGCTAAGTATGAAGCGCTTATTGTAAGACTTCAATAAATAATGCATTAGAATATATCTCATCTCTAAGTTTATGGTGATTCTTAGTTAATCATCAATCAGGCCACAAATCATTTTTAGATCAAAGATGAAAAGCTGGTTTCATATAAAGCCATGGTCAACACTCTTAAGCAACAAATTGTTAATATTCAATTTAAACACATACCAAAGGTTGGTAACAGTACTGTAGATGCCATGGATACTATTGGCTCTCTAATTTGACAAATAGATAAATCTAGAGAGTATTAGTTTCTCGTTGAGAATTTGTCAGCACCAGCTCATGAACCTTCAACTATTGCCATGATTTATGATATTATTGATCTTAATTCTATTTGGTATTCATACCTTTAAAACTACCTTCATGACCAAGTCCTACCACCTAGTCTATCTTAAAAACAAACCAAAGCTTTCATTCATCATTCTACTCATTATACTCTACTTGGATCCACCCTTTACCGTTGTAGTTTTGATGGAATTCTACTTCATTATTTAACTATGATAGAGTCTACACTAGCGTTAAGAGAAGTTCATGAAGGATTATGTGGAGCTCATTCTAGTAGGGTAGTCCTATCCAAAAATATCTTGCATGCTAGTTATTATTGGCCCATAATGGATGCAGATGCTGCTACATATGTAAATAAGTGTGATAAATGTCAACAGCATGCTAATCTGATTCATGTCCTAGTAAAAACTCTAAAACTGATGTTGGCACCATGGCCATTTTCCACATGAGGACTTGACCTCATTGGGAAGATCAACCCCACTTCATCTGATAGCCATAAACATATCCTTACCACCATCGAATATTTAACTAAGTAAATTGAAGCTATACCCTTCACTTACGTGATTAGAAAGCAAATTTCTAAATTCATCTTCAACCATCTAATTTATCACTATGGTATCCCATCTAACATTATATCTAATAATGGATGATCATTTAAGAAAAAGGATGTAGACCAACTAATGTACTGAATATAACATCACACAACATTTTTTTATAGCATATTACCCTCAAGGCAATGGCCAAGCTGAGGCATCCAACAAAACCATTGTCAATATTCTCAAAAAAATTGTTAATAATGTCAGTCATGATTGGTACTTACAGATATTCCCTACCCTTTGGGAATACCATATCAATCATCGTACTTCCACAAGACCCACTCCATACTCACTCATTTATGGTACTAAATCCATCCTTCCCATTGAGGTCGAATTTCCATCACTACGTATCTTTTTCAAGCATGTCCTAGATAATCATGACTATCAAGTAGGTCACCTACAAGAGCTAGACCTACTTGATTAGGAACACATGGCTGCACTCAACAATATTCAAGCATATCAGAACCAACTCAAAGGCCACTATAATCAACATGTTAAGTATGAAACATTTGAACTTGGTGATCTTGTTCTTAAAGAAAACCAAAAGAATACCATGACTGAGAAAAATCATAAAGAGAAATTCAAACCAAACTGGGTAGGGCATTTCATCATTAATGTAGATTATAGATCATAAGCATACATACTTATCACACCAAATAGAGATGAACTTCCTAAGCTGATGAATATTAATCATCTCCAATGTTAGTATGCTTAAATGCTAAGGTGTACTATCTATAAAGACCATTTTAGTTGTGCCATTTTATCACTATTCTTCTTTGTATAAATACCATCCTTATTTGTCCTCTTCATCATATCTATTTTTCACTTCCATTCTATTAACCCAGTATGTTATTAAGCCTAACCCATTTAACCTTGGGTTTTACTATTCATTATGTAGTTTTAGAATCAAGGTATCTAATCAATTTCATTAGTTGGTTTAAGTACTTTAGATAGAGATCATATTTTTGGATAGTGTAATAAAAGTTTTGGCAGTTGCATCCTTCATTTGTTATTCCTTTTTTACCACTAGTCTTACTATGAATTATAACCATCTTTGGAAAAATTAGTACCATTGATCTATGCCATTATGTCCTAGTTATAACCACCTATGGGAAAACTAGGGGCAACATTAAGCTTTGACATACCAACTTGCCACTTCTTATGTCATACTGTGCCTTGTTACCAACTGTGCCTATTTTGTTTGAATTGATTGCTACACTAGTCAAATTCCTCTGTTATAAGGGAAAAATTATAGTGACTTGAGGTCCTACTCTGGGACTATGTAGGTAGCATTCGATACTTGTTGAGGTTAGCTCAGTCACCCCTTAAGCCATGCTCTTACCGTTTTGTGAGTAAACTAAGTTTGGACGCTCTCACCACTTTATGAGTAATTTAAGCCACACTCTCACTATTTTGTGAGCAACCTAAGTTTAAACATTCTTGCCATTTTGAAAGCTTAAACTATTTAGTGTCTCATCATTCTTGATTGAGTTGAGATACTCCAAAACATTTCCAAAAATATTTGAAAAATCATTAGAAAATAACAAAAACATTGACCACTTCTTTGCCTTAAGGATTAAGGGAACCCTTACTAAGTTACAAGAAAATCACTTGTCATTTAGTTTCTCCATCCTTTTTGGCCTTTTTATCTCATGCCCTAGCCATTTTTCAAGACCATTCTTATTCTTCCATCACATCCATTCTGTTTGTTTTCCTCAATTCTCACATTTTTTCCATTCCCTAAGAGAACTACATTTGGCCTGACATTTTTTATTGGATATTACATCCATGAAACTATGTAGGCAATGTCCACTTACCTAGTGCATATGGAAACAACTCAACCACCCCCTTCCTTTTATTTTACTCCCCCATTTTGTTTATTTGTTAAGTTTTCATCTATTTTCTAGGGGAAATATTCATAGGGTTTCTATTATATTGTTTGTTTGTTTGTTTCTACTTATTTTGTTTATTTGTCTATCTATTTATTTGCTTTCAACACTGTTGCCTTAATTCAGTTTAGGTGTGTTCATTGGGTGATTCCTTTCCCACACTTACACTTGAATCTATTCATATTCATATGTTTACATTGTCATCATGGTTTCTATCATTGGTGCATTGTTTTCTATTACATATTAGATTATGGAAGCCAGTCCTCATGCATATTTTAGCCGGGTCCTCATGATGTTATATCATGATGCCTACATACACATGTTATAACAAACCTAAGATTTAAGAATTTTATTCAGCAATGGCATCATCTCTTCAACACTGACATCTTGATTCCATCCTAATCATATCCCAAATAAAGTAATTAACCATGAAAAAATTTCAACCTTTATTAGTTCAGACAAGCATCTCCCTACTAGTAAGTTGTTCCACTTCATCATTATCCTCTATGTTAATTTATCATAATCTTCAGCCAAGTTTATCATGTTTTTCATAATTAGGGTCCTATGATTATAACCACCTGTGGGAAAATCATTGCACATTGTCCCACCTGCATTTCTCAATGATTATAACCACCTTTGAGAAAATCATTATGTTATCATACCACGTTGCCACTATTGGGGTACAATACTTATAACCACCTTTGGAAAAACTATTGTACACCATCCCACTTGAATTCTCAATAATTTTGACTACTTTTTCAATATAATTGTGTTTTCACCCCATCATATTTCCTTTCTTTGGTCCCCTCATTTCACTTCTTTCTTTTCGAGGAACCATTTGCCAACCTGCTTGTGCCAACCGTTCCCTTGAGGGGGAATTATACAATTAGTTTATCATAATTAAAGTTATAGGCATACATGACCTTTTTATTCTTTGAGAACATGTTACTATGTTTATAGCTTGTAATGCCTTCACAAACAAGGGCAAACTGTAGACACCTAAAACTAGCCATTGATGACCTCCAACCAGGGTTTTGACCAATTTCTACCTAAAATGCATAATTTGGCCTAAAAACACTAAAATATGCTAAATGATGTGAAACTAACATATTAAAGTACCGATTTTGGCTAGAGTATCCTTAAATGGGTCAATGTAATTTATAAGCTAGCTAACTTTGATCAGATCATTCTGAGTTAAAATATCAATTTTGCACTTAGGTGTTCTAGATTGCAATTTCCTATCAAATATATTACATGACATGTGTACCTTTGTTATTTATTATTGGTAACATCCTAAATGGGAATACGGTTCCAATGCACTTGACATCACCTTCTAATTCTAATCCAATCAAATTTTGGATCAATAACAAGGCATTTTGATCAATCTGAGTAATTTATGCACAAAGTGCTTAAACATGCTTAAGAGATAATTAATCTAAATCAAGGCCTAATTAATAATTCCATATACAATTGTTTAATAATTTGTTTTAGAAATGAATATTAAATATATGCATCATTAGGTGACCTCATTTTTTGAGAAGACATCTTTAGGCCATAAATGCCACAAATATCAGGATTCATGCCCTCCATGCCTCATCAATGTCTTCCATGATGCCCTCCATGCCTCTTAATTTAATCTTCTTATAATGTCATGATAGGCCTATTTATCAATTTTAATTCCAAAAATTTAATTAATCCTCAACCACACATCTCAATCTCAAGATGGACGGTTCAGGTTGATTCTAGACATTCTCAAAAATTTATAAATAGAGATGCCATGAACATCATTTCTAAGCTATTTTGGTGAAAAGTTATAATGCAAAAATATCTTCAAGAATCCATTATAATTAATTTTACCATGCCAAATTGATTCCAAGCCATGCCAAGCCAAGCCAAGCCACAAACCAAAGGTATGAAGGAGAGATGGAGGTAGACAAGCTTCCACTGCCAAGGACTTCATAAGCACAAATCAAGAAAGCCACTACAACAAGAATTTTTGAGTATCCAAAGAAGGTTAAAGAGAGTTTATTTTGCATTTTAGTTGTGTATTTTATTCATGTTTGTTAAATAAGCTCTCCCTAGTGTCTAGGCCTAGAGATGTTATGCTAGTTAATGTGTTTCTTTCATTTTGTTTTTATTTTGGAACAACCCCATACTAACCATCTTCTCTTGAGTCAAAATCCTAGATCACAAATATTATATGATATTAGTACACACTAGAGTATCATATTGGACATTTGGCTATACATGATTTTAGCTAGCTTATGTGACATAAAACTTGGGGTATACTATTTATAGATGTATGCTTGGATGACTGATAAGAAACATTTTTGTCTATAAAGACTATGATACAAACAAAGGTCATAACAAATATAACTTATTTATACTTGGAAATACAAAGATAGTGCTCGAGGTGGACATAAAGCTAGTAGAGGGAAATCCACGATCAATAGTAATGATATAGGGTTCCAAAGCATATGACTAAGATACAAGGTATGGTTCTAACTAGATCCCAAAGGAAATCAATGATATAATAATAGTAAAAAAGGGCGTAAGGATATAATAAATATACCACATGCAAGGAACTGAAGAACAAGAGTAACCTAGATCCAAGATAAATTCAAATACTAAACTAAGAAATAAGTGGTGAAATGGTCAACCAATTGGTAGTCTATGAAACCTAAGGTGATAATGGAAAATCTAAGAACCCTGTAACTATATGAGTGTATTTTTTACAAGCAATAATAAAGCAAGGATAAACAACATGCAATTATTATAATAGTTAACAAAGGACATATATGTACCAAGTAAATAAAATAAAGAAAATAAGGATAGAGAAACTTATCTTTGGGGTGACTCGTTAGCGCATCAATCTCCCCCTTGGCCCAAGTAGAACTTTGTATGTTATGTTATAAGATGAAGACCTATAATAGTAAGAACAAGATATCAATATTCTTATTTGGGGACTCTAAATATTGGGACACATCTTATAACACCCCTCCCTTAATGTTGTAGTCTATTCATTAACTATTTAGATATCCTTGTGGTAGATTCATTGTCAACTCCTTGTGCTCATATTTTTTGCATGTTACTATGTTGGCCATCATGAACCATGTCTTCAATCTGTATTTTGAGGTAGTAAAATGTACCTCAATGTTTAAACCTTATATTAAATCTTGAAACTGAGACACTATTTTATTTAGTGTGTTGTCACTTATTCTCTTTCATTGGTAGAGACAATTTAATTCATTTTTTTAATCATGTGTGTTCAATACAAAGTGATTTTATTCTCATTTTGATGAAGGTGGTGTGTTTCAAACTTTGGATTAGTTTCTTGTTGCCTTCAATGCTCCATAAGAAGGCCATTTTGGTGGTTGACTTACCTTTCTAAGGAGATTGTGTTCCTTAGTTGGAGAAGAGACATTAGAGAAATTTGTATATTCTTATTCTCTTATTAATTAGTTTGTCAAGTTGACTAAAATCTTACCTTATTTTCTTTATGATCAATTTGGTTGCTTTTTTTCCTTGCGAAATCCCATATTAACCATTTTTAATATTTGTTCATGAGAGTAAGATCTGTTTGTGAGATTAAGATCAATAATGTTGACAAACTTTGATGGGAATGGTTTGCAATGAATTCATATATATATGGATTGTTTTCAATATGTCATAAGTTTATGTTATGCCTATTAAGCATATCGATATCAAGTATTTTTGGGTGTGTCAATGAACCACCTTAGGCCCTAAATACAACACTTGGTTTAACTATCCTCACCCACTGAATACATTTCTAAGGACATGAACCTATAATTTTGACTTGTTATCCAGATATAGATCTTATTGGCAAAAGATCTTATCTACACCTAGATAGTGTTAATCCCCACATTAAAGCCTAATCTCCTTCATGGAAGATGGTTCCTTGGAATAATGTATTAATTTAATGTAGAATATTTTTGGATTTATGGACTTAAGTCAGTCTACTGATAATTAGGAGCTGATAGGAAGATTTAGTTTTTTATGATTTTAATAATACTACGTAAGTTTGTGGGTATATGAAGCCATTACAAGGTCTATAATTTAAAATTTTAGTGTTGCATCTATGAAACAATGTTCCCTTATTTTTTCACATTTCTATAAAAGTAGATATATGTCAAAGGAAAATAACTTGCCAATTTAGATTTCTTTCATTCATGCCATAAAAAAAGATCTCCAAAAGTGCTTGGATCAAGTCTTAGGGAAGACGCTAAAGTAAATCACGAGGTACAAAATAAAAAAAGTCTTATAAAATAAACCACTATCAAGAGGATAGTTTATTATATTATAAACATAGATCAAACTCTTCACTATTAGTCCAATATACTTACCAAGATGCATATAGATTGAATGACTTATATCAATCCTTAATCTAATTTTTAATTAACTTTCCTTGTCAGATCATGAATGATCTTTAGTCTTGAAAATTGGAGTTCTAATAATGGGAGGGAAAATAGTAGGGAAATGTTTGAGTAAATGTATACATAAGGTGAAGAGTAAATTGATATAATCTTATATAATTACTATTATTTTAAAATTGACTGTTATAAATTAATGGTAATTAATTATTTAAATTTATGACCTTCAATAAAACATAACTGAAATTTAAAAACAAGAAAATTTAAAATGAAGGATTATGATTCCATCACAGTAAAAAAAGCATGGCCTTGGAGAACTATCATAGCACTAGAGAATCATGCTTTTTGCACATATCTTTGTGAGTTGTGAAAGATGTGCTCTTTAGATGATATAATATTATTGATATGATGTTATTAGGAAATTATTAAATAATATAAAATATTTATACTTAGTTCAAATATGTTAAATTTGGTTATGAATTTATATATGTTCTTATTAGATGAATATACTATACAGATATTTTAATTAAAAAATAAGAATTAAGTTTTCAATATTTATCTTTTTTCGAACTCTTTACTTCAAACATAGAGATAAATTTGCATTATAATAGGTGTCATGGATGAACATTTCAAAGCCTTATATCTTTAAAAAATAATAAGCTTTATTTGAACAAAGATGTTGACACGTTGATATGGTCTTGGGTGCACATGTGTGGACTTGGTAGAGCATAGGGGAATTAGACTATCAGAGCAGTTGCATTTGACTGTATACTCAAACATAGTTGGCAACCACTATCATTGACTAATGGAAATACATTAAAGGGAATATCTAATATCTATGTGGTAAATTTAGGGAGAGATGATGGTGGATATTGATGAAGATGGGGATGAAATGGACTTTGGAGGTGATAATAATAGGATTTAACCAGAGCTCAAAACATCTACTTGGGATATAGGGAGTAGATTTATCAATTTGCATCATACTCCTAAGAGGAATATAATACATGCAATTTCATCAGCTATATGTTCATTTTATCTTAGTACCTAGTTTTTCATCATCAATTTCTTCTGATATCTCTACATTATCATCTTGTTACTGGGTCAGCTAGAGATTGTTTCATAAGTTCCTTTTTTGACTGGCCTTGGGGAGGTACACTGATTATTGGGTTGAAATACAAGTGTTTAACAAAATGCCTCTTCATTCTTACCATGAATTTGATTTTATAGGGTAAACACTGCACTAGAATAAGTGAGGAGATAATTTTTTTGTTTAGTCTATTACCTTATGTTGCCTTGTCATTAAGAGGCACTACTGGTCTTTTCATCTATTGAGGGATTCTTTAGTACCTTCCCATGACATTCCTCTATCTCTCCCTTCTTATTGGTTTTGGAATTCTATTGACATTAGGATCAATGGCCTAGGGATCTTTGACAACATCAACATTTCTAAGTGTAAATCTCTTTATCCTTTCAAATATTGAGGATCAACTTTATTACATGCGTTACTTCACTTGATTTTGTGTTCTTTTTTGCACTGGATTCAGATGGATGAATTAATGGTAAGTCAACATCATTCCATTTATTCTGAACTCCACTTTTTTGATGAAGATCTCATGGATTATTTGAATGAGACCCATGCAGGAAGGTCTATCTTTATAGCAATTAGAGGGGAAAATTCTTCACACCTGATTAGACCCAGCTTCCACAATACTAAGGAGGGGATAAATCAATCTTTTTCATAGATTTCTTCCTCTCCTAAGAGCATTTTTAGTGGTGGGAATGGATATAGGAGTAAGGCTGATAAAAGAAAAGCATTGATGACTTCATATTTTTTTGGTGTTATTGGAGACACAAATCAAATACCTAAGCATATCACTTCTCATTTTGACCTAGGAATCTCATGGCTCCATGGTCCCAAGGAATACTAGGGGGCTCTAATGACGTTACTACTCTGATGAACTCATCCATGATCAAAGTAGATTTTATTACTAAGGACTCTGAGCTATTTTGGGTTTCAACTAAACATATTAGCAGTTCTAGAAGATTGGTGGTAGATCTACTACAACAAACTTAAGAGATTATAAATATTGGGCTTTCTCCACACATCCATGTGCTAGAAAAGATCTTAGAGGTCCCTAAGGTGAAAATAAGTAGGAAGAGCAAACGATGTATTAAACTAAGAGGGAAACAAGTTTGCTTTGTTCTAGGTGAGGATGTTAAGATGGAACACATCATGAAATTGACCAAAAATGCACTTATGGGCTATTTTAGTAAAGAATTTTTGGCCATAATCTAGATAAGTGGTTGAATCAATTTTGGTGACCACTCATAGATTACATTCCTTCTTCATACATCCTTGTTAGGGGTTGGATGGCCTTTGTTTTTAAACCACCAATTGATGTAAATCTTATTTTGGCACAAAAATGGTTTTGGGGGACTTCACCTCTTACTATATAGAGGTGGTCACCAGGGTTTGATTCTTAGAGGGAAAAATTCTTGAAACAACTTATTTGGGTTATACTTTTGGGACTGCCATTGAAATATTAGAATAAGGATGTGTTTAAGGCAATTGGGGACAACATTGGGACTTTCTTTGAGTGGATGACAAGTTCTATAAGGATCATGCCAGGATGGTGGCTAAGATCTTGGTCGATATAAAATTATAGGATGGTTTGGAAGAGGATATTGTTTTGAAATTTGGGCCTTGGATACATACATAAACTTTAGATTATGTGGGATTTTCATTTAGGTGTGTTAGATGTCATGTTTATGGACACTTAGCTAATGACTGATCTCTTCGTCTCACTCCCAAAGTATATAGGAGGACAAAGCCCTTTCTCCAATAATTTAGGGAGATAGAAGGCAACAATGAAGTGACTCTCTAACTTTTTTTAGTATACAACAAATTTGAAACATCTTTTAGTAAATTTAGGGGAAGAACACACATTAGCTCTGCAACTACCATTTGAGAGAATCCCTCCACAATGTAGATTAGAGGATGAAAAAAATTTGATTAGACAGAGTCTACATGTAATGGAAGTTGATGTGTTTGAGCACTGGATAATAGATCACATGAATGTGATGTTACTCGATCCCTCTACTATTCATCTCTCTTCCTAGCCAAACATCCATACTAGCTTTTTGAGTATGACATTGATGGACATGGATACCACCTCTAAAAAGCCTCTAAAAGAGTGCCATATGAAATAAGCCCTAAAGATTTGTATTGAGCCAGATGTTATAGCTAAATAGTCAAATTTTGAACTCCTTTTGGGAGAATCAATGCTTAATCCTAATTCTCTTGAGCACATCCCTTTTCAAGGTGAACTTTCTCCTGAGATTGAACCAACAAAGGTAGACAATGACTATTGGCATTCTCCTAATTTGATCTCGATGGACTCCTTATCCACTTTTAGCTAAATGAGATATCCTCTAAGATCTCAATTAGAAGCCATAAATTTAAAAAATGAAAGCGTTGAAGGTGGTCTGGGGATTCTCTTGAGTTAAAAGTGTTCTTACTTGTGGAAAGGTTGACCTTCTCATATTGAATAGGAAAAAAAATATCAGCTTTTGAAATAATTCAAGGTAGAAAAACCTATTATAGGGGCCTTAGAGTAAGGACTACCCTAAAAATTATTTAATCATGCTCATACTATCCCTAAATATTAGAGGGTTCAAAAAAACCTCTAAAAATTTAATCTGAAGTGACTTATTACTGTGCATAAACCTAATTTGATTTTGATTTAGGAGAGCAAGGGGGTTTGGAATAAGGTTGTCGAGGATTTGTCAAAAAATTTCAAGGATATGGATTTTTTGACATCTGAGTCTATTGATAGCTCTGGAGGATTGGTTTTGGGTTAGAGAACCACCTCCTTTAAATGTTAAATTATTATTTTTCACTCTATTATAAGGGTGGAACTCTATTCAAAGGAGCTTGGAAAACCCTTCTCTATTTTGAATATATATGGTCATTATGAGGAAAGATTGGATTATTGGGATGAATTTTGCACCCAAAAATTCTTGAGAGCTGAGAATACCATTATTGGAAGAGACCTAAATTTCACCACCAAGAGCGCAAAGGTTTGGGGCTTTTCAACAAGGATGGATCCACTAGCTAATTTTTTCTTACAAAATTTTGAGGATTTTAATTTGGTAGACTTAGAACTTGTTAAGTTGGTTCCTACTTGGTGAAACATGAGAATAGGAAGGGATAGTGTGGCCAAGAGGTTGGATCTATTTCTTATTTCACACTCCCTTTTTCTTGGATCTAAACAAATTAGATCTTAGGTGTCTACTGGTGGTGATTCTAATCATCTATCCATTTTGTTGTAGATTTAAAAAAAGGCAAAAAGCCTCTGAGCCCCTTTAAATTTAACATGAATTGGATGAAAGAACATGATTTTCTCAATTTGGTTTAGGAGGAGTGGGTAGTTTTTGATGAGTTCTCCTTGGCATCAACTATCCTTCAATTTGCCTCTAATCTTAAGAAGGTGAAAAAGGTAGATGCTACATGGGATGCCAATAAATGTCAAGAAGCTGAAAGGGATATTATTGTTTTGGAACAATGGATTGCTGAGATGATTGGTAACAATTTTATTTAGGGTTTTGATAAAGATCACAAGCAAAATCTCAAAGCTTTAGAATAGAAGCTGTGTGAAAATTTTGTGGATATTGAAGCTCAATGATGGCTAAAAAGTAGAGCACTTTGGCTGGAAAATGGTGATGAAAACATAATTTTTTCAAAATTTTGCTAAATTTTGCAAAATCAAGAATACCATTTAGGAAATGCTAAATTTTGAAGGTTCCACAATGTGGACCTTCCAAGAGATTGCGGATTTAGGGGTCTCACATTTTTAAAAACTATATAGGGAACCTGTTCAAGTGAACATTATTGAGATAGTTAAAAACACTTCTTTTTTCCCTAGTTTTGTCAATGAGGTAGATCATGTGAGGTTAGAGGTGATTGTCTCTAAATAATTGTTATTAGTTCTAGACTCTTTTCAAAAGGATAAGAGCTTAGAACCTGATGGTTGGATGATTAAATTTTTCCATGGCTATTTTAATTTACTTGAGGAGGATCTCCTAGGTGTTGTTGAGGAGTCTAGGTGGACAAGGAAGATCCTTGGGACTTTTAATTCTACATTCATTTCCCTTATTCCAAAGAAAGACACTCCATCATCCTTTGATGATTTTTGGCCTATATCCTTATGCAAATAAATCTATAAAATCATTGCCAAAACCATTACTTTGTGGCTCAATGGTCTTCTCTCCAAATCCATTTCTAACAAACAATTTAGATTTCTACATGGCTATCAAATTCATGATGCTATAGGGGCTACTCAAGAGGGACTACATTCTATCAAATTAAAGGTGTTGATAGCAGTTTTAAAGTTGGATCTTTCTAAGGATTTTGACAAAGCTAATTGGATCTATTTGAGATTAATTTTGTTTCATATTGGATTTCACCTTCAAATTGTCAATTAGTTTATGTGCTACCTATCTACAATATCCTTTACCTTACTTATAAATGGTTCCACCTCTTCTTTCTTCAGCCCCTTACATGGTATTAGACAAGGATGTCCTCTCTCTCCTCCACTCTTTCTCCTTATTGTTGAAGGGCTGAGCTGACTCATTATTGCCATCAAAAGAATGGGCTCTCTTTGAGGAGTAAAGATTAGTAGGATCATCCTTCTCACACACCTTTTGTTCATGGATGATGTGTTATTATTCTATGATGGCTCATGGAAGGACATTACAATGATTAAGGAATCTCTGGATCTCTTTTTTGTGACCATGAGCATGCAAATAACTGCTCAAAAATCCAACATATCCTTTAATGGATTTGAGATGCAACAAATTTGGTGGATACTTGAAATTTTTCCCTTTCAAACTATTGATATAATGGATAGAATCAAGTATCTAGATTTTTTTCTAAAATCAAATGACTATAAGAAGCATGATTGAAATTGATTGATTGAAAAGGTGGAAAACAAAATCTATTGTTGGTGCAATTGTTGGCTCTTTATTGGTGGTAGATTAACACTTTTAGAATATGTTTTGGAAGCAATTCCTATATTTTGGCTTACTACAGCCCACATCCCTAAAGGATTTCTTGAAAATATTCAAATAAAGACCTTCAAATTTCTTTGGATAGGCAGGAAAACAACGGATGGCATAATTCTTGTTAAATGGAAAACCTTCACTACTCCTAAGGATTTTGAGGGCTGGGGATAAAAGACATCCACCTTTTTGGAGAGGCATTGGTAGAAAAAAGTCTCTAGAGACTTATCTTTAGGGATGGTTTATGAAATTAAATCATAATACAAAAATACATTGAACCTCTTTTTGTGGAGGAGTGGATTCATAGTCTAAACAAGCATTGTCACAATGCTTCTATTATGTGGAGAGGTACTTTTTGATCCTTCCACTCATTGGCAACTGATTTATATGGAAGGTGGGATTTGGATTTAAAATCAAAGTGGGGGTTGATCCTTGGGTGGGATGTGGTGTTGATTACAAACTGCCTACTGATCTAATTAATACCTTGGAAATGTTGGGCATCTCTTGCACTAGGTGGTTGATCAACATTTCACTACCACTTGGTGCCAGGGCTGGAAAAGTGCACTCTCTTTAGGATTGGAAGGGGAGAATGGCTCAAGATGGGACACATATGTACAAAGATTAAAATGGAGTCATACCAAAATCACCACTGTGGATGATGAGTTGGTCTGGTTTTTAAATTCCAAGCTAGGGAATTATAATGTTTGATTAGGTTATTGATGTAATTTTTGCATTAATGAAAATTCTAGGAGACAATGGTGGTGGATTAAACTATGGCACATAAAATATCCTCACAAAATAAAAATATTTTTGTGGCTTGCCTTAAACAACAAGGCTCTTATTTGGGATGTTCTTCAAAAATGAAGTTGGCATGGTCTAGGGAAATGCAATCTTTGTTTTCATTCCTTGGGGAATATAAATCACTTGATCATCATCTATCGATATGTTGTCTAATTTTGGGATGAAGTGAAATCATATATTGGGGTGATTGATTGTTGGGATGGCCAAAATGTAGCTAATTGTTTCAAGATTTGGTTTGAGAGATTTGAGCTCAAATATTTCATGTCCTTACCTCTAATTATCTCATGGGGTATATGGTTGGTGAGAAATGCTTCCATTTTGCATGGTAAAATCATTCCTACATTCCAATGTCTATCCCAAATTCAACTCATTTTTGGGCATTTCAAAATCTCTCTAAAACCTCATAAACAAAGATTAATTATACATCCTCAAATTGATTACTCTAGTGCTTAGGGATAATTTGATGGGTCAAGTCAAGGAAATCCTTCAGTTTGTGGAGCTGGTGGTATCTGTTGGCCAAATTTTGGCCCACATACCAAGATGTGCCCAAGTGGATCAAGTTGCTAAAGGATGAACAAATAAATAAATGTTCTAAATGAAATGAGTGGACTAGAGAGATCTTACAATTTTGACAAATATTTTGAAACACTTTAAGATTGCTTAAAGCATATTTTGTCAAATTCTAAGGGACAGGTCTGTAGAGTAAAGAAAAAGGTTCTTGAATAGTTTTCATGGTGAAACCAAGCAGTTAAAGCATCTCAAGCATGAGTTCAAAAAAGTTATGGACTCCATCAAAAAATATATGGGCTCCATCAGAAAATCTATAGACTCCATTAGTAAAGCTATGGAATCCATCAACAAATATACAGACTCCATCATAAAAGCTATGAACCTTAGAAAAGCTAAGTGTAAAATCTTTTATTCAACAAAGTCTTTGCTGGTTCTTTCTTTTGGATTTTGTGTGGACTAAGTGTTCTTTTCTTTAAGGACTCTTTTTGGGTAAGTGTTGATTTATTTTAGATAATTTATTTGAGACAAAGTTTTCCAAAGGAATATTTCTTTTGGAAAAAATCTCTGAAGCAAAATAAAAAGACCTTTTCCTTTGGGAAAATTATTCGGGACAATTTTCCCGAAGGGTAACTCTTCAATAAAAGGGTCCTTTGCAAAATTCCTGAAGGTATTCTTTTCATGAGAAAAGGAATTTTCCAAAAATCACTAAGGGTCCTTTGAAAAATTTTTGAAGGTATTTTTATAAAGGCAAAAGTCATTTTCAAATGCTGAAGGATCTTTTCAAAATTTTTGATGGGTTCTTTCCCCTCGAGAAAATCCATTTCAAGAAACCCGAAGGTCTCTTTCCCTTTGAGAAAGTTCATCATCAAAATTCCAAAGGGACACTTTAAAAATTTGAAGGGTACCTTCCCTTCAAAAAGGGACCATTTCAAAAGTCTGAAGGGTACCTTTCCAAAACCCGAAGGGCATTTTTATAAGTTTCGAAGACATGAATTCCTTTGGATAAATTGTTCATGGGAAAGTGATAAATAAAAAGTCTGTGGAAATTACCCGAAAAGAAATGTCTGAAGGAAATAACTCAAGGAATTGACTTGCACACAAATGTCAAATTCTGAACTCTAAAAATAGCCATTGGCATTCAAACGCTGTCAAAAGTGATCTCTGGCCAAATGTAGAGATGACGTGTAGTAGAATTTTAGGAGCTAGATCCAATGATGCATATCAATCTTACATTAAAGATAAATGAACATGAAAAAATCAAGGATGATGTTGATTTTAATCTATAAGAGGACCATATAAGTCCAAAACAATATTAAGGAGCATGCCAAGTTTTAAATGCAAGATATCAAATCATGTACACTTGGCAGGGACATGCAACTACCTTCGATATGGCCCTGTCAATTCAAAAGGAAGGGACTTGAGTGCATGAGGGGATCAAGGAGATTTGTGGTGATCTTGGATGGTTCATTTCATGGTCAAGGTAGTTGTACACTTTGAATTCAAGAGAGCTCGAGTACAACAATAGGGGTAATGGTCATTGACGACCTCTTCTCTCAGTTCTCCTTTCTCCCAGAAGCCCTTTTCTCTTTTTGGGCCCTTTTATATATATATATATAGATATCAGATGCTTTCCATTTTGGAGGGGTTCTTAGTTTTTGGACCTTTTTTCATCTTTCTGGGAGATGGACATTCATTGAGATACTACAAAGTTTGCTCTGCTTAATTAGGCTTGAACCTATCAAGTCTATTGTAAGAACTACCTCTTAATGTAATAATATGATTTCTTTGCCTATCTCTTGTCATTGATCAGTGCCTTAGTATGTTTGCACTTGGTGGATTCACAAAGGAGATTCTTCCTAGTCTATCAACCTTTTGCTTGCCTCTTTAATGTATTTTCAAGCTCTTGTAGGTTTGGATTAGTGTTCTGCCTAAACCTATTCCAGTGTGTTAACTTAATCTCGAGATAGTTTAAGGCATAATTGTCTTATGATTGATCTAGTGTGGGTTTAAGCATAGATGAGTGTCCATTTTACTTTGGTGCAATACTTGATTAGAATTTTTAGGAGCCCTTATCCCCTTTCTAACCCTTTTTCCTATGAATAATTAGTTTAACATTAGTTTAGGTGAGCATCAAAGAAGAAGGTAGCCTTCTCCAGAGGTTCGACCTCAGTATAAGATACCCACAGCCTGAGGTTATCCCAATGCTTGTAGCTAGGAGTGAGAAATCATGAGAAACTCTCTGACAAAGTGTGCAATTATAGCCTATAATAGTATCTTTTATATAAATTCCACTCATTTCTTTCATTTCAAGGCTAGTCTAGGCCATAGCATAAATAATTGTTTTGAGCTAATGGTACTCAAGCTACTTCTCAAACTTGTTATTGAGAGATGTGTGTGAACTCTATAGATTTTTGTAGATTCATTAGTTGTCCTAAATTGGTTAAAAGAAGTTGTAGACACTAGAAATCTGTACACAATAATTTCAAATGTCATAATTCCCCTATACCACCTCAAGACCCCCTTGGGCCCAACCATTGGCCTTTTGATCGACAAATAGGCCAAACCTAAGTCAGTTAACCTTTTGGATAAAACCCACCTTTTAACCAACCCTCCCTTTGACCCTTGATCGTCAATGGTTAGGTTCCACTGTCTAAATCAACTTAACTCACCCTTAACTCTACCTTGATTTTTTATAATTAGCTCATCTAAATCTGTGTGCGAGCCATTGCATTCATGACTTATAATTAGAAATCCTAGTTGGAACTTTGCTTGGATCTCCTTCTTTTGCCTATAATAAGAGAGGAGTAGCAGGTGAAATCCATCCACAACTATTTTGAGCTTTTGCATCTAGAACTTCTTTTGTAAGTATTCTTCCAACAATCTAGTAATCCAGCCATCACGTTAGAGATCCAACTTACCACCAACCTTTAGTCGATATTCAAGTACCGTTACTCTATTTAAATCATGCTAAACTCCATCAAATATCCAACCACCTCAACCATTCATCTGACCAACCTTCTGCAAGCTAAGTATTTACTTTCCATTATTCAATTACTTTATTTGTATTTTGCAGTCAACCTAGCCTAAACCCATTTCCTTGAATTAACTTTTATGATCCCAACAATCTAACTTTTATAAACCCAAATCCAACACACAGTATCCATCGATGGTTTATCCAACTATTGATGGTTATCTCAACCATCGACGGTGACTTCAACCATCGATAATCACACCAACCAATGATGGTCATTATGATAGGAAATAATGACAAGCTGTTTTCACCCACTTACACTCAACCAAATCTCACTTTTTTTCATCTACCTATTCACAGACCTCCAACCTATTTTTGAAAGCATACTTGACCTATTTAGCATTAGTATTGACTTGATTATTGCTATATTAGTCATTTTAGTCTATTTATTTATCAAACATCTCTTGTATTCAATTTCAATAGCTTTGATTATTGATGCAAGTACCTTATATTATATTTTATAAACTTAATTATTTAAAACATGTAGATTGATAGTCCTTGAGGAAGCTCCTACTTTTAAGATCTAGCTAGTGCTAGGCAATCCACCCAACTCTCTATCTAACCAACCATTTGATTTAGTGCTATCTTATTTTTAGGTCATCCTCCCAAGTCAAAGAAGAGTTCTTCAAAATCATCTGATTCGATGTGTGCATAATCAAATAGGTTTTTAAACCATACTCGTATTTAGTTTCTTCTTCTTCCTTTCTCAAAATATAAGTTAAAATTCATTGAAACATTTTGGCATGTCCAATGAGCCCATTTACCCATCTATCCCTATCAGACCATATCCTCCTTAGTGGGAGTTCCCCAAGTTATCTAAGTTTTAGAGTAAGGAGGATCCCCAATAACACCTCAAGGCATTTATGCATGCATGTTATTTGATTACCTATGATGATGCACTCCTTATTTATACCTTCCCTATGTCCTTGTCCAGTCTAATATTAGATTGGTATAGTGCCATAACCAAACACTCTTTGTTCTCCTTCACCCAACTGGCCCAAACTTTCTTGGATCACTTTTTGATAAACATCTCCAAGAAAGTTTCTATCACTAACCTCTACTCTATCTAGAAATTTGATGATGAATCTATTACTGATTTTACATCCCATTGGAGGAGCCTAATCAATCAAATTTCCTTCTTTTTACCCTATTCAAACTGATAGAAATTTTTGCTCAGGCATGTGCCAAGCATGTCTCTTCTACATTGTGTGTTCAGAGCTTTAAAACCTTTGACAAAGCTTTCACCATGTCACGTAAGATATAAAATAGAGGCATCGATGAAGGAAAGTTAAAGTTAAAAAATAAAAACTCTACCTACAAAACCAATGAGGCTTCTTCCATTAAACCAAGCAACCAAACCAATACCAATGCCAAGAGCAAGGCAACTATGATTGTGGTTTTTCTTAGAACTGCTCCTCCACCATTAGTTAATCAATCAAACTCTTCTAACTCCTCAAAATAATACATGAGAAACCATAACTGAAATAATCAAAAGTAATTTACTCTTCTTGGGGAATCTTACTCTTCAATCTTAGAGAAGTTGTTGAAGGCTAATATCATACAACTTCCTCCTAGCAAACCTCCTCAATAATTTGATTCCACTCATCCTACACCTAGCTAGTATAATAAGAATGACCTATGTGCTTTCCATTAAGTATTGGGGCATGATGTTAGTAGGTGTAATACCTTCAAAAGTGTTTTCCAATCCCTCATTAACAAAAGAGAGCTTGTGTTGGATAACCCTAATGTACCCCCAAATCAAGCCCTTAACATTTTCAAACAACCTTTTCTCAATCATGCACCTAACAAAAATGAGAGCAATAAAGCTGAGTGTTCTCATGATGCCCATACCATCAATATGGTTCTTGACATGCTCATAGTTGAAGAACTTACCACTCAATCTACATGTTCTTCACCCTCTCCACTTATTGAGGTAGTGGAGTTACCTTCTCCTCTTTTAGAAACCCATGATGAGGAAGTAACCTTTTCCTTTCCTCTGATTATTAAGGTAGTGGAGTTACCTTATCTTCCTTTGGAGACCCAAGATGAGGAATTAACCTTTTCCCCTCCTCTACTTATTGAGGCAATGGGGTCATCAATGATTCCTTCAACTGACACACCAAAACAAGCAACCACTTTACCTTCTCCCTCAACTACCAAGTAATTTACTACCCATTTAGAGATCATTTCCAAAGAGGAATCCACCATGTTTTTAACTCCCATAGAAGAATCATCCATCCAATCTTTTCATCCTTTGATTGAGGAAAAGGATGAGGTCACCATCCCCCTTTCTCAACCTATGGGTTTATCTTTTGAGTCCACTATATAGGGAACAAGATTGGTCTACAAACCATTCTCTAGATTAGTTTAGAGATTGGAATTTATCTTCAACCTTGACATGGATAGGGACACCTTTTAGCAAAAATGAGGGCTCCCTTATATCACCAAACAAGAACTTCCAACCCCCACTTTGATAGACCAACCCACTACTTATGTTATCCAACTTCCTACCTTATCAACCAAACCAATCAAAACCTCTACCAACCTAACAATTTCTCAACCATCCAATGCACCCAAACCCCAAATAACCAAATCACCCTCTCTAACCAAACCAACCAAACCAACCAAAAACCTTGGTGTCTTCCCTACATAGAGCTTTAATCACCCATCCTTGAAACTAGAGCTCACCTCCCCAGACCAACCAACCAAACACTAAAACACATCAACTAAGAAAGTAAAGCCACCAAAAGGCTAGAGGGCCAAACTCCTACCTCCTTTAACCTTGCCCTTTATCTTGGGACCTCATCCCTCCACTTTGATTAGGAAACTGATTGTTTCAACCAAAACCCAACCACTATTGTTGGTTACACCAACACACTTGATTTTTGACACATCTATCTTCACCGAGCCATCAATAACCAAACTACCTACCTTAAAACCTCATACCTCCACTTTATTAGCTTCCACCTTACCAAAACCAAAACCATCAACTGATAATGTAACCTTTCCCAAACCTTCTACCACCAAGCCCATTTCCAAAGAGACTTCCATCTCACCAACCAAGACCAAAACCTCTCCACCTTTAGTTGAGCCTTACTCAACCATTTTATAAAGGTTATTGTAAGCTTCTTACTTGACCTTACCCCTTATCAATCTATTTGACCCTATAATCCCAAAACCACTTGGTATAATGACCACCAAGTGTGATCCTATCATAGGACACTCAGACATGATATAGAGAACTTCAAAGCTCTCCAAACCATAATCCATCATCTCTATGACAAGGATGATCTATTAATAGATGACCCTCCCATCAGCCTACTACCAATAAAACAACCAATAACCACTACCCAATGCCTACCTACTCCTTCACTCTCACCTTAGAGTGATGAAGAACCAAGCCAATCTCCTACCCCATCTCTTCCCTCCATCCATACTATCCATGTGGTCACATGATCACACACTTGATAGAAGGATAAGGGAAAGGCTAAAGTGTCTATCCCATGGATATACCCATCTTTCACCTCACAACCAAGTCAAAATCAATCACCTTCACCTTCAGCCAAACCCAAAGTATTTATCTTGGGTGCCTCTCAATCTAACCCCTCTAAATCAATCAGAAGAGTGTTTCTCAAATAAATTCATAAAACCTTGAAGAAGATGAGCCTATATGAGTTGATTTCTACCTCACCTCATCATCTCCAAGCAATGATAGATGCATTGTAATTAGTATAGATCTAGCTTAAAGACCCTAAAGCCCTTGCAGCCTTTGTTAGCACTCTTGAAATTTCCAACCTTATCACCTTCAAGGATTCAGACATACCTTCTATGTTTCTTGATGACCCAAATCCCCCTCTTTTCATCACCGCCTACATCAACCAAACCCATGTCAAATGGGTCATGATTGATGGGTGAGATAGTATTGATATCATCTCCTCTCATGCCTATGATCAACTCAATCTACCAAACATGTCATATCCAGAACCTTGGTCTTCCTCTGATCCTTAAATGACACCATGGCCACTACTTTGGGAACTATTGTCCTTCACATTTATTTGGGACCTTGTACACTCCTCAAACTCTTTTATGTAGTGGAAGGTGAATTCTAGTACAATGTTTTGCTAGGACAACCTTGGATCCATTCCATGGGTTGTATACCCTCCAATCTTCATCATTACATCAAATTTGGGAACAAAGGTTAGGTTGTCACTATAAAAGCTAACCCAAGCCCTATTTTGTCATGCAACATTAATTACCAACCCAATGATGTCTTCATCCATCTATCACACCCTCATCAACCAAAGATAATCCCTCAACCATGAAAGAGGAAGGCATATCTTCTTCTACCAATAAGGTAACAACTAGCTCACCCATCCCCTCTGATCAAAGCCCCACCTCAGACCACTTAGAATATGGGAAAATTGAACACCAACCTAGGTATGACCCCAATATCAGAGCCATTATTCCTTTTGGACCCTCAAACTATCAAACCCATTTCATCTATGGGGGACTTGAAAAACCACTTGATGATTTTACCACCTCTTCTTCACCTCAACCATTCACCTCTAGCTTCTCCTATTTGGACAAACCAAGGTTTTCCAAGACATATCTCCATAGGTGTTCTTGGAAGGGATTTGGTCTTGGATGATATGAGCATGACCCACACAAGTTGATTTTCATTGAAACTAGAAAGCCTCATGAGAAACACAACCTTCATTTCATTCTACCCAACAAGAGAAAACCAAACAACCTACCACCACCATTGTTGAGGAAGACAACTCTTCCTCACCAACCTCTTCTCCACCTAAGTGTGAGGAGGATGACATCATCCCCCATAATTTTTTTTTGTCAACATGTTTAACCTTTGACCCCTGACTTATCAAAAGGAAGGGGAAAACATAACCATCCTCATGACCCATCCTGAGATGATAGGAGATGAATCTCCTACCATTAACACTATTCAGTGCCAAGATGATGATTCCATTCTCACCTACCTTGGTGCCCTAGATTTTTCCATCCATAAATCCCTTCCTCCTGAGACTTTAACCATGTTGAATGAATCCACCATGGTAATCAACTTGAACACTCTTGATAACCCCCACCTTGTCAAAATTGGCCAATTGCTGAATGCTAAGGAACTTCAAGACTTCCCTTCCTTCCTCGAAGATCAAAGCATAACATTTGCTTGGTCTTATAATGACATGCCAAGAATTAACCCCACTATTTCCACCCATAACATAGTCACCAACTGTGATGCCAAGCATGTCAAGCAAAAACTTCAACAAATACACCCTCACATAGCCCTTCTTATCAAAGAAGAGCTTCAATGTCTCATATTTGACAATTTCATTCAACCCATTGACAATCCCCAATGGGTCTCAAATGCCATGCCTATCACCAAATCCACAAGGGGGAATATGCATTTATGTATAATTTTATGACCTCAACCTTACTTACCCTAAAGATGACTTTCGCCTAGCAAGCATCAACCAACTAGTTGATCTTACAATCGGCCATGAGATGTTATCTCTCATGGATAGATTCTTAGGTTACAATTAGATCCTAATCACCTATAAAGATCAACACAAAACTACTTTTATCACCCCACGTGTAAGGAAATAATCCAAAATCTATGCAAAAAAATTAATGTGGAAATACCAAGCTATAAAATCAAATGACAAGAATAACACATTACATAGAGAGTTTACGTGGAAACCTTGCAGGATGCAAGGAAAAAACATAGGGCAATAGGTAGTTGTATGTTTGTATTAATTTCAAATAAAATCTGAAATAAGTCCTCTTCAACACAATCTCCTTCTTCCAATGCTATCTTTCCAAGAATATAGGATTTTCAAATCTATTTTACAAACTAGAAAATAATAACTTATTTTCTCAAACTTCCACCACACAAAACATTATGAGAATATTCTCATTAAAATAAAAAAATACAATGAAAAGAATTATCAAGAAGGAAATGAAGAGAAGAGAATAAAAATACACCACACCCATGTGGAAACACTATTCAACATGTAGACATCATCATATGAGGTCAAAAATTCAACCAAAAATTCAAAGGGATTTGATGTAGACTTCATCCACATTTGCTCCAAAAGATGAAAAAACCACTTTTGACCAAAGATATGTGCTTCCAAAGAAGATTTTATCACACCTTACTATTCATACATGAAAGGGGTCAAATATACTTCGAACATGAAAGCCCCACTCCTACTTTAGCAAAAAAAAAGATTAAAAAATCCTTCTTTTTTGACTTCACTCTTCTCCCACATGTGCCAAATCACATGCCTTAGAAAATGGTGTCCCATTTTCTCTTTCCAATATTTTTAACAATAAAAGATGATATGTGGGTCATGCCATGTCACACTTGTGCCACCTCACATGTCTAGTCACCTAGGTCCCACCATGGGCCCACCACCTATGCCCCACTGTGAGACCCATTGCCATGTCACCTATGAATAGTAAAAGTGAATAGTGCGAGATGAATAGTAACTATGAATAATGACCTCACATACTAGCATTCTCCCACTTGAAGTCAATATAGACAGGCTTTGCCATACCTATGTATTCTACCATCTAGTTGCCTACCATGCCCGATGTTGCCTTCATCACAATTTTAATAAGCCTAGAGAAGTTTTGCACCAATCAAACTTCTCTACCCTGGATAGCTTTGTTAACATGTCTATAGTATTATGTTTAGTGTCTACCTTTGATAATAGGATCTTACCATCCTCCACCACACTCTTGATGAAGTGGTACGTGATGTCAATATGCTTTGTGCGATCATGAAATGCTGCATTCTTCACCAAGTGAATTGCACTCTGACTATCACAATGCAAAGTAATATTTTCTTGCATCTCCATAAAGTCACCCAACAATCATTATAACCATATTGCCTCTTTTCAACCTTCAATTACAACCACATACTCTGCTTTAGTGGTTGATAAAGCCACCACTAGTTGTAACTTAGAAGCCCAACTCACAGCTCCACCAACAAAAGTGAAAAACATATCCTATAGTGGAATTTTTTCCATCCCTGTCACCACCAAAATTAGAATCTACAAAACCTCTTATCTATAAATCTTCCTCTCTATAGTATATTGCAACATCTGAAGTGCCTTTCAGATATCTGAGTATCCACTTTATCATAGACCAATGATCCTTTCCAGGATTTGTCATGAACTGGATCACAACTCCCACTGCTTGGGAAATATTCAGCCTCATGCTCACCATGGCATACATGAGGCTCCCTACTACTAATGAATAAGGTACACTAGACATACTTGCCTTCTCCTCCTCTATACTAGGACATTGCTTGGAAATTAACTTAAAATGTATAAGAAGTGGGGTATTAATTGGTTTGGTATTCTACATATTGAACCATTGCAGAACCTTCTCAACATGTCTTCTGTGATAACCAAATTTTCTTAGATTTATTGTCCCTATGTATCTTCATCCCCAAAATTTAGTTTGCTGCTCCTAAATCCTTCATCTCAAATGTCCTAGCCAATCGAGCCTTCAAATCATTGATCCTTTTCATGTTGGGGCTTGCAACCAACATGTCATCAATATATAACAGTCAAATAATAAATCTCACATCATTGAATCTTTTATGATATGCACAATGATCAACTTCACTTTTGATAAATCCTTGGCTCTTCATGAAGGTTTCAAATTTCCCATACCACATTTGTGGTGTCTGCTTCAAACCGTACAATGATTTTTTCAATCTACAAATTATATGTTATTTTCCTTTTACCTCATAGCTCTTAGACTGATCCATATAAATTTATTCTTTGAGATCACCATGTAGGAATGTTGTGTTCACATCAATCTGATCTAGCTCTAAATTTTATGAAGGTACAAATGCAAGTAACACTCTGATAGTAGTCATTTTCACAATAGGAGAGAAAATCTCATTGAAATCAATACCTAATTTTTGCATGTAACCTTTTGACACCAAACGAGCTTTGTATTGTTCTAACAACCCATCACTATTCTTATTCAGCTTGTACACCCACAATTACCAACACTCTTTCTTCCAAGTGGGGGATTCACAAGTTCCCATGTCTCATTATTATGAAGTGATCTCATTTCCTCCTCCATGGGTTTCTTTCATTCTTTTGCATTCTCAAATTTTATAGCTTCCTAAAATTAACTAGGTTCACCCATATTAGTAAACAAAGCAAAAGATGATTAAAATGCAAGATTATACCTTTCTATAACCTTGTTGGTACGAGTGGACCTTATAACTTGTGGTTGTTGTACTTAGTGTTCTGCTTTCTACTCTAAAGCATCAACTTACTCTTTTTTATTTTCTCCTTCCTTGACTACTTCAATTGGTACAACTTTAGGTGTCTATTGTACCTCCTTTCCTTTCATGGATTTTTCATTAAACATAACATCTTAGCTAACAATAATCTTGTGGTTATAAGGATCCCATAATCTATACCCCTTTATAGTATCTTCATAGCCAAGAAAAATACATTTCCTAGATTTCAAATCTAGCTTGGAACTTGTTTCTTTAGGCACATTGGTAGATGCATCACCACCAAAAATATGTAAATTAGAATAATCAACTGGATTACCATGCCAAGTCTCTTCTAGAGTCTTTCCATCCAATGTCAAGAAAAATCAAATAAAGTAAAAAGATAAATCCAAACCAATATCAATCATGGGTTATTCTTAGCATTCACAGACTACTCCCTTGAAGGACAACTATTGAAAACATATTTGAAATTGTTTAAAGTAAGATGGACTACTCCCTTGAAGGATAACTATCAAATGCATTGAACAAAGCACACAAACTTAGACCACTCCCTCTAAGGATGGATGAGTAAGGCATTTGTCAAAACAGATAATTTCTTTGAGGCTTCCCACATCGATCAGCTTCCCCAACCCTCCTAAGCAATAGGCAAAAGACCCATTATCAAGCAAAAGCAAAAATAAAAGAATTTTTTGAAAGCCTTAATCGAATCTTTTAAGCAAAATAATCTTGAAATCCATAATCGGATCTCATGAGTATTACTTATCACATCAATTAGTCTATACTTTATATGATCTAGACTTATGTATACTGACTCTTTAGAAACCTATAGAAGAGGCATGCTAGTCTCACAAGAAGGTTTCATATTTCATCTATCTCCCTTTTATATACTATAAGGGATTTTGAGCTTACTTGACATTATATGATCAAGACACCTTTTTAACCAACTAAAAAATGCTAATGTAAAGCCTTTTAAGGGCTTATGTTCCTCAAGCCAATCCAACTTCAATTTTTTTTTAGTCCTTGTCAAAGAACAAGCACTATGCCTTCTTCTTATCCTCTCATAACTGGATGATATATTCATTAAGACATTTATCTCTTGGTAATATTATTTTTCTCACATCTAGTGTTGTTATTTAGCTTACTTTATGTGCTCTACCTTAATCAAAGTAATAATAACCATAATCATAAACACCATGCATCAACATATATCATAAGCAAAAACATACATCATTAGCATATCCATCATCATGTCAAAATCAAGCATCCATGAACAATAAAGCAACCAACCATTTTCATCACATGTCTAAATCTAAATAAGCAAGCATAAACTAATTAAATTTCAGCATAAACATCATCATCATAACCATAAATAACATAAGCATCATCATCAACATAAATAAAAGCCATTACATGCCTAGCTAGGTGAGTCTGCATCATCCAATATCATCATGAACATAATTAGTATAACAATCATCAATAATCCAAATTAACATCAAAACCATGAGCAATGAGAAATAAACAAGGATCATATATATAAATCATGAGTCTAACATCATAATGTATACAACAATATACATGTCTCTCTCTCAAAATGTACATCTCATCACATCAGCTCATAGGCTGAAATCAAAATAATATACAACAATATATAATATACCTAAACTATACCCTGGCTATGCCCTTGGGGTACCGCTATCTCCTAGTGCATATCCCCCTAAAGTACCTACTAGTCCACCTATGAAAGCAACCCATTGACCTGGTATTACCACACTAGCACCACCTACAAAACTAGCTCTATATTAACCCCATTGGGGCTCATAGGATAACGTCTCAGGACTATAGCCTCATAATAGCATAACTCCTCCACTGTGGCTAGGTATCATGTCATTGGGATGGTACTTGATGGTCCTATAGATGATGTAGCTCCTTCTCCTCTTTATCTCAAAGAGTCTCTATCTTAGGTAACCAAGGCTAGTGAAGCTCTAGCCTAGTCCCTATCACCTATATGTGTCACCACCTGACCCTATAAAGTAGACACTTGACCCTGTAATACTACAACATGTGCCTGTACAGTGGCTAACACCACTCTTACTTGTGTATCTGGGGCACCTCCTTGAATCTATGCCTGCTGACCTCTATTTTCTAGGTCTACATCCATAGGCTATTTACCACCATCATCCGCACCAAAATCCACTAACATGTAAAGAGCCTAGTAGTATACAGGGTAACCATCTAGGAAACTTGCATCATTAATCGCTAGCCTTGTTAGCAACTCCTCATGATCAAGTAAAGTTTGTACTAAATACAACTAAGGTAAGATGACCTCTATATCCTACCTATATCTAAGGAATAGGCCTGAGATACCCTATACAAAGCCGAACTATCTCCAAACCCTATCAAATGAGATGAGCTCTACCTCCCCATCCTGCCTGCCAAAGATCCACCTATAACTATGCAAAGATAGAGTCTACCTCTTGTATCTAGCCCATAATAGAAATTGAACATATGGCCTTTAGGTAACATCACCAATAACCAAGGCAATAAGTGCACCTTTGAACCAGTCTACATCATGAGATCCTCCCCCTGCACTTGAAGTGGAAAAGTCATCTCTCCACCACATAAAACCAACTAGAAAGTCTATATGAGAAAACTTAGCCCATGGTAGCTCCATCGGCCCCAACACTTAGATGTGCTCATTGGCCCAATAGTGTAGGAAAAACTTGACACTAATTTCATACCTTCTGTAAGCTTTAAAGACCCACAACTCCCTGTATATCTAAACAAGTAACATAGGTACCCATCCAAACACTATACATCCCAACAACATCTCAACTAATACCCCCATTAACAAGTATAAAAACGTCCCACTACTCAAGTTTGGAAGATGAAAGCATGAAATTTCCATCATCATCATCAGTATCCTCTCACCCCTCAGCCTCTAATAGAGCGTAGAGTAACTAAAACCCCAACATGCCACTTGACATGATCATGGTCATCTTCATACATCATCTCTAATAAATCCTCCCACTCCTCTTGCTCAATGTGATATATTAGATCACCTAGAATGGGAAATCATGTGATCTTGTGCACATCTTTTGGCAAGATAGTCATCTCACCACTGGTCAGCAGGAAGGTGTTCATGGCTGAATCCCATCTCTCGATGAGGGCCATGATCATCATCACATCTCGTGGCATGTGTTGGTAGTGTCACATTGATCCTAGGCTGATCTCCTCCATATGTACCAAATTTTTTGGGTTCATACCTTGGTGAATCTCAAAAAAGATGTATGGCACCTGATCTTACATCTGTATATGCTCTTGGGCTTGTAGTTTTTGATAGAAAAACACAACTTAGTCACCTATACTATTTTGCCTATACACTTTGCCTTTTCAACTATCTTATTTACCATTAAGCCTTATGCAATGACCTACTTCTCTACCTATATTACCCATTTAACCAATACCCACACTACACTTTACCTTACCCCTCACCTTAAAATTTGTGCTATTACCTGCCAAACCTACCATTTAACCCACAGGGTCAACCTACACCAAACAAATAACATATAATATGCCTTAGACACTTTAAAAAATATCAAAAACCTATTTTTAAACTAGGCAACCTTCAATGGTCATGGTGACCATCGATGGTCAGGCATCCATCTCCTTACAGATGTCGACCATCAATGGTCAATCTCGATCATCGATGGGCACTGTGGGTATTTCACTCATAGAACACCTAAAACCTAAACTTACCCAAACCCACCAACAAAACTACCATCTACCAAATAATACCCTATCATTTCTACCCCAACCTACCCTTAACTAGCCTACCGTCCCAAATTTGGACATCAATCACCCATTCACAAATGAAAACAAAAATCCTACCCCTAGGTCACATCCAGGTCAAGCTCTCTACACCCTACCCACACAACAAATAAAAATTTAATTCAAATGAAATTAAATAACCAAACCACACTAAATACTAATTAAAGACAACCCATACCTCATCCTTCACCATCATCAAAGAGGAATCTGGGACTTGTTGCCCATCCTCATTTACATCTACGCACATCCTGCATCCTTACTAGTCCACTTGGCCTACTCATCCAACTCAATAATAAATCACCTACTCATCACTCACCCTCAACTAATTTCACCCAAATATGATAAACACTTAATGCCAAAATCACATAAGCCAATAGAGTCAAAATGACCTTTTTAATTTTTAACCGTCACAATTTTAGGGTTTCCACCTTTATCATCGATGATCAAGGAAACCATCGATGATCCCCTTTCAACCCCCTGACCATCGATGGTCACATTGTCCCACTTTTTTATTTTGTCTCAAGCAAACAAACTTTCAACCCTACCTAATCAAAAGACCTACCCATGGAGACTACCTTCTCCACCCACCTCACCTAACACTTCATCACCTTATCATTAGTCCACTTTAGCTCAATTAGTGCACATTTTGTGATGATTTTTACCTAATCCTTTTGATTGTAATGACAATAATTACCATGTTGACCACTTTTTGAACTTGCACTACCTTGTGCACACCTGACCCACTTGTGTATTTTTAGGTGCACTTCCTACCTTAGATACCTATGACTTCACCTGACTAGTTTGTGTTTTCATCGAGAGCACTTCCTACCTTAGATAACTACATAACCATAAACATTGCTTATGAGACTTGTATTTATGAATGTACCTAGCCAGCATGGTTAAATGCAATCACGTGGTCCAATTGTCACTTGTCCTTAAGCACTGACCTTTTACCAACTATGGCAACCTAATCTATGCATGATCTTGACTCTCATACTTTATGCACTTGTCTGTTCTTCAATGCCCAACCTATCATTCACCTATTTTATCATCAACTCACCAACTCATCAAATCCACACCTGATTCTATTTTACCTCATTAACTCCTAGTTTGAGGGGGAACACCTCTTCCCATACCCAAGGCAACCTGACCTTCAACCCATAACCAATTTTTGTTTTGCAGCTTGTTGATATAAACTGCATAACAAAAAGGGGTAAAATGTAGACACCAAAAATATGCACACAATGATTTTGAATTTCACAATTCCCCTATACCACATTTATACCCCCTTAGGCTTAATCAATAGCCTTTTGACCGATAACTAGGCCTAACCTAAGTCAGTTGACCTTCTAGCTAAAACCCACTTTTTAACCAACTTTGCCTTTGACCCCTGACCACTGATGGTCACCTTGATCACTGATGGTTAGGTTCCACCATTTGAACCAACTTAACTCACCCTTAACTCTACCTTTTTTTAAATAATTAACTCATCTAAGTTCGTGTGTGAGCCATTACATGCGTGAGTTATAATTATAAAACCCAGTTGAACCTTCACTTAGATCTCCTTCTTTTGCCTATAAGAAGAGAGAAATAATAGGTAAAATCCATCCAAAAATATCAAGAGATTTTACATCTAGAGCTTATTTTGTTGGTATTCTTTCAACAATCTAGCCATCACATTAGAGAGCTGACTTGATGCCACCCTTTGGTCGATATCTAAGTATTGTTACTCTACTAAAATAACACTAGACTCCATCAATGACCCAACCACCTCAACCATTCATATGACCAACCTTATGCAAGCTAAGTATTTGCTTTCCATTATTCAATTACTTTGTTTGTATTTCACAATCAACCCAGCCTAAACCCATTTTCCAAAATTAACTTTTGTGATCCCATCAGTCTAACTTTTATCAACCCAAAACCAACACACAGTAACCACCAATGAGTAGCTTGACCATCGATGGTTTGTCTAACTGTCGATGGTTGTTTCAAACACTGATGGTCACCTCAACCACCAACAGTCACACCAACCACTGACGATCACTATGGTATGAAATAACAACAAGCTATTTTCACCCACTTACCCTCAACCAAATCCCACTTTCTTTTCATCTACCTGTTCATAAACCTCAACCTATTTTTTGAAGCACACTTGACTTGTTTAACATTAGTATTGACTTGCTTATTGCTATATTAATCATTTTATTATATTTATTTATCAAGCATATCTAGTATTTCATTTCATTAGCTTTTGATTATTGATGTAAGTACCTCATATTTTATTTTATAAACTTAATTATTTAAAACATGTGGATTGACAGCCCTTGAGGAAGCTCATACTTTCAAGATTTAGCTAGTGCTAGGAAATCCACCTAGTGATCTATCTAACCAACCCTTTTCTTTAGTGTTGTCTTATTTGTAGGTTATCATCCCAAGCCAAAGAGGAGTTCTTCATAATCCTCTGATTTAACACACCCATAATCAAACAGGTTTTTCAACCATACCTATATTTAGATTCTTCTTCTTCATTTGTCAAAATATAAGTTGAAATTCACTGAAATAAAAGTCTCAAATATGGAAAATATGGATCTTTTACCCATATTTTCAATCAATCAAAACATGGCACACTCCTTTGATGTCATATACTTTTGGCATGTTTATAGAGAGCTAAACACTATCACTAACTCCATTTCCAAGTAGGGGTTGCAATTGGACCCTGACCTATGGGTTATAAATGAATTTTAAGAAGCATTTTATCTTATCATACACCAAAAATTAGTTTTGGAGGATTAATCACTCATGTTTCACTCTATTTTCTTGCATTGTTTAAACTTTGCTTCTGCACTTTTTCCTCGATTTGACCGGTCTTGGCCTATGTCCTACACTTGTTTTTTATACTCTATCACAGATTGCTATTCTTCCATCACCTAATATTCTCTCTATATTGTGGTAATTTCTGGCATCATTAGTGGACTACTTTAAATTCCCTTGTTTAGTGGTGAATGTGGGTTACCAATTTAATCATACATGAGCCTTGTGGGTCACCCGCTGTGCATCATGCCTATTTTGGCCTTTGCTTCTCATTCCTCTTTTTCACTTGTTCTAATTCTATCTCTTGAGGCTACTCCACCCTTTGGTGGTGGGGTAATCTTCTTTCCTTTATTTGACTTTTTTCCTTTGGGATGCTGTCACATTTTTTTTAAATTGAAAATGTTGTACTTTATTAATCAAAGAAAGAATATTGAAGTAGAGGGTTAAACAAGTACAAAGTATCAGAATCTCATGAGGGTAAGAAGTAAAATATTATAAAATAACCCCCAAAATAATAGGTTGAAACATATATGAAATGATAACAATGAAAATCTGAACCATCAACGAAACATAAATAATGATAATCTATTATTATTTAAATGCAATTTCAAATTTAAATAATATGAAGTTATGATTTTTTTCATGGGGAGGGAGCGGGGGAGTGTGGAAAGACAAGTAAATTAATAATTTTGAATTTAAATTAATATTGATAATGTATTAATTATAATTGTGAATAATTTTGAATTGAACTAAATATTGATAATGTATTAATTACAATTGTGATAGCTTAGGAAGCTATGTGGTTTGTTAAGTAAGTGACTACCATTGAAATGCATTTAATAGCTTGGGAAGCTATGTAGTTTTTAAGTAAATGATTAGTTGGAGATGAATTCATATTGAATAGAATGCTTTATTTTTTTAAGTGAAACAAGTCGGTGATTCACAAGTTTAAAATTGTTTCATTTGTTAAGTATGGGCCAATAGTGTTATTAATGTTTCCTTTGCTAAGTGGAGCGAGTTGTAGAAATATACATTTGACCCTGATTTTAAAGAACAAATATGTAAGTTACCACGCTGAGGTGGGGTATCAGATCTAGGTACCTAGGCTAGGTTCGGGTTGTAATTTTGCCAACCCTTAAGTTAGGTTAGAATTCCTATCCAATGATCTTTAGTTTGAGATCAATGCAAGGAGTTCTCTATGTAATATTTTCATGAAAGACTATGGACCTTTCTAACTGATCTATTAGAAAATTGATGGCTTTTAAATTATTTGTTGAACATAGTCAAATTTCATTTTATTTAATCTTTCATTTAGTTTATACCTTGGGGTGAGGGGTTGTTTGGTCTAATTTTCTAGCTGTAATCTAGTAGAGGGATGGTAGGGTCAACATGATTATGAAGTGATCATACAACTGCTTGCACTTATTTTTTCTTCTCATTTTGACATGTGAGTTCATCATAACACATTATGCATATTGTGCCATAAATATGGCTAAACTTAAAGTGATATAATTTGTACATAATGTGTAGTGTTCATCCTTTTTAAAAAAAAGGCATGTTTTAACTTGAAATTCAGTCTTGGCATGACACATTCTCATCATGACTCCTCTTATTAAGCTTAAAATAATTTTAAGTAATATTAGACCTCCAAAGAATAAGACCTTAACCTATAACTCCTCATTTTGCTATTTAAGGGAAGAAATACAAGTACAAGTAGAACAATTGAGTGTTTTGTGCTTTTAGAAATGATAAATATGACCTTTATATATATATTGCTACAAACTTATAAATAACCTTAAACTTTATGCTGATGGTATCAACCAAATTGATATAGTAAAAAAGGATGTAGAATGACACAAAATTGTATTGGCCATGTTGAAACAATCTGACTGATAGGGATGAAACTCATAATTGTATCGGCTAGGGTAATACACTATAGGGATAATTAAGCATGAAATAGGCTATAACAACCTAGTTGATGTAGTAGGAAAACAAGGTAGATATAATATTTGAATGGAAGGTAGAGAAAGAGATAAGATGAAAAGAGACTCATAAGATGTTGGACTGATAGTAGTGAAGGTATGATAGAATAGTATAAAAATATCTCTAGCAAATTACCATGAGTCAATATCACCCAATTCCTAGTGCACTCCTTAGGGCATGCATCAAGGGAGATTGATGAGATAACAAGCCCAAACAAGAGAAACCTTAAAATAAGTGGTAAATATTAAAAATATCACATGTATAGATATGAACTTACTAAAGCTCATCACATGTCACAATAGTGTAACACATAATGGTGCTTTGAAAAAGATACTTAGTAACCTTTAATAATAATTGGAATAAAATGATAAAATAACTATTGATAAATAAATAACTAGAAGTAACATATACATACCATGACTTACTTTTTGTAATTATTTAAAAGTGGTATTTAATTTCTAAGAGTGCTGCTTGAGAATATTTGTCCCTAGCTTAGCCCTATACCTATCTTAGAGCCTACTGTCATACTTATCCAACCTTCATGTAGGCCATAGGCATCCCTAGTCAACCCTAAAATAGTATTAAACCCTCATTTATCATTCCTATCCCTTCATGCCCAGTGTTTTGCTAGCTAGACACTAGTGTTATATGGTGTTAGTGTCCCCAAAATAACACTAATGTTCTTTGTCCTATCTTTTCCCAAACAAATATCTTTTTAGGCTTAGACATATTTTATCACCCCCATAAGCATAAAAATAATATAAATACATGAATTTTATCCCTCTAACCATTAGATGGAAATCTAATGCAAAATACACATTCAAACATAGAATAAGTTGAGAAAAATCAAGGTTATCAATCTCTAGTTTGCCCTACTTTTGCATACTACCATTTACAATAACCCTAAACTCAAATTACCCAAATTTAAAATCTCAAGCACATTTAAGGCACTCAAGGCCAATATCATACTAGCATCACTTTCACTTACACTAACACTTAGGTGGGGAGAACTACATTGGGCTTGATCCCTCCTTAAAGTATTGGTATGTAGGCAATTCTCTTCATAATGGGGTGTTAAGGATGTCCAACCTATCCTACTAAAAAACACATTTTTTTATCTCATATCAATTGGATGCCCTAGTTACATGGAGGATTAGGGTTTGCATAATAAATTAGTCATTAAAAGTAAAATATATGGTTTCAAGACTTGTGCATATAGGAATAGACCTTAGATATCTAAACATAGGTGCATCTAGAAGCTCAAGATAGTCTTGCACAGAGGACACTACCACCAATATCAAGACACTACCTCCACTTTTTAAATAATGGTGCTACTGTCCACTTGTGAAGATATTATCTAAGAGGGGTTCTGACACTAGGATCTAGTTTACGACACTCAAACTAGCTTTCATCTCATTTTCTAGTACCCAGGTCATTCATATCAGTTGTTTTCAAGCTAAGTTATTACTTGCACTATTTATTACTATTTTTAGAAAAATCAAAGCTAAAAAATTCTATAAAAAATAGATAGCTATATTTATTTCATATTATTTCTCTAATTTAGTCTAGTCAACTCTTTAAAAATATAAGATTTACATTCACTATGTCCAAAAAGGTTAAAACATTTGGTGAACTCGATTTACTTTGAACATTGCTCAAACCCTAACCTTAGATGCTCTTAGGGTTTGTATCTTTTTTGTGTTTATGATCAGATATTAGTTCTAAAATCACATATTTTTTTCAATATTTATTTTTTGAAATATTTCTTATAATAAAATTATTTAAAGGTTTAAAATATACAACTTATTTTCCTAATTCCCAAACTACAATGGCAGAATTCAACAACTGATTTGATGAGACCGATAAGAAAAAAATTATATGATTTTCTATACAAACATTTGGATATACAAGATGAACTCATCATTATTATTCAAAAAGGACTTAAAAATTCAAAAAAAAGGTCAATCTTCAAGTCCTCCAACTTATAACATTATTACACCTATAGTGGGGCCAACTTAGCTAGCACAACCAACAATTGTAATTTAACAACCTTTAGTGAGTGACAACTACACCTCTTGTGGCTAGTTCCTCCACTCTAGATATACAATCCCTTATGCACAAGGTTCATACTCTACCAGCTAAGGTGTTACATCTTGAGCAGGGAGCCTCTAGGCCATCACATGCCTTAGATTCTAATGTTCTCTTACAAACACCTTTGGCACACCACATAGTAATAAATCCATTACCATCCAAATTCATGGGACCTAAGCTTACATTGTATGATGGTAAAGGTGACCAAGATCACCATCTACATAGTTTTCACACAAAATGTTTGGACTACGTGTTTAATGATTTGGCTCTTCACTAAGTTGTTTCCACACAATTTAAAGGATTATGCTTTATAATGGTTTTGTGATCTACCAAATCAATCTATCACCACATTTGATCATTTGGTAGACATTTTTCTAACACACTTCATAAACATCAATGATAAGATCTCATATGTTCGAGTTGCACAATTGAAACAAAAATCAAATGATCTTATTGTAGAAAATATCTTACGATATAAAACTATATTGGTCAAATTAACTAGCCCCATGGTAGATAGAGAGCTTAAGGACATCTTAAAATCAAGTCTTCTACCAACATTACATGAAGCTATCTTGTTTATGGATTTTCCAACCTTTATAGATTTGTGACACACAGTAAAAGAAAGAGAAGTCAAGATTTTCTCAATGAGAAAACTCAAATATACAAATAGATTAGAATAAAATGATAAGAGTTCTAGTAAGCCTCCATACAAGGTAAGGACCATTGAAAACAAGAGTGATCTAAAGGCCACAATTAACATATCTTCAAATCCATCTGCTTGCCTAATTTTATCAGTGCCTTCGCGCATAGTTTTTACCAACCTTATATAATTTCTAGCACGTGTTTTACAATAGCTCTTGGAATACGATGCCATATCTCTTCCACCAAAGAGGTTGATATGACACAACCTCTTCCAAGGAACTAGGATTCCAATGCATTCTAAAAGTATCATAGGTAACTATGCCATTAAATAAACAAATACATCAACCTAAAACATAAGATACAATATTTGATCGAGGTTAACATTATTGATGTGGGCACACCCATAAAGGCACTAGAAGTACAATAAATAGAAGCTAAGGAATTGAAGATATTATCATATCTATTTCCAAATCACATGGAATGAGGTAGGGAGTACTTCAGGTGTTCACTACACATACTAGACACATCCGCCACCAACATAATATCACACTACACTAGAGGAGGCACACCCACTAGATAATATCATTAGTGTGTACCACACTATAGTTACAACTAGGCCACTCATCACTTTATCAGATCCTAAAATATTGTTGATAATGATATAGATTTATATGCATTCTTTATATGAGCCTACATAGATCATCATCTTATCCAGACTGTTATGGTTAACAATTGGTCAAGCATTAGTGTGTGCACTATCACTCTTCAAAAACATTTATGAGTATTCATAGAAAGATATATCCCCTAAAAAAATAGTGATTAGTGGTTTCAGTGGTCATGTTCAAAGCTTTATCAAGGAGATTATACTTCCATTATAGGTTGGAATAACACATGTGGCCACTATATTCTTAGTAGTACCTAGTGCATACATGTTTGATATGCTATTGGTGTTGACCAAATTTGACCTTTAGTCAAATTGGGTCAACCCCTACATATTTAAAATTTTTAAGAGGTTTCCATATGTCTTATAGGGGTCTCATGTTGGTCTAAACATATCACTTATCCTTGTTCTTACCTTGGTGTAAGCCTAACTTCCTTGTGCTTGTTTAATCTTGAAAAGCTAACTCTGGCCAACTAAGGTCAAACATGGTCAAAGGCTCATATTATTTTATAAACATCCTAGTAGGATTATTAAAGTGTTTTAAGGTGTTTCTAAGTCCTATATTTAACCCTTTGTTATGTTTCATATGACAAAAGTGTCTTTTGGTCACATTTTGGGCTCATTAAATGACTTGTATAGAATTTTTCAAGGATGAGGTTGTCACCAAGGAGGATTCTAATGTGGATAAGGTTAGAGCATGTTAGGAAATGGTCAGAGGTAGAACAAAGATAGTTTTATGCATAAAAATAGGAGAATACCCAAAAATAGGCTCTTAATGGCACTTATATGGACTTGGAAAGTTCACCTTCAGGTGGTTCCTCCTTTATGAACCATTGTTAAGAAGTTAGACAAATGTTTATGCTCTTACATCCATGAGAGGTCCATGTATGAGCTTGTTTTAGAATATTTTGCTTTGATTTGATAGGTTGGACTATTTCATGTGTTTCTCAACGCTGTCTAATACCTCTCCATAGGTTCTGTTGTAGGCTAGAATTGTACCCTTATGGGAGAGTTTTTAAGGCTCTCTCACTTCTAGCTACAATATTGGAATAACATCACATTATGGGTATCCTATAGTGAGGTTGAACCTCTAGAGAAGGTCGGCTTCCTCTTGGTAGATCACCTAAAACTAAAGCTAAACTAATGCTCCATGAGGAAAAGGGTTATAAAGGGAATAAGGGATCCTAAGCAAGCTAACCAAGCGATGCACAAAAATAAAATGAGAAACTCCCACAAGCTTGAACACACACTAGTTTTATAGAGGACAATACTGACTTACACAACCTTAAGATCAAGCTGGTTACATTAATAATTCATGGAAGAGGTTCAGGAAACAATGAATGAAAACAAAGAGGAGTTATAAGACTCATTGAAAGTTCACATTGTTGGGAAATACGGAAGCACACAATTGATTACCAAATACAAGCAACTTACATGCAGAATTAAACCAGAATCACAAGTAACTAGAATTTAAAAACAACACAAAATATGAGAGACAATACACAATTGTATTAATACTCTTCCAGAATGAAATACAACAAAGAAGATTGCCAAATTTCTTCTTCCTTACACACCTCTAGGGCTCCCACAGCTCTAGGGCATAAACAATAAATCTTCCCTCAAAGCTCTCTCTCTTACGGTCCCAACACACAACTCAAACATAGAGATGGTGTTCACCTCCAATCAGTCAGTATCTACTACTGCTAGTACACCAGTGCTCCATGCACTTCACAAGTGCTCCACACACTCCACAAGTACTCAATGTACTCCAAGTAGATCTCCCATGAACTGCTACAACCTGCAACCCAAATGATCTTACTTATTGAAAGAACTACCTTGCCTTCCTCTCTTGCTCTAGACCGAGTACACACCATACTCCAAGTAGATCCTACCTTATCTTACTCCCTGTTGTGTTGTTGTCCTCCCTGATCTTGCACACCTACAAATCAATCTGGTTCTACACACTTGCAAACCTGGATCATGCACACACATACACCTGTAGATCAATGATCTTACTTACCATGTAGATCTCCTAACGTAGCCATGCAACCCTGATGACCAAGATCCTACACACCTGAAGAACCCTTCTGATTCTCCAAAACCAGCACCCACACTTGGCACTACTGTGGAACTAGGAGGAACACCCTTGCTCACTTCACATACAGAAGGAGCTAACTTTGCTCAACTCAAACTAGAACACTTTTACAATACAGCCCATGAGTCTCTTAAATAGATCTCATGCAAACAATAATTAGACATCTAATTATAATAATTAGATCTGCAGCTTCAAGTCTAAATTTGGCTCTTGACATGCAAACACTTGATTCGTTAACTAATTGCCCGTAAAACTTGTAGTTCTAAACTACACAGGCGATCGACATCGGTCTCTGTCTGCTTGGAGGTGACCGACGTCAGGCAATCTCTGACCAATGTCAGTTGATTCTCTTCACTAACCTGACCGATGTCAGCTGATCAGACCGATGCCGGTTGCTCTGCAACTCAACAACCTTCAGCATCCTCCCCCATATTTGCATCAATGAAGCTTTTAGCTCCACAACCTAATAATCTCCAGCTTAGAGATAAATAGCTGCACTGTACCTATACTTGTACCCCATCTAATTTGTTTCCTAGCTTGTATCCCTCTTCAAGCTCAACCCTGAAGACCACCCACCACACAACCTATGGTGCACCTCCTGTCATCTGAGTAACCTGCCACATCTGAACCTAAAAACCCATGTAGTGAAGTCCTGACCCTTCATAGCATGAATCCCTACTGCTGGTCCCTCTCAAATACCTGAGAACCCACTTCCCCGAATTGGCTCCTAACTCTCTAACAGTACCCACTGCTTGGGCAAACTCAGGTCTATACCAGACCTCATGTGATTTCAGACACTAAACTGTCTAGCCCTTGGTGTGATCTAGTTTTGCATCCTACATATTGAACCTCACTAACACCTGATTCACATCAGCTCCCACTAGAGACAAAATCAACCTGTGATCTTCTATGTCTCTCATGCCAAAGAATTTCGCTGCTCCAAATTCCTCATGACATGCCACTGAACTAACCTTACCCTTAGCTCAGCAAAACCCTGTATGTACAAACCTGCTAGCTAGCATACCATCCACATACAGTAATAGAATAATGTTGCAATCATCATCCACTTGGTAAGACAAACACAATGGTTACACTGACATTGACTAAAGCCTTGCTTTGTCATCCACCTATCAAAACCTGTACCACTGTCTTGTAGCTTTCTCAAGACCATATGACCTGGCCTTCCGTCTCACATGTCCATTCTCTCTATTCTTTAACTAAGGTATCCATTCGTCTCTCAGTGCTTTCTTTCGGTTGGCAACCCTACCAAATCTCCTGCTTGGTTCTGCATCATATTCCTGCCATGCTCCCACTATTTCCTAGATCCTTCCTGCTTTGCAGTGAGTAACAAGTATAAATAAGAGGAACAACGAATTTGAGGCTTACTTACCCTTTCAGTCCTCCATATGGGCATTTGAGACTCCTTGACAGCTTGCTGTCCGTTCAAAATTTGTTACAGTGACCGACCTCGGTCACTACATAGTCTGCATCTGATCGATGTCAGTTTCTATGCACCTATCCTAACTACCAACTCTACTGACGTCAGTGTCCCTATTGCCGATGTCGGTCTTACCTTTTGTCGACATCGATCCTCTTGACCGATGTCGGTCTTACCCTGCCCGACATTACCGACTTTGATTTGCACATGACTGACATCAACACCTATCTATTCGATGTCGATTCCTCTTGACTGACGCCTGTACATGTGTTTTCCTGTGAGTGATGACTTTTTACTCGCGAGATTTTTTTGAATCAAATCCCTATCCAAATTGCTCTGCTCAGAGTTACTCAGCCTTCTCCATTGATCTCTGTCTGCCATCTCCTCCATAAACACCAAGGCTTTCTAGTTCTTAAGCCTGTCAAACACATCTAACTTCCTCTTAAGAACATGCGTCTCCTTCTTAATCATGTGACCAAGCCTACAAAGCCACGTCTCCACAACAGAAGAAGAATCAGTAATATAAACAAGTAGATAAAGAGTACTTACTTTTTTACCACCAGCTAATTCAAGTGGATTTGTTGTGAGAGTTCTTGTGCATCTCTCATCACCTAACTTCCCTAAAAAAAATTAGCCTTATCTTCAAGACTGGGACCTGCATGACCTCCTTCAACACCCATGTGTTGGCCGCCTGCAATTTCAGCTTCACTTCCCCTTTGCCAATTCTTTGGCAAGGCACACCAGCGCCTAAATAAATCTTTCCAAAGTCTCCAAAGACCTTAACATAGAAAAATACTCTATTTTGGACTGCATGGAAAGAGACAACAGAATCTATAAGACAAGATTCTACTTTATCCAAGAAACCTCCCAGAGCATCTTGTGCAACAACACCTACAACATCTGCTTCTTTAGTTCCTTCTTGCTGATCTTCTACCAACCAACAATTTCTCTTTACCTGCTCTTTCTTTTCATAAGACCGTAATTGCCCATTCGTGATTTTCAATTCCTCTATTCTTAGCTTACTTTCTTCTACCATTGCTCTACTCCCACTCAATCAAAAACCCCTGAGAGTGACTTGTAATAAAAAACAAACCTACTCCCTGCAACCTTAGCTCTGATACCACTTTGTTAGGGAAATACGAAAGCATACAATTGATTACCAAATACAAGCAACTTACATGCAAAATTTGTTAGGTTATGGAGCTAAAAGCTTCACTGATGCAAATAGGGGAGGAGGTTGCTGAAGGTTGTTGAGTTGCAAAGCAATTGTTATCGGTCTGATCAGCCGACGTCAGTTAGGTTAGTGAAGAGAAGCAACTAACATCGGTCAGGCATTAGCAGATGTCAGTCACCTCTAGGTAGATAGGGACTGATGTCGGTCGCCTGTGTGGTTCAGAACTACAAGTTTTATGGGTAGTTAGTTAACGAACCAAGTGTTTGCATGTCAAGAACCAAATCTAGACTAGAAGCTATGGATCTAATTATTGTAATTGGATGTCTAATTATTGTTTGCATGAGATCTATTTAAGAGACTCATAGGTTGTATTGTAAAGTGTTTTAGTTTGAGTTGAGAAAAGTTAGCTCCTTCTGTGTGTGAAGTGAGCAAGGGTGTTTCTCCTAATTCCACAACAGTACCAAGTGTGGGTGCCAGTTTTGGAGAATCAGAAGGATTTTTCAGGTGTGTAGAATTTTGGTCAGCAGGTGTGCATGGCTACGTTTGGAGATCTGCATGGGTAAGCAAGATCATTGATCTATAGGTATATGTGTGTGCATGATCCATGTTTGCAGGTGTGCAAAACTAGATTGATTTGCAGGGGTACAAGATCAGGGAGGACAGCAACACAACAGAGAGCAAGATCAAGTAGGATCTACTTGGAGTACAGTGTGTACTCAGAAAGAAAGCAAAGAGGAAGGTAGGGCAGTTCTTTCTATAAGTAAGATCAGTTGGGTTGCAAGGTGTTGCAGTTTAGGGGAGATCTACTTGAAGTACATTTGTGTACTTGGAGTGCGTGGAGTACTTGTGGAGTGCGTGGAGCACTGGAGTACTGGCAGTAGTGGATACTGACTAGTTGGAGGTGAACACTAATTCTATGTTTGAGTTGTGTGTTGGGACCGTAAGAGAGAGAGCTTTGAGGAAAGAAGTACTATACACTTGAGGTGTGGGAAGCCTCTATAAGGTGGAAGAGTGTGGCGTCTCTTTATTGTATTCTTTTTTAGATGAGTATTAATACAAGTTGTGTATTGTCTCTCATATTCTGTGTTGTTTTTGGTTTCTAGTTACTTGTTACTTTTGGTTAGTTCTGCATCTTAAGTTGCTTGTATATGGTAATCAATTGTGTGCTTCCACGAGTTCCTAACAGTTGGTATCAGAGCTAAGGTTGCAGGGAGCAGGTTTTGTGTTTGGTTACAGGTCACTCTCAGGGGTTTCTGATTGAGTGGGAGTAGAGCAATGGTAGAAGAAAGTAAGCTAATAATGGAGGAATTGAAAAGCATGAATGGTCAATTATGGTCCTATGAAAAGAAAGAGCAGGGAAAAAAAATTGTTGGTTGGTAGCAGATCAACATGAAAGAACTGAAGATGCAGATGTTGTAGGGGTTGTTACACAGGATGCTCTGGTATGTTTTTTTGATAAAGTAAAATCTTATTTTATAGATTCTGTTACCTCTTTCCATGCAGTTTGAAATAGAGTATTTTTCTATGTTAAGGTCTTTGGAGACTTTGGAAAGATTTATTTAGGGGCTGGTGTGCCTTGCCAAAGAATTGGCAAAGGGAAAGTGAAGCTGAAATTGCAGGTGACCAACACATAGGTGTTGAAGGAGGTCATGCAGGTCTCAGTGTTGAAGATATGGCTAATTTATTTAAAAAAGTTAGGTGATGAGAGATGCCCAAGAACTCTCACAGCGGATGCACTTGAATCAGCTGGTGGTAAGAAAATAGGTACTCTTTATCTACTTGTTTATATTACTGATTCTTCTTCTATTGCAGAGACGTGGCTTTATAGGCTTGGTCACATGAGCAAGAAGGAGATGCATGTTCTTAAGAGGAAGTTAGATGTGTTTGGCAGGCTTAAGAACTAGAAAGCCTTGGTGTTTATGGAGGAGAAGGCTGAGTAACTCTGAGCAGAGCAGTTTGGACAGAGATTTGATTCAAAAAAAGCTCGCGGGTAAAAAGTCATCACTCACAAGAAAACACAGGTACCGACATCGATCAGGAAGAACCGATGTCGAACAGACAGGTGCCGATGTCAGTCATGTGCAGACCGAAGCTATTGATGTCAGGCAGGGTAAGACTGACATCAATCAGGAGGATTGACGTTGGTAATAGGTAAGATCGATGTCGGTCAGGAGGACCAACGTCAGCAACAGGGACATTGACATCGACAGAGTTGGTAGTCAGGATAGGCGCATGGAAATCGATGTTGATCAGATGCAGATTGTGTGGTGACTGAGGTTGGTCATTGTAACGGATTTTGGGCAAACAACACGCTGTCAAAGAGTCTCAAATGCCCATATGGAGGACTGAAGTGGTAAGTAAGCCTCAAATTCATTGTTCCTCTTCTTTATACTAGTTGCTAACTGCAGAGTAGGAAGGATCTAAGAAACAATGAGAGCTTGGCATGAACAGGATGCAGGACCAAATGAGAGATTTGGTAGGGTTGCCAGCCGATATAAAAGCACTGAGATGAATGGATACCTTAGTTAAAAAATAGAGAGAATAGACACGTGAGACAGAAGGCCAGGTCATATGGTCTTGAGGAAGTTGAAGGACAGTGGTACAGGTTTGACAGGTGGATGACAAAGCATGGCTTTAGTCAATGTCAGGGTAACTACTGTGGTTTGTCTTACTAGGTGGATGATGGTTGCAACATTATTCAGTTACTATATGTAGATGGTTTGCTAGCAGGTTTGTACATACAGGGTTTTGCTAAGATAAGGGTAAGATTAGTTCAATGGTTTGCCATGAAGGATTTAGAGCAGTGAAATTCTTTGGCATGGGAGACATGGAAGATCACAGGTTGATTTTGTCTCCAGTGGGAGTTGATGTGAATCAAGGGTTGGCGAGGTTTAGAATGCAAAATCAGAGCACACTAAGGGCTGGATAATTTAGTGTCTGAAATCACATGAGGTCTGGTATAGACCTGAGTTTGCCCAAGCAATAGGTGATGTCAGAAAGTTTGGAGCTGATCTGAGAAAGAAGCACTGGAGGGCAGTTCAGTGGATTCTCAGGTATTTGAGAGGGACCAACAACAAGTCGACATGTTATGCAGGGTCAAGTTCTTTTCTACATGTGTTTGTAGATGTAGATGTGGTAGGTTACTTGGATGATAGGAGGTGCACCACAGGTTGTGTGGTAGTTGGTCTTCATGATTCATCTTGAAGAGGGATACAAGCCAGGAAATAGATTAGATGGGGTACATGTACAGGTACAGTGTAGCTCTTTATCTCTAAGTGGGAGATTGTTAGGTTGTGGAGTTAAAAGCTTCACTAATGCAAACAGAGGAGGAGGTTGCTGAAGGTTGTTGAGTTACAGAGCAACCGACATCAGTCTGATCAGCCAACATCGGTCAGGTTAGTGAAGAGAAGCAACCGATATTGGTCAGGGATCGGCTGACATCAGTCACCTCCAGGTAGACAGGGACCGACGTCGGTCACTTGTGCAGTTTAGAATTGCAAGTTTTATGGGTAGTTAGTTAATGAACCAAGTGTTTGCATGTTAAGAGCTAAATTTAGACTAAAAGCTATGGATCTAATTATTGTAATTGGATTTCTAATTATTGTTGGTATGAGATCTATTTAAAAGACTCATAGGCTGTATTGTAAAGTGTTCTAGTTTGAGTTGAGCAAAGTTAGCTCTTTCTGTGTGTGAAGTGAGCAAGGGTGTTCCTCTTAGTTCCACAGTAGTACCAAGTGTGGGTGCTGGTTTTGGAGAATCAAAAGGGTTCTTCAGGTGTGTAGGATCTTGGTCAGTAGGTGTGCATGGCTACATTTAGAGATCTACATGGGTAAGTAAGATCATTGATCTGTAGGTGTATGTGTGTGCATGATCCAGGTTTGCAGGTGTGTAGAACCAGATTGATTTGTAGGGGTGCAAGATCAGGGAGGACAGCAACACAATAGGGAGCAAGATCAGGCAGGATTTACTTGGAGTACAGTGTGTACTCAGAAAGAGAGCAAAGAGAAAGGTAGGGCAGTTCCTTCCATAAGTAAGATCAGTTGGGTTATAGGGTGTTGCAATTTAGGGGAGATCTACTTGAAGTAAGTTTGTGTACTTGGAGTGCGTGGAGCACTTGTGGAGTGTGTGGAGCACTGGATTACTGGTAGTAGTGGATACTGACTGGTTGGAGGTGAACACCAACTCTGTGTTTGAGTTGTGTGTTGGGACCATAAGAGAGAGAGCTTTGAGGAAAGAAGTACTGTACACTTGAGGTGTGAGAAGCCTTTGTAAGGTGGAAGAGTGTGGCATCTCTTTATTGTATTCTTTTTTGGATGAGTATTAATACAAGTTGTGTATTGTCTCTCATATTCTGTGTTGTTTCTGGTTTCTAGTTACTTGTTACTTTTGGTTAATTCTACATCTTATGTTGCTTGTATATAGTAATCAATTGTGTGCTTCCACGGGTTCCTAACAGAATTAAACCAGAATCACAAGTAACTATAATTCAAAAACAACACAGAATATGAGAGACAATACACAATTGTATTAATACTCTTCTAGAAGGAAATACAACAAAGAATATTGCCACAGTTCTTCTTCCTTACACACTTTTAGGGCTCCCACACCTCTAGGGCATAAATAGTAAATCTTCCCTCAAAGCTCTCTCTCTTACGGTCTCAACACACAAATCAAACACAGAGTTGGTGTTCACCTCCAACTAGTCATTATCCACTACTGCCAGTACACCAGTGCTCCACGCACTCCACAAGTACTCAACGTACTCCAAGTAGTTCTTCCATGAACTGATACAATCTGTAACCCAAATGATCTTACTTATTAAAGGAACTACCTTGCCTTCCTCTCTTGCTCTAGACCGAGTACACACCGTACTCCAAGTAGATCCTGCCTGATCATGCTCCCTGTTGTGTTGTTGTCCTCCCTAATCTTGCACACCTGCAAATCAATTTGGTTCTGCACACCTGCAAATCTGGATCATGCACACACATACACCTGTAGATCAATGATGTTACTTACCATGTAGATCTCCTAATGTAGCCATGCACCCTTGATGACCAAGATCCTACACACCTGAAGAACCCTTCTGATTTTCCAAAACCAACACCCACACTTGGCACTACTGTGGAACTAGGAGGAACACCCTTGCTCACTTCACATACAGAAGGAGCTAACTTTGCTCAACTCAAACTCGAACAATTTTATAATATAGCCCATGAGTCTCTTAAATAGATCTCATGCAAATAATAATTAGACATCTAATTACAATAATTAGATCCATAGCTTTAAGTCTAAATTTGGCTCTTGACATGCAAACACTTGGTTCGTTAACTAACTGCCCGTAAAACTTGCAGTTCTAAACTGCACAGACAACTGACGTCAGTCCCTGTCTACCTAGAGGTGACCGACATCAACTGATCCCTGACTGACGTCAGTTGATTCTCTTCACTAACCTGACTGGCGTCAGTTGATTAGACCGATGTCGGTTGCTCTGCAACTCAGCAACCTTCAGCAACTTCCTCCTCTGTTTGCATCAGTGAAGCTTTTAGATCCACAACCTAACACACATCAATGGTGGAAAGAGCACTAGACTCATAAAAAATGTTGAAAAACTCCCTAAACAAGGTCAGAAAGGAGGACCATGGACGAGGAAGATTTTAATTCACACAATGTCATAGTGCACAACTCAATAGACATAAATCCAAGGCAAGAGATAAGCAAATAAAATCCTTTATTGCATCAAGAGGTAGTTCTTACAAATGCTTGGCAGGGTTGTAAATAATCAAGCTGAGCATATTTTTCAATATCTCTAAGAGTGTCCCATCTCCCAGAGAGATGTAAAAGTCTTAAAAAATTGAGAGCCCCAAAAAATGGAAAAACATGAGATATATATATAGATAAAGGGAAGAGAGAAAGAAAGGGCTTGCATGAGAGAATGGAGAACTGAGAGAAGTCATCAATGAATAAGACCACTACTATTGTACTCAAACTCTTTTATATTAAAAGCATGCAACTGCTTTGACCATTAGATAAACTGTACAAGATCACCACAAACGTCCTCGAGCCCCTCATTGATTAACAAACATGCTAGAAGATAAAAACTTCTCTAAGAATGTCTTTAATGCTCGAGTTACATTTTATAATCGACTAATCTTCACCTTTCATTCCCACACCATCTTTCACTTTTCTTGCATGTATAAGGATTAAATCCCCATAACTGTGAATCTAGACCGAGCTATGCTACTTCTGCATTGAATGGCTATTTTTCAGAGATGATGGCCATGTTGAAGGATGATGACCTCTCTATTAATTTCACTTACCAGCTCCTGCCTTGAAACTTAGACCAGATCTTTCCTATAGATGGAAAACCAATCTAAGAACATTAGTTTTAATGTATCCATTTATGCTGATGTAAGTCCATACAAATCCAAATGAGTACTTGTAGGGGTTCAAATTTTGATGTTTATGGGCCCATCATGGGATATTTGAATCCCGATAAAAAATTTATGAACTTAAACTTTGACACTGGCACAAACATCATGTTTCTTTCGGATACTTTCCTGTGGGCCTTTTTCTTTCAGATAATTTGCTTGAATAATTTCCATAGACTCTTTTCTGAAGGAATTAAACTTTAGGTTTTTTAAGAATACCCCTTCAGACAAATTTGCTTCAATCACCTTCCTGAAAGAAAAAGTCTTTGGGACTTTTGCAAAGGTCCACTTCCTCAAAAGATACCCTTCAGAATTGATACATAAGACACTTTGGCATGAAAATGACTATTCAAAAAAAGATTTTTGGCCCTTTGCTTTGAAAGTGCCCTTCAAAAGAATTGAAAATGCCCTTTTCCCTAAGAAAATATATCTTTTAGAATTTTGAAAAAAAGCCCTTCGAGACTTTGAGAATGCCCTTCAGAATTTGAAAAAGTCCCTTGGGTTTTCTTGTTTTGGCACTTTTTCCTAAAGGAATTCCTTCTGAAGGAAATCCTTCTAAATTTTTCCTTCGGCCCTTTGAAAAGAATCCTTCGGCTTTCTAACTTTGAGATAAAAGTTTTGAAAGAAATTTGCCTTCGAGAAAATTGAAAAGTAACTTTCAAAAATTATTTCAAACAAAATTCTGAAACAATTTCTTTCACTTAGTCTCTATACAAAGTTCAAAAGAATGAGAAAGTAAAGACTTAGCCGAATAATAGATTTTGCACTCAACCCTTTTAGTTTATGGGATCTTCTAGGTTTGTGCTTAAACCTATGAAAGCTTGATTATATGAAAACCTTGCTTGGATCCTCTCTATTTGCAAAATTTGGATCCATCTCTAAGCCTTTGATCCACTACTTTGTCAAACTATGTAACAGCTTTATATGTGGGCCAAAAATAACCAACATTTCTGACAACTCGCAAGGAAGCATGCTTGCTATTATTGAGAACCTAACTCATTTACCTCATCCAATCCATTGAGCATGGAGTCACTACTTTCTCTAATAAGGTTGACTTTATCTAAAAACTCCCCCTAAAGTAACAAGGATAAAATGAAACAAAGTGCCCAAGGCACTTGGGAAAGGAAAAATAGAATAGAAAGGAAATGTGCACAAGGCACTTGGAAGAAAGCATGAAATCTATCCTAATATATACAAGGTTATAATTTAAAAATATCTCCCTCCTGGATCAATTAGGAACCTATGAGTATTATTCACTTGTAACAATCATAGATGAAAAATACCTTGCTTTGAAGGTACTAGAATTGATGAACCAGGCAGCTTTGTGGTCAATCCTTTTGATGTACTCTCTAATGGATGGAATGGAGCAAACATGTCTTTGATGTAGACATACTGGTTCATGTCCTCTAAACTTAGTTCATGTTGGACTGTAGGGAATTTTGCAAACTTATCATTTGATGTATTAATTTTGTGCTTTGAATCAAACACATGTGATGGCTCCTTTGAACTGGTGCTTCGTTTACTGTCTATAAAAGTAGAAAATCTCTAAGTCATCCCAAAAGGCAGCTTCCTCTTGGTCATCCGAGACAATGCCAACTTCAACTCTATATTAATTTTATTTGCTTTGAAAGGAGCCATATGGTAGTTCATCAATCCACCTAAGGCCCAACATGTCATATTTTTATGGCTCTAGATCTGACCACCCCTCATTCTTAGATAGATCAGTACTACCTTCAATGCATAAATCATCCTGAGATTGGTTAGCTTCTTCAACCTGATTGATGAGTTCATCCTCATACTCTGGAGGAGGCATAGGCTGATTTAAAACCTCCTCTTAATCCATGAAGTCATGGTACAACTACTGCCATACTTCATCTTGATCCTCTTGATCATTCATGACCTCTCTAACATGGTCAACTAATTGATTGACTATGTCAATCTCTGCACCTTGGTCATCTTCATCTGTAGCCACACCAAATAGAAACTCTTGGGACCTCTTTTCTCTCAACTACATCTTGAATACACACCTCTTTTAGTATGAAGACATAAATACTACTTTCAAGTTCTAATTAATCAATGTCAAAGCCATGTCACAATAGTTGGTCCAAACTTGATTTCTCCTCCCTTTTCTGGAGTGGATTGCCTATCATGATCTCCTCATCATAGACAATTGTTTTGTCCTCTTTAGGCTCAAATTTGACTCTAAAATCCTCCTCTATTCCTTTCAAAATAAGCTATTACTCCAAGAGGGAGATGGTGGGAGGGTGAAGAAGTTCATTTTGCTTATAGCTTAAGAGAGTGTCTTTCCAACTAGGTACTTTGAGTGGTCTCTTTGGTGGTTCTTGAGGGAGGGAGAAAGAGTCTTGGAACTCTTGTAGGGCAATCTCATTGAGCTAAGCTAACACCTCTTTTTTATATTCTTCAACCACTAACTTCTCCTCTTGAACTAGCTCTTGGATCGCCATAATTGACACCTCTTCCTTCTTCTCTATGCCTTTTTGAACTGATTTCCATGATGAAATGTGTAGGGAACAACCACCTTTTCTTCTTTTTGAATTGGTATAGGAGGGGGTGGTTTCACAAGAGAGGGCATGACATAATTAGGGTCAAAGGTGTAGGAGAAGATCCATGGTGGGATGGTTTCAAAATATTGAGTGGGAATGGGTATAGGGGTAGGAAAGAACAAATTGATTGGTTTGGGTTTGACATACTCATCCTCCCAATGAGTCAACATATCCTCTATTGAGAGTATTCATTCCTTCATCTCTTGCTTCTCAATGTGTGGATAATCACCTTCGTCAATGGATGCCTACACACTCCAAAACTTATGCAAGAAGCTCCTTATCCCGTCCATGGCATGAATGGTGAATTCTTGTCTAAGTCCAACCTCCTTATTGATTTTCATGATCATTCTCCCTTGGTCCAATATTTTTTCTTTAATTCTTGACAAGGATGGACCTTGACAAGGTTGACTAGGGGGTTGATTTGAAACCTTTAGAGGCTCTTGGAGGGGAGAGGACACATAGGACTGATTGCATTGAGTCTGTTGATCTTCATGAGACATCAACACATTTTCTAAATTTTGGACTATGCTTCTCAACCACACCTTATTGTCCTTCTCACAAATTGCCCATTGTTCATTCTCTCAAACTGACCACCTATTCCTGACCAATTTAAGAGAACACATTGCCTCTTGTAGAACATGAATGAGGATGACTATAGAAATTTCTAAACCCCTACCAATATCCCTTATCAACTCAATATAATCTAATAATGCTTACTTGAATCTTGACAAGGATGTAACTGAATAAACATAATCTTGACAAGGGGAATTATCAGACCGATTTATGCAAAGGAGACTGATCTTGGTCATACATAGGAGTAAGAGGGGAGCAAAGGCCATAATAGGGTTGATAAGTTGTTCAAGGGCCACTTTGGGGGAACACATAAACATTATTACTTGATAAGTGTGATGCTGAGGTAGAGAATAAACATATTGATTAAAAGATGGTTGATTATACATACCAAATAATGATGATTAGGCACTTGGACTACTCATACTAGTTGATGAATACTTGGAGTCACCATTGGTGTTTGCACACATGCCTCCAAAGGCTAATTAGATGAAGAGACCACAAAAATTCTTCACTCAGTGAACAATGTAGTCCCATTGGGCATGCTAAAAACTATTGTAGGCTAGAATTGACCCCTTATGGGAGACTATTTCAAGCTCTCTCACTTCCAGCTACAATATTGGAACAACATCAGGCTATGGGTATCCTGTAGTGAGGTTTCCCCTCTAGAAAATGCTGACTTCCTCTTGGTAGATCACCTTAAAGTAAATCTAAACTAATACTCCATAGGGAAAAGGGCTAGAAAGGGAATAAGGGATCCTAAGAAAGCTAACCAGGTGATGCACCAAAATAAAATGGGAAACTCCCATAAGCTTGAACCCACACTAGTTCTATAGAGGAAAATATTGACTTACATAACCTCAAGATCAAGTTGGTTGCATTAATATTTCATGGAGGAGGTTTAGGAAGCAATGAATACAAATAAAGAGGAGTTCTAAGACTCACTAAAATTTCACATCAATGGTGGAAATATCACTCAATAAAGCCTACAAATAGCATTGAAAAAATCCCTAAACAAGGTTAGAAAGGAGGACCATAGATAAGGAAGATTATCCTTCACACAATGTCATAGTGAGCAACTCAATAGACACAAATCCAAGGTAAGAGATAGGAAAAGAAAATCCTTTATTGCATCAAGAGGTAGTTCTTACAAATACTTGATAGGGTCGAGCCTAATCAATTTGAGCATATTTTTCAATATCTCAAAGAGTGTCCCATCTCCTGTGGAAGAGACAAATAAAGGGCTTGCATGGGAGAACGAAGAACTGAGAGACAAAGTCATCAATGACTGGGACCACTATTGTTGTACCCAAGATCTTTTATATTAAAGGCATGTAACTACTTTAACCATCAGATAAACTATCCAAGATCACTGTAAACCTCCTCGATTCCCAAATTGATTAGCAAATGTGCTAGAAGACAAGAACTTCTCCAAGAACATCTTTAATGCTTGATCTACCTTTTCTAATCACCTGATCTTCACCTTTCATTCCCATGCCATCTTTCACTTGTCTTACACGTATAAGGAAAAAATCCCCATAACTCTAAATCTAGACCAAGCCATGTTTCTTCTACATTGAATGGCTATTTGTCAGAGATGATGGCCATGTCGAAGGATGAGGACCTCTCCATTAATTTCACCTACCATCTCCTGCATTGAAAACTAGACCAGATATTTCTTATAGATGGAAAATCAATCTAAGAACATTGGTTTTCCTATATCCATTTATGTTTATGTAAGTCCATACAAATCCAAATGGCTACTTTTAGGGCTTCAAATTTTGACGTTTGCAAGCCCATCATGGGATATTTGAATCCCAATGGCTATTTTATGAGCTTAAAATTTGACACTAGAGTGAACGTCACATTTCCTTTGGATACTTTCCTACAATCCTTTTTCTTTTGGACAATTTCCATGGACTCTTTTATAAAGGAATTAAACTTTGGAATTTTCAAGAATGACCCTTCGAATAAATTTGCTTCAGACACCTTCCTGAAAGAAAAAGTCTTTAAGACTTTTGCAAAGGTCCACTTTCTCAAAAGATACCCTTCAGAATTGTTGTATAAGATAATTTGGCATGAAATGACTCTTTAAAAAAAGAGTTTTGGCCCTTTGTTTTGAAATTTCCCTTTGAAATAATTGAAAATGCACTTTTCCCTGAGAAAATATATGTTTCAAAATTTTGGAAAAAAGCCATTCAGGACTTTGAGAATGCCCTTCAAAATTTGAAAAGGTCCCTTGGGTTTTCTTATTTTGGTATTTTTGACCATTTTTGGTCCAACAGGCCAAAAACCGGTCTCCTTCCTTCCCTGTTGTTCTAAGCCAGTTCATTTTTTGATTTTGCATGTCTGATTTCTACAAAATCTGTAGGCTTTTCTATGGACTCTGCAAGCTATTTCTACGGACTCTACAGGCAAGTCTTTCGGTAGATGAAAAACTAGCTCAAAGAGTGCAAGGTTTTACAAAGCTTCTTTAGACTCTTGTCTGAAGAAATTCACAAGGAAAGAGAGCTAAAATGGTTCAAGACACTTTTCCTTAAGGTTGGAAAAGTGGTTCATTGACAAAGTTCAACAACTTGGTGCAGTCGGTTTGGTTCAAAGGAACGGTTCACTCAGTTGGTTCAATGTTTGGTTCAAAAGAGTCTCCCGAAGGAAAGTGCCCTTGTGGAGGGCAGGGAGCACTTGAAAAAGGATTAAAAAAGTGAACAAGGAGAAAGCCAGAAAGTTAAGTTTTCTTCAAGAATTTTTACAAGGCAAAGGATGAAAATTTCTTCGAACATTTTGTCTGAAGAAATCCTTTGGAAGAAATCCCACAAAAATAAAAAGACAAAGGCATAAAGGCATAAATTGATTTCTTTTAGACTTTTGTCTGAAGGAATTCCTTCAAACAAAAAGTCCGAAGACATTCGGGAGAATTCGCGGGAAAAAACTTGAGAAAAAGCTCCAAAGGAAAAGAAGCGAGTGAGACAATTCTTGCAAACATTTTGTCCATAGGAAAAATGGCCAAGACAAAAGCCCAATCGAAGAGAAAAGAACCAAAGGAATTGCCAAGGATGGTGACATCTCTGAAGCCATCAATTTTCGGGTGATAAACTAGTTGTTGGCTTTCAAACAGTGACGGGCTTGCGAACGTCAATTTTATGGCAAGGAAATAGCCATTTGATCTTTAAATACTTGAGTGCTAACCAAAAGGGAGCCCAAAGAGCTAAGAGAGGAAAAGATAAAACCAAGAAAAGATGATGCTAGGAAAAGACAAAAGTTAAGAATGAACTTAGTGACCTGCTAATGAAAGAGCCTAAGGAGCCAGCAAGGCCGAGAAGATAGCCCCCGAGGGCTGAAGGAGCCAGAAAAGACAACAAAGAAGAGAAAAAAGAGCCAAGTATAGAAATGGACAAAATAGTCCAAGTGGCGAAGGAATGCATCGATTCAAGGAGTTACTCCAGTGGTTGGAACAGTGCCTACCAAGTGGTCATTAAGGGGAACAAACAGTGAATGGTGTGACCCATTTTTTCTCCATTTTGCATTTATGAGTAGACAAACCACATGAATGCCTTCAAGGAGTGGTCTTGTTTGTGGACAAACAACACAACCTATTTTTTTAACACTTGAAGTCAAATTAGGAGTTGACACAACAATATCTATCAAGTAGCTTCCTCTTCCCAAGGCTCAGAATGCACATGGCCCACTTATAAAAAGGGGTGCCAAAGTCTTTTACAGAAAACACCAAAGTCTTCTTCTCTCTATATATATTGTAAACTTCTCATTTTGAGAAGAGATCTCTTAGCCTGTAAGGCAAAGCTCTACCCAAAAAACCTCTGGGCTTGTAAGGCAGAACTCTGCCAAATTTTACCTTGAATCGAGACATAACATTTTTACATCTATTTGAGCTTGCACTTTCATATGTGTCTATGCCTTTTTTCTATGTTAAGTCATTTTCCTTTATGCTTTCATAGGATGATTTCAGCATGTCTAGTGCATTGTGAGTTTTTCTTTTGCAGGTCTGCCAGAAGTGTCCCTAGAGGAGTATAGGTGCCTGTGAATAGACTACCATAGTGTGTTTGAGAACGCCTCTAGAAATTCTTCCTCCCTGTATATCCATGGACCCCTAGCCCATTGATGCAGAAGAATTTCTCATGTCAAATGAAGTGTATGGGAGCTTGTTCTTGGTAAAAGTGTATGTTCGAGCTGAGTGGATCAAATTTTTTGGTATATCACCTTTTAGTTTAGGTTTAGGTTCTATTTTCAGCATCCTTCTCCCGTTTTATTCCCCCCCCCCTTTTTCATTTATTTGTTAGCAGTAGGGAATCTAGGACCTAAAAGATACATTGAAGGGAGCTAGCCCTTATCTAGAGACTCTCCCCTAGTTTTGCCTGGCCCACAGGCAAGAGGGGAGTTTCCATTGTTACGTGTGGAAGGCAGGAGCTCAGCCTCTTGTCAAGGGTGCAATCCACTGCATCAACAGGTACTTTTTCTTGAAGGAATTACTTTGGAATTTTTCCTTCAACCTTTTGAAAAGAATATTTTGGCTTTCTAACTTTGAGATAAAAGTTTTGAAAGAAATTTGCCTTCGATAAATTGAAAAGTACCTTTCAGATATTATTTCAGATAAAAGTCTGAAATAATTTCTTTCACTTAGTCTCCATACAAAGTTTGAAAGAATGAGAAAGTAAAGACTTAGCTGAATAAGAGATTTTTCACTCAGCCCTTTTAGTCTGTAGGATCTTCTAGGTTTGTGCTTAAAACTGTGAAAGCTTGATTCTATAAAAACCTTGCTTGGATCCTCTCTATTTTAATATGTTGGATCCATCTCTAAGCCTTTGATCCACTACTTTGTCAAACCATGCAAGAACTTTATATGTGGGCCAAAAATGGCCAACAGGTTCTTCATTGTCTTCTTGGCTTTAAAGTTTCCAAGAACTCAAGAAGCCTCTTCTAGGCTTGTTTGTGCTTGTAGATTGGTTCCTTTCACACCTACAAGTGTCTAACAAAGCTGCAAGAGTGTGTACAAAAGGAAAATTAGTAGGGTTGAGGCCTCATGAGGTGTGTGAAATAAATTGATTACTTGGTGAGAATGAATAATCCTTTGGTAGCCCACTAGGTATTGAGAAACCATCCCAGTGGACAATTTTGAGCTTTGATACCATTTTCCCGAAAATGGCAAAATAATGCACTAGGCACTTTTGTGGAATTGAAATAAATATGAGGGGCTTAGTGTTGAGCAAAGTTGATGCATTCATTTATTAGCCCTATCCTAGGGGTCCAACTAGGTAAAGGTGAGAGACTAGAAGATTTGAGTATGGTGTTTGAACACCTCAAAACCATGCATGAAGTCACTAAACACAAGTAGTGAGATCTACAAGAAAGAGCTCAAAATGGATTTTAGCTCCCAAGTTGCAAATTAAATTTCTCTCCATGGTTATAAGGTTTAAAATAGTTAAAGGGGTTTTTTGTGATCTAATAATAATCAAATAAGTTCATATGCCATGTTAAGAATCTCATACTCACCCTCACTCTGTGCACTGTTGATAATGACACCTAAAGTTTCATTGAGATGAAAGGTACCTCGAAGTAGCAACTAAAAAGGGATAGCTTTGAGAGCATGTAGTGAACAAAAGTATGAATAGGTGTTGAGTGAATATCGACCTTCAAGTAAGGTCTCCAAAATACATGATCAAGGTCTTAGTAAAAAATTCACACCTATAGCCAGTTGTAGCCGACTGAAACAAGGCAAACAATTAACTTCTTATTGTTTTCATGATGTTTAAAAGGCATTCAAGGTGAATGCTAGTGATAACATGCATCTTGTGACCTTAATTGATTTCAAGGAATCCTTAAACACCAAAACCTGAGCTTTAAACTAGATAGTTACACCTACAAGCATTACTCTAAAGTGCAAAACTCAGTCAACTTTCTAGAACTCCTCATAGTCTATTTTTTAAAGGAGCCAATCTTGGAATTTGACATTTTAAGGGGTCAAAAAATCAAACCAAGGACTAAAATTTTTTGTATATCATATTTTTAACCTGTATAAGACACTCAACATTTCATTTTTACTTGAGAAAATAGGAGAGTGCCCTTTGTTTTGTCTTAGACAAAGGGCACTCCCCTTAATGCAAACACTATCATTTTGAGGAAGAAGGTTGAAAATGGGATATAAAGAGATGAGTGGGCCTTAGAGGGATATTTGAGAGGTTGAATTACATCCAATACAACATGAAAAACACCCATAGAGATATAATATTGAACAGAGAGGTCTAAACCTCTTAGGTTTGGAAACAAACTTTTAGGCAAGATGCAAGCCTAACGCCCAAAAAAGAAGTCACTTCCAATTATAACCCTTGGAAAGAATTTTAATGCTTTGGAGAATGTTAATGGGGGTAAAATAGATGTGTTTAATCCATATTAGAGGAATGGAGGTTTAACAAAGGGGTCTAAACCACAAAGTTTGTAGGTAGGTCTACTAGACCTGATCTAGGACTAATGCCTAAAAGTAGTCCATCATCACTTCAGAGCTAGATGACCATTCCCATGGGTTGAAACATGTTCATGGGGTCTCAAAGGAGGTTTCTAAGCTATTTGTGTGTAAAGAAAACAAAGAAAAGTCATTTTGGACTTCAAAACTCACTCAGACCTTGTAGAATGCATAAAAGGGACCCGAGTAGCCAAATTGAAATGTTTAGAACTCCTCTAAGGATTTGCATGGATAGCTAAGGTATTCAGGGATGTTAAAAGGGGTCCCCAAGAAGCCCTTAGTGGTATTGGTTTGAAACTTCAACATGCCATTTTTATGAACAATGCCTACGACTTGAAATTGACTCTAAACCCTCGCAAAACCCCAATTCAGACATGATGGAGAAGATAAGATAAATGGAGCATCCAAATGGGGTGTAAAAGACAAGGAGATGACTTGAAGTTGTATAAGACTCTTTAGGGCTCATACCCATCTAACTGAGGTATACCCTACTTTTATATATGGTGTATAATAGGGATTATTTTGACAAATTTGAGTGTTTTATAGGTGTGGAGAAGCTTCAGATGATGCAATCACCTTTATAAGAGAGACTGAGACTTGTTCTAGGTCTCTATGTTCATATATTAAACTATATAGTCTCTTATGTATGTTTTATGTCTTTCTCATCTTAGCTAGTCTAATGGGCAAGCAATGATCACTTAGTGAAAAAGATGAAAACCCTAATTAGGAAGCCTTTTGAGGCGTGATTGAAGAATATGATGAAATGAAGACTCTTGATAGGTGGTATTCCTCCTTATGCATGGATAGGATTGAATAATTAGAAGCATTTTGAATGCCAAGTGTGAGAGGTACATGAGAGGGAGTTATTTTTAACTGCTAGGGATGATTGCTCATGGCCATAAGAATATAAATGATTAAAGTCCACTCCAATGCCTATGGAGGTTTTTAGTAACCCTTCCCCTTTAGATCAACCATCATAATTATCACTATTCAATGGTAAGGAGGTTTAATGAAGGCAAATCATGAGTGTAGTTTCATATGCAAGCATAAGAGCATCTATGCCACACTTGGAGGAGTTGGATTATTTTGAGAGACATTTGTCCTTTTTTTCCTTATAGGACCTATCTCAAGTTTGATTCCATGCTATTGTAACTCATTTTTATTGCTTAAAAAGTGTCCTAATGACTCTTGAGCTTCACTTTCTCTCTTTTCTCTCACATTCCTATATGTACTAGCCTTTTTGGATTTTATACGAATCTGTCCACCTGAGTATGGTAAAACCCTACTCAGTTTTTGCCTTGAACTAATAAAGAATGTTATTTTGACCTCATTCATGACTTCATTAAGTGCATTCTATGGTTTTTGGTCTTTTACAAGTGTATTTTTCTTACCTTGACATGTTATCCTTCCTAGTGCCTTGTGTAGTTTGAAAGCTCTCTTTTGTAGGTTAGAAAGAAGTGTCTAATGTGGATTTCAGATATAGTAAGTAGTCTATTAATTAAGGTTTCTAGAAGAACTATTGTCTAGTCCTCCTAATATAAGTTCTCTTCAAGACTCCATGCTTGAAACATTGATGTAGAAGAAGAGATTTCAGTTTGATGAAGTGTATGTGCAGGTTTCTCTTTGGTTCCAAGTGCATTACAAGTGGTGTGAGTAGACAATCTATTTGGTGCATCACCTCCTTAGCTAGGTTAGTTTAGGATTCTTAACCCTTTTCCTTATAAGTTTAAGTGTGATTTTGGTGTGTGGAAGTGGTACATCAAGGGAAATATCCCTAATATAGAGACTCAACTCAAATTTAGGTCACCCACAACCCTGAGGTGTTTCCATTGTGCCACTTGAATGAGGAGAGATGGATCATCTCCTCAAGGTGTGAAAACTCAAGTGACAACAATTTTTGACACACTTGGTGGGACTAAAAGGTCCATTCATTAGGGATTTTTGGTGTTATCCTCAAGATATTAGTGTTTGGAGGTAATTCCACTAAGCACCAATGGTGACTCCAAGCACAAATCTACTAGTCAAGTAGTCATATTACTTTATTTGAGGTTTTTTTCTTGTTCTATACACTTCTCATGAGAGATACATGGCTAATTTTGGTGTTGAGTTTTGTCTTACACAAGTTGGTGAAGTATATCCATATTGGCCCATTCCCTATCAATATGAACATGTCCTTGGTTAGTCTTGTCAATCTTAATATGACCATATTCAGCCCTGCTATGATTTGCATCAGTCCTATAATCAACCATCTAAAGCTTATGTTTCATTTAGTTCACCTAGTTCCTCTCCAAGTCAATCCATTACAAGTTTCAATAAGATTCTCATTGGCTATAAATACTATATGCTATATCTTGATACTAGAAATGGTTATGGTCAAGTCATTCTTAGTGATTATATCAAGAGTGTGAGGGATGCTTTAGAACTAGTCAAGGGAGAACGGATGCCCATTTTGAAAGCTAATTGGCAAGGTCTTATAGGTGAAATGCTTGATGTTTGTAGTCTAATTTTTCACATAGAAGAGAGGTTGAAATCCCATAAACCAACTCAATCTTTTCAGCTCCAATACAGCCCATATCAACCTTCATGTGTGTCAACTTTACCCACTCAAAATGCTAATCCAATCATGCTTCAAAATTCTTCAAGTCCTTCATGCATTCCCTAAATTTTCCCTTCTTAGAAGTCCATCCAAGAGAGTATCCAAAGGAAGGGCACCACTATTAATAAAGTTGATCTATCTCACAACTAGATTGGAAAATATTTTGAGAGAAGAAGACTGATGTTGGAGGCCCATCTTGATAGGGAGATTGAGTTGGCAAACCAACATTTAATGCAATCTATCATGGTAACAAAAAATGATTTTTTTAAGTGCAACCTCCTAAATTGGAGACAAGATTCTAAGCCCAAGGAAATCCCAAGTTTCCTAAGCCAATCATTTACCCCTCCACTTGCATCTCAACCTCATGAAGAACTCTCTAGGCCTAGCTTCCCAAGTTGGAAAGAAGTAGTGGCATCTTGTGGAAAGAAGTATAAAGACTGTCTATGTGAAGAAGTTGAAAGTGAAGATAAATTTGAACCTACTCAACTCCCTCCCACCCCTCCTCAAGAACCCTTTTGCTTTCCATCTCAACTTTCTTTTATTTCCTTTGCTAATGAAAATCTTATTTTCCCCTAAGAGAAGCTATTTCAAGAGAACCTTGCCAAACAAATTGAGGAGTTAGAACTCAAAATGTAGAAGCTCTTATCTATCCAAGAGAATCTTGAATCCAATGAAGTCATTGAACCTAATGTGGATCAGTTGATTGAAGAGGAATTAGATTCTAATGGTGAGGAATACATTGCTCCTTGGAAGCCTTCTTGGGCTAAAGGTCCTAGTTTTAAAATGCCTAGTCTTAACACCATCATGAGAGAGATTGAGATGGAGATTTTATATTGGGTTGATGATGAAGAAGTGCTAACTTCTTGTGAGGAAATATCATATTTTGATGATAATAAAAATGTCCTTCTTTGTGTTAAAAAAGAAACATTGGGAGAGGTTCTTATGGAATCTAAAGTTGAAGATGAAGGAGTTTCCCTTATTGATCCTCTTCATGACATGGTTCAAAAGGATGATATGGACTTGTAGTAGAGATTTGAAGATATTTTCAATGAATTTTAAGGTCTCAAGGGGCTAAAACTCCTTTAGAGATAACTACAAGCAATTGTAAGCAAGATGACATAATTCAAGAGGAAGTGTTTTCTTGTTTTGAGTCTCCTATCTATGATAACTATGGAGATGTTGGAGATGAGCAAGAGGAGCTTTCCAATGAAGTATTTGTGACTCCTAATGTTGAAGAAACAAATCTTGAAGAAGTAAATCTACCATTGCATGAAAAAGACATGGGACATACTTATATGCAAATGTTCAAAGAAAATGAAGATTGTGAGAAGGCAAGACTTCTAAGAAAGTGAACCCAAGTTATTGAGAAGCAAGTATGTTTCGAGAGGTATCACCATCAAGAGACTCTAAACTATGATGGATCAATCTATGATGACTATGAGACTTTTGATAATGGTATGAAGATTGATTACAGAACCACATGTGAAGTTACTCCCACAAACACCAAGGAGTTTGAACAAGAAACACTCCTAGAATACCATGATAAAAAACTTATTGAAGGGTTTGAAGAGTTTGTAACAAAAGAGAAGAACAATGAAACCTTTCAAGAAGACATAGACATTCAAGAAGCTATTCCATTCATGGAGATGCAAATCAGCCATGATGAGACAAAGGAATATCAGTATGAGGTATGGTTCCAAGGTCAATAAGAGTTCACATACCTTGGAAACTTGTTTGAGATGAATCCATTAAAAGACATGCTAAGCCAAGAAACAAGAAAGAAGCATGAATCATCTATTACTACATACAAAAGGAAGCATGCTTGGCACCCTCATCCATATCATGGAGAAAGATATTCAAGATAATTTCCTTTTTATCTAAGAGGGTGGTATGTTTGGTTATATGTACAGAAATAGTTTGCTTCCTATTGTGTGTGTGTTTCTTTCCCTTGTCTTGTGTGTGTTTATTTCCCTTATCTTGTGTGTGTGTTTTTTTCTTTCCCTTGTCTTGTGTGTGTTGTCTTATTTTCATGTGTTGAGGTTAGTCAGCTATCTTATTAGTCAAGTCAAGGTCTGATCTTGTTGTTCTCATAATGAATTTGACTCCATTTTCCCAATGAATGGGATAAGGCCAATGATCTTTAACATATCAAGCATGTTGCCACTAGGAATTGTCAAATATGTTGACCAAATTTGACCTTTAGCAAAATTGGGTCAACCCCTACATATTTAAACTTTTTAAGAGGTTTTCATATGTCTTATAGGGGTCTCATGTTGGTCTAAACATCTCACCTATACTTGTTATTACTTTGGTGTAAGCCTAACTTCTTTGTGCTTGTTTAATCTTAAAAAGTCAACTTTGGTCAACTATGGTAAAAGGATCAAATTATTTTATAAATGTTCTTATATGGTCATTAAAGTGTTTTAAGGTGTTCCTAAGTCATGTATTTAACCCTTTGTCATGTTTCATATGCCAAAAGTGTCTTTTGGTCACATTTTGGGCTCATTAAATGACTTGTATGAACTTTTTCAAGGAAGAGGTTGTCACTGTTGTCTTAAAATTATGCACCCTAGAGTACTCTATGAGGCTCCTAAAATTTTATGCAACATGGAATCATCTCTCAAGTTTGTGGGAAATTGTAAGAGAGATGAATCTATAGGATTAAAAGGGCTAGCTCCCTAGATATGACTTGATGTGCTTATGTTACTAAAATTTCCTATTATGGGTGAAAAGGGAGAGAAAGATACATAAATCAAACCTAAACTAGGAGGTGATACACCAAGAGTTGTTTCCATTTATACACTTGGGATTCTCATAATGAAAAAATACAACCAAACTAACCTCAACACCATTAATGGAGCTCCCTCACATTAGTGTTTCTCATGAAGGTAAATAACAACTCAACAAATGAAGGTAAGTGAAGGAAAGGTTAGATATGACACTACCAAACTCATACACACTTAAATAGTCTATTGTAGTATCATACACCTCATGAAACCTATTTAGGAGAGAAGTCATTTGCAATAACACATTCAAAGATTGCATGAAACAAGATGAACCCAGTCTATACTTGACTTTCAAGATGGATCGCTTCAACACAAGTGAAAATGGACTTAGAGTATAATTATCTTGCTTCTCATTAGATTAATTTCAAATCAAGGTACAATTTTGGTAGGGCTTCTACCATGCAAAGAGTTGGAATCCCCTTGCAAAGCCAAAATGGCTTGCATCTATATAATGTGAGGAGAGAGAGAGAGAAAGGAGAAGTCCAAAGGACACAAGGAAAAGTGTCAAAGTTCTCCCATCAGTTAAAAATCATGAGAATAGGGTGTAAGAGAGGTCAAGAAACTGATGTGCACATATGTCCATCTCAAACCAATCAACTCCCTCACATGTGGTATAGGAACTCTTCCATTTTCCATTGAAAACTACCTTCATCATTGGTCCCTCTTGAACACTCCAAGGAATATATGGGACAAGTGTAACATGTATGATGAGGAAAGGGAGTTACAAAGATGATTCCACCTACATTGGGAGTTTACTTCATCATGAAATTCTCTTACATAAGCTCATCATTACCTTGCAACCATGATCACCCTCCATTAGGCTTGTTTTGATAATTAGCACAAGAAATATTTTCATCTTTCTTAATTGATCCATACAAGAGGTGTTATGACACCTGATAGGCACCTCATATGCTCAAATCCATCCAAAACACCTTAAAAGACTTTCAAATTTGAGTTGCCACTCTTCACACTATGTGATCATTCTTCTCATTCTAGATTGGGTAAAATAAGAAGCCTAATAGAGACACTTGGGATAATTTTCAAGTTTTTAAAATGAATTGAGGAGTTGATTCAGGTCTCAATCTTTCTATCAAATTGATTTTCATCACTTGAATCCTTGAATAACCTACAAGAAACACCAATTATATGATAAAAACTACCTCTGTAACCTATCCATATGGAATATATATAATAAAATCACATTTTCAAAAACTTGATAATGTCTTCTACAACTTTCCTTATACCCCTAGCCTCATTCATTCATCTTGGTGCCTTACTAGCTTAATTTCTACAAATAGGTCACTATATGCTTCTTAGGAGGGTTTGAAGGTTTATAATCCTCTTAAGGATGGTTCATGAAGTTGTGATGTTGAACCTAAAAAATAATCTCACAAATTGATTATATGATACCCTCCCTAACTTATCCAAACACCTCGAACACCCATGAAAAACCTCAACAAAGTTGTGAGTATGAGAAGATGGCTTTTTAGGCTCAAAGTTGCATTTTATGAGGTTTAGAAGTCAAATTACCCCTCCTAGGTCAGTTTTGAGTGCTCCTCTACATCCTTACTCTTCAAAAAACTCTTCCCCATGCTCAATATACCTCTAAAATTTTTATTAAGTATCCACTTACCTTACTTCTCCAAGTGGCTACACCAACCAAGCAACTGGCTCTTAAGAAGAACATTAGGCTTAGAGGCCTAAAGTGAAGAAACCAGAGTTTTTACCTTATAAGGGATAGTGTACACCTTCATGAACATGTTTTAGGTTATAATAATCTATTTAAAACTTCACTAGAGTTTTCAAATGAACTATTCACCTCCTTAGCTCACCTTAGAGCCATGTCATCCAATCCACTAGCTAAGAGAAAAAGGTATATCTACAACTGAGTGTGTCTTTCTTCTTTATGAGTATATTCACCCCTATTGTAGGCTTTGTTGCATTATAAAATGCATGAATTTACCTTTAAGACAATCTAAAATGTCTTTCCTTCCTCTTAGATTACTTCTATACACTAGTTCATGCCTTACTAAGCTAATTTCCATTATCCTCCAATGCTCTTGTGAGTTTCTTGTAAGTGCATATCTTCTTGATTCTACCTGTTGGTGAGTATCCTGACATGATTGAGTGTGTAATTGGCTCATATAGCATCTCAAGTTCATACTTGACCCAACAATAGGCTCCTATGGTTATTCATGGTAGCACATATCACTCCATTCTTCCAAAACACACATGGTCTATTGAAACACTAACACACACCTGCAGCTAGACATATGACTTAGAGTGATTTAGAACCACTTTAGGGTATCTTTATCCATTATAACATGTGAAAAATTTAGGATACTCTCAAACATCCTTCTCAATTCATTCTTTATGCTCCAAACCTCACTAGATCTTTCAACCATCTAGTTGGCTGGAGCATGCTTGTGAGCCAGTCCATACAACTCTATTTTAGTGCCTTAGTTGTAAGTTACTTTGATCTAGTTTTAGGATTTAAGAACACAATACACACCCTTTTTTAATTTCACAAGATCATGTGAGTGATTTTTCATCATTTTTTCAAAGATAAGCTCCACCCTTTGCACTAATGCACCCCTTATGCTCAAGGTTAGGCCACTACTTGTGTGGACTGAGACACTCTATAAAACTTCCCTATAGGTTTGAGTTAAAGATTTATTTGATGATTTTTGAGCCTTTTATCCATTTTTATTAGGCTATAAACCATCTTCATGCCTTCCCTTACCTAGAGACCTTCAAATCATGCATCAATCCCATGTTGTGGTCTTTGAAGAGGATACCCCTACGTTGACTGGGATGAGTCCCTGTTTATGCTTGTATGTACATATTCCTAGTCCACCTGTAGGTTGTCAAGGGCCATTTAGATCATGGTGGTGGAAGTAATAATTCTTACTTTACCAAACTTCCATACCTTTTTCACACCTTTTGAACATGGACTATGTTTCAAGCTAACCCACATATCTAAGACATCTTTTGCCCTTCCTGTAGGCTTTCATGTGAGAATATGGCTTCAAAGAGTATATAAGGCCTTTTGTTTGTCCTCCTAACATAATATTGTAGTAATTTCACTTAATTTCATGCTCTATTTTATTTCAAAAACAACTTTCGCTCCTAACTAAGTTCACACCCTCAATACCTCTAATTGTAGGTGTATTTTCTTAGGCCTATAGGTTGTATTTAGGATCATTTGTAACATGGTAGTGAAGTCTAGGGCTTGTTACGATTGTATTTAGCTCAATAGTACTCATACTAGGACCCTAGTTTCTTCTTGGGAATCCTCAACACCATCTCTTTGTGCCAATCATTGAAACATTTCTTTCACTGTATACTCTACCCTGTGTACGGATAGGGGGTGGGCTTAGAAGGTCATTTCATGTAATATAATTATTCTTCATGATCGAAGTGCTTAGGACTTATTATTGATTTTTTTGGAATTTTTTCCTCTTACAAGTGTAGGTTTAGATTCCTTCATGCATAGCGTAGGTGGTAGCTTGCTTCCAAATCCTGTAGACAACACTATCTACTTTCAGTGGTTCACTAGCAACCTTTGAGGGTCTCAAAAACAATCTCATTCTTGTCCTTTCAAGCTCAAAATTGTCATAGTCGATTGTTTTTAGGTAGGACTAATAGGAAAAACAATTAGGGGCATTGATAAACCATTTGGTTAAGCTATGCACTAATCCAAAAAACCTCAAGGACCTCTGTTTGGTCCATTTATGGATTAAGAGGACAAAACTCAGTCACTTAATGTTTTGAATGAAAATCCCAATTATAGTCCATTATAGTATTTATGGCATGAAATCCATGACTCCTTAGAATGATAGAGCCTCAAACATACATCCCACCATGCATTTCATGACTCACACTTCTGTACAACCTCTTGGAGCTCAGGAATAAGATGACTGTAAGTACCAAGGCAGTGAGCAAGGAGGTTATGGACAATCCTAGATTTGAAAGAGTATGCTAATTTGACATTTTAAATGAAAACACCTTTGGAAACATGAATCCAAGCACAATAACACTTCATGGAACTACTCCCACATTGACAAAACTCAAGTTCTGTATCCATGATTGCCAACTTTGAGAAATAAGCACCATTGGGAAAACCCTTTTGATGACATTAGGAAAGAAGGTGTCAGATGATGAAAACACCATGGAGAGGATTTTATTAACATCTAAAAACACTTTATAAAACTCACACACCTCAATTAATTCTTGAAAACAAGAAACAGATTCAAACTTATACCCCTCTTCAATGCAATTTCCTAAAAGGTTGCTTGGAGTCAAATTGATTGTTCATAGAGGAGGAGGCACAAAATTTTAAGTTATTTTTATATAAATTAATTTCACTTAGATTAAAATCCACCTCTAGAAGCACTTTTCCCAATTATAGTTGTACAACCCATGCCAAGTGATTGAATCTGGCCTTTTTGTGCTTGCCAAGTGAAAATGGAGGAAAACAAGTTGCAGATGAACTTTAATGCATTATCCTTTAAATAAAAACATGGAAATGAACTTTTTAGATATGAAGAAACACTCTACCACATTTTCAACTGATGGTGGACTTGAGAAATCCGTACAAGTGCCCAAAAACTCCTATTTTTGAGGAAAAATTGCCATTTCATGATCATAATAGAATTATAACTATCCCTTGAATAATTATGATGTGATTTGACCTTATCCAAATTTATATTCACCTTTATGACATCTTTTTTAACTCCCACCATTCATATAAATCAATTAATAAGCGAGAAATGTGGCCAAATGACCCTTTTAACACTTGAAACCTAACAAGTGGTCAATTTATGAATTGTAAACACATTGAAACCTATCAAATACAATTTTAAGACATTTAAAAAATACATTGAACCTTTGACTATGTTTTACCATGGTTGACCAATGTTGACTTTTATTGACTAGGTGAGTACTAGGAGAATGGACTTCAACAAAGACTAGGGGAAGGATAAGTGGACATATAGGACAATAGGAGACCCCATAGGACATATGAAACTTTCCTCAAAAGTTTAAAATATTATGGGTTGACCCAAATTTGAATTAGGGTCAAATTTGGTCAACATTCTTAGTGATTCCTAGGGGTGGCATGCCAACTATGCCTAAGACCTATTGCCTTACACCTCCATTGGGCATAGAGTCATGCATATGGACACTCTAACTAACTTAAACAGACCTTTGACTAGGGGAAACAAATTGGTTGACCCACACATAAAAAATTATAGACACACACTAATAAAGGGAACAAACAAATAACTTGTACTTCAAGATCACGTAGGGATCACAACAACAAACTAAACAAATAGGCTAGACACACACTATCTTGAAAGAATTTGTTCCTCTTGGATCAAAGGGAAAATCTGAAACTCTTCTTGCCTCATAAAATGAATGGATACATGATATGTGTTGTGATTTGAACCTTGGCATGGAAGCCTTCATCTTTCTCATGGTGTTGGCTAATCTTCTTAGCATGGATTTCAATGCAACTGAGACAACTTCAAACAAATCACCTATAAGGATGGATTCTTCTTTCATTTCAACTACCTCAGCTTCTTTATAAGACTTCTTGGTTTCTACATGATCCAATGATGCCTCATCAAATCATGTTTCTTGGTTCCCCATGATGTCTTGAAAATGGGCAAGTGGTTTGTTAGCTGCAAGTTCTTCAAGCTCATCAAGGAGCTTAGTGTAATCTTCCTGATCTTGATCATTATTTCTCATTGAGACTTTTATCTATCTTCTCATATACTTTGCCTTCAGCATTACAAATTTATTTAGGCTCTTTTAGAAACTCAATCTGCTATAGCCATTCTTCTTTGTCATTTCTCACATCAAGGGTCACCTCTTCTTCATGAACTTCAAACACCTCATCTTGATCCTTGGTCATATGGTCCACTCCAATTCTATCACCATCCTTCTTATGAGAAATTGTAACTTCATTTGAGACTTCTTTCTCTTGGTTTAAAAAGGGTGAGTTATGCTTGATAGCCCCAAGTGGATTTTCACTGATAAATTCTTCATCATCATCACTTGTGTCATCCTCTTGCTCTGCTACAAACTAAATTTGTTCTTCCTTTAATATTTCCCTTAAAAGAGGTTCTTCTTCAAGATGAGATGGGGTGGGAGGGTGGAAAATGGATGAATGAGTTGAAGAAATAATGTAAGGTGTAGTGAGAGGCTCATTAATAGATATGGAAGAAAGAGAAAGCTCTTGAAATGACTCTTGGATAACAACAAGGCTTTTTTGGGTTGAGGGCATATCACTTTCTTCCACAACCATCTCATGATTTTCATCATATTCTTGGACTTCTCCTTAACCTCTTTCTTTCCCCAAGACTTCATGGTTTGGTTCCAATTTTAAAACTTAGAACTAGTAGGATCTTTTGAGGATTGAATAGGTTCTTCTTCAAGGAGAGGAATGGTGGAAGAGAGATATATAGGCCTATGGGTTGGGGATGGAGTGTGATGTTTATGGATGGGCATGGAGATGGGAGAGGTAAGATAGGATGATCAATAATAAGGAGATATTCTTCATACAAACTTTCATCATCCTCTTCATCTTCTTGAGGCTCTTCATAGCTTTTTGGAGATTCTTTTACAACTGCAACTTGTTCCATAGCCTCTTGAGTTTCCCATCTCTTTAACCTATCAATCCACCATTGAAAAGCCTTTCTTACCAAAGACAATCCTTCGCTAATGACATATTGATTCTCTTCCTCAACATACCCCCACATGTCCATTAACAATCCAACTAAAACTCTTAACTAATCCATAAGAGCACCAAGAGTTTCATCACAACACTTATCTATCACATTCATATGCTTTTCCAATTCTAGATACTTTGGCATAACTGCCCACACATTTTGAGAGTGAGAGGTGTAGTAAGCTTGGACAAAGTGATTGGGCTATTTAATTTCTTCAAGCAAGGTTTTCAAAGCTTCATATTTTGTCTCCCAACTAATGATGTTGCTTGAATCCTCATGACAAGGCTAAGGTGAATATAAATAATATGGCTGGTCAACAACATCATACTCATTTGGAAAGGGACTAGGTTGACCATAGGACTACCGTGTCTCATAGGGAGGATGGTATTCTTGATAGGACTATTGAGAAGGATATAAAGGGTCATAAAAAGGTTGATATGTGTTGGCAATTTGAGTATCATGGTGTATAAGGAGACTATCTGTAAGATTATCATTGATGTCAAATAGGCAAACATTAATAACAAAGGCATAGTGATTCAGGTTAGTCAAGTTCATGCACTTCATTCACTTTTACTTATAAAGTTTCATAAGTAAAGCCATGTCAAAAACTTGACTGGTTTAGGAGAATGTTGATTAGGTTTGTGTACTTCAACTGATTTGACTCATAAAGCTTCACAAGTAAAGCAATCTCAAGAACCTGAATGGGTCTAGGTGAGTAAATCAAGTTTCTAAAATAATTTTACATCGTTCAATTTCATAAGCTAAGCAGTCTTAAGAACCTGAATGGGTCTAGCAGAGTTGATCGGGTTTCCAGAATGACTTAACTTCTCTCATCTTTATAAGTAAAGCAATGTGAAGAACCCGAATGGGTCAAGGAAGAGTTAATTGGGGTTATGAAACAACTTTACTTCGTTCAACTTTATAATTTGAGTAATGTTGAGAACCTAAATTGGTCTAGTGGAGTTGATCAATTTTATCAAATGACTTTACTTCTTTCAATCTAATGAGCAAAGCAATGAGAAGAATCTGAAGGGCAAGTGGACCAAACAAAGTTTATGAGAATTTTTGAAGGGTGCTTTACAAGAAGTCTGAAGGGAGAGTGGACCAAACAAAGTTTCTAAAAGGACACTAAGAAATTTTGAAGGGTAAGTGGACCATTACAAAAGTTTCGAAGGGATATTTTTGAAAAGTTTGAAGGGTAAGTGGATCATTGCAAAAGTTTTGAAGGGCAAGTAGACCATTGCAAAAAGTTTGAAGGGATCTTTTCAAAAGGTCAAAGGGTATGTGGACCCTTATAGAAAAGCCAAAGGGTAAGTAGACCCTTAAAGAAAATCTGAAGGGCACTTAGACATTCCTTTAGGGAAATTGTCCATAACAATTCCATCAGAGAAATTGTCCACAACAATTCCTTTGGGGAAATTGTCCATAACAATTCCTTCAAGGAAATTGTCTGGGGAAATTGTCTTGAAAATCCCTTGATAAAAAGCCTGCAATAAATTTTCTGAAGAGAAAGGTCACTTGCAACTTTGCCAAAGGATAAAGTGTGGAAGTCTTATAGGGCATTCTCAAAAGGACAAGGAATGTTAAAGATCGACCAAGTCTACAAGGATCAATAGTGCAAAAGCATTACAAGAATGTCAAAGAAAATGAGATCACATCAACATGCTAGAGTTTAAAGAGACAATAGAAATGGTAAAGGTCAAACATATTCGAATAAATTGAAAAGAGTGAAAGTGATCTTGATATATAGGAAATAACAAGATGCAAAAAGGAGCTCGATGGTTAAACTTGGCATGAAAAAAGAAATCAAAGGCCTGTATTTAATATGTTCTTAATGAACAAATGAAGGAATAGACAAAACCTGTAAATGATTACACAGAGCTCAAAATTGATCGATTTAGCCAATCAATTCTTGATTAAAAAATGATGTAGTTATGAATTGATTCCAACACTTGCCAAAAATAGAAAAGAGAGCTGAACATTGTAGTGTGATGCATTAACCGAGACACAAAAAGGGTATATGTCAAATTTGCATTGAATGAAGAACCAAAAAAGGGGAATTGAAGTGCAAAAATGAAATGATGTAGTTATGACCAAAATCTAGTAGTTGTCAAATATAGAAAAGATATCTGAGAATTGAAGTGTGATGTATGAATCAAGACACGATAATTTGCATATGTCAAAGTTGCATTGAATGAGAACAGATAGCTGAAATTAGTTAAGAGGAGCTGAAGTGTGAACACATTGTATAGATGAAACCCTAAAAATCAATGTATATATATGACATCTTATTCATTGTGGAGCTGCTGCTGTCATTGCAATTGACAGAGTGTTGTAGAGCAACTTGAAGAGTGTCACTTTAAAATGTATGCAGACATAGAGTGAAAGATAGATTAATAGAGAGTGAGGTAGAGAGGAAGAAAAGATACATAAAGAATGGGTAGAGATTGAGTAGAGAATGAGCAGTCACATACTAGACTTATAACAAAAAAATTGATCTGGATTCATTTGTGAATCTATCTTATATTATGAAGTTGTAGCTTCATAGTTATGATTGGTTGGTGCCATCAAAAAATTGAGTTGGTGCTCAATTAAGGGATTGGTGTCTTCTTAGGGAGTGGGTGCTTCCATAGAGTGGGTGCTCTTGAATGTAACCAATGAGGTTAGCTAGTAAGGCATTTAACAATGAGGTTAAATTAGAACAGTAGATTCTAGTAGCCATTTTCATCATGGTTTTTCCCTTTGGTTTTTTCACATAAAAATCTTGAGTAATGTGTTTTTGTGTGTATGTGTAATATCTGCATTTTTTCTTTGACTTGCATATGAATTTGTATTTCCTCTAAAAGGTTTCAAAGAACTATTTTTAGTTGATCTACTAATTCAGTCCCCCTCTCAGTAGATAATTATGTTCAACTATTGGTATCAGAGCCTAGAGTTCCTTAGAAGAAGCTTAATCAAGTCAAGTAGATCTTGGTTAGTGAATACAATGGCCAATCAAGAAAGAGATTCATCAAACAAAGCACCTCTGTTCGATGGGTTTAACTATGCTTTTTAGAGCATAAAAATGGAAGCATATTTATCCTCATCAAGATTTGATGTATGGATATCTATGGTAAATAGATACATGGCTCTTGTTGTAGCTCCTATAGATCAAGCTACCAAGAAGGCATATGAAAACAATGCCAAGGCAAAGAATACCATTATTTGTGGACTACCAAATTTAAAGTTTGTCAAAGTAATGTACTGTCAGAGTGCAAAAGACATCTACAATAAGTTGAAAAACATATATGAAGGAGATGACAAGGTGAAGCAAGCTAAGCTAAAAACATACAAAGGATAGTTTGAAAGTCTTAAGATGAATGAAGAGGAGAAGATTGATGATTACCTCCTTAGGGTAGATGAAATAGTGAATGTTATCAGAGGACTTGGAGAAATAATATAATAATAAAATATCATCAAGAGGGTTCTAAGATCCCGACCATCAAGATATGACTCCCAAATCTTTACAATTGAAGAAGCAAGAGATTTGGATAAACTCATAGTGGATGAGTTGCATGGAATGTTTATAGACTATGAAATGAGAATGGGAGAGACTGATACCTTTAAAAGAGAAGTTGCATTCAAAGTAGCAAAGCAAGCAAAAGAAGAAACTTTTATGTTTGAATTTGAGGAGTCTGATGAAAAAGAAGCTAACTTTGTCAAAAAATTAAAGAGAGGATCAAGAAAATACAAAGGTAAGCTTCCATTCAAATTCTTTAACTATGGAAAGGTAAGACATTTTGCTACCAAATGTCCTTATAATAAAAAGGACAATTCTGAGCAAGAAGAAAGCAACAAAAAGGCAAAACATCACCATGTAAAAATAAATAACTTCTTCAAGATACAAAATAAGATAGTGACTCAGGGAACAACAGTGATAGTGATAGTTCTGATGATGATCATGACTATGTTTTTGTAGAAAAGGGAAAAGAATTTCTGTTCATGGCAGAAAAATCCACTCCCATAAATCAGGAACAAGATTAAGATGAAGATTGTGATGAAGAAGAGGAAGATGAAGTTGATCTAGAAGGTGAGCTAGTTTGTGCTCTAGAAGAGATTGAGAAATTAAGCAAAGAGAACTCAAATCAAAATAAACTTGGGTAAAAGGAACTTAACAAATCTAATCAAATGGTAGTGACTTTGAAAACTCAACTTGAGAAGGCTAAAAGAATAGTAGTTAAGATGGAACTACAAACAAAGTCTAAAGAGTGCATGAAGCTTGAGGAAGAAATATTAGCTTTGAGGAAAGAACTTGAGAAGCCAAAAAGTCAAATAGAAAAAATTCTAAAGTTGACAAAAGGATCAAACATTCTTAATGAATTAATCAGTGGTCATAAGCCTTCAAATAAAAAATCTGGTCTTGGATATGAGAAAGGAAATGGATCATCAACTACTACATCGACCAATATGTATGTCAACTTCAAAATAGGAAGAGAAGCTGAAGCAAAGAAGGAGAAGGTCAACAAGATCAATGCAAAAGATCCAAACTAAGAGAAAGTGAAGAGAATAAATTCTGGAAAAAGGTCTTTAATCAAAGATGCAGAAGGATTTACTTAAGTGATAGACTTGAAGAAACAAAGGAGTATGAAGGGTAATCATATTCCACCAAAAAAATTTATGACCAGGTATTATTCATCATTTTATGGATAGTATTACAACTATAATTAGTTTACTCATAGGGCCATTAAATGTAGAGTTATTCCTCCTAGAAGAATTAGTTTTGTAAGTAAAAACTTATTTGCTCCTCTGTTAAATTCAAGTTTAATGTGCTATAATTGTAATAATTTTGGTCATATAGCTAAGCATTGTAGGACTAAATTTGCTATGCCAAATGTAAACAATGTAAAGAAAGGCAAGTCTCCTCATGGGAACAAAGGTCCACAAATCACTAAGAAAGAAAATAAAAAGATGCATGAGATACCCAAAGAAATGTGGAGACTGAAAAGTCAATCCTTGATTGATCAAATAACACTCTACGCCAAAGAGTAGAATTTATGGGTAATTGATAGTGGATGCTCTAAGCATATGACTAGTGACAAGAGTAAGTTCACCAAGTTGAGCAAATCCAAAGAAGGAACTGCCAATTTGGGAGATAACACAATAGTAAAAATTAAAGGCAAAGGAACCTTACAGATTGATGGTAAGCTTCCTACACATGATGTCCTTTATGTCAAAGGACCGAAGCATAATCTATTAAGTGTCAGTCAAATGTGTGAAAATGGATACAAGGTCATATTTGATGCTAAAGGTTGTAAGTTAAAGAGATCTGGAAAAATAGTTACAAAAGGGAAATGGACCAAGAACAACATCTAAAATCTTGTTGAGGCAAACAATGATAGTTGCCTCTTAGGAAAGATTGATGAAAGCTGGTTGTGACATAAAAGAAAGGGACATGTCAATTTTGATAATCTAGTCAAATTAAGTTCAAACAAGTGTAAGACATATGCCCAAGATAATCAAACCTGCAGATACTACATGTAGAGAATGTTAATTAGGCAAGCAAACAAGGGTCAAATTTCAAACAAAAGAATATGCGACTACAAAGCCTCTGCAATTAGTTCATATTGATATTTGTGGTCCTACCAAAACAAGAGGATCAAAAGGAGTTTATTAATTCATGTTGTTCATATATGATTATTCAAGGATGACATGGGTAAGCTTTTTGAAGGACAAATCTCAATCCTTTGAGAGATTTAAGATCTTTAGAGTTATGGTTGAAAATGAAATGGGAAGAAAGATCAAATGTCTGAGATCAGATAAAGGTGGAGAATTCACCTCCAATGAGTTCAAATAATATTGTGAAAAACATGGGATTGAAAGATACTACTCTGTAAAATAACTCCATAGCAAAATAGAGTTGTTGAGAGAAAGAATAGGACTATTAAGGAGATGGCCAGAACAATGTTGAAAGAGGCCAAATTATCTGATGGGTATTGGAGAGAAGTAGTCCAAACAATAATATACATCCTGAATAGAGTTCAACTGAGGGTGAAAAGTGATGAAATGCCATACAAACTATGGTATGGAAAGCGTACATCAGTTAAAGACTTCAGTGTTTGGAAGTAAATACTACATCAAAAGAAAGGAGGACAAACTAGGTAGCTCTGAGTCAAAATGTGATGAGGGAATATTTCTTGGTTACTCCACTCATAGCAAAGCCTATGTATGTTACAATAAGAGGCTATATAAAATAGTTGAGAACATCAATGTCAAGGTTGAAGAAGGATTTAGATATGTCAAAACTATTGAGGAGATCAAAATTGAAGAATTAGAAGAAGTAGAAAATGAAGTAGAAGATAGTGAAGAGGAGGAAGAAAAGAGTGAAAGGGCACCTGCAAGGTTTGTTTAAAAATAACATCCCAAGGAGCAGATAATTGGCAACAAAAATGAGGGATTTTAGACTAGGATAAGAGCTATAATGAACAAAGATCAAGTTTTACTCTATTTTTAGAAATTGAGCCTAAAACCTTAAGTGAAACCAACAAAGATGAAAAATTGGTTAAAAGCCATGGAAGAAAAATTGAGTCAAATAGATAAGAACAAAACATGGGAATTGGTTCCTAGACCCTCAAATAAGAATGTGATAGGAACTAAATGGGTTTATAGAAATAGACTCAATGAAGATGGAGCCATCATAAGAAACAAAGCCAGATTGGTGTGCAAGGGATATGCACAAGTAGAAGGCATAGATTTTGAAGAGACATTTATTCCAGTGGCTAGACTGGAAGCTATAAGAATGTTTTTGACATTTTCTATTCACAAGAAGTAAGTCAGCCTTCTTGAATGAGAAATTATAAGAGCAAGTATACATTGAACAACCAAAATGTTTTCATCTCACAGATGAAGAAGATTATGTGTGCAGACTGAAGAAGGCACTGCAGAGTTTGAAACATGCACCTAAATCATGGTATTCAAGATTGGATCAATACCTACAATAAAAAGGCTTTAGCAAAGGATGTGCAGACAAAAATTTCACTTCAAATCAAAAGGTAAGCATATGCTGATTATTTTTGTCTATGTAGATGATATCATCTTTGGAGATGGTAGTAATATTATGTGCAAAGAATTCGCCACATAAATGCAAAGTAAATTTGAAATTTCAATGCTGAGAGAACTTTCTTTCTTTCTTGGTTTACAAATTGCACAAACAAATGATGGGATTTTCATATCTCAAACCAAGTATGCAAAGGACATACTCAAGAAATTCAGAATGGAATATATCAAACCAATTATTACTCCCATGATAACTAGATGCAAGTTGAGAAAAGATGAGTCCCCTAATGTGAATAACACAAGTTATAGATCAATGATAGGTAGCCTGTTATACCTAAATTTATCAAGACTAGACATCATGCAAGCTATATGCATGGTTGCAAGATTTCAAGAAGTACCCAAGGAATCACATGTCAATGTTGTGAAAATAATCTTTAGATACATCAAGAGCGCACTTGACTATGGTCTGTGGTACCCTACTAGTGAAGATCTCACTTTCATTGCATATCCAGATGCTAATTGAGATGGAAGTGTGGATGACATGAGAAGCAATAGTGGTGATTCATTCTTCTTTGGAAATAGACATGTGTCTTGGCTGAGCAAAAAGTAGGATTCAATTGCGCTTTCTACAGTAGAATCAGAGTATGTAACAACATGTTGCACACAAGTTTTATGGATGAAACAAACTCTCAAAGTCATCAAGGTAGAATTCAAAGAACCTATTTCTATCTTTTGTGATAACTCAAGTACCATAAACATTTCTAAGAATCTAGTGATGCACTCCAAAACCAAACATATATCCATCAAGTATCACTTTGTAAAAGAAAAGGTTGCAGATTAAGAGGTCAAAATTGAGTATGTTGCAACAAAGGACCACATTGTAGACATATTTACCAAGCCTCTTCCCAAGGAATAATTTGAGTATCTGAGAGAAAAGTTGGGAGTAGTGGCTCCCACATCAAATCACTAACTTTTAGTGATAGGTCATGAATCTAGGGGGAGCATTTAAGGAACATTATTAACTCCTAGATTAAGAGAAAAGGCAATTTTGTGAGAAAACTATAGTTCCTTTGTAATTTGATGACAAGGGTATACTGGCTCTAGATTATTATGCCTGTCTATACATAGATATGTTGATTATTGATTGGTATGTTAGACAAATTCTATATTCATGCTCATTTGGAGAATCATGGAATCAAAAGAGCTAAAATTGAAGTGCCTGAATAGAAGCTTAGACAAATATGGCATTGCCTAAGGGGGAGTCCCTCACAAAGTGTTCTAACAAGTCAGGTCCAAGGATCAGAATAACCAAACAGTAAAGAAGCAGTCGGTCTCCATGATATGGCAAGGACTCTTTGTCATTAATGTCAAGGGGGAGAAAGTATAATGGTGAAGGAATGAAGAAGGGTAGTCAATCTGAGTATGTTTTACCATCTATGACAAAGGGGGAGATTGTTGGAAATTTAAGTATTATGGTGTATAAGGAGACTGTCTGTAAGATTGTCATTGATGTCAAATAGGCAAACATTAATGACAAAGGCATAGTGATTCAGGTTTGTCAAGTCCATGTACTTCATTCACTTTTAATTATAAAGTTTCATAAGTAAAGCCATGTCAAAAACCCAATTAGGTCAGGAGAATGTTGATAAGGTTTGTGTACTTCAATTTCTTTGACTCATAAAGTTTCACAAGTAAAGTAATCTCATGAACCTGAATGGGTCTAGGTGAGTAAATCAAGGTTCTAGAATAACTTTACTTCATTGAATTTCATAAGCTAAGAAGTCTCAAGAACCTGAATGGGTCTAGTAGAGTTGATCGAGTTTCTAGAATGACTTAACTACTCTTATCTTTATAATTAAATCAATGTGAAGAACCCGAATGGGTCAAGGAAGGGTTAATTGGGGTTATGGAACAACTTTACTTCATTCAAATTTATAAGTTGAGCAATATTGAAAACTTGAATTGGTCTAGTGGAGTTGATCGGGTTTATCAAATGACTTTACTTCTTTCAATCTAATGAGCAAAACAATAAGAAGAATCTGAAGGGCAAGTGGACCAAACAAAGTTTTTGAAATGATACTTTGAGAATTTCTGAAGGGTACTTTGCAAGAATTCTGAAGGGCAAGTAGACCAAACAAAGTTTTTGAAAGGACACTTTGAAAAATTCTGAAGGGTAAGTGGACTATTGCAAAAGTTTTGAAGGGATATTTTCAAAAATTTTGAAGGGTAAGTGAACCATTGAAAAAGTTTTGAAGGGATCTTTTAAAAAAGCTCGAAGGGTAAGTGGACCATTGCAAAAGTTATGAAGGGCAAGTGGACCATTACAAAAAGTTTGAAGGGATATTTTCAAAAGGTTAAAGGGTATGTGGACCCTTACAAAAAAGATGAAGGGTATGTGGAACCTTAAATAAAATTTGAAGGGAACTTAGACATTCCTTTGGGGAAATTATCCACAACAATTCCATCAAGGAAATTGTCCGCAATAATTCCTTCAGGGAAATTGTTTGCAACAATTCCTTTGGGGAAATTATCCACAATAGTTCCTTCAGGGAAATTATCTGCAACAATTCCTTCAAGAAAATTGTCTGGGAAAATTTTCCCAAAAAGTCTTTAAAAAAAATCCCACAACAAATTATCTGAAGAGAAAGGTCACTTGCAACTTTGCCAAAGGATAAAGTGCGGAAGTCTTATAGGGCATTCTCAAAGGGACAAGGCATGTTAAAGTTCAAGCAAGTCTACAAGGATCAATGGTGCAAAAACATTACAAGAATGTTGAAGAAAATGAGATCACATAAACATGCTAGAGTTTAACGATACAATAGAAAGGGTAAAGGTCGAGCATATTCGAATAAATAAAAAGGAGCAAAAATGATCCTAATATATAGGAAATAACAAGATGTAAAAAGGAGATCCATGGTTAGAATTGGTGTAAAGAAAGAAATCAAAGGCCCACATTTAATATGTTCTAAATGAACAAATGAAAGAATAGACAAAACTTGTAAATAATTACATAGAGCTTGATATTTATCGATTCAACCAATAAATTCTTGATTAAAAAAATGGCATAGTTATGACCTGATTCTAGCACTTGCCAAAAATAGAAAAGAGAGTTGAACATTGTGGTGTGAAGCATGAACTAAGACATAAAAAGGGTATATGTCAAATTTTCATTGAATGAAGAACTAGAAAAGGGGAGTTGAAGTGCAAAAAGGAAAGGACACAATTATGACCAGAATCCAATAGTTTTCAAATATAGAAAAGAGATCTGAGTGTTGAAGAGTGATGTATGAATTGAGACATGAGAATTTTCATATATCAAAGTCACATTGAATGAGAACAGATAGCTAGAATCAGTTAAGAGGAGCTGAAGTGTAAACACATTGTATAGATGAAACCCTAAAACTCAATGTATATACATGACATATTATTCATTATGGAGCTGTTGTTGTCATTATAATTGAGAGAGTGTTGTAGATCAACTTGAAGAGTGTCATTTTGAAATGTATGTAGACATAGTGTGAAAGATAGAGAAATAGAGAGTGAGGCAGAGATGAAGAAAGAGCACATAGAGAATGTGCAAAGATTGAGCAGTTATAGATTAGACTTGTAACAAAGAAATTGATCTGAATTTATTTGTGAATCCATCTTGTATTTTGAAGTTGTAGCTTCATAGTTATGATCGGTTGGTGCCATCAAAAAATTGAGTTGGTGCTTTGTTAGGGATTGATGTCTCCTTCGGGAGTGGGTGCTTCCATAGAGTGGGTGCTCTTGAATGTGACCAGTGAGGTTAGCCAGTAAGGCATTTAATAGTGAAGCTAGATTAGAATAGTAGATTCTAGCAGTGATTTTCACCATGGTTTTTGCCTTTGGGTTTTTCACGTAAAAATCTTGAGTAATGTGTTTTTTTGTGTATGTGTAATCTCTGCATTTTTTCTTTGACTTGCATATGAATTTGTATTTCCTCTAAAAGTTTAAAATAACTAGTTTTAATTGATCTATTGATTGACCCCCCCTCTCATTATATAATTGTGTTCAACAATAGGGAGGTGTATGGTAAGGATTCTCCTCATAGCGATACATATCAACTTCATAAGTCACATGAAAAGACAATAATTGATCAAAATCTTCAGCAATAGATACTTGGGCTGCTTATAACTAGAGATTCATTTAGAGTCACCATTGGTGCTTCATTGGATGCTTCCAAAAGCTGATAAGAGATAGGACACATCAATAATCTTCCCACTAAATGACTTGAATAGACTTTTTCATGGAAGAGGTTGTCAATGTTGTCATTAAATTGTACACCCTAGGACACTCTATGAGAAAAGATAAGTCCAAAGGACACAAGGACAAGTATCAAAGTTCTCCCATCAGTTACAAATCATGAGAATGAGGTGTAAGAGAGGTCAATAAATTAATGTGGACATGTGTCCACATCAAACCAAACAACTCCCTCACATGTGGCATAGGAACTCTTCCATTTTCCCTTGAAAACTACCTTCATCATTGGCCCCTCTTTAAAACTCCAAGGAAGATTAGGGACAAGTGTAACATGTACGATGAGATGAGGGAGTGATAAAGATGATTCCACCTACATTGGGAGTTTTCTTCATCATGAAATTATCTTACATAAGCTCATCATTACCTTGCAACCACGATCACCCTCCATTAGGCTTGTTTTGACAATTGGCACTAGAAATATTTTCATCTTTCTCAACTGATCTATACAAGAGGTGTTATGACCCCTGTATAGGCACCTCATATGCTTGGATCCATCCAAAACACCTTAAAAGACCTTCAAATTTGAGTTGCCACTCTTCCCACTATGTAATCATTCTTCTCATTCTGGACTGGCTGAAATGAGAAGCTTAATAGAGACACTTAAGACAATTTCTAAGTTTTGAAAATGAATTGAGGAATTGATTCAGGTCTCAATATTTCTATCAAAGTGATTTGCATCACTTAACTCCTTCAATAAACTACAGGAAACACCAATTCTGTGCTAAAAAATACCTTTGTACTCTATCCATATAGAATCCATAAAATAAAATCACATTGTCAAAAAATTGAGAATGTCTTATACAAATTTTATTTTATATCCCTAGCCTCATTCATTCGTCTTGGTGCCTTACCAACTCAATTTCTCCAAATAGGTCATTATAGGCTTCTTAAGAGGGTTTAAAGGTTTCTAACCCTCTTAAAGATGGTTCATTAATTTGTGACGTTGAACCTACAAAATAATATCACAAATTGATTTTATGAGACCCTCCAAAAATTATCCAAACACCTGCAAAACCCATGCACAACCTTAGTAAAGTTCTCAGTATGAGAAGATGGCTTTCTAGGCTGAAAGTTTCATTTTAGGAGGTCTAGAAGTCAAATTACCCCTCTTGGGTCAGTTTTGAGTGCTCCTCTACATCCTTACTCTTCAAACAACTCTTCCCCATGCTCAATATGCCTCTAAAATTGTTATTAAGTATCCACTTACCTTACTTTTCCAAGAGGCTACACCAACCAAGTAACTGGCTCTTAAGAAGAACACTAGGCTTAGAGGCCTAAAGTGAAGAAACCAACATTTTTACCTTGTAAGGGATAGTGTACACCTTCATGAACATGTGTGAGGTTATAAGAATCTTTTTCAAACTTCACTAGATTTTTCAATGACCTATTCACCTCCTAACTCACCTTAGAGCCATATCATCTAATCCACTAGTTAAGAGAAAAAGGTATATCTACAACTAAGTGTGTCTTTCTTCTTTATGAGCATATTCACTTATATTTTAGGCTTTGTTGAATTATATAACTCATGAATTTACCTTTAGGACACTCCAAAGTGTATTTCCTTCCTCTTAGATTACCTCTATACACTAGTTCATGCCTTACTAAGCTAATTTCCATTATCCTCCAATGCTCTTGTGAGTTTCTTGTAAGTGCATATCTTCTTGATTCTACCTATTGGTGAGTATCCTGAGGTGACTGAGTGTGTAATTAGCTACTATAGCATCTCAAGTTCATACTTGACCCAACATTAGGCTCCTAGGGTTATTCATGGTAGCACATATCACTCCATTCTTCCAAAATGCACATGGTCTATTGAAACACTAACACACACCTGCAACTAGACATATGACTTAGAGTGATTTAGAACCACTTTAGGGTATCTTTATCCATTATAACATGTGAAAAATTTAATATACTCTCAAACATCCTTCTCAATTCATTCATTATGCTCTAAACCTCACTAGATCTTTCAACCATCTAGTTGGCTATAACATGCTTGTGAACCAGTCCATACAACTCTATTGTAGTGCCTTAGCTGTAGGTTACTTTGTGCTAGGTTTTAGGATTTAAGAATAAAACACACACCATTTTTTAAGTTCATAAGATCATGTGAGTGATTTTTCATCATTTTTTTAAAGATAAGCTCCACCCTTTGCACTAATGCACCCCTTATGCTCAAGGTTAGGCCACTGCCTGTGTGGACTGAGACACTCTATAAAACTTCTCTATAGGTTTGAGTTAAAGCTCTGTTTGATGATTTTTGGGCCTTCTCTCCATGTTGATTAGGCTATAAACCATATTCATGCCTTCCCTTACCTATAGACCTTTAAATCATGCATCAATCCCATGTTTTGGGCTTTAAAGAGGATACCCCTACATTGACTGGGTTGAGACCCTGTTTATGCTTGTATGTACATATTCCTAGTCCACCTGTAGGTTGTCAAGGGATATTTGGATCACAGTGGTTGAATTAAGAAGGCTTACTTTCCAAAACTCCCATACCTTTTGCACACCTTTTGAACATGGACTATGTTTCAAGCTAACCCACATGTCTAAGACATCTTTTGCCCTATCTGTAGGCTTTCATGTGAGAATATGGCTTCAAAGAGTGTATAAGGCCTTTTGGTTGTCCTCATAACATCATATTGTATTCATTTCACTTAATTTCATGCTCTATTTGATTTCAAAAACACTTTTCACTCCTAACTAAGTTCACACCCTCAATACCTCTGATTGTAGGTGTATTTTCTTAGGCCTATAGGTTGTATTTAGGATCATTTGTATCATGGTAGTGAAGTCTAAGGCTTGTTAAGGTTTTATTTAGCTCAATAGTAATCATACTAGGACCCTAGTTTCTTCTTTGGAATCCTCAACACCATTTCTTTATGCCAATCATTGAAACATTGCCTTCACTGTATACTCTGCCCTATGTACGGATAGGGGGTAGGCTTAGAAGGTCATTTCATGTAATAGAATTTTTCTTCATGACCAAAGTGCTCAGGACTCATTATTGATTTGTTTTTAATTTTTTCCTCTTGCAAGAGTAGGTCTAGAGTCCTTCATGCATAGTGTAGGTGGTAGCCTCCTTCCAAATCTTGTAGACAACATTGTCTACTTTCAGTGGTTCACTAGCAACCTTTTAGGGTCTAAAAAACAATCTCATTATTGTCCTTTCAAGCTCAAAATTGTCATAGTGGATTGTTTTTAGGTAGGACTAATAGGCCAAACAATTATGGGCATTGAGAAAGCATTAGTTAGGCTATGGACTAATCCAAAAAACCCCAAGGACCTCTGCTTGGTCTATTTATGGACTGAGAGGACAAAACTCAGTCACTTAATGTTTTGAATGAAAATCCCACTTATAGTCCATTCTAGTCTTTATGGCATGAAATCCATGACTCTTGAGAATTCTATAACCTCAAATATACATCCCACCATGCATTTCATGACTCACACCTTCGTACAACCTCTTGGAGCTCAAACATAAGATGAATGTAAGTACTAAGGCAATGAACAAGGAGGGTATGGATAATACTAGCTTTGAAGGAGTATGCTAATTTGACCTTTTAAATGAAGACACCTTTGGAAATATGAATCCAAGCACAATAACATTTCATGGAACTACTCCCATGTTGATAAAACTCAGGTTTTGTAACCATGATTGCCAACTTTGAGAAATAAGTAGCATTGGGAAAACCCTTTTGAGGACATTAGGAAAGAAGGTTTTAGATGATGAAAACACCATGGAGAGGATATTATTCACATATGAAAACACTTTATCAAACTCACATAGCTCCATTGATTCCTGAAAATAAGAAATAGATGTAAACTTATACCCCTCTTCAATGTAATTTCCTAAAAGGCTACCTGGTGTCAAATTGATTGTTCTTAGAGGAGGAGGAACCAAATTGTAAGTTCTTGTTATGGAAATGAAGTAAACTCAGAGTAAAATCCACCCCTGAAAACACTCTTCCCAATTCCACCTATACGACCCATGCCAAGTGATTGAATTTGGCATTTCTTTGTTTGTCAAGTGAAAATGGATGAAAACAAGTTACAAATGAAATTTATTGCATTATACTTGTAATAAAAATGTGAAAATGACCTTTGGGAAAATGAAGAGACACTCCACCATATTTTCAACTGATGGTGGACTTGAGAAATCCATACAAGTGTAAAAAAACTCTTATTTTCGAGGAAAAATTGCCATTTCATGATCATAACAGACTTATAACTATCCCTTGACTTATTATGACATGATTTGACATTATCCACATTGATATTCACCTTTATGACATATTTTTTAACTCCTACCATCTGTACATGTCAATTAATGAACTAGAAATGTGGTCAAATGATCTTTTTAACACTTGAAACCTGGCAAGTGGTCAATTTATGACTTGTAAACACATTGAAACCTATCAAAGACCATTTTAAGACACTTAAAAAATAAATTGAACCCTTGACTAAGTTTGAATATGGTTGACTAACATTGACTTTTGTTGACTAGGCTAATACTAGGAGAATGGACTTCAACAAAGACTAAGGGAAGGACAAGTGGACATATAGGACAATAGGAGACCCCATAGGACATATGAAAGTTTCCTAAAAAGTTTAAAATATTAGTGGTGGAACTAAATTTGAATTGGGGCCAAATTTGGCCAACAGTCACCAAGGAGGATTCTAATGTGGATAAGGTCATAACATGACCATAAATGGTCAGAGGCAGAAAAGAGGTAGTTTCATGCACAAAAATAGGAGAATCTCATAAAAATAGGATCTTAATGGCACTTTTATAGAATTAAAAAGTTCACATTTAGGTTAAAATGTGAGTAATGTGTCTCTTAATCTCCCTAGAGTCTTCCTTATGCTTGGTATGTAGAGACAAGTCAGAAAGATCAAATTCTCCTTCTCTTTCTTTCTTGCATTCACAAGCCAAGAAGGGTCAACTTTAGATGCTTGGTGTAGTCCATACAAATAAAGTTGTAAAGAATGATCTTGGGAGTTAAGAGAGGTATTAGTCTGATTCAAATCCATGGCAATAAGATTGAGTTTCATGGCTCCTCCTTTATGAACCATTATTAAGAATCTAGGCAATTTTTTGTTGTTCCCAAAATCAGTCACTCATTTTTGTGGACAACTTGTTGACCATTTTGGTCTTGTAGGCCAAAAATGGTCTCTTTATTTCTCAAAAAATATTCTGAGCAGTCAAGTTATTCAATTACACAAGCCTTTTCAGCGAAAGAAATCACAGGTTCAAAAGGTGGGCTTTCGCAAGGAAAAATTTCAAAACAGTTAAGGCATTTCCTAAAAAATTGATAAGGATGGTTCAATGCTGAGGTTCAATGGCAGGGTTAAATAATATGAAATGAACCATTAAACCATTGAACTCTACTTCAAAATGGTTCAAAGGTTTAAAATGGTTCAAAGGTTCAAGTGAAAGGTTCTAGAAACGTTCAACCAAAAGGTTCAAACAGTTGGTTCAACGATACATTGAACTCATAAGAAGACTGGGTGTATGTGACTCTTTACAAAACATGAAATATTGAACTGTTGATCCACCAAACCGTTGAACCATTGAATTATTGAAACATTGAGTCGATGAACTCTAAAAGATAGTTCAAGGTTCAAAATGGTTCAAGCGATCGGTGACGTCCCCATGGATGTCAAATTCAAGATAATGGAATAACCGTTATTTTTCAAAAGATGCAGACCCAGGAACAAACTCAATAATCCACTGAGAAATGAGCCGAAGAAGCCAACAGAAGGTGAGAAGATAGCTTTGAGAGCTCATATCATCAAGAAGAGACAAAATGTAGCAAGGAAAGAGGGAACAAAACATAGAATCCAAAAGCATTGGTAGAAGAGTTATTCTAGTAGGTGGAATAGTCCACCAAGTGATTATCAGAGAGCATAAACATTCAATGGCATGGCCTGTTTCTCTTCATTTGAGTAAAGATGAGTGGACAATCGTGTAAGTATCATAAAGAGGAGCGGCCTTGCCTTTCAGAGGATTAGGTAACCCATGCTTTGCAGAAGACATTTGATATGATTTAAAATGCCAAAGTCAAGGCTAGTAACCTACTCTAGCATGGCCCCTTCACATAACTTCCTCTTTCTAATGCATTCAATACGGCATGGGCCATTTTGTGAAAAGAAGCGCCAAAGTCTTTCTTTGGATGCTATATATTGTAATCTCTCAGTTTGTAGAAAAGAGATATCTCAGTTATTAGAAGCAAAACTCTGTGCAAATTAAAAGGCATTTTTGAGACTTTGAGCTCAGATTGTTAATCATATTTTATCACGTGAATGAGAAAGTGACCTTTCAAACTTTGTGTTGAAATAACTTGTGTTATGTAAGAAATTGTTCTTATGTCTTTTTCCTAAATATAGTCTTGTCTATTTGATCAAATAAGTAGAGCAAGTAAAAATAATCTGGAAGATGTCCTGAAGCCGATTGTGGAGACTTTGTGCTACCATAATTGTCTTTAGCTTATGTGTTTTGTGTTTTAGCACAAAGGATATTGGAAAGGATTTGAACTACTTTTATCCTTTGTGATCGTATACTTTGTTGTAGTTTTCAGTGGAGACTTTGGGCTGCACTTCATTCTACTGTGATATTAGTCCTAAATCGGTTAGAGAGGCAACAAAGGACTTTGTGCTTTTGTAGATTTCTTGTGGATTCAGTCATTACCCAAGAAGTTTTCCTGTTGTTTACTAAACATAATTTCTAAAAAAAGAGGAATGGATTCAGTTATTACTTAGGAATTTTCCTTTACTTTGTAAACATCATTTATGAAAAAATAGAAATGGATGGTATGATCTCACCCTTGAGTTTATTTTCAATTTATATTAGTTCATAGGAAACCTCCCCTTATTAAGAGGAGAGATTTATCTCATTATGTTGTAGTTGATATACCCATTTTGCCTTCAATTAGTTGATGACAAAATATTTACCCAATAGTTTTTTGGTGACTCCACTGGGGAAAAAATGCACAAGTTGAAGCCTCAAGCTTCAAATTGAAGTAATTTCAGTTCTTTCCCATTCTATACTCTGGCAGATCCACCGTATATGTGAATCTAGAGAGCTCAAGGTATTGTTGATCCTATATTCAAGTTTGTGCAGTAAAATAATTTTGATCTTTCTCCTCCATGATCTCACCTTCAGTGAACCAGGAGTTTTCCTCCTATCAACGTTAGGTCTCCAATACCAGGCAAAGCTTCTCCTTCCTCTACTAGCAGATCTTTGTCTATACATAATCCATAAAGGTTTGTTATCCCTCCTTCAATTGTCATATCATGGCAGCCCAAGGCCCTTGGGGTAACACCTTTAGCCCCCTAAATCTAACCCCACCTTTACATGAACTACCTCGTAGTTTAAGGAAGAATTTTTTCAAGTTCTATGGTGATGAGAAAGTTCATCCTGATGAGCATATTACAGCTTTTTGCATACCTTATGGTGTGATAGGTGTTGAATATGAAGATATAATGGTAAGACTGTTTGTAGAAACATTTCAAGGAGCTACCACAGATTGATTTTATCATCTTCAAGCTCAGACTATAACCGACTAAAACACTCTCAAGGCCAAGTTTGAGGCTAGGTTCAAACTTGTAGAAGATGCACATGTTTTGTTGGCTCAGCTTACGTAAATGAAGAAGGAGCCTCATGAGCCTATGCAAGACTTCATTTCTAAATTTGATAAGCTAAGGAATAAGATTCCTACAATTGCTCAGCCAACACCAAAAAATTTTAAGTGCTTCTTCATCAATTCTCAACTTCCTGAAGTGAATTTTATTTTGAGGTAGGTTGGCCATATAGATCTTTTTATTGCTCATATTTTGGTTACCGAGATTGAAGATGATCAAATCCTTATAGGTAAGATAAGAAGAGATCCTAATAGAAATAAATTTTCTTTATCTACTAAAAATTCTTCTACAAGCACCATTGATCTTATGGTGCAAAAATTAGCAAATGAGTTGCTAGCTCTGAAAACGCAAATGTCCCAAGGTATGTCTGCTCCTCCTTATTATCATGATATACCAAGGAGGACATTTCCCAACCATTCGTATCAAGGCAATGCTACCAAAAATCAAGGGCAATCCAATTGTCTTCCTCCCACATAGGGGAAGCTTGCTATTGAAGCAGCACTGGTCAACTTAGTAGTTGGTTATCATGAAGTTGAACATGATTTCTCTTTCCAACCTAAGTTGGATAAAGAAGATGACTCTGATCTCTTTGTAGAAGGAGAAGAAGAATTAACTGGCGACTCCAACATTGGTTTTCTGAATTATCAAGATGAAGCTAGAAAAAAGGGAGAAGTGTTTGATGGATCATACACTATTTTTACTAAGTCCTAAAATCAATCAACTCAACAAGTTGATAAGGGAAGAGTAGAAAAAGAACCTTAGCCAGTGATCTCAATTAATAAATAGGGGACTTCACTGCCTTTCCAATCAAAGGACCCAGTGATCAATAAGAAAGTAAGTACCTCAAACAATCCTATACCTTTTACTTCTATTTTTCATATTAGTTCCACACCCAATAAAACTAAGAATGATGGATTTATCCTCTATTTTTAGTTCATTTCAATTATTTGACATAATTGTTCATACTAGAAAGACCAAGATCCAAATGTTTGAGTTTAAGTACTTATAAACCAACCTTGAACAGTTGGATAGGTTGGCTGAATACATCAAGAACAAAACTATCCCTATAGGATAAGATTTTTTAAAAGTGACTTATGATCTCCCAAAGAATAAATCAATCCAAAATAATCTTGTCCCTACTCCTCTTGTTTTCCCTAAGAAAATATAACCTTTCTATGTTTCTCTTTTGATAAATGGTCATAAGTTGAGTAACTGTATAATAGACTCTGGAGCCTCTGACAATGTTATGCTCTCCAAGGTAGCATACTCTCTCAGTCTTACCTTGACTAAGAATTTTGAGAGATGTTTCTCTATAGAAAATAAGCAAGTACCACTTTTAGTCAAATCAAAGATGACCAATTTGTATTTGTGGCTTTTCCAGATAAGAGGATTAAAATGACAGTCTTAGTGACTGATGTTTCAGTTTCTTATAGCATTCTGCTCAGACGTAATTTTTGTAAGAATGTAGGTGGAGAGTTAAACATGGACCTATATGAAGTAAGGACACCTATTAAAGGCATCATGAAAAATTTGCTTTATGAAGAGTCGAGATATATTGTTACCCAAATGTCAGACCCTGAAGCTCAAATTTTATTTGAATTCTCAGGAATGGGTAATTAATTTCTATCCACTGAAGATGTTTTTATTTCACCAGATGAAAGTTCATCAGGTGATAATTCAAAAAATTTAGATAAAAAATTAGAAGAATTGGTTGATCAAAGTTTAGGTGAAAAATGATCTTCCCTCCCTAGCAAAGAGAAATCTTTAAAAAGATCAGATTCAAATGATGTCTAGATTCTAGAATTTGATGGCAGCTGCTCTTCTACTGATTCTAGAGCCAAAATTATTTTGATATCTCCACAAAGATATATTTTTCTTTATTCATAAAAGTTGTAGTTCAACAATACCAACAACACCATCGAGTATGAATCTTTGTTGCTCAGATTGAAAGTTGTTCATGCTAAAGGTGTGTTAAGTTGTGGAGCTAAAAGCTTCACCAGGATGCAAACAGGAGAAGTTACGGAGGTTGCAGAGAGTTGAAAAATGAGTTGCAAAGAAACTAACGTCAGTTTGATCAACTGACGTCGGCCAGATAGCAGTGAAGAATCAATTGATATCAGTTATCAGTCGGCCAACATCGATCAGGGAGGAGCCGACGTCGGCAGCCTGTGTGTGAACATGCAGTTTGCATGTTGATTCTGGAGAGTCTATTTTTGGACTGTTAGTTTACATGTTAAAGGCTAGTTGTAGTCTTGAGTTACGTGTCTAATTATTGTAAGCATGAGATCTATATATAGACTCATAGGTTGTATTGTAAACTAGTGCTAGAGAGTAAGAGAGCAAATAAGCTCCTTCAGAGATAGGAGAGCAATGGTGTGTTCCTCCTAGTGCCACAGTACCAAAGTGGGTGTTGGTTTGGAGAATCAGAAGGGTTCTTCGTGTATGTATGATCTTGGTCAGTAGGTGTGCATGGCTTCTTTTGGAGATCTACAATGGTGAGTAAGGTCTAGTGATTTGCAGGTAGCAGCAGAGAGTAGGAGATCTACTTGGAGTATGATTGTGTACTTGGTGTACTGGCAACATTGTTTCTGACTGGTGGAGGTGAACATCAATTCTATATTGGAGTTGATTGTTGGGACTGAGAGAGAGAGGGAAGAAGGTCTTGAGGTGTGGCGAGCCTTTGAGGTGGAAGAAGAAGTGGCATCTTCTTTATTGTATATTCTTTTGAGTGATTATTAATATAATTATGTATTGTCTCTCATATTCCTGTGTTGTTTCATATTTTTAGTTATTTATTCATTTTGGTTAAATTTTGTGTTTAGTTGCTAATACAAGAAGTAATCATATGTGATCTATTGGTGGAGCAAGATCCTGACAAGTGGTATCAGAGCCTGGTTGTAGGTTCAAGACTTGATACCAACAAGTGGTATCAGAGCTTTAGGTTGGGTTACTAAAAGGTGGTTTCAGATCTGGTTAGTGTTTGTTGATTACAAGTCACTCACAGGGGTTTCAGATTGAGTGGGAGTATAGCAATGGCAGAAAAAAGTAAGCTACGAATGGAAAAACTGAATAACACGAATGGTTTGATTGATGGAAAGAAAGAGCAGGTAAAGGTAGATTGTTGGTCGATAGAAGATCAACGTGTAGAAGCAAATATTGCAGGGGTTATTGCACAGGTTGCTCTGGATAAAGTAGAATTTTTGTTTATAGATTCTTTTGCCTCTTTCCATGCAGCCCGAAATAGAGCATCTTTTCATGGGTATGTCTTTGGAGACTTTGGAGAGATTTATTTAGGGGTTGGAGAGCCTTGTCAGATGATTGACGAAGGGGAAGTGAAGCTGAAATTGCAGACGGATAACACACTAGTGTTGAAGAAGGTCATGCAGGGCCTAATCTTGGAGATGAGTCTAATTTCTTTAGAAAAGTTGGGTGATGGGAGATGTACTGTAACTCTCACAGTGGATGCACTTGAATTAGATGGTGGCAAGAAAGTAGGTATCCTTTATCTATCTACTTATATTACTGATTCACCTTCTGTTACAGAGATGTGGCTTTGTAGGCTTGGTCATATATGTAGGAGGGGAATGCATGTTCTTAAGCGAAAGACAGACATCTTTGATAAACTTAAGAACTGAAAGGCCTTGGTGTTCATGGAGGAGATGACAGACAGAGATCAGCAGAGTGGATTGAATTAAATTAAGCAAGGCTGTGTTGATTTGAATAGGGTTTTGATCCATAGAGAGCTCACGAGTAAAAAGTTATCACTCACAGGCGAACACAGGTACCAGCGTCGGTCAGACAGTAACCGAAATCGGCAATAGGAAGACCGATGTTGGCCAGGAAGGAACCGCTGTTGGTAGAAGAGATACTAGCGTCGGCCAGGGAAATGACATCGATAGTCAGGGTCAGTGCAGGGAATCGACGTCGGTTGGTTGCAGACTGCAAGATGGCCGAGATCGGTCACTGAAATGGATGGTGGGCGGACAACAAGCTGTCAATAGGTCTCAAATGCCCATATGGAGGTTAGAAAGGGTAAGTGAACCTCATATTCATTGTTCACCTTCTTTATATTGCTTATTGATGGTCGAGAACCAGTAAGATGTGAAGAGGCAATGCAGGTAAAATCTAGATACAGTGGGAGCTTGGCATGGATGAGGAGTGTGAGTCCTTGGAGAAGAATCAAATAGGAGTTTGTTGGTAGATTTTTCAGCTAGAAGTAAGCACTGAATAAGGGATGGATTCCCAAGTTAAAGAAGAGAGTGGATGGACACATGAGATGGAAGGCCAAGGTATATGGTCTTGAAGTAGCTGCAGGACAGTGGTACATGTTTTGACAGATAGATGACAAAGCAGGGCTTTAGTCAATGTCAGTGTAACTATTGTGTTTATCTTACTAGGTGGATGATGAGTCGCGACATTATTCAGTTACTGTATGTGGGTGATTTGCTAGCAGGTTTGTAGATATAGAGATTTACTGAGCTAAGGGTAAGGTTAGTTCAGAGGTATGTCATGGAAAATTTGGGAGTAGCGAAATTCTTTGGCTTAAGAGACATGGAGATTTTGTCTCCAGTGGGAGCTGATGTGAAGATGGCGTTGGTGGGGTTCAAAATGCAGGATGCAGGATTGGAAAGCACACCAAGGGCTGGAAAGTTCAAGCTTATCTTAGAACAGAGTTTGAAATCACATGAGGTCTAGTGTAGACCTGAGTTTTTCCAAGCAGTGGGAGTTGTCAGAAAGTATGGAGCCAATTCGGGGAAGGAATATTGGAGGGCAGTTCAGTGGATTCTCAGGTATTTGAGATGGACTAGCAGTAGGTTAACATGTTATGCAGGGTCAAGGTCTTCACTACATGGGTTGTAGGTTTGGATGTGGCAGGTTACTTGGATGACAGGTGTAGGATCACAAGTTGTGTGGTGGTTGGTATTCAGGATTGATCTTGAAGAGGGATACAAGCCAGTGAATAATTTAGATGGTGTATAGGTACAAGTATAGGTGCAGCTGTTTATCTCCAAGTGAGAGATTATTAGGTTGTGGAGCTAAAAGATTCACCAAGATGCAAACAAGAGAAGTTACAGAGGTTGCAAAGGTTGCAGAGAGTTGCAAAATGAGTTGCAGGGAAACCGACGTTGGTCTGATCAACTGATGTTGGCCAAACAATAGTGAAAAAGCAACTGACGTCGGTTACCAGTCGGCCAACATCGGTCAGGGAGGAGCCGACATTGGCAGCCTATGCATGAACATGCAGTTTGCATGTTGATTCTGGAGAGTCTATTTTTAGACTGTTAGTTTGCATGTTAAAGGCTAGTTGTAGTCTTGAGTTGCGTGTCTAATCATTGTAATTAAGATAGTCTAATTATTGTAAGCATGAGATCTATATAAAGACTCATGGGCTGTATTGTAAACTAGTGCTAGAGAGTAAGAGAGCAAATAAGCTCCTTCAGAGAGAGGAGAGCAATGGTGTGTTCCTCCTAGTGCCACAGTACCAAGGTGAGTGTTGGTTTGGAGAATCATAAGGGTTCTTCGTGTATGTATGATCTTGGTTAGCAGGTGTGCATGGCTTCTTTTGGAGATCTACAATGGTGAGTAAGGTCTAGTGATTTGCAGGTAGCAGCAGAGAGCAGGAGATCTACTTGGAGTACGATTGTGTACTTGGTATACTGGCAGCGTTGTTTTTGACTGGTGGAGGTGAACATCAATTCTATATTGGAGTTGATTGTTGGGACCAAGAGAGAGAGAGAAGAAGGTCTTGAGGTGTGGTGATATTTTGAGGTGGAAGAAGAAGTGGCATCTTTTTTATTGTATATTCTTCTGAGTGATTATTAATACAATTCTGTATTGTCTCTCATATTCTTGTGTTGTTTCATATTTCTAGTTACTTATTCATTCTGGTTAAATTCTGTGTTTAGTTGCTAATACAAGAAGTAATCATATGTGCTCTATTGGTGGAGCAAGATCCTGACAAGGTGTTAAGATTCTTCACACCTGAGGAGATACTAAATTAGTGGTTTATCAGATAAAGAATCTGTATCAAACCAAAAATAAAAAATTGTGACATTATCGAAATCTTATATGGGATTATATTGAAAGTTTTGATGCTTCAAATATTTCTATGGTGCCAAGTGAGTTTAATGATCATGCAGATTCATTGGCTGTCTCCACAACTCTCATGATTCTTCACAAAGATTCAAAGGAAAAAAATACACTATTGAGCTAGTCTTTCAACCAAGTATACCTGATAATGCCAATCATTGGCAAGTGTTTAATGGTGATAATCAAATCATTATTTTTTAGTATAGATGGATAGCTTTGAGGAGCTTTATTTTGAAGGTAGTGAATCTCCACCATGGGAATCAACTCCCGAAATAGATTCAAAAATTGGTGAAGAGTTCCTTCAACTCAAATGGAATAAAATTTCAAAAGTTTGGTTTCTTTTGAGAAGTTATTTGATAAGCATGATAGGTTTGTCAAGCAGTGACCAATGGATTCAAGTTACTCCAAGGAGTTTGATCAAATAAATTTGAGTACAGAAGAAAGTCCTAAAATGGTCAATATTGGGAATTGTTGCACTTCTGATGAAAAGCTCAAATTTATTACTCTACTTCACCATTACATTGATGTTTTGGCATATTCTTATGATGATCTGAAATCTTTTAGGCCTAAAAAAATTTGGCATGAAATTCCTCTTAAAGTTGGGTCATTGCCTCACAAATAGAAATAAAGGCAATACAACCCCAAAATATCAGGTACTATCCTTTCTGAGATCCAAAAAATGTTAAATACAAGGATAATTTTTCCAATCCATCATTCCACCTAGATTTTGAACATAGTCCCTATGAGAAAAAAAAATGAGAAAATTCATATCTGTGTTAATTTTAGAAACCTAAATCAATCCTCTCTAAAGGATAACTACCCCCTACCCATCATGGATCAAGTATTGTAAACGGTGACTGGCTCAGAAATGTTATCAATGATAGATAGTTTTTCTGGGTATAATCAAGTGGAAGTCAGTGAAGTAGATCAATATAAAACCACTTTCACTACACCTTAGGGCACATTTGTATATCACAAAATGCCTTTTAGTCTGATCAATTCTATCACCACCTTTCAGAGAGTAATGGATCTTGCCTTCAGGGATGAAATAGGCAAGTTTATTATGGTATATCTTGATGACTTGACCATTTTTTCTAAACATCATCTTGATCATGTGCATTATTTATAACAAGTGCTGGAACACTGTCAGCAAAATAACATTTCTCTCAATCTTAAGAAGTTATTTTTTAGGGTTACAAAAGGTAAACTTCTCAGTCACACTGTATCCCGATAAAGCATAAAAATTAACTCAGCAAGAGTCAAATCTATCCAAGATCTTACTCTTCCTACTAGTAAGGCTACAGTTCATTCTTTCTTTAGAAAGGTGAATTTTTTATGAAATTTTATTCCTGAATTCATAGAGAAGACTCTCCACATTGTTGACACGATAAAGGGTAAATCTACTTTCCACTGGATTGAAGAAGGCAAGTCAACATTTGAAGATACCAAAAAAGTTACCACCCATGCCTCGATCCTAGTTTGTCTAGATTATACCAAAGACTTCGTAATATATAGCTATGATTTTGAAAACACACTTTCAACCATTTTAGTTCAACATAACAAAGAAGGTGTAGAGTCTTCCATATCATTTATGAGTTGTCCTCTCAAAGCTCATGAATTAAAATATTCAAACATGGATAACCATGCTTATGCTATGGTTAAGATGGTAAAACATTTTTATTTCTATATCCTAAATTTACATACTATTGCTTTGGTGCTTGATACAACAGTAAAGTCCATTTTAACTCAACAGGTTTTTGGTACCAAAAGGGGGAATTAGATTACTAAAATTCAAGAGTTTGATCTTTATATCAAACCTACTAAGCTTGTGTGGGGAAGAGGTCTCTATCAATTAATTACTAATAACATATCAAAAAAAATAGGACATGAAAAAACAAAGATTGAAGACATGCCTATAGTTCTCTTTGTCACTACTACTGATGAGTGGTATTCTAATATCACTCATTTTCTTACCTATGGTAAGTGCCCTACTCACCTGTCTTATAAAGAAAAGAGAACTGTTAAGTTGAAAGCTGATAACTATGTCTTATGGGACAATAGTCTATACAAGAGGAACCTTGATGGGGTATTTCTTCATTGCATGGATAAATCGCAATAGAGTAAACTTTTAGAGTCTTTCCACAATTTGGCTTGTGGAAGACGTTTTTTGTACCTGTGACTACTCATAAGATTCTATGAGTCAGGTAATATTGGCCTACTCTATTTCAAAATGCATACACTTGGGTATGTAGGTGTGAGTTGTGTCAATAGTTTGTTGAGAAATTCAAGTTGGTTGCATTACTTCTCAAGCTAGTGGTGATTGAATAACATTTTCAATAATGGGGTATTAATTTCATTGGCACTATGAATCCATCCTCAAGTGTTGGACATGACTACGTACTCACCATGAAAGACTATTTTACCATGTGGGTGGAAGCCATTTTAGTCAAGCATGCTACTTCAAAAGTCCCAACCAAGATTGTAATAGATAACACTGCTTGCTTCTCTTCTCATGAGGTTACCAAGTTTTGCTACTATTATGAGATTATTCTCTCTCACTCCCCTGAATATTATCTGTAAAGAAATGGTTAAGCAGAATCAAGCAACAAGAATCTGGTTACCATTATTAAGAAGCTGGTAGATGACAATCAGAGAACTTGATATAAAGCATTGTTTGATGCTTTATGGGCAAACATGATTACACCTAAGAGGGAAATAGGTATGTCACCATTTCAAATTTTATATAGTTTGAATGCGGAGATACCAATCACCCTAGAAATACAAGCATTGAAGTTGGCAAAGGAAGTTGAAGAGCAAACTTTTGAAAATTCTATCGACAAGAGGATCATGTGCTTGACTAAAGTAGAAGAGCAAAGAACTATGGTGGTAGACCGTATTGCTGCACATCAAAATCTGGTAAAGAAAATTTTTAACAAAAAAATAAGGATTCATGATTTTTAGATTAGAGATCAAGTCTTGTTGTGGGACAAGAGGAGAGAACCAAAAGGAATGCATGGAAAATTTGATTCCTTGTGGAGAGGTCCATTTACCATTCATTGATTCAATGGTAAAAATAGTTTCTTGCTAAAATATAAAGATAAAACACCATTTTCACTACCTCACAATGGGCAACATCTAAAGCACTTCAATCCTTAAAGTATCAAATAAGTTCATTTGTAGATTTGCATAGTCTTTGTTTATTTGTGTTGTTCATTTGGTTTTTGACATCTTTCTCTTTTTAGGTGGCTTGACTCCGTGGCCCAATGGCATGGATGAATGCACTTAGAGTTTGGATTCTACTCCCTTCGATTGTTTCAAAATACAATCGATGGAAGTTCCCCAACTAGAGCCAGCTATTGTTTCTAAAATTAGTCACTCATTTTTGTGGACAACATATTGACCATTTTGGTCCTGCAGGCCAAAAATGGTCTCTTTCTTTCTCAAAAAATGTTCTGAGCAGTCAATTTATTCAATCTCACAAGCCTTTTCAGCTAAGAAAATTGTAGGTTCAAAAAGTGGGCTTTCGTAAGGAAAAATTTCAAAACACTTAAGGCATTTCCTAAAAAATTGATAAGGATGGTTTAATAAAATATGGTTGAACAGTGGGTGTAATAATATGAAATGAACCATTAAACAAATGAACCATTGAACTCTGCTTCAAAATGGTTCAAAGGTTCAAAATGGTTCAAAGATTCAAGTGAATGGTTCCAAAAAGGTTCAACCAAAAGATGCAAATAGTTGGTTTAATGATATATTGAACTCATAAGAAGACTGGGTGAATGCAACTCTTTGCAAAACATAAAATATTGAACCGTCGAATCGTCGAACCGTTGAACCATTGAATTGTTGAACCATTGAGCTGGTGAACTGTAAAAGATGGTTCAAGTTTCAAAATGGTTCAAGCGACTGGTGACATCCCCGTGGATGCCAAATTTAGGATAATAGAATAACCATTATTTTTCAAAAGACATAGACTTGGGAACAAACTCAACAATCCACTGAGAAAGGAGCTGAAGAAGCTAGTAGAAGGTGAGAAGATAGTCCCAAGAGCTCGGATCATCAGGAAGAGACCAAATTTAGCAAGGAAAGAGAGAATAAAATAGAGAATCCGGAAGCGTCAGCAAAATAGTTATTCAAGTAGGTGGAAGAGTCCACCAAGTGGTTATCAGAGAGCATAAGCATTCAATGGCACAACCTGTTTCTCTTCATTTGAGTAAAGATGAGTGGACAGTTATGTAAGTATCAAAAAGAGGAGTGGCCTTGCCTTTCAGAGGATTAGGCAACCCATGCTTTGTAGAAGACATTTGATATGATTTAAAATGCCAAAGTCAAGGATGGTAACATGCTCCAGCATAGCCCCTTCATAGAACTTCCTCTTTTCAATGCATTCAATACAACATGGGCCATTTTGTGAAAAAAAGAACCAAAGTCTTTCTTTGGATGCTATATATTGTAATCTCTCAGTTTTTAGAAAGAAGATCTCTCAGTTATTATAATCAAAACTCTACCCAAATTGAAATGCATTTTTGAGACTTTGAGCTCATATTGTTAATCATATTTTATCAGGTGAATGAGAAAGCAAGTGACCTTTAAAAATTTATATTGAAATAACTTGTGTTATGTAGGACATTTTTCTTATGTTTTTTTCCTAAATACAGTCTTGTCCATTTGATCAAATAAGCAGAGCAAGTAAAAATAATCTGGAAGATGTCCTGAAGCTGATTGTGGAGACTTTATGCTACCATAATTGTCTTTAGCTTGTGTGTTTTGTGTTTCAACACAAAAGATATTGGAAAGGCTTTGAACTAATTTTATCCTTTGTGATCATATACTTTGTTGTAGTTTTCAGTGGAGACTTTGGGCTGCACTTCATTCTACTGTGATATTAGTCCTAAATCAGTTAGCGAGGCAATGAAAGACTTTGTGCTCTTGTGGATTTCTTGTGGATTCAGTCATTACCGGAGAAGTTTTCCTATTGTTTCCTAAGCATTATTTTTGAAAAAAGATGAATGGATTCAGTTATTACCCAAGAATTTTCCTTCACTTTGTAAACATCATTTCAAAAAAAATAGAAATTGATGGTATGATCTCACCCCTGAGTTTATTTTCAATTTATATTAGTTCATAATAGTTTATAGGGAACCTCCCCTTACTGAGAGGAGAGATTTATCTCATTACGTTGTATCCATTTTGCCTTCAGTTAGTTGACATGAAAATATTCACCCAACACTTTTTATGCTTTTGCATCCATGAGAGGTCCCTGTATGAGCTTGTTTCAGAATATTTTGCTTTGATTTAATAGGTTTGACTATTTCATGTGTTTTGTAGGGATGTCTATTACTTCTCCATAGGTTCTTCATTGTCTTCTTGGATTTAGAGTTTCTAAGAACTCAAGAAGCCTCTTCTATGCTTGTTTATGCTTACAGATTGGTTCCTTTCACACCTACAGGTGTCTAATAGAGATGCAGGAGTGTGTACAGAAGGAAAATTAGTAGGTTTGAGGCCTCATGAGGTGTGAAGTAAATTTATTTCTTGGTGAGCATGAATAATCCTTTGGTATCCCACTAGGTATTGAGAGACCATCCCAAGTGGACAATTCTGAGCTTTGAGACCATTTTCTGAAAAATGGTAAAATAGTGCACTAGGCATTTTTATGGAATTCAAATAAAGATGAGGGGCTTAGTGTTGAGTAAACCTAATGCATTCATTTATCATCCCTATCCTAGTGGTCCAATTAGGTAAAGGTGATAGACTAGAATATTTTAGGAGTATGGTGTTTGAACACCTCAAAACCATGCATGAAGTCATTGAAAACACGCAGTGAGATCTACAGGAAAGAGCTCAAAATGGATTTTAGATCCAAAGTTGCAACTTAACTTTATCTCCATGGTGATAAGGTTTCAAATAATTGAAGGAGTTGTTTTTGATCTAATAGTGATCAAATAAGTTCATAGGCCATGTTAAGACTCTCATACTCATCCTCAGTCCGTACATTGTTGACAATGTCACCTACAGTTGCATTGAGATGAAAGGTACCTTGAAGTAGTAGCTAAAAAGGGCTAACTTTGAAAACATGTAGTGAATAAAAGTATGAATAGGTGCCAAGTAAAAATAAATCTTCAAGTAAGGTCTCTAAACTTCATGATCAAGGTCCTAGTAAAAAATTCACACCTACAGCCAGTTGTAGTTGACTGAGACAAGGCAAACAATGAACTTCTTATTGTTTTCATGATGTTTAAAAGGCATTCAAGGTGAATTATAGTGATAACATGCATCTTATGACCTTAATTGATTCTAAGGAATCCTTAAACACCATAACCTAAGCTCTAAACCATACAATTACACCTACAGGCATCACTCTAAAGTGCAAAACTCAGTCAACTTTCTAAAACTCCTCATAGTCTATTTTTTGAAGGAGCTAGTCTTGGAATTTGATGTTTTGAGGGGTCAAAAAACCAAAGAAAGGACTCAAATTTTGTGTATATAATATTTTAAACCTATATAATACACTCAAAACTTCATTTTTACTTGATAAAATAAAGGACTGCCCTCTATTTTGTCTCAGACATAGGGAACTCAGCTCAATGCAAACATTGTCAGTTTGAGGAAGAAGGTTGATAATGGGATGTAAAGAGATGGGTGGGCCTTATAAGGAGATTTGAAAGGTTTCATTACATCTAATATAACATTTGAAACACCCATATAGATATAATACTGAATAAAGAGGTCTAAACCTCTTAGGTTTGCAGATAGACTTTTAGGCAAGATGCAAGCCTAACACCCAAATAAGAAGTCACTTCCAATTCTTTCCCTTGGAAAGAATTATAATGATTTGGATCACATTCATGGGGGTGAAACTGATGTGTTTAATCCATCTGAGAGGTATGGAGGGTCAACAAAGGGGTCTAAACCATAAAGTTTGTAGGTAGGCCTACTAGACCAGATCTAGGCCTAATGCCTAAAAGTAGTCCATCATCACTTCAGATCTAGATGACCATTCCCATGGGTTGAAACATGTTCATGGGGTATCAAAAGAGGTTTCTAAGCTATTTTTGTGTAAATAAAACAAATAAAATTCATTTTAGACTTCAAAACTCACTCAAACCTTGCAGAATGCATAAAAGGGACCTGAGTAGCCAAATTGGAATGTTTAGAACTCCTCTAAGGATTTGCATGGAGAAATAAGGTGTTCAAGGATGTTAAAAAGGGTCCCCAAGAAGCCCTCAATGGCATTGGTTTGAAACTTCAACATGCCATTTTTATGAACAATGCCTAAGACTTGAAATTGACTCTAAACCCTCACAAAACCCCAATTCAGACCTGATGGAGAAGATAAGATAAATGGAGCATCCACATGGGGTGTAAAAGACAAGGAGATGACTTGAAGTTGTAGAAGACTCTTCACTGCTCCTACCCATCCAACTGAGGTATACCCTAATTTTATATATGGTGTATAATAGGGATTATTTTGACAAATTTGAGTGTTTTACAAGAGTGGAGAAGCTTCAGATGATGCAATCACCTTTATAAGAGAGATTGAGACTTGTTCTAGGTCTCTATGTTCATATATTAAACTATCTAGTCTCTTATGTATGTTTTATATCTTCCTCATCTCAGCTAGTCTAATGGGCAAGCAATGATCACTTAGTGAAAAAAATGAAAACCCCAATTAGGAAGCCTTTTGAGGCTTGATTGAAGAATCTAATGACATGGAAACTCTTGACAGGTGGTATTCCTCCTTGTGCATGGATAGGATTGAAGAATTAGAAGCATTTATGTGTAGAGAAAACCAAGAAAAGTCATTTTGGACTTCAAAACTCACTCAAACCTTACAGAATGCATAAAAGGGACCCGAGTAACCAAATTGAAATGCTTAGAACTCATCTAAGGCTTTCCATGGAGAGATAATGTGTTCAAGGATGTTAGAGAGGGTACTCAAGAAGCCCTCAATGGCATTGGTTTGAAACTCCAACATACCATTTTTATAAACAATGCATAAGACTTGAAACTGACTCTAAACCCTCATAAAACTACAACTTAGACCCGATGGAGAAGATAAGACAAATGGAGTATCCAAATGGGGTGTAAAATCCAAGGAGATGATCTAAAGCTATAAAAGACTCTTCAGGGATCCTACCCATCTAATTGAGGTGTACCCTACTTGTACGGATGATGTACAATAGGGCTTGTTTTGAAAAATTTGTGTGTTTTGCAAGTGTGGAGAAGATTCAGATGATGCAATCACCTTTAGGAGAGAGATCAGGACTTGTTCCAAGTCTCCATGTTAAATATTGCACTATCTAGTCTTCTAAGATTATCTACTATCTTTCTCATCTCAGCAAGTCTAATGGGCAAGCAGTGATCACTTAGTGAAAAAGATAAAAACCCTAATTAGGAAGCCTTTTGAGGCTTGATTGAATAATATGATGACATGGAGACTCTTGATATGTGGCATTACTCCTTGTGCATGGATTGGATTGAAGAATTAGAAGAGTTTTGAGTGCCAAGTGTGAGAGGTGCATGAGAGGGAGTTATTTGTAACTGCTACGGATGATTTCTCATGGCCAAAAGAATATGAAAGATTAAAGACCATTCCAATTCTTATGGAGGTTTTTCAGTAACCCCTTCCCCTTAGATCAAACATTAGACATGTCCCCATTCAGTGGTGAGGTAGTTTAATGAAGGCAAATCATGAGGGTAGTTTCATATGCAAGCAAAAGATTATCTATGCCACACTTGGAGGAGTTGGATGATTTTGAGAGAGATTTTTACTTTTTTTCCTTGTAGGACCTATCTCATGCTTGATTACATGTTGTAATTCCTTTTTCTTACTTGACAAGTGTCCTAGTGACTCTTGAGCTTCACTTTCTCTCTCTTCTCTCAAATTCTTATATATACTAGCCTTTTTAGCTTTTTTACGGATCTCTCCACCTAAGTATGGTGAAGCCCTACTTAGTTTTTGCCTTGAACTAATAAAGAATGATGTTTTTACCTCATTCATGACTTCGCTAAGTGCATGTTATGGTTTTTGGTCTTGTACAAGTGTATTTTGTTTACCTTGACATGTTATCCTTCTTAGTGCCTTGTGTAGTTTGAAAGCTCTCTTTTTTAAGTTAGCAAGAAGTGTCTAATGTGGGTTGCAGATATGGTAAGTAGTCTATTCATTAAGGTTTATAGAAGACCTATTGTCTAGTCCTCCTAATTTAACCTCTCTTCAAGACCCCATGCTTGAAACATTGATGTAGAAGAAGAGATTTCAGTTTGATGAAGTGTATGTGCAGGTTTATTTTTGGTTCCAAATGCATTGCAAGTAGTGTGATTAGACAATCTATTTGGTGCATCACCTCCTTAGCTAGGCTAGTTTAGGCTTCTTAAGCATTTTTCTTATATGTGTGTGGTTGTGGTGTGTGGAAGTGGTACATCAAGGGAACTAGACCTAATCTAGAGACTCACCTCATATTTGGGTCACCCACAGCCCTAAGGTGTTTCCATTATGCCACTTGAACAAGGAGACCTAGATCATCTCCTCAAGGGGTGTAAGTTCAAGTAATAATAATTGGGTAGGCCATAGATATAGTAGATATGAGCCATCCCATCCATAGTGCACATATGTCTAAAATATATACATGTAAACTACATGGTCATAGTTAAGGGTCTTCCATATGAGTATCCTCTACCTATCTCATAGGCAATTGCATCACAATTAATAATTATAACATAGTTACTATTTACAACACAATTACCAGTTATAGCATAATTACTAGTTATAACATAGTTATCATTACAGTTCCGAGCATAGTTCTTATTAGTATACCATAAAGTTTAGTAGAGCCACCAATGCAGGTGAGGTCTATTCCTATAGTTTTGACACATACACATACTCTCCCAAGAAGACTATTATTAGAGAGACGCCTGTGTCAGAGATATGTTGTAGATTATAGAGGGCCTCCTCATTTTTTTACCAAAATTAGTATTATTGAGTTCTCAAGGTTCTCAACACAGGGAACCTATGCCAACTATAGAATATTCTACCTTATGGGTCCCTAATACCCCTAAAATTCACAGGGCACCACAATCAGTGTCATAGATTCCTAGCATCACTAAATAGATAAGACCAATTTTAGATCACTTAGTATAATAGATTTTGGGACCATAGCTGCCCTTTCACATAACACGCATGATCATAATTAATTTATTTGACATAGACCATTATGATAGTGAGTCTCCCATGAGACTCATTGGTTAGTATTGTTCCTCTCTTCTTGTACATACTTTCCTTCCCTCTCACTCCTTTTACATAGTTCAATTTCATATTGCTTGTACGTAGCTTATATCCAAAAAATAAAAAATAATATAATATGTCAAAAACATCGAAACTTTTAAATAATTACATAGAAAACATAAAATTATAGATTATATGCATTGCTATGTTTATATTTCTTATATTTTCTAGATAATACATATGATAGATATCTTAGTATAGTCAATTTTATCACACATACATACTTCACTTGTTCTTGTTGAGTGCTTATAGATTTTCATAGGACTCTCCTCTACATTGATTTAAATTTATTACTATCTACCCTCTAAGGGCATATAAACCAATACATGGGTATTCATTTGACACATTCACCCACTTGGGGGTACTCTATACATAATTTTGATTCCCAAGTTCTATCTTTCTATACGCTACATCCTAGTTTTAGCATTGTTATATCTTGATATTGATCATGCTACATTTACCTATTTTTTGCTAGCTATTACTAATTTAGACTCAACATATGTACATCTAGCTCTTACAAAGATTTATATTAAATATTCATTCGTACTTTCATTTCTAGCTTACCTAGTTTAGATGTGATTGTATTTCTATGCTTTTTCTATTCGAGGGCATTTGACTATGCCATTGCTCTTTGGCTCTATGCCACTTTTATTCATAGTATGTATGTTTTAGACATGTGCACATGTGCTTGTGTGTGTCTTCTTGAGTGTGTATGTGGAAATTTGAACATGTATTTATATGTGTCTTTAAACCAACTTGCTTGTTGCTTACATATGTGTAAATTTAAGTATGTCTTTGTATGTGTTGTTTTCTCAAATTTAATGATATGTGCCCTTGTCCCTTATATTGTGGCCTATTGGCCTAATTTGCATGTCTAATGTTTTTTTTATGATGTTTTTTTTATGCATCATGGCCATGAAATTTGTCTATTGCTTATTACACACACTAATTTTAGATGCATGAGAGACATCATGCATCTACCCTTCCTAATTGGGTGTCGTGATGGACATCATGCCCCATCCCCCTAGGTACCTACCCATGTTTTAATAATATTTATTGTTACATATATATTTTATATGTATTTTGACACCCTTGTGAATGTTAGGCATGACTTACATCATACATCACATACACATGCTCATATTATCTTATATTTTGATGTTATGTTTGCACATTATATTATATTATTACATATTTATCATATATGCATCAACTAACACACATTTTGTATAGATTTTTCTTTTGAGGATAGTTCTTGCACAAGTTCAACAACTCTCCTCAAAAGAGGGGGAATTCATAGGGGTTTGTCATAGAGATCAGGTTCTTATAGTGCATTCACAATACATTTTTAGCACACAAGCTTAGATTGTAGAAAATTAGACTCAGGTAAACATAGTGGGAAAATAGTGACACAAAATATAGTACATTTACACATAAATCAAATTAAAGGGACACTAGTGCCCAAATTAGGACACCCACACCACATTTTTAATAATGGTGATACTGTTCAAGACATGGTGTTACTATCCAATAGTCTTAGTTTCATAAAAACCTAGATTAGTTATAAAAGTACAATAGGTATTAGTATAAGTTTGCACAAATTCAATTACATATTTATCATTTATACTTAGTTTTGCTTAGATTCATACTAGTTTAGCTCAAATTCATATCAATTTGCTCAAAATAGGGGCATCATGTTGGCATGACCACTCCCATATTCAATTTAGTTACCTGAATAGAGATTATTACAACTCAGTCCATAATCCATATCCTTAGATATCATATTTGGTGCATGTGCATGACATATTATTTTCATATGCTCACTTACACATCGGTTGATCAAATAGAATGACAAATTCTATGTCATTATCTACATTATATACATCTAAATTCATATTCTAGGTTACACACCAATTTCATGCATTACTCCATCTGTAGTGGTTGGCATTCTCAAGTGGCCCAGAGCTTCCTAATGTGCTCGAGTGGATGCAAAGCAGACATACCCAATTAGACATACACAATTAGATATTTATAGTTACACCTTGAAATTTCAATTTTAGATGCATCTACTACACATGAATGGGAAGTGATGGATTTATAGCCTACTTGAGTTCTTAATCTTCCTACATGAGAGTGTTGGACACATCATCAGTCTAATCCAAGATATTCATAGGGCATGATTGACCAAGCAAGGGTGGGCAATGATGGAGTCAAAACTAGATTGAGTTCTTGAGACACCCACACATGAGGATTGAGAAAACCATTGGCTCAGTCTAAGTTATTCATCAATTGATCACTATACACACACACACACACACACACACACACACACACAGAGGTTGTCACCAGGTTTATGTATTGGTTCACATACCCAATGAGGTATATTCATTCCTTTATCTCTTTACCCAATTTTGCTTGTTTACTTAGTTAGTCTTTTGATTTTGATATCTCTTAAGTAAGGATTGATTTATGCATGTTTCACTTGTAAAATATACATTGGAGCATGTTTCACATATTCAGACCCAAATTCACATACTCAAACCCAACTTCATGGGATTCACCTCTTAGGTAAGTCTAGGTATAGTTATTTTTCCTTACTATTAGTCATTTCTCTTTACTACATTTCTAGAATAAAGTGGGGGCAAATGTAATCACCTAAAAGTGGTATTTGAGTGCTAAGAGTGGTACTTGAAACTATCTATCCCTAGCTTATCCGTAGAACCTATTGTCATACTTATCTAGCCTTCGTGTAGGCCATAGGCATCCCTAGTCATCCCTAAAGTAGTCTTAGACCCTCATTGTCCTGATCCTGGGCCTTTGTTCCTAGTGTTCTACTAGATGGACACTAGTACTATGATAAGGACACTAATGCCACATGGTGCTAGTGTCCCTAAAATAGCACTAATGTCCTTTTCCATATCTTTTCCCAAATGGATATCTTTTCAAAACTAAAAATTCCTAGGTTTAGCCTAGACATATTTTATCACTCACACAACAATCATAACAATAGAAATACATGAATTTTAGACCTTTAACTAATGGATGGAAATTAGATGCAAAATACACATTCAAATTAAGAATAAGTTGAGCATAATAAAGGTTATAAATCCCTATTCTGCCCTACTTTTGCATACTACCATTTACAACATCCCTAAGCTTAGATTAACTAAATTTCTAGTCTCAATCAATTCAAGGTACTCAAGACCACTATCATACTAACATCACTTGAATTTTCACCGACACTTGCACCAGCACTTAGGTGGGGAGAACTACATTGGGCTTGATTCCTTCTCAGAGTATTGGTATGTAGGCAACTCTCTTCACAATGAGGTGTTGAGGATGTCTAGCCTACCCTCCTAACAACACATTTTTTAACTCATATCAATCAGATGCCTTAGTTACATGGAGGATTAAGTTTTGCATAATATATCAATCATTATAGGTAAAATATAGGGTTTCAGGTCTCATGCACGTAAGAATAGACCTCAAATATCTAGACATAAGTGCACCAAAATCTCAAGATAGTCATGCACAGAGGTCACTACCACCAATATCAGGATACTACTGTCACTTTTCCAATAATGATGCTACTATCCATTTGTGTCATTACTATCTAGAGGGTTTTTGACATTGGGATCAAATTTATGACACTCATATCCACTTCCATCTCAATTTTTAGCACCCAGATCATCCACATCAATTATTTTCTAGCTAAGTTCTTATTTGTACTATTTATTACTATTTTTATAAAAGTCAAAACTAGTCAATTCTATAAAAAATCAATGGCTATATTTATTACATATTATTTCCTTAATTTAGTCTACTCAACTCTTCAACAAACATAGGATTTACATTCACTAAGTCCTAAAAGGTTAAAACCCATTTCCTCATAAATTATGCATGAAAATACCATAGTCTTAATCATTGTGGGCATAGAAACTAAATTTGGAAACCCTAAAGATATGAAGCTAAAAATAAAAAATAATGCACACACATGTAGTATAGTCAATAAATTAAAAACTCTCAAAAGTGATTATAAAACCTAGAAAATTTGGCAAGCCAAGATCGATAAGGCTATATTAGAGCCAAAATATCCAAGGAAGTAGATAATAATAAGAGAAAACAAAAAAATCATCATGTTGGGGCTTATAAAAAACCAAAAAACAAATATAATAGAAACAAGACTGAATGGCCCCTAAAAAGGTGAAACATGAAATCATGAAAGGGATAAATGACACTAGATGGACCATAAAAAGTGAATATAAAGGCTCAAGGTCCCAAATTTAAATAAGATATTGACTAGAAAGATAAGATAATTACCAAGAGAGCATCTCATGATAATTCAAAGATACTTCTATTTAAAAGTGGAAAAGTTAATTATTTTGCGATGCTGCATGTCTGAAAGAGATTAAGAAAAAAAAAGATGGGAAATATTTAGAAATGAAATTTCATGTCAAGGGATAAATATGGAGTTATTGAAAATAACACATCACCAAGGTGAAAACATGGTCTTTACAAAAAAAATTACACTCAAATCAGATTGTCATGACTAAGAGGTTCTCAACATCAATGTCCCTAGAGAAGCCTCCTAAGTAAGCTTAAGCTTATGATAACAAGTGAAGTTTAAATATAATCCCATGAAGGTTAGTAAGCATGAAAATAAAAGGATCCTACCTTCATATAAGATGTTCACTAATGATCTTGACCCATTAAAGAGCCATCAATCTAATATGAATATTGGGTTCTTACATGAGAAATCAGGTGACACCAAAATACAATAAAGATGAGAGATATCCTATCCTCGTATATTAGATTACCACACCCCAATGGACCTCAGCTCTATCATGAGTCAAATGTTGGACTTTGAGTTTCAAATAGATGAGGGTTGTGCCAAAAATAATATTGCATCCTTTGGTTTGATCTGAATTCTAAGATATTTTACCTTTTTCTTATGATAGTATAGATTTTAACTCTTTTATATTTTATATGTTCCTCTTTCATATAGATTTGGAATACCAAGAATGGGTTCTAAAAATGAGTAAAACATGATAACTTTCAACTATTCACTAAAGAGGGGAACCTAGAGTCCAAGACACCTAAAGAGTCTTAGACTTGCACCTTATAAAAGAGTGAAATCTTTAAATCGACCTTGGTGAGCCCAAAATGAGAAAAAAAGAAAAGAAAGATCATTTAAATAAGCATAAAATGACTAGGTTCCACTAATTGCAAAAAATGTAAGAAGGAAGATGGTATAATGATAGGTAGGTTGATACATCATCATAAGAGGGTAAAATGTAAATGAAAGTATATACTGATATAATTTTAACATAAGAGAATATGAGTGAATCTAAGTGATAAAACACTAATTGCGACCATTTTCTTATCTTTCTAATAAGACACCTAGCTAGGATTTGGAGTATAAGTAGGATATGAAGAAAAGTAAGTAATGATGGGTGTTTGTGAGGAGGGCTTAGTTGATTTTTCAAGCATTACGATGTAATTCATAAGGTGGAAAGCCAAGAGACATAAGTAGGAGAAATATATGAAGTGTAGATAAGATGTGAAAATCCACAAAGGTGTAATGATGATAAAAAAAATGCCAAACCATTGCAAAGGAAATAATGGCTAAAATATATAAAAATGAAATGAAAGTGATTGCAAAAAAATAAATATAAAGGATAAGAATTTGTGAGGAGGGTTTGGTTGTATTACCAAGGTCTTACCATGCAAATTATAAGTTGAAAAACTAAGACGTGTAAAAAAGATAAGGGGCCTAAGGACCAAGAATAGGTACTAGGGATGATGCTAAGAAACATGAAAGGTGCTATTAAATATACACAAGAGAAACTATGACCAAAAACAAAAATGTGAGACTGAAAAATAAAGTACCAAGGCATCCAAAAGAAAAACCAAGGTCACATAAAAACATAGAGGTTATACCAAATATCCAAAAGAAAAACTAAGGCCAATTATATTAGCATAAAGCTAGAAAAATGAAATACCAAAGCATCCAAAAAATAAGGTGATGGAGTATGAAAACCCAAAGGTGTTACCAAAGATTCATAAGGGAAACTAAGGCTGACTATAAGTGAAATGAGACATCCCAAAAGAAGGTGAAAATAAGATAACCAAAGATCCATAAAAAACACAATGGCCAACTGTAAAGGTGATTATAAAAATGTAAAAATTATTTTAAGTAAGAAACATGTGGAAAAGAATGAAGAACATGAAACAAAATAACAAACAACATATATGTTAAAAATAATGTATCATGAAAGGAGAACATGTGTAATGCAAGTGTATTTGTCTCACAAGGTTTTTTAAGATAAATTTCTTCTTTTTTAATATGTGAAAGGTTAATGATTGTTGGCTTCTGATAAATATGAGATATCATGAATATATAAAAACATGGTTGGACATTTTAAGATTCTCCCAAAGCATGTATGAAGGTAAGGATAGGCATTATAAGATGCCCCAGAGGCTAAAGTTGGAAAAGAGAAGGCATCATAAGATTCCACAACATGCGTAGGAATAAAAGAGTGGGAATCAAAACATGCCCCAATGCATGCGATAAGACAGGATAGGTATCACAAGATGGCCCAAATTATGGGATGTAGATGGATTGGATTTAACCTCAATATTGATAGGCTTGGCATAGATGTCAAATTTTGTGTAAATCTATATTACAAGTAATGTGGCATATATGGAAATGTAAGGATATTCATGAGGTGTTAGTCAATTATACTGTATAACATTGGCTTGGCCGATACAATATGTTTTTACAAAATTATGTTAAGTTATATCAAGTTAGAAAATATAGTTAGGCAGGTGTGAATTAATTTGAATTATATTCACTGGGTTGATACTGGTGGCTGAAACAAGGAGATGATGTTGATATAATTTAGTATATGAGTTAAGTTGACATAGGTATTCTAATTTATAGAAAGAGGTGTTAAGGCTATATCAGGACAAACTATATTTTAGCTGATATAGTTGGGTTTGATAGGAAAAATTATACCAACACATTTTGTGTCATGATTGGTACAACTAGATACTATATAATTCAAATTTAGAACTGCATCAACACGTGTGATGTGATTTTTTTATGTAGATGACAAAATTATAACTATATCAAAACATTTTATGTCATGGCTAGTAAAATTTCTTATAAAAAGAGGTAGAATTATATCTGTATTAACACATTTTTTGTCATGGCTAGTGTAGTTTTTTTAACATAGGTGATTTATAACTATATTAGCATATTCTATATCTTTTTTGGTGTATTTTTTTGTAATAGGAGGTATAATTATAATTGTATTGACACATTCTATATTATGGCTACTATAGTTGTTTGTAACATTAAGGTGATTTATAACTGTATCAACACATTTTGTGTTATGGTTGATGCAGTTGTTTGTAATATGAGGTATAATTATAATTATATCAACACATTCTATGTCAAGGACATTATAGTTATCTTGGAAAAGAATAAATATATCAACACATTTTGGTTTATCGCTGGTGTAGCTATTATAATAGGTTGTAATTAAATAGTATTGGGGTGGTCGATGCTATTAGATTGATACGAATGTAACATGACTATACTGGCATGGACAATGCAATTGGAAATAGGTAATTATAAATATTTTAATGATTTTATTGGTTAGGAAGATGTTGAAATTGAATTTCCACATGTAGGAGAGGTTTAAACAATATTTTAAGTTGTAGGGTAATAATTGACATGACCTATAATGCATTTTTTTAATAGGCATATGAACTATGTACACTTTATAAGTTAAGGGGTTGACAACAGTCAATTGTATAGGGTAAGATTTAATGTGAGATAAATTTTGATGATTGATTCACCTAAAAAATTCTAAGCAAAGTAGATAGGTAGGGTTCAAATCGATGAAATCATCCTAACTATCACTTGAACTCGAGTGAGGTTTTCTAGAAACAAGAATATAGTAAGAGGGAATTTTATCCATGTTATAATAGTCACCAATAGGAGGATATTTTTCTTCACCCCAAATATGAGTATTGTTAGGATGATAGGTAGGTAAATCATTATAAATCATGTTATAAATATGAGAAATGGGAAAATTATCATGAGGATTTTCATCAATGAGAATATTCACTATCATGTTAGGGTATTCACTTCCATCATAAGAATCATCATCATAGATAATAAAAATAATGATGTTTATTTTCAACCATGTTAGAAGTGTTGAATGTGTGATAATCATAAATGGTAAGATTTTATATCATGCTAGGATCTTCACCTCCATCATAACAATCATCACCATAGATGGGAAAATTGTGATATTGATTTTCGACCATGTTATAAGTATAATAAAATGGATCCTCTATTGTGATATGATCATCATAAGTGGGAGGGTCATCATAAATGAGAAGATCCATGATCATTATAGGGTCTTATCCTCCATCATAAGAATCATCATCATGTATAGAAAAAATAGTGATATTAATTTCAACCATGTTAGAAGTGTAAGAAAGAGGATCCTCTATCATGATAGGATCATTTAAGTGGAGATATCATCATGGGGTTATTTGTTCAAATAATAATTTTCATTATTAGGATCCTCACAGGGATATTTGTAAGTGGAATGATTGTCGTGGGGGTCTTCATCCATAGGAAATAGAGTATAACATTTGTATAATGAGGATATGTTTTCAATGGTGGTCATGGAAAGTAGAAAGGATTGACCCATGCAAAAGAGGAATAGGTTGAGGCTTAGTAACAAAAATATAATAGGAGACATCATTGAAAAATGATTGAAAATTTGCAAAATTATTATAACAAAAGGTTTTGGCAAAAGATACTTTTCAAATAAGAAGTAAAAAAAGGGAAACACGAGACAAACCAATTAGTGATGGGATATGATTCATATCAAGTTCACTAGAATGTATGCATGGGCTAGGTTGCCTAATAAGAATTATATTTCTTTCTACATACTAGGATACAAATAAAGGTCATAACAATAGATCTTGTGTATAGTTGGATAATAAAATGATGATGTTCGATGTGGTCATACATATAGCAAAGGGAATCCATACCTAATAACAAAGATATAAGGTTCCAAAGCCTATGCCTAAGACACAAGGTATAGTTCTAAGTAGATCCCAAAGTAAATCAATGATGTGATAATGGTAATAGATGGGTGCAAAGACATAATAATTATATCGCATATAAGGAATTGATAAACAAGGGTAACCTAGATCCAAGATAACTAGAAATATTAAATTAAGTAGTAAATAAGTGGTGCAATGGTCAACTAATGGGTAGTCTATGCAACTTGAGGTGATAATGGAAAGCCTATGATCCCTATAGATATATCAACTTATTTAGAATATGAAAGAATTCATAAGGGAAAAACAACTTTCATCTACTATAATAATAATAAGCCATATCTATATACTAAGTAAATAAATGAAAGGGAATAAGGATAGAGATACTTATATTTGGGGTGACTTGTCAGTGCATAAATCCCCCCCTTGTCTCAAGTGGCACTTTGAAAGATATGTTGTAGGATAAAGACATTAAATGATAAGAATAAGACATAGAAATCCTTAATTAGGGACTCTAAATATTGGGACACCTCCTTGGCATGACTCCTATTGAGCTTCAAAGACTTTTAGGTAAGATTATATCTCCAATAATAAGATTGTAACCTATAGCTACTCATTTTAATACCTAAGGAATAAATTCAAGCATAAGCATAGCATATGAGTTTTGTGTGTTGTTAGAAATGATAAATATGACCCCTATATATGTGGATCTAATTCTATAAATAACCTTGAAATCTATGTTGATAGTTTTGACTAAGCTGATACAATCAAAAAGTATGGTAGCTAACACAAAATTTTATCAACCAAGCTGATACAATATAATCGATAGGGAGAAAAATTAGAATTACATCCTATAATTTGATATAGTACATGGATAACTAGGCATGCAACATACTATATTAGCCTAACTGATGCAGTAGAAATATAGGGTGACTATAGAATCTAGATGGAAAGTAGACATAAAGGTAAGATAGAAAGAGAATCGAAGGAGGTCAAACTGATAGTAATGAAGATATGATAGAACAATATGTAAACATATCTCATAAAATACCATGATCTGATCCCACCCCATTCTTAGTGAACTCATTAGGATATGCAACCAAAGATATTGATGCACCAACAACCCATTACAAGATAAACCACTAATAAAGTGATAAAGTTATAAAATATAAAGTGTAAACACTAGTTACCTACTTATAACCTATTATGGAGCTTTTCATCATATAATTTATAATAGTTACATGTTTATTTTATGTAACATTAAAAATGGTATCAACTTTATACATCTTATTACATATGGTTCTTGTAATGCTATTTCTTTTAAGATGAGTGATTTTAGGTATAGGTTATTCAATCCCTCACCTTAAAAGGGAAGAATCTATCAAAGCATTTTAATATTACCTTAAATGAAATTCCAAACATGAGTGTTCTAAAAGTACCTTCAAGTGAAGGTTCAACATATGATTTTTTAGAGTACCTATAGGTGAAGGTTAGGCATAAGCATCTATTAGAGTAATTTCATATCAAAAGTCAGGAAGCTCTCCTTAGAGGAAAACACTATCTACTTCCTTGATCAAGAAGTAGTATAAGGGTTCAAACAAATCCCAAAGAAATTGTGGCTATGTCTAACACTTGTATAAAAAAAAATCAATTAGAATAATTACTGTAGGAGCATTATTTTTCACATTACATTAACATTTAGTTTGATACAAATTAGGTGTATTCATTCTTATGCTCTTTCAATTTTAAAATTCCAAATTTCATTTCAAGTTCAGTTTTAAATTTAAAATTTAATGCAAGGAGAATATATGGCATTGCTTATGTATTGGAAAATGGAAATTGTTGACAGGTATCCTAAAATTTATAAAATGACAAAGGGGTGGATGAGTGTGTGACATAAATGATTCCTCCTCCCCTCCCTATGGTAAGTAAAGGTATGCATTTAAATTATGTATCATTTCATGTTGATGCATATAGTTTCTTGGATTTCCAGTATATATCAAACTATTCCAACTCTCAAACGTTGGACCAAAAAAAGTATTTTTTTGATTAAAAAAGATAAAAATTCTCTATAGCTAGACAAACATGTCTTCTCAATATTATAAAATAAAAATATATATAATTATCTATTGAGTTTTTTATTTAAATGGTGCATTTCATCCAATATGGGAAATAGACCACAAAACATTAGAAATCTATCTATATCAATCAAATGATGTACCAAATATTGAACCTTGTCCACTTATTTACAATGCTACCATCTTATTCCTAGTAAGGATGGATACTCATAATACACCCTGTGCACTAGTTGATACAATGAGATTGACCTAGTGTCAACATATTTTAATGGTGTATTCCCATATTTAGACCTTTTTAAAATATTAATAACTCTGACTTTTTTAGGACTATGATAGAAACAAACATGCACCTCATGAATAAGTTCTTTAAATTTTGCTTTATATCTAAATTTTTCAACTATTTTTTATGATAGATTCATTCTATGATCCATTTAATGATAGAAAATATTATATGGCAAATGGCATGTTTTGAGTCTTAAACATACCATTTAAATAAAATTTCAAAATAAATGCCCCATATACCCCAACACATACTAGATTTTTTGTAATTGAAAAATCATCCATGTCACCAATTTCCTTCAAACTACTTATTACCAATTTAAAAACATTTTCAGTAATTCAATTTTTTGTCATATTTTGAAGATAGAGTAAATGAGGTTGTCTCCCATGATTTTCAATAGTATAAACATGCATATAAACAAAATTAATATTATATAATATTATAACCTCATCAATAGATAGTGACACATATCATGCGTGCCTAATTTTCTCTTTCAAATCTTCTTTCTCAACCATAGCTAGGAATTTTTCCCAATCCCAACCACTACTTTTAGACCAATGAGAATGATAGAAGTGTAGGACACTGAAAAAAGTGTGTATGGTATTATATTAAAGAAAATATGTTATAAGATGACCTCTTTTTAGAGTATAAAAAGCAATAACTAACTGAATTATTTTACATAAATAACTATTTTGAATGATCTTTTCAAATTGAGATATAAATTTCCCTCCATTTCTAGAAACTGTGCTCCAAATATTACTTTTCATTATTAGTATAAAAATAATCATCCACAATTTTCCATCTATAAACATGCTCCACAACTCTATTTTGAGTTTCTTTTCATATATATTTCCTACATAATTAGTAATAGTATCCAATTTCAATTGCATTATCATGTCCCTACCAAGTTTTTAGCTATAAATTATGAATTTGATTTTCTTGGGAGCTTATTTTTATTTTTATTGTCAATAGGTTCAAATAATGGAAACTTGGCAACCCCCTCCAATTTAAAACTCCTTTCCAAGACCCATTATCTTTGCTTTCTCTTTCTAGTAGAATTTGGTGTCCCTATGTATTAGGGGTGGTGATATTTCCTTAACTACCACAATTTACACTTAAGACATTCAATTTGTTAGATGTTGATGTCTTAGAATTATATTTAGATTACATTCATTCTAGTGATGCAAATTTAATCTCATTGAATGGGATGTATTAAAGTTGAGGCATTTCATTTTCATCATTACTGAAAGTGTTAGTCTTTAAATTATCATTTAACTCATTCTGATTTTCATCTCAAATGTTATCATCATACCCTAACAATGGTGGGGGTGGATCAACTAATATAGATGGATTCTTAAAATAAGATGCAATACTTCATATCCTAGAAAGTGTTGCATTTGTTTGCTTTTGTAAGGTTTATTAGTTACCTGCCATTTTCCTATAAGGATTTTTTTGTGTTACTGCTTATGAGAGCAACATCATGTACTTTTAAAATCTTCCCATGATTATAAAAGAACCAATAAATGTTAAAATCATTGCTTTATTATAATATAATCATGTTCCTAAAATCCTATTGCTATTCTAAAAAAACATTGTAATACATTGGAAAAACATCACATGCATTGGAGAAGTATATAAAACTTAGATAAGTATTGTGGGTTTAAATAAGCATCACAGGGTTATAAAATAATCATAATGAAGGGAAAGCATCGTGAATATGGTAAAACATAACAAGCTTATAAAAACATCATGTTGATTTAAATACATTAAAATATTAAGAAAACAATCTTATTGATGTAAATGCATCACAAGCTTATAAAACATCACATAATAGAAAATCATCACAATTGTTTAGAAAAGAATCACAATCTTCAAAAATCATTACATGGATAAAAAACATTACTTTTCTATAAAATCTTCACAGGGATGGAAAATCATCATAGCTTAGAAAATAATATCTATGTAATAAAATGTATAAAATTTCAGAAATGATCATAAACATGTTTTATAGTAGATCAATAAGTTTACTTGTAGGCTTTATATTAAAATGTTTGAAGAATTTTGAAATGGATCAATAGATTTCCTGATTTGGATCTACTAGTGCTTGATTTATTAGAATCATTTTATGCTCTCCTAATGATTGGACAATCTAAAGTTGAATCTCACTAGCATTAAAAATAATGTTTAATTTTAAATATGTATATTAGTACATTTAGGCTGGGTATAACCATGGCATTAATAAAATTTCATTTTTTACCTCTAAAGTTTTAGTGAGTATGATCCCATAGAATGTGTGGTGATGTAAAAATTTCTCAAAATCCTAGACCATCATTTTTTTAGCAATCTAAAAACAAAAACCCATTTAGATTAGAAATTGTTTGGCTATTTGAGCGGTAAACAACATGCATGGGTTTTTTTGACAAAGTATTTTGAGTCCTAACATTATCTACATACCCAATCGAAAGTTTATAAATTCCCAATGTTTTCCTAATTAAAAATATTCACCTATTTACAATAAAAATGTTGCTAAAATTTTCCCTAGACATGAGAGGTTTGCTTATAAGAGGCTTGGATGAGAATGATAGATTCGAAGTCATTGTGAACTGATTAAGGGTACCTTGTATATATAAAATACTCAAAAGAAAATCTACATATGGGGTGTCCCCAAAATATAGGATAAGATAAATCAAGGCATAAAGGACCCGAAAGTTAAGGAAACAACTACATGGGCTAACTAGGACTTGGGAAAAGACTTTAAAATACGGTTTTGGACATTCTAAGAACATCTGGGGTTGTATGAACATAAATTATTAGTCAACCTATAAGATATTAGACATCCTACATCAAATGGACATATTATCATTAGATGAAAGTGAACAAAAATTCAATCTATGAGGAATTATTAAGTCATGGGATGATGATACAATAGCCAACACAAGCGGGAAAGTGTATAAAAATTAGCCAAATGTGTGCACATGTATTAGTGGGAGATTGCAAATAGTATTTTAAAAGTATTTTTGGTATACTTTGTATGTGTGAAAAATGTATAGTTTATATATTCTATTTATTGTAAATGCTTATCTAATTCAAATATACAAATGGAAGGTTGAACATATACCTCAAAAATGAAAAATAATAGGCAACGAAGAGTTAATAAATTGAAGAGTCATGTCGACTCTATATAAATGCAATTTGTTAAAAGTGATAAGTTAACTCTCAAAATTAGTTCTAAGTTAAATATACGTATTTGTGACTATCTATTCAAATTATTCTATGTTTCATGTATGTTCTTTTTGCGAACTAATGTATCTTGGCCATCACACTTGTTGTAATCACATATGATTAAGAGTTATGAAGTTTTTTTTATTTCTATATGATTCTAAGTGGAATATGGTAATCTATGTGCAATTAGTTCTTTACTCACTTATATACATAATCCAATGAAATAAATATGTATTACAATACAATAAATTACATAATGAACAAGTATGAACAATTATACATCTTGTAAGTCACATGGTAACCCATGGAACACAATAATAACATATTTTGTTGAGGAATTCTATGGAATACTAATAACAATGATTCTATTATCGAGATCCAAAAAACATTAATATGGTTTCTAAGTCAAAGAGACCTTGAGAGATGGCTAAAATTGAGGATACATGAGTTTGTAAAAGAATAATATTTTATATTAGGACTGCAAGCCCAATAAATCATGTCTACTCATATATATGGTGATATTTATGAAATATTTTGGTGCAATTTTCCTTAACTATTAGTAGCATGGTTATCAAAATTAGATCACTACTATTTTATACCTCGCATAATGGATCACTTTGTTTGGAACACAGGAAATTTAGAACTTTTGTGCAACCTAGACACTAAGTGGACATGTTTGATTGATCATTGGGTGAGATTTTAATTGATGGATACATTTTTGAATTCATTATGCAGTGGTATGTTGTGTTTGAGACTGCATGTAATTTTTTTAAAGTGAAATAAGAGGGAAATTTTATAAGTGAATTCAAATTTGATTAAATATGTTATCTGTGGAAAATGACATGGTGTTAATTCTATATGAGATGGAGTAGGCTGAAAAGATAATGCAGGGATCTGAATCTTTAGGAGATAAATGAGGAAAAAAGGAATGTAAGACACTAAAGTAGATGAATATTGAGAGGAATAATATACCAATGGACAAGAAGATGGCAAGACAATTGTGGGGCTTTAATGGGAACTAAAATAATACAGAATATGGAGTAAGAAGAATCCCATGGTATATGGAATGCTAAAGGTAGTTGCCAATAGAAATAGTAGAGGAAATATGTAGAGAATAAGATAAATTAGATGTCCACCAAAAGAGACTGAGTTTGAAGCTCAGATGAAGCTAAAGGAGATTGACCTAGAATGGGAATTAGATTGAGACCAAAGACTCCATGGAGAGGACACTAAACAATAGATAGATCAACTTAGTAGTAGATTTAGTGAGCAAATAAAATTTTAGTGTATGTATGTGTAATGGGAAGGGTAGTCTTTTTTAATGTATTATTTTAAGAAGCATCTAGGATAGGTTCAAATATGGTTATCATTAACACCCTAGGTTTAGTTCATTCAATTCAAAGCGACACATCCCTTATGCTAACTATAGTTGAAGAAATCAATAAACCATAAACTTTTAAGGAACTCAAAATAATGAGAAAGTGGTTCAAATAATTCAAAAATATTATAGATAGACACATGAGGGAAATTGATAGTAAAAATAGCATAGTACATGCTTCTATTTCTATGAGAATTTATTAAGTATCATAACAAGTTCACATGTAACTATACAATCACCTAACAATCCAAAGTTAAGTAGTCCACCCTTGGGGATAATGTCATTCATTGTTGGAGATTTTGTAACATTATATTCATATGACATGTCTATGAACACAAAATAATATTTATTAACATTTAAATGAATTATAAATCCAAGGGCATCACCATAGATGAGGCAAGCATTGCGATCTTATAGGAGTGTTGACTAACTAAGCATTGGAATTTATTTTCAAGAATAATGGTACTAAACTAGTGTTCAATGACGTAAAATACCAAGTTATTAGGGAATTCAAAATGTATAAGTGTGTTATCCATACCATTTAGAAACTCAAATAAATCAAATAAAATCTCATAGAGTTTGTGGGGCATTATGATTGAAGTTTTTTTGATGTAATAAATAAGGTGACATTTTAGTTCCAATGTTAGAGCATTTAATGAATGAGTGGTGCTTCATTCACCCTTAACTTACCTTTATAGTTAAATAAATTATAATAATTTATTATTTATTAACACAAGGTGAAACCTTGTGAAAATAAATATTATATTTGTTTAATAGTTATCAAAGTAATTAAATGTTTATCAAGGAAAAGATGGGACCAATGGTTACAATGGTCACTTCCTCTCGTGAATATTGTAAATAGGGTTTAACCCTATTGTAAAAATATCTTAAACACTTGATGTTATTATTCTCATAAGCTTTTGTGAAGAATATTTTTTTAATTTGTGTGTGGAAAATACTAGTCTATGAAGATTTCAGAGAGGAAGTGGGAAGGAAAAGTTTTATACTGGGGTTATAATTAGTTTCTTATATCACTCATGGGTTTTTTTACCTCTTGGAGGTTTTTTCACTTTAAATAATATATCATTGGTCATCTATGCTTTGCCTATTCATCTTCACTCTAGATCTTGCATATAAATTGTTTAATAGATTATTTCATAGAATCAGAGCTAGTGGGGTAGAATTGATTGGCAAACAAGTGGTGAATTATTGTAGAATTAATTTCAAAAAATTTCAACCTATAGAGGAGTTTTACAGCCTATGGTATGGCCTCCTACTTGAAGAAATCTCAAAAAAATTCTTTTAAGTTATTTTATAGCCCAATTATTGCTGGAAGAGTTATATCTTGTGTATAAGCCTCCTGGAAGTATATGTAGAGCTTGAGAAGGCCTTCTCAAGAAATTATAATTTTTTTCCTATGTGAGGTGCCATTATATGGCCTAGGAAGTTTTAAAAAATTCATTTCTCAGTCAAAATCCATTTTTGAAGCTTTTTGTAACCTCAATAGGCAAAGTTAGAGTGATTAGCAAGTTTACAAAGGCTCTGGTGGCCTCTTTTGAGCTCTGTAATTTTTTTTTCAACCATGTGGGTGTCATAGTACAACTTAATTAATTGAAAATACTAAATTATTTATCAAAATTTGAATTTCAAATCCCAATTCTGCCTTATTTCAAGTTTTTAGGAAGGTTGGCAAAATTTGGAGGTTTGGTGGCATACATCATTGATGTCAAAGGGTTTTCTATTTATTAAAGAATGTGGTCACTGATGTCAAGGAATTTCTATGAGTAGTTATGAATTACATCAAGTTTTATATGGTTTACATTAGGTTTTCTATAGATTACATCAAGTTTGCTAGGGATTACATCAGGTATGCTATAGACTACATCATGGGTATTATGCACTACATCAAAGTTGCTACAGACTACATTAAAGTTATTATGGACCGCATCAGAGTTGCTATAGACTACATTAGGCTTGCTACAGATTGAATTAGGCTTACTATATATTGCATTAGGGGTTATATGGACTACATTAGAGCTACTAAAAACTACATCAAAACTACTACAAACTTCATTAGGATAACACTAAATGTATTCTAATGATTGTTTGCTCTATCCCTTTGTTTCAACCTATGTGAGTGATATTTTATATAAGCTATTGTGAATTATGTTTTTAAAAGAGAATAAATTATTAGATATCTAAATATCGAGTTTTGTTTAACTAATTTTCAAGAGGTTGTTGATGAACATCTTGTATATAAGCAAGATCAAAATGTCCTTTTAGAAGTAAGTTGAATAAGGATGAATAGATAAATTTGCTAAGGATTGGAGTAGATGTCTATTGAGGAACAGAGGGCCAAAGAGGTGTGAGTATGAAATAATTGAATGATTCATACAGAATAAGATAAAAAGAGATGAGCAGAGAAGGCAGAGAGGACAAAGTCTTTAAAAATAAAGAGCAGAGAGATAGAGAGCCTAATGTGTCTATTTGATTAACAAGCCAAAAAATAATAGAATAAATGTGAGGTCGATAAGCAAAATTATACCATCATTTGTTGATAGAAGTAACTAAGAAAGGTGGATGATCTGAAGCAACTGAGTTGGTGCTTAGCAAAGAGGGTTGAAGCCTCCTATAGATTGGTGTCTACAAATCAAGGAGTTGGTGCTTGTGGAATCTTTTTGTCAAGTTAGTGCTTAATAATTTGGGGTTGGTGCCACAAGCTAGGTGGGTGATCAATAATCTTCTTGACTAATTTCATATTTGATTTAAGATAATTAGTCTATGCAATGATCATTATGGGTTTTATACCCTTTAAGGGTTTCCCACCCATATCATGTGTTATGTCTTTATGTCTTTATGTTATTTGTTATGGTTTGATTGCTCTATGAATTTTGTATTGATGTTTGACTAATGAAATACAAAATTAGAAGAAAGTTTTAAAGATCATTGATTCACCCCCGCTCTTAATGGTTTTGCTTTAAATAATTGGTATTAGAGCAGGTCGTTTAAGGTTAGGCTTGACAACTAGAAGGTAGATCCTAAGAATCACAATGTCTAGTCATCAAGTACAAGAAGGGTTTTCAAAAAATAAGGTCCATTTCAATGAAACCAATTATTCCTTTTGAAGCTTTAGGATGATGACTTATGTGATGGCTCTCAAGTTTGACATTTGACATGCTATTGTAGATGGGTATACTATCACTCAAACTCTTCCAACTGATGCTACAAGAAAGAAAACAAGTGAGGATAATTCAAAGGCTATGAATGCTATATTGTGTAGATTGGCATAATCAAAGTTTGTCAAGGTAATGCAATGTGAGTCAGCCAAGGTAATTTGAGAAAAGTTACAACTCATCTATGAAGGTGATACCAAGGTAAAATTGGCAAAGATTTAGACCTATAGAAGATAGTTTGAAGGTCTAAAGATGAAGAAAGAAGAGAACATTGTAGTATATTTTCTTAGAGTTGATAAAGTAGTCAACATAATTAGAGGTCTTGGAGAAAAGGTTAATGAGTCAACTATTATTCAAAAAATCTAAAATCATTGACCTTAAGATTTTACTCAAAGGTGTCAGCAATTGAAAAAGTAAAAGACTTAGACAAGCTAAAAATGGATGAGCTTCATGGAATACTTACTTCCTATGAGATGAGGACTGGTGATGGAAGATCTTCTAAAAGGGAATCAACCTTCAAGGTTAAAAATATAACACAAATCAAAAGGGTTGAAATTGATAGTGACACTGATGTTGATGAAGATAAAGCTGAATCCTTATTTATAATAAAACTGAGAAAAGGTTCAAGTACAAAGACAAATTACCATTCAAATGTTTCAATTATAGAAGGATTGGTCATTTTGCTGCCAAGTGTCCTCAAAAGGAAAAACATGATCATGATGAACATGGTGAAGAGAATAATTTTTTTGATAAATATGACGAGATCAAGAAAAATTTCAAGCAAGGTGACTATAAGAAAAAGTTATTCAATAAAAAAAATAGTTTGAATTCTAAAGAAGACAACATCTCTTCTGAAGTCAGTGATGAAGATATCTCAAACAATGATGACTACAGTTCAGACCATAAAAGTGATGAAGCTGTGTTCATGGCCATTGAAGTTGAAGATGGGAATCATCCAAAAGAATAAGTCTTCATCGATGATGAATAAATGGATGATGAATAAGTCAAGGTTGATCTTGAGGTAGAACTTATCAGTGCTTTGAATGAATTGAAGAGTTAAAGAAACAAAAAACAAAAGTTAAAGTCTCTAGTCAAAAGTCATGAAGAGCAAATATTTATCTTGGAAACTAAGATAACTAAGAGTGCCAAGGAAGATGAGGAGGTCATAAACAATCTAAAGTATAAGGAAGAAGATTTCAATGAGTACAAATATAAGATAGATTCACTGAAGTTAGATTTATAATAGTTCACAATCAAATTAAAAAATGGTCAAAAGTTTGAAAAGTGTAATGGAATTCTTGATAACATATTGAATAGTTAAAGGTCACGTCTCATCAAAATAGGCCTTAGATACATGGATGACCAGAAGAGTATCAAGGAAGAGCAAAATATTAGTAATCCAAAGACATGATGATACTCTCAAGAAATCTAAGATTGTGAATGATAGTGAGAGGTCAGGACATGTCAATAAGATTATCACTCCTCTCAGAGATAAAAAAGTGTCAATATGCCTTTCAAATAACTTCAGAGATCATTTCCTATCAAGAAACTAAATGTAATAATGTACATGAATTCTTTCTATGGTTAGCCTATTTTTCTTGTAATTAGTTTGGACATAGAGTTATAGATTGTAGATCAAAAGATAGAAATAATCATGCATGGAGAAGTGATATTAATAGTCATGGATTTTCAAAAGGATTGTCAAATTCATTTGTCTAATGGTCAAATATCAATAGAAACTATGTGATTTGTTACAATTGTAAAATAATTGGACATATTGAAAGATTCTGTAGATTAGGTTATGCAAAACCTCCTAGACAAAATAATAATGTGTATGTTCAAATTGATAAGAAGTCAAAACCTTTGAAAATACTACAAAAGGAGCAAGAAAATAATGGTCCAAAATAAGAAGAATTCATGTTAGCACAAACTGCTTTTCACTTTCAAGATGAGAGTTTGAAATGGTACATTGATAGTGGTTGTTCAAGCCATATGATAGGTGATAAGAATAAATTTATATCTTTGAATAAGACTATTGAATGTGTTAAGCATAAAAAATATTGAGAGAGGGGGTGAATCAGTATATTATATATCTTTTATTTAATCTGATTTCTTTTATTAATCTATTTAATCACACATTCAAGATATGCAATAAAACCGAAACAATAACATGCACCACACAAGAGAGAGAGAAAAACACCCAATTTTTACATGGAAATCCAAAGTAAAAAAAATCATGAAGAACAATCTCAAGTATATGAATGAGCACTAACTCAAATTACAAAGTTTGCAAGCACCAACTTGTAGGAGCACCAACCCCTTTGCCAAGCACCAATATAGAAACTATTTGTGAGCACCAACCCCTTACAAATATTTGTGAGCACCAATCCATAGGAGCACCAACCCCTTGCAAATATTTGGTGCTCAACCCCTCTTGTGTATAAAACATAACTATCTCTTAATGTTGTTTACTTAACAAATGATAGAACTCTAAAATATCTCTTGTTTTTCTCTCATCTTTTTTTATATAAAATAATTATAAAACCATGCTTTCTCTTATATATTACAAATAGCTACTCAAGCCTTTATTTATAGCTTTTCAAATGACCTTTGACATTCACCTTTTATGTCCCTTCAATCCTCATGGAAAATGGTGCCAAACTTGCATGACTCTTCATATCCTTGCATTTAAAAAGTCACATGGTGACCCTTCATAAGTAAATCTATTATTTATTTTTTTGTCTTTACTTGGTGACTCTTGAAATTCTTCAAGATGACTCTTCATAAAAAAAAGTATCCCATTCCTCTTTTGTCTTTATCCCATGACTCTTTGACTTCTCCATGGACCCTCTTTTGACTTTTATGTAACTAAAAATATATTCGTTAATATTAAATAAATATCAACACATATTAGCCAAGATATGAATATTAAAAACACCATTAAAGGCTATGGGGCCTTTATCACTAATAAATCTAGACCTTGACATAAATGACAATATTTCAAACAATCTCTCCCTTTATCATTGATGACAACCTCAAACTGAAACTGCCACATCCTGAGACTTACACATACTACCATCTAAAAAACATACAGTAACTCCTCCTTACTATAACAACATGTACCTATTATTTATACCTATTCTTATACCTATTTCTATTCTTCTCCCCCTTTGACATCAATAGAAAATGGCCTATCTTGGAGTGAACACTTAGCACCCCATCAACTGATGTTGATTCTCAATGACATGAAGTAAAATAAATTACTCCCAACTTCTCTCGTAGATACTCAAATATGTATTTTGGTAGTGCCTTTGTAAAAATATATACAATCTACTCTGTAGTACTGATATATTTCATCTTAATCTATTGATCTACAACCTACTCTCTCAAGAAGTGATATCTGATAGGAATATATTTTGTTCTTAAATGCATCACTAGATTCTTAGAAATATTAATAGCACTTGACTTGTCACAAAAAATAAAAATAGATTCATCAATTTTATTTTGATATCCTCCAAATTTTGTTTCATCCAAAGAATTTGAGTATAACATAATATCACTACAATATATTCTACTTCAGCTATAAAAAGTGACACTGAATTTTACTTTTTGCTTAGCCATGATATTAAGCTATCACTACGGAAGAAAGTTCATCCACTTATACTCTTTCTATCATCCAAAAAACTTGCTCAATCTAAATTTATATAAGCAATCAAAGTGAAATATCTGTATGTGGGATACCATAATCCATAATCCAATGTGCATTTGATATATTTGAATATTCTCTTCACCAACTAAACATGACTCTCCTTTGGAGCTCTCTGATATCTTACAACCATGCCTACTATATGCATAATATTTGGCTTCGATGTTATCAAATATAAAATACTATCAATCATAGATTTATACGAATATTAATCTATAACAGGTGAATCTTCATCTTTGATCACCTTATTTTATGTATTCATTGATGTGCCAACTAATGCACAATTTTCAAAAATAAATTTATTCAACATTTTTTTGGTACATTTACTTTGAGATATGAATTTTTTTATCTGACTGAAATATTTGTGACCCTAAAAAAATGACAATTCTCCAAGAATAGACATCTCACATTCTTTTTGCATATTATCAAAAAAAATAATCTTTTCAATATTTTCTTTAAAAATGATGTCATTAACATATACCACAACAATCAATTAATGCTCACCTTCTATTTTAATGTAGAGATTACTGTCAATAAATCCTCTTTTAAAACTTTTATCCTGCAAGTACTTATCAAGTCTTGCATACCAAGCTTTAGGAGCTTGTTTCAATCCATACAGTGCTTTTTTCAATTTGCATACATGGCTACTAATATTTGAGAGAATAAATCTCTCGGGCTGCTCAATGTAGACCTCTTTTTCTAGATTCTCATTTAGGAAGGTAGATTTTAAATTTATCTGAAACACTTTGAAATTTTTAGATACCACATATACGAAAAATATTTTAATAGCCTCTACCTTGCTACTGATGCAAAAGTTTCTTGAAAATCTATTCCCTTAATCTGAGCATATCTTTTACATACTAATTTTGCTTTATTCCTAGTCACTTCTCCATTTTCATTCAACTTATTTTTGTAAACCCATTTTATTCCTATCACATTGTGATCTTTTGGTCTAGGCACTAATTTTTAAGTATCATTTTTTTCTATATGATTTAATTATTAATCCATTGCCTTAACCCAATGCTTATCATGTTTAGCTTCTAAAAAAATTTTAGGCTGAATTTTAAATAACAAAGAGAAATTAACTTGCTTAGATTCATTTACCATTTTTTTTTTGGTATTAATTCCTTCATTTATGTCTTTGATGATGTCACTTTTATTATGATTTTTTTGGACATATTTGGATGGGGTTTTGATGTCTTTTTTCTCCTTCTACTCATCTTCATCTGATTCTTCAAAATCTTTCTCTTCAATAATTTTAAGAATATCTATTGGATCACTAATTTTTTGCATTCCATCTTCTTCTATCCTGACACTTGCACTTTCAACTATCTTCTTGATTTTTTTGTTATAATATTTATAAACTTTACTTTTGAAAGAATAACTAAAAAATATACTTTCATCTACTCTAGATTCAAACTTATCAAGTTTTTTATTAATTTTTTTTATAAAGCATATGTTGTCAAAAACTTTAAAATAATCAACTGTAACTGGTTTGTCTTTTTATAGCTCATAAGGGGTCTTGTCACTATTGACTCTCAATAATGTTTTGTTCTAGATATGCACTACTGTATCAACTGCCTCTATCTAATATTTATCTGGTATCTTAGATTCATTTAGCATTGTCATCACCATCTCCTAAACTGTTCTATTTCTCTATTCAACTACTCTATTTTATTGTAGAGTTTTGACTGCTGAATAATGTCTCTTTATTTTATGGTCTTCACAATACTCAATAAATTGATCTGACATGAATTCTCTTCTTCGATTCGATCTTAGGCACTTAATCTTTAAATCAATTTTATTCTCAACTAATGCTATGAATGCTTTGAAATGTCTAAAAGCTTCTGATTTAAAAAAAAAACATTATCTAAGTCATACGTGAAAAATCATCAATAAGCAACATGAAATATTTTTTACCTTGAGTACTTTGAGTTCTCATAGGTCTGCATAAATTAGTGTAAACAAGATCTAACATCTGAGCAGTTGAGTATTCTTTTGTTTTAAACCACCTTCTGACCTACTTTTTACGTTGACAAAGTTCACAAAGCATGTTGGATGGTTTTGTAATGTTTAAAATATTTTTGACTACTTACTTCTTGTTGATGTTGATAAAATTGTTAAAATTTATGTGTCTCATTCTTCTGTGCTATAGCCAACTTTCTTCAATCTGACTTAAATAATATCTTTGACCTTTGATATATGATAACATATATAAATTATTACCTGTTCTCTAAACATTTGCAACCAACACATCTGAATATTTTTTTCTAATTTTACAACCTTCTACATAAAACTTTAGTGTATATCTCTGATCACACATTTGATTTACACTCAAAATATTATGCTTAAGACTTTCTACATATAAAATATTTTTAATTTTAGCTCTACCATTATCTAAACTTAGTGTACCTTTTTTGATAATTTTGGCAGTAGTATTATCTCTAAATTTTACTATAATACCATTGATCTTTTTCAAAGTTATGAACTTACTATTATCCCCTGTCATTTGCCTTGAATATCCACTATCAATGAACCATGGTTTTTCTTCATTTTTTGTATGTAAAGCTGTTTATATCAACATAAATTTTTGATGTTGTTTTTTCTGTCATGAATCTGTCCAAACTTTTTTCTTGATGAATAGAGCCTTGAAACTCTAGTCTTTCTTGACTGACTCAAACACGCTTCTATATTATTGAGCTATGTGTCTAAAGTTGTTGCACTTATAACATATTATGGCCTCTTTATTAAAGCTTAATAGAGAATCAAAAGAGTTGTGACTTCTACTTGACTCTGATGAATTTTATTTTCCTTATTTTTAAAATTATTAGCCCTTTTTTGATATTTTATTTTCTTATGACCATATCTATTATAATAAAAATAGTAATCATAAAAATAAGATCTGTTTATGTATCTCTAACATAATTACCTTTTATAGCTCTATTCTTTCTAACATTCTTTGTTTGAGATGTCATTTGTATTTTTAACTTTTTTCATTTTTATTTTCTCTTTTGTAAGAACTTCAGCATAGCTTTTTTTTCTATGTTAACTTTGTCTGTAAAAGTAGTGGCCTCCTCTTTCTCTTTATTAAATCTGATACCTATCTTATTTGACATTGATCTTTGACTTTCTAATATCTTATTCAAAATATTAATGTTATTTTTAAATTTTGAATCATTAGTTGCTTTATCACTGATTGCTTTATTTATTTTCTCAAGATCTATTTTTAAAGAAAAAATTTTAATAACATACCTTTCACATTCATCACTTACTTTTTAAAACTGTGTCATTATATCTTTTTCATTCTTTTTGGCTTCTTCAAAATGTGCTTGTAGATATTTTATTATTTTCTTTGACTTTTTTTCATTTTCTTTTTTGATCTAGAGCTTTAATCTTTGATTCTTCTTCTCAAGAGCTTTTAATTCTTTTAAGACACAAATGAGTTCTCTTTCTAGATTCACTTCAGCTTCATCATATTCTTCTCTTGATCATCTATATTTTTACTTATAGAAGCATTTTCATGTATGACCATGAATAAAATCTCTTCTTCTTTTGAATCACTGACTTCACTATCTTCGATTGAGCTACGATCTTTAGAATACAAACTCTTCTTCTCGAATCTCTTCTTGAATTTTTTTTAAAATTCTTCTTGTATATAGACTTTTCTTCTTCATTGTCACCATTATCCTTATTTGGGCACTTAACTACAAAATATCAAATCTCTTTATAATTAAAACATTTAAAAGGTAATTTTATTTGATATTTACTTATATCTTTTTTTAGCTTGTGAATGAATAGAGCTCTGTTGTCATCTTCATCATCATTAAAATTATAACTTGATTCTTGAATCTTAGCCTTCTCTTTCTTTGATATCTTAAAAATAACTTTTCTCTTTGAGGGTTTCTCTTGTTTGATCCATATCTCATATGTTGTAAGAATACCATGTATCTCATCCATCTTTAGCTTAGCTAAATTCTTAATCTCTTCAATTGACACAACTTTTACATCATATTTCAATGATAGAGATTTCAAAAAAAATTATACCATGATTGATTCTTCTAACTTTTCCTCAAGACTTTGAATTTGATTAACTATTTGATCAACCTACAAAAATTAACTATAATTTTTTTCTCTTCCATCTTCAAACTCTCAAATTGTCTTCTGAAAGTCTGAAGCTTAGCTTGCTGAACTTTTTTATCACCTTAGTAAATATTCTCAAGATTTATCCAAGTTTTATGAGAAAATTTATATTGCATAGCTTTAATAAATTTTGATTCATATAAATCACATAAAATAACATTTAAAGCTTTAGTATTATTTTTGTTTACTTTCTTTTTCACTAGAGTAGTTACAAGTGTCTGTGGCTCTTCATATTTCTCTACTACTACTTTCCAAATATTGAATCCAAAGGCTATTAAATAAGTCATCTTTATGCTCCAAAAAATATAATTTATCCCATCAAATAAAGATGCTTTATTTATTAAAAAAAATTCATGTGATCCAACCATTGTGCTTTCCCCGATCTACCTTTAAGATGTTAAACTCTTTCTAAAAGAATCTACTTTGATACCAATTGTTAAGCATAAAATATACTGAAAAAAGGGGTGAATCAGTATATTATATATATTTTATTTAATCTAATTTTTTCTTTAATCCACTTAATCACACATTCAAAATATGCAATAAAACTAAAATAATAACATGCACCACACAAGAAAGAGAGAAATACTAAATTTTTATGTAAAAACTCAAAGTGAGAAAAACCATAGAAAACAATCTCAAGTATATGAATGAACACCAACTCAAATTATAAAGTTCACAAGCACCAACTTATAGGAGCACCAACTCCTTTGTCAAGCATCAACACAACAACTATTTGTGAGCATCAACCCATAGGAGTACCAACCCCTTGCAAATATTTGTGAGCACTAACCCACAAGAACACCAACCCCTCATATGTATAAAATAAAATTATCTCTCAATATTGTTTACTCATTAAATGATATAACTCTACAATATCTCTTACTTTTCTCCTATTTTCTTATATAAAATAATTTAAAAACCATGCTCTGTATTGCATATTACAAATAGCTTTTCAAGCCTTTATTTATAGATATTTAAATAACATTTGACATTCACCTTTTGTGTCCCTTCAATCCTCATGAAAAATGGTGCCAAATTTGTATGACCATTCGTATCTTTGCATTTGAAAAGTTATATGGTGACCTTTCATAAGCAAATCCATCATTTTCTCTTTTATTTTTACTCGGTGACTCTTAGAATTTCTTAAGATGAATCTTCATAGGAAAATGCATTCCATTCCTCTTTTGTCTTTACCCCATGACTCTTTGACTTCTCCATGGGCCCTCTTTTAATTTTTATACAACCAAAAATATATTTGTTAATATTAAATAAATATCAACACACATTAGCCAAGATATGAATATTAAAAACACTATTAAATTATATGGGGCCTTTATCACCAATAATACTAGACGTTTGATATCAATAACAATATTTTAAATAGAAGGTACAATCAAGTTTGGAGACAATACAACTAATATTATTAGCAAGAGAATACTAAGTCTTGACAATAGGAAAATTAGAACTGAGAATGTATTATATGTAAAAGGACTGAAGCATAATTTGTTGAGTGTTATTCAAATGTGTGATCAGGGATATACTCTAAATTTTCATGCTAAAGGATGTGAAATAATAAAATCAAGTTCAAAAAGATTGGTAGCAAATATTGATAAGATTGCAAATAATTTGTATGTTTTGAATGATATCAAGAAGGATAGATGTTTTATAAGTCAAGTGGATGAGAGCTAGATTTGGCAAAAGAGAATGGGACATAAAATTGACAAATTAGTAAATATAAGTACTAAGAAATCAATTATGAACATACCTCAAATTAATAATCATATAAAAACCCTATGTAAAACATGTCAACATGAAAAATAGACAAGAAGGTTCAAGATAAAAGAGTATTTAAACACAAAACTTTTAGATTTGATTCATACAGATATATGTGGTCCAACTAAAACTCAAAGTATTCAAGGTGAAAGTTAATTCATGCTTCTTATTAATGATTATACTAGAATTACTTGGGTTGCTTTCTTTAAGTAGAAATTTGAGGCTCTAAATAAGTTTAAGGTTCTAGTTGATAATGAGATGGACTTAAAAATCAAGTATCTAAGATATGATATAGGAGAATTCTAGTCAAATGAGTTTGATGGTTTTTGAATGGAACATAGAATCAAGAGATAGTTTTTAATTGCAAAAACATCACAATAAAATGGTGTGATAGAAAGGAAGAACAAGACTATCTAGGAAATGGCTAGGACAATGTTAAATGAGTCCAAATTATCTGATAGATTTTGGAGAGAGACTATAAATACAACAATACACATTGTAAATAAAGGTCAAATCAAAATAAACAATAGTAAGACCCCCTATGAACTATGAAAAGGTAGACCAACTTCAATGGAACACTTTAGAGTGTTTGGAAGCTTATGTTTCATCAAGAGAAATGAAGAGGATCTAAAAAAATTTGATTCAAGAGTCGATGAAGGCATCTTCCTTAGATATTCTTCAGTTAGTTTTGCATATAGATGCCACAATAAGAGACTACATAAGATTATGGAAGGGAAACATGTGAGAGTGGATGAAACCAGATTTAAGAAGGTTAGCACACAATTAAGTTCATGTAGAGAAGCTTGACCTTAAGGAAGAAAAAATATATCAAAAAAAGAAGTAACAGAAGAAAGTCAAGAAGAAGAATGAGAAGATACAAGGGAACCTTCTAGATTATTCATAAAAATCATACAAAAAGTCAAATAATCGATGATATTAATGTTGGAGTGAAAACTAGGAGAAGGTTTATGAATACATCAAAAAATATAAAATTCTCTCTATTTTCAAAGATAGAACCAAAAACATTTTTAGAAGCTAGAAGTGATAAGCATTGGGTGAATGCTATGGAGGAAGAGCTCAATCAGATTGAGAAAAATGAGACTTGAGAACTTATTCCCAGACCTAAGAACAAGAATGTTATTGGAACCAAATGAGTTTTTAGGAACAAATTGAATGAATATGGCCAGGTTACAAGAAACAAAGCAAGGCTAGTATGTAAAGGCTATGCTCAAGTAGAAGGTGTTGAATCTGAATAAACTTTTACACATGTGGCAAGACTGAAAGCTATAAGACTATTTTTGGCATATATTGATTTCAATAATTTCAAGATATATCAGATGGATGTAAAGTCTATATTCCTCAATAGAAATTTAGAATAAGTGTGTAAGGTTTCTCTTTGTTAGAAAATAAAGACTATGTTTGTAGACAAAAGAAAACATTATATGGGCTAAATTAATCCCCTAGAGCGTGGTATGTAAGACTTTATATATACTTTCTTGATCAGGGTTTCAAGAGAGGTGTTTCTAATATAAATATTTATATCAAAAAGAAAGGTGAACATTAATTAATCATAGTTGTGTATATTGATGATATTATTTTTGATAGTGATTATGATAAGATGTCTAAAGATTTTGCATGATTAATGAAACAAGAATTTGAGATGTCTATATTAGGAGAATCATCATTTTTTCTTGGATTACAATTAGTTCAGTCAGATAAGGAAATCATCATCTCTCAAGCTAAGTAAAATAAAAAAATGTTGAAGAAGTTTGATATAGAAGATTATAAATCAGTAAGTAGTCTAATGACAATAAGCTACAAGTTGAGTCAAGAAGATAAGTCAATCAGACCTTGTATAGATCTATGATTATAAGTCTATTGTATACGACTACATCAAGACCTGATAAAAAGTAGGTAGTAGGTCTAGTGGCTAGATTTTAGATAAAACCAAAAGAGACACACTTACAAGCAGTCAAGATGATATTCAAATATCTCAAAGGTACTATGGATTTTAGTTTATGGTACTCAAAAGGTACAAATTTCACTTTAACAATATGTTGGGTGAATATTTTATTGTTAGCTAACTGATGGCAAAATAGGTATATCAACCACAGTACAAGGAGATTTATACGACAAAAAATGTGGGTTTGCCACATCCTAATGAGATAAATCTCTCCTCTCATCAAGGGGAGGTTCCCTATAAATCACTTATATGATATATATATAAGAAGAAAATAATACTCAGGGTAGAATAACACCATCCATCTCTCTTTTTTCAGAGATGATGTTCATAGACCAAAAGAGAAATCTTGATTGATGACTGAAAGCATTCCTCTTCCTTTAGAAATGGTATTCAACAAATAGCAGAAAATCTTCTCGAATAGTAACTAGGTCGATGAGAAACTCATGAAAGCATAAAGTATTTCGTTGCTTCTCTCACTGATTCAAAGCATATGTAATAATAGAGTGAAGTAAAGCTCAAAGTCTTCACCTAAAACTACAACAGATAACAAGATCACAAAGGATAAAAGTAGTTCAAAGTCTTTCTAATATCCTTAAGAATGTCTCCAAATAATTTTCACACACACTTTGCTTATTTAATCAAATATATGAGAGATTATTAGGAAAGAGAATATAATAATGATCTCCTAAATAACACAAATTATTTCAACACAAAGTCTGAAAATAACCTACTCATTCATTCAAGAAAATTTGATTTACAAGCTGAGATCAAAGTCTCAAGAAGTATCTCAATTTGGGTGGAGTTTTTTCTCTCAATTATCTAGAGATTTATTACAAAAGAGGCTCCCTCTATATATATAGAGGAAAAACCTTCAAAATTGAAAAAAGACTTAAATATTAAAAACCTAGTCAAAGATGAGTCACCGTTGACTTTGAGACTTTTCCAAATTTTTACATGTAATTACATATTACAAAAGTACATGTGAAAATATCCTAAATCAATTACAAAGTACATGAGAAGAATGAAGAAGAGAGTATGGAAGAATAGTTCAACTTTTGTTGCCAGACTTCTTCAGACAAGCATCATACATGGTGATAGATGCCCTTATTTTGATACTGTCTGGCGCAATAGTAATTTTGAAGATCATCTTAGCTCTGACTGTAGCATCTCTCACTGCTATGATTGACTTGGCATGACTAGTTAACCTGGTTCTCAGATTGTCCAGAGTTAACTAATTATCTAAAATACTATCCATAAAAGTCATTGAGAATGCTTTTTCCTCGAATTCCCTTCGGATCATACCTTCAAACTCCTAAATCATTTCCTATGCTCAAATGAATTGGTTGTCTTGAGAGGTGAGTCTGCAAGGCAACTCCTCTAATTTTTTCAACAGACTAGTGTCGCTTTCTTCACTGACATCTTTAGAAGATTTGAGGTCGTTAATCAATTTCTTAAGTACCCAGATCCTGTATATCAGTGATTCTTTGATTTCAATATAAGAATCTATATCAGTAATGACACTAATTGATACTAAGGTACATTTCTTCAGTGCTTTCATTTCTGTTCACTTACTAAGATATTTATTTGTGCTGCCAATATCTTGAGAAATAATAGAGATAAGGTCTTCTAACTCTGTTCTCATTTTCTTCATTTTACCTGTCTTCTCGGCCACCTCTATAAACAAAAAAATTCCTTGTGCATGCATCTTATCTATGTAATCTTCAATTACTTTTCCCTTCAGATAGGTCTTCTCTACTTTCTAAATTACAAGATCATTTATGGAGAAAGCCTCTAGAGTTACCACTTCCAGGGCAAAAGTGAATCTCCTGATTACTGCAATCAACTATTATGTGTTTGCTTTGTAATGATCTTTCATCTCTCTCTTTGTCAAATTTTTAGACTATGATATCCATTATAGATTGCAAATCGCTCTTGGCTCCTTCATGAGTTATTTTTCTCAACTCAACTCAAAAAATGGAGTAGCTGCTCATATCAAAATTTTCAAGGGTTGCATCCGTGGGGGTTTGGCTATCTCTAGAAATTTGTGCCCCTTATCTCCAATCATTTTTTAAAAAAAATTGGCTTCTTGGGGGTATTAGTTTTCACTGGCACTATTTTACCAAAATCAAAGTCATCTAGAGAGATGGCTTGCTTTTTTTATTTTGGGTGTGAAAGTTGACAACCAAGGTGGGAGAGCAGAAGCACTTATAGTAGCAACAATCCATGTAGTTGGTGTCACTGGAGTAACATTTGCACTGCTGGTGGGAACAACGGGTGAAGTGGGCATAATATCAGGCAAAAGTACACCAGTCACTGACTGATCGAAGGTGAAACTATCATTTATGTTGAAAGAAGGAGATGAAAGACTAGGGATGGATCTTGATGATCGAAGAACATCTCTAGAAGCACCTTGAGGGTCGCCAAAAATAACTTTAGAAGGAAATGTGGCTCTAGAGGAGGGAATATTGATGGGAGAAATGGGTGAAGGAGTTGCAATAGGTGATTGGAGTGGAGAAGAAATTCCTGCGACTGGATGTGCCCCCTCTTGTGGAGATAGAGTTTTTGTCCCCTGTTGATCTGCAGGTCTGTCATCTATTTCCATATATTTTGTTGCTTGTTCTTAGGCACTTTGTTTCTCAACCCCCATATCTATTGTCTTTGGTTCTTTCTCGGCAACCTTTGATATTTTAGACACAAAGATGATTCTAAGCTTGTGGGGCCTAGAAGGACAAGGAATATCGCTTTTATTCTTTATCTTATTTTCTTCTCTCCTTCTTGTTTCCTCTTAGAATTCAGCCTCTGATCTCGTGATTTTTTTTTTAATGTGATCCCCTTATTTGCTAATCAATCATTAGTGTTAGACAATATTGGTTTGAATCTCATCCTCAAAGAGGTCAACTCTTTTTGAGACCATTGAATTGGAGGAAGAGGAGAGTTAGCGATTTGTTCAGTAAGATACCTATTATTGACCAGATCTTTGTCATCTACTAGGTTTGGAGAAATATTCTAAGGACAGTCTGATGTAGTCCATCCTTCTAATATCTTCTGCTATTCTTAAATCTATTTAGATGTCTTCGATCATGAGCTCATGAAACTGAGTCTTTCTCCTAATCATGTCTTTAACACCTCTGTAATCAAATTTGGGCCTTCTTTTGAAATGCTTCATAGTGACAAGCTGCATTTCAGTCTCTATTTCCCTTGCTTTTAGAGTGGTCAACACTGAGTACCTACCAATTTCAATGGGGAACTTGAACCCTGGTTTCTTAAGTTCCATATGCTTATTGTGTACAACAATAATTTGTCTACAAAACTCTATCAGGACCAATTTAACAGATGGGAATCTAGGGAGCATATAGGGATAGCCTTGAAAAAAGCTAACTCGTAGATAGCAAAAGTAGAGAACTATAAGGACATACAACTGAAGTCATTGATAACAGTCTAAGTTTCATGTGATACTCTCTTCTGCTCTAATTAAGAGTTGAAAAGACACAAAAATATCATGAAAAAGGCATCATTTACCCTCCTAAAGTGATGGATTGATCCCTTTAATGTTAGCTAAGGGTAATATTGATATATAGGAGTAGTTTTTCTATCTCCCTCTGACATCAAACTTGGAAATATTTTCATTGAAGTTGTAATGTACACCAGGTATGAAGTCATATAAAACTTTGAGGTAGTAGACACTTTTGTCAATTGCTCATGCAGAGCATTGCTGATCTGTTCACCCTAGAAGATGACTTGTTTCCCTTGAAAAATTATCTTAATGAAGGGATACATCCATTCATGAAATTGAGAAGAAGAGGGTAAACCTCATACTTTGTTGAGAAGAGTAATTAAATTGCCAACTTCCTCTATAAAGTCACTTCTTAGAAAATTTTGTTGCCATTTATATAAGTTGGCTCTGGGAGTCTTTAGCCATTTATTGTTGATAACCTTTTTCACCTTCTCGAGATCTTTGTTGTATTCCTTTTGTGCCTCGATGAAGTCAATCTTCAATACTTTGGTATCAAGCAGGCACATAAAAACTTTATCGATGAATCCAGGGTATAATCAAATTACTACATTGCCACCAACATCTAACATAGCTCTGGGCTCTTTTTTGTAGAATTGGGTGCACTGGAGGATGAACTCTATGTGATGGGCTGCCACAAGAAAAGAAGAGACTAGATGGATGTTGCTTTCAATTATCCTCTTCATTTTAGAGCTTAGATTTTTTGCCTTGGTCCTCTCCATGAACTCGGCTATATCTACGTGGCCGATCTTTGTGTCCCTAATATCGTCGACATTAGAAGTGATCGAGGTGATTGAAAAAACACTTTGATATTGATACTTCATCACCTTCAAATTCTTTGGAGAAGCTTTAGTCATTGGGATGAGCCTTTGTTGAAAGTATGTCGATGAAGAAGGATCTCGAGGAGGAACTGCGATAAGAGTCATAATCACGCAATTAGAAAAAAATTGGTAATTTAAAAAAATTGCACGTTGGGTGATCATGACTAGGAAAATATGCTTGAAAGGGTTAAGGTGAGAGCAAGTTGAAAAGTGCAAGGAAAGGGGAGTAGGCTCGAAAAATATAAAAAACTAAATTTTTTTAGAGTTAAAAAAAATGGGGAGAAGGTATGCAAGGGTGGCAAAAATTGTCACCTTGCATGTGGAAGAAGTTTCTTCATAGGTGGAAAAATTACCGCATGTGCACGTTGATTACAAAGGAAGATGCATTAGTGGTAAAAATTGCCCTTGATGCATGTTGAAGGGGTTGAATGTGTAAGGACAGAAAAAATCACCGCCTTTGCACCTGGTAGAGAAGTCAGGTGCATTGGCAATAATTTTTGCTGTCTCTGTATAAGGTCAGATTGCATCGATGACAAAAATTACCACCGGTGCACTTGAGTGAAGGTGGGGAATGTGTTAGGGTAGCAAAATTTGCCGCCCTTCCACATGGTAGGGTAATGGGTCTGTAAAGGTGGAAAATTTTTCCGCCTTCACACTCGATTGGTAAAATGTGAAGGAAAAAAAATTCATTGCCCTTATGGGGTTGGAATGGTTGTCAAGTTTTCTAAGGGCGGCAGATTTTTCCACCCTCACATCAGTTGAATGGGCAACGAGGAATAGATCGAAGAAGTGGGGGAAGATTCTAACGAGGTCAAACAAGAAAATGAGGAAGGGGAAGAAGAAGAGAAGAGAAAGTAAACCTAGAAAATAATGAAAGAAAAACAACTTTAAAAAGAGAGGAAAAACAAAAAAAAACCCTACTTGAAGAACAACACGAAATGTGGCTCGAATCTGGTGAAAATGTGCTTCCTCTCGCTTGTTTGATCATCTAGAGGCAAAGAGCAAGAGAAAGAATGGAAGAATGAGGTGAAATGGAGAAAAAAGAGAATAAATGAGGGCAAAAATTGCCCCCAACCACTCGATGTGTGCGGCCATAAATACTGCACGTAAAAATCGAGGTCATGCAGGGGCGATAAAAATTGTTGCTCCTGCACGGGAGGCATCAAAAGATGCAAGGGAGGCAAATTTTTTTGCTCTTGCATGACGGATGCAAGGGCAAAAAATTTTGCTACATTTGCATGGAAAATACAAAGCAAATGTAGTGGCAGCAAAAAATGCCGCCCTTGCATGAAAATGCAAGAAAACACTAATTCTGAGAAATGAGAGAAAATGGTCATCTGGCCACATCAAGATGGTGACAATTTTCACATTTTTGAGAAAATATAACAAGAGAACTTCACAAACTTCAAATGATGCCAGTTGAGTGAACACGAGAATAAGAAAAACTTGCCTCAAAAGATGAATTTAGAGAAAAAAATATGAAACAGACAAGTTTCATAGGGATTGTTCCAAAAATGAGCAAAAATTATTTTTGAGACCAACAGCTAGCTCCTATTGGGAAACTTTCATTGATCAAACCGATCGATGAGAGTAGAAACCAGTCTCTAAGTGCTTTCATCCAAGCCATTGGGCTACAGATTCAAGCCAAAAAAAAGGCACCAAAAATGAAAATAGAAAACACAAAAACTAAAGACTATATAAATAAACATATGTACAAATGATCTTATATGATACTTCAAGAATTGAAGTGCTTCAGATGCTGCTCATTGTGAGGGAGATAAAAAGACGTGCCATCTTGATACCTCAACAGAAAATTATTTTCACCATTGAGCTGATGTATAGTAAAAGGGCCCCTCTAAAGGGAGTCAAATTTTTCATGCATTTCTTTTAACTCTCTTCTTTTGTCCCACAATAGGACTTGATCTCCAACTTGGAAATTATAATTTTTTGTTTTCTGGTCGAAGAGCTTCTTCACCAGACTCTAATGCGCAATAATTTGATTCACCGTCATAGTTCACTGCTCATTCAACTCAGTCAGGCACATGATCCTCTTATCGATGGAGCTTTTGTATGTCTGATCTTTGATTGCTTTAGACAATTTCAATGCTGGAAATTCTAGGGTGATTGGTATCTCAGCATTGAGACCATAAAGAAGTTGAAAAGGTGACATACCAATTTCCCTTTTGGGTATAATTTTGTCTGCCCATAAAGCATCAACTAATGCTTTGTGCCAGGTTCATTAGTTGTCATCCACCAGCTTCTTGATGATGGTCACCAGGTTCTTATTGCTCGATTATGCTTGGCCATTCTCTTGCAAAAAATAATCAAAAGTATGGGAGAGGATAATCCCATAGTAAAAATAAAACTGAGTAATCTCCTGAGAAGAGAAACAAGTTGCATTATTTGTGACAATCTTGGTTGAGACCCCAAACCTGAAAATGATGTTCTCTTTGAAGAAATTACACACTACTTCTGAAGTAACATGCTTGGTTAGAATAACTTCCACCCACTTGGTGAAGTAATCTGTGGCTGTGAGGACATAATCATGTCTAGCACTTGAAGATGGGTTTATAGCACCAATGAAATTGATTCCCCATTGTTGAAATGGTTCTTCTATCACCACAGGTTTAAGAGGCAAAACAACCAACTTGGGTCTTCTAATGAATTGTTGGCATAATTCACATCTATGTACCCACTTGTATGTATCTTGAAAGAGAGTAGGCCAATAATACCTGGCTCATAGAATTTTATGAGAAGTCACAGGAGCAGAAAAATGTCTTTCACAAGCCAAATCATGGAAAGGCTTTAAAAATTGATTTTGTTGCTCTTTATCCATGCAGTGAAGAAACACTCCATTAAGGCTCCTCTTGTATAAGCCGTTGTCCCAGAGGACAACATTGGCAATCTTTAATTTGACGGTCCTCCTTTCTTTATAAGATAGGTGAGTAGGACACTCACCATAAATAAGAAAATAAGCAATATTTGAGTACCACTCATTCATGGTGGAGACAAAGATGATTATTGGCATGTCTTCAATTTCTTCTTCTCCATGCTCTATTTCTTTTGGTCTGTTGTCAGCAATCAATTGACATAGGCCCTTTCCTCGCACTAGCTTCATTAGTTTGATGACTAGATCAAACTCTTAGATTTTAACAATCTAATTGCCTCTTTTAGTTCCAAACTCCTGCTGAGTTAATATAGATTTGACTGTGGTGTCGGGAACTAAGTCAGTGGTGTGTGAATTCAGGATATAGAAGTAGAAATATTTCACTACCTTTACTACTACATAAGCATGCTTCTCCATGTTTGAATAATTCATCTCATGAGCTTTGAGAGGATAGCTCATGAAATAAATAAGAGATTCCACACCTTATCGGTTCTATTGAACCAAAATAGCCGAAAGTGTATGCTCAGACGCATAACTATACATTGTGAAATCCTTGTTATAGTCTAGACAAATCATAATTAGGGCATGGGCAATCACCATCTTGATGTCTTGAAATGCCAATTTGCCTTCTTCAGTCCAATGAAAAGTAGCATTTTTCTTCATCATGTTTACAATATGGTGAGTCTTTTCAGCAAACTCGGGGATGAACCTTCATAAAAAAATCACTTTTTCGAAGAAAGAGTGAACTTCAGTCTTACTTGTGGGAAGGGTAAGCTCCTAGATGGACTTGACTCTTTCTAAGTCAATCTTTATGCCTTCTCGAGATATAATGTGCCCGAGAAGTTTCTCTTTCATTACCCCAAAAACAAATTTCTTATGATTTAGAGAAATGTCATTCTGATGGTAGCATTCCAGCACTTGTTGTAAATGGTGCACATGGTCAGGGTGATGCTTGAAAAAGATTGTTAAGTCATCCAAGTATACTACAATGAACTTACCAATTTCATCTTTGAAAGTAAGGTCCATTGCTCTTTGAAAAGTGGCACCCACATTTATTAGGTCAAAATGCATTTTTTGATAGGCAAAAGTGCCCCAAGGTGTGGTGAAGGTAGTTTTATGTTGGTCTACTTTACCAAATTCAACTTGATTATATTATGAAAAGCTGTCCAACATTGATAACATCTCTGAACTAGTCACCGTCTGAAAAACTTGATCCATGATAAGCAAAGGATAGTTATCTTTTAAGGATGACTGATTCAAGTTTTTTAAATCCACACAGATGTGAATTTCATCATTCTTCTTCCTCACAGGGACTATATTTGCAATCCATGTAGAATGATGGATTGAAAAAATTATTCTAGCATTCAATATTTTTTATATTTTAGATAGAATAGTACATGATATCTTCAAATTATACTACCTAGATTTTTGCTTGTAAGGCACTGAATCACTTTTGAGAGGAATGTCATGGTAGATTTTTTCAGGTCTAAGTGACTTCAGATCATCATAAGAGTAAGCTAGGACATCTATATACTAGTGGAGCAGAGCAATGAACTTAAACTTTTTTTTCTGAGTGCAACATTTCTCAATGTTCACCACTTTAGGGTTTTCTTTGGTACCTAAATTTACTTGATCAAACTCCTGGGAGGAGCTTGAATCTTTTTGCCATTGTTTAATGAATCTATCATATTTTTCAAACAGCTTCTCAATAGAAACTAGGCCTTTTAGGATCTTATTCCCTTTAAGTTACAAGAATTCTTCACCTGTGTTTGCACTTGATTCAGGGGTTGGCTCAAGCTTCTGGGGCTTACTGCCATCAAAATGAAGCCATTCAAAGCTGTCTTTTTACTCCAAAAAGGCAATGATTTGATTGTCATTATTAAACACCTACCAATGACTAGCATTGTCAGGCACACTTGGTCAAAAGACCAGTTTAATAGTGTACCTATCTCTTTTAAAATCAAGGTGAGGGACCAATAGAGTTGTTGAAATAGCTAGTGCATTAGCTCAGTCATTGAATTCCCTGGGTATGGCCGAGATGTTGAAAGCGTCAAAGCTTTCAATTTGATCCCAGACTAAATTATGGTAGTGGCACAATTTTTTATTTTTGGTTTGGTACATGTTTCTTACCTAACAAACCACCAGTTCAACATCACTTTTGGCATGGAGGAGTTTGACGCTTTTGTCTCGAGCAGCCTTCAATCCAAGCAGAAGATATTCATACTCAACCGCGTTGTTCGTGCTGCTAAACTGCAACTTATATGAATAAGAAAAAATATCTCATTGAGGAGATATCAACACAATCCCAGCTCTTGAACTGGTAGAGGAGCAGCTGCCATCAAATTCTAGAATCCATACCTCATCAGGGACTAATTTTTTCTTGGATTCTTCTTTGTTTGGAGGGGGAGATTCTTTTACACTTGCACTGTGCTCCACTAATACTTTTGTTATTCCATTTGAACTAATTTTTAGGTTGAAACATTTGGAAATTTCATCAAACATCTCATGGACTTCCTCTGTGAACAAAAAATAATTACCCATGCTTGAAGACTCAAATAGAATTTGAGCTTTAGGTGTTGATATTTGAGTGACCACATATTTTACTTCTTTCTCAGGGAGCAATCTTTGCATAATATCTTTGACTGGGATCCTTGCCTCAGATAGGTCCATGCTCAATTCACCATCAACATCCTTGTAAAAATTTTACCCAATAAGAATGTCGTAAGAGGCTGGAACATCAGCCACCAAGACCGTCATTTTGATTTTTTTCTCTAAAAAAATTGCAAACACAAATTAGGCATATTTGATTTGACCTAGGAGTAGGACTTGCTTATTTTTCATAGAAAAACACCTTCTAAAAGTCTTAGTCAAAGTAAGACCAAGAGAATTTGCTACCTTGGCAGGGATAACATTATCAGAATCTCCAAAATCTATTATGCAATTACTCAATCTATAACCATTTATCAACAGAAAAACATAAAAATGTTCTATTTTCTTAGGAGCAACAAGAGGAGTAGTGACAAGATTATTTTAGGTGGACTTATTCTTGGAGGGATCATGAGTCACCTTTGAAAAATCTTGTCTTAGAGAGGCAGTTTTAATTTTCACGTATTCGACCAACCTATCAAACTGTTCAGGATTGACTTGCAAGTACTCAGTCTCGGTCATTTGAATCATAGTCTTTTTGGCATGATCAATTATATCAAATAATTAGAATCAACTAGAGGCAGAGGGAGGAAGCTCATCATCTTGATATTTATTGGGTGTGGCACTGGTCTGAGAGGTAGAAGTAGAAGGTATGGGACGGTTTGAGGTACTTACTTTTTTATTAGTTACCCGATCCTTTGGTTGGAAAGGCAGTGAAGTCTCTCATTTAGTGATAGAAATTGTTGGCTGAAGTTCTTCTCCTACTTTTTTTGTTGAGCTGACTAGTTCTGAGACCTGGTAAAAATAACATAAGATCTATCAATGTTAGGGTGTGGAGCTAAAAGCTTTACCAAGGAGCAGACTTAAACAGGTTCGGGTCTACACAGACACCGGCGTCGGTCAGGAGCGATCGACGTCGGTCAGTTGCAGTTGCAGAGGCACCGACGTCAGCAGTGGGTCGGCTGGCGACGGTCACAGGTGAACAGGCAGGAACCGACGTCGGTTACCTGTGTGTCCAGAAAGCGATTTCTGAGGATAGAAGCGAGTGTTTGCATGATGAGTTTGAGTTGTAGTCTCAAGCTCGCGTCTCTATTATTAGCAATATTATTTTTAGAGCCCTTGTTCAAGTGGCTTAACTATTTGTTGTAATAGCATGCTCAAGTTTCCTAATTCTATATGTAGGAAAGATCTTCTTAGCTTAGTGTGGTGAGTATGAGTAGAACATTGTGAATGTTTGAAGGACAGTACTGAGTTGCATCAATCCAGGTTGTTGGATTTGAGTGTACTTGAGAGAGAGCTCTAGAGGAATAGAGATCTAGTGAAAGATCTTGTGTGCATCTGAGAGAGGTGTGAAAGAATGAAGTTTCTTCAATTGTATTCCTATTGTAAAGAGTTTTAATACAAGTTTTCAAGGTGTTTTCTTGTATCTCTTGTTCTGTGCTATTTATCATTCTAGTTACTTATCTATCTGATTTATTTCCGCGTTTATTGCTTTCACAAGTGTAATCCATTGTTGGTTGATCCCCAACAAGTGGTATCATAGCTCAGATTCACTAACAGGTGGTTCAGAGCTGTGTAGTGTGTTTGGATTACAGGTTGCTCACAGGTGTTTCTGCAGGGATTTTTATTTGAGTGGGAGAAGCAATGGCAGAAGAAAGTAAATTGAGAATGGAAAAGTTTAATGGCAAGAACTATCAACATTGGAGAATGCAGATAGAGGACTATCTATATCAGAAAAATCTTTACTTACCGTTAGGTGGGATAGCAAAGAAGCCCAAGGACATGGAGGATGAAGAATGGGAAGTTCTTGACAGAAAGGCCCTTGGGTCTATAAGACTGAGTCTTGCATCCACTGTGATATCCAATTTGTCATAGGCTAAAACAATGGTAGAGTTAATGACTACTTAGCAAATTTGTATGAAAAACCCTCAGCTTCTAATAAGGTATATCTTATGAAGCAGTTATTTAATTTGCATATGCAAGAAGGTGGATCTGTTTCTAATCACCTGAATGATTTTCATGGTATTGTTAATCAGTTAAGTTCAGTCAATATTGTATTTGAAGATGAAATAAAAGCTCTTTTAATATTATGTTCTTTGCCTGAAAGCTGGCATGGCTTGGCAATGGTAGTTTCTAATACTGCTTCTGCTTCAAATATTTTGAAAGTAGAGGATGTTGTTAGTGTTATTTTGAATGAAGAAATTCGCAGAAAAAGCATAGAAGAGACATCTGGAAATGATTTAAATCTCGAGAGCAGAGGAAGGCAAAAAGAAAGGAGCAAGAGGAGATCAAGATCTAAGTCTAAGGGAAGAGGCAGATCCAAATCCAGAAATGGCAAAAGGCCACAATGCTGAAACTGTGGAAAGTTGGGGCACATAAGCAGAGATTGCTGGTCAAAGCCTAAGGAGGAGAATCAGCATGAAGGAAAGGAAGAGGCAAAGATTACAGGTATTGCACAAGATGCTCTTATTTTCTCTTTTCATAATAATATAGAATCTTGGGTATTAGATTCTGGTGCATCTTTCCATGCTATCCTTAACAGAGAATATTTCAGTGACTATATCCATGGAGACTTTGGAATAATGTACTTAGGGGATGATGAGCCTTGTAAAATTATTGGCAAAGGTAAAGTGCAATTGAAGATGCATAATGGCAACACATGGGTGTTGAGAGATGTGATGCATGTTCCTAGTTTGAAGAGAAATTTGATTTCTGCAGGTAAGCTAGGTGATGAGAGTTGTACAGTAACTCTCACAACAGATTCTTAGAAGGTGACCAAAGGTGCACTTGTTATGGCCAGAGGTAAGAGAGAAGGTACTCTCTATTTGTGTAATTGTGTTACTAACAAATCTCCTTCCATTTTATCTACTTCAGATGTGAATGCTAAATTGTGGCACTCAAGGCTTGGCCACATGAGTGAGAAGGGGATGTCAATTCTTAAGTCTAAAAGTATGCTTTCAGATTTGAAAAGTATGGATCTAGAATTTTGTGAGCATTGTGTATTTGGAAAACAGAAAAGGGTTAGTTTTCTCAAGACTGGGTCTACTAAGAAAAAGTAGAAGTTGCAGCTTGTTCACACAAACGTGTGGGGACCGGCTCAGGTAGCCTCTATTGGAGGATCACGTTACTATGTTACATTCATATATGATGCTACAAGAAAGGTATGGATCTACTGTATTAAAAAGAAATTTGATGTTTTTGAAACTTTTAAGATTTGGAAAGCTATGGTTGAGAATGAAACAGGCAGAAGATTAAAGTGCTTGAGATCTGACAATGGCGGTGAGTTCTGCAGTCTTAAGTTTAACTAGTATTGTTACACTCACGAAATCCATAGGCAAATGACAGTTCCAAGGACACCTCAGCAGAATGGTATTGCTGAAAGGATGAATAGAACAATTATGGAGCGTGTAAGATGTATGAGATTGCATGTTGGGTTGCCCTTAGAGTTTTGGGCAGAAGCAGTTGACACCGCAATGTACCTGATTAACAGAGGACTCTCTACAGCTCTGGATGGTGGAATTTTAGAAGAGGCATGGACAGGTAAAAAGGTAGATCTCTCATATCTCAAAGTTTTTGGTTGTGAAGCCTTTGTGCACGTAGATAAGGAAAATAGAAAGAAGCTTGATGCTAAGTCTATGAGGTGCACGTTTATTGGCTATGGCTCAGATGATTTTGGTTTCAGATTTTGGAATCTAGGAACTAACAAGGTAATCAGGAGCCGTGATGTTGTTTTCAATGAAAGAGTGATGTATAGTGATCAGATAATGAAGCTGGATCAATCTGGGCAGAGCAATGGAGCATTGGATGAAGTTATGGTCCAATATGAGCTCATGGGAAAAAGAAATAATCACTTACAGGAAAACACAGAGACCGACGTTGGCAGGTTAGGAATCAGCGTCGGCAGTACAGAAACTGATGTCGGTCATACAAAGACTGACGTTGACAGATCAGGCACCGATGTCGGTGAGGAAGAACTGACGTCGGCCAGTAATAGGTCTACAGGTGGCCGAGGTCGGTCACTGTCAGAAAATTTGGGTGGACAGCGTGTTGAGAATGAGTCCATGACACCCATCAGGAGGTCTGAAAGGGTAAGTAAGCCTCCTATTAGATATTCTCCTTCCTTATATTATTTATTGCTAACTGATGGTGGAGAACCAGAGAGTTTTGAAGAAGCATTACAGGTGGAGTCCAGGAGTAAGTGGGAGCGTGGCATGGTTGAGGAGATGGAGTCCTTAAGAGAGAACCAAACATGGGATTTGGTTGAATTGCCAACTGGTAAGAGAACACTAAAGAACAGATGGACCTACAGGTTAAAGGAATGTGAGGATGGACAGATGAGATATAAGGCTAGATTGGTTGTGAAAAGATTTGCATAAAAGCCAGGTATTGACTTTGGTGAGATTTTTTCTCCTGTTGTTAAGATGACTTCTATAAGGGTTGTATTGTCTTTGGTTGCTTTTGAGGATTTGTATCTTGAGTAGCTAGATGTTAAGATAGCGTTTCTTCATGGAGATTTGGATGAGAAAATATACATGGAACAGCCAGAAGGATTTGAGGTCAAGGGTAAGGAGAAGTTAGTGTGCAGGTTGAAGAAAAGCTTGTATGGCCTCAAGCAAGCTCCTAGGCAATGGTATTTGAAATTTGACAAGTTTATGACTGAGCATGGCTACAGTAGATGTCAATCTGACCATTGTGTATATTTTAAGAGATTTGATAACAGTAGATATATTATTCTATTATTGTATGTAGATGATATGCTGGTTGCAGGATCTCACATGCAGGATATCTCTGAGCTTAAGGTGAAACTAGCTCAAACGTTTGCTATGAAGGATTTGGGAGCAGTTAAGAAAATCTTTGGCATGAGCATTAAGAGGGATAGGAAAAATCACAGGTTGATATTGTCTCAAGAGGATTATGTGGACAAGGTGTTGAAACGGTTCAATATGCAGGATGCTAAACCAGTAAGCACACCTTTGGCTAGACATTTTAAGTTGAGTAAGGAACAATGTCCTAATTCACATGATGAGGTAGAGTACATGAGTAAGGTTTCATATTCTTTCGCGGTAGGAAGTTTGATGTATGCAATGGTATGTACTAGACCGGATATTGCCCAAGCAGTGGGAGTAGTAAGCAAGTATATGGCCAATCCAGGTAAAGAACATTGGAAAGCAGTTCAATGGATCCTTAGATATCTGAGAGGAACCAACAGTAGACACTTGTGCTATGGAGGTTCAGATACTTCTCTACATGGTTATGTAGATTCAGATATGGCAGGTGATTTGGATGGCAGGAGGAGCACTACAGATTATATTTTTATTGTAGGTGGAACGGCGGTTAGCTGGATATCTAAGTTGCAGAAGGTTGTTGCCTTGTCAACTACAGAAGCAGAGTATATTGCAGCCACAGAAGCTAGCAAGGAGATGATATGGATGACACAGTTCATGGAAGAGCTTGGAAGGAAGCATGGGAGTTGCAGATTGTATTATGACAGTCAGAGTGCAATCTATTTGGCTAAGAACTCAGCCTTTCACTCAAGAACCAAGCACATACAGCTAAGGTACCACTTCATACGGCAGGTATTGGAAGATGGTGAGTTGAAGCTGGAGAAGATCCATACAGACAAGAATCCTGCTGATATGCTAACCAAGCCGATTACTAAGGAGAAGTTGAATCTTCATTCAACTTCTATTGGTCTTCATGATTGAGTTGAAGATGGAGGAGCTAGAAGATGTTGCTGTACAGGTACTGGTGCAGCTGTTTATCTCCAAGTGGGAGATTGTTAGGGTGTGGAGCTAAAAGCTTCACCAAGGAGCAGACTTAAATAGGTTCGGGTCTACATAGACACCGGCGTCGGTCAGGAGCGACCGACGTCGGTCAGTTGTAGTTGCAGAGGCGCCGACATCGGCAGTGGGTCGGCCGGCGACGGTCACAGGCAAACAGGCAGGAACCGACGTCGGTTACTTGTGTGTCCAAAAAATGATTTCTGAGGACAGAAGCCAGTGTTTGCATGATGAGTTTGAGTTGTAGTCTCAAGCTCGCGTCTCTACTATTAGCAATATTATTTTTAGAGCCCTTGTTCAAGTGGCTTAACTGTTTGTTGTAAGAGCATGCTCAAGTTTCCTAATTCTATATGTAGGAAAGATCTTCTTAGCTTAGTGTGGTGAGTATGAGTAGAACATTGTGAACGTTTGAAAGACAGTACTGAGTTGCATCAATTCAAGTTGTTGGATTTGAGTGTACTTGAGAGAGAGCTCTTGAGGAATAGAGATCTAGTGAAAGATCTTGTGTGCATCTGAGAGAGGTGTGGAAGAACAAAGTTTCTTCAATTGTATTCCTATTGTAAAGAGTTTTAATACAAGTTTTCAGGGTGTTTTATTGTATCTCTTGTTCTGTGCTATTTATCATTCTAGTTACTTATCTATCTGATTTATTTTTGCGTTTATTGCTTTCACAAGTGTAATCCATTGTTGGTTGATCCCCAACAATCAAATACTTCTCTTTTACTTCTAACTTCATCCTGATAATCTAGAAAACTGATATTGGAGTCACCAGCTAATTCTTCTTCTTATTATATAAAGAGATTAACATCATCTTGTTGGTTCAACTCAGGTTGGAATGAGAAATCATGTTCAGCTTCAAAATAACCAACTGTTGAATTAGCAAGTGATGCTTCAATAGAAAATTTTTCATGTGGGGGAGGGAGACGATTTGGTTGCCCTTAATTTTTTGCAGCATTGCCTTGATATGACTAATTGAGAAACGTCCTTTGTGGCATATCCTGATAAGAAAGAGCAGACATATTGAGCCATTTGTCTTTTCAAATCTAGCAATTTATTCATCAATTTTTGCACCATAGGATCTGTGGTGCTCGTAGAAGAACTTTCAACGGATGAAAAAAATTTATTTTTATTAGAGTCTTTTTTGATCTTACATGTCAAGATAAGATCATCCTCAATCTCAGTAGCTAAATTTTGAGCTACAGTGAGATCCATAAGACTGGCCCACCTCAGCAGGAAGCTTACTTCAGGAAGTTGCGAGTTGATGAAAAAGCACTTGAGGTTTTTTAGCGTTAGTTGAGTGATCGTAAAAATTTAGTTCCTCAACTTATTGAATTTTGCTATGAAATCCCTCATAGGCTCATGAGGTTCTTTCTTCATTTACGTAAGTTGAGCCAACAAGGCATGTGCGTCTTCAGCGAGTTTAAACTTAGTCTCAAACTTAGCTTTGAGCATAGTCTAGTCAGTTATAGTTTGAGCTTGAAGGTGGTAAAACTAATTCGCGACAGCGCCTTGCAAAGTTTTTATAAAAAATCTCACTGTTACATCTTCGTATTCCACACCTATCACACCACATGCTATATAGAAGGCAATAATATGCTCATCAAGATGAACCTTCCCATCACCATAAAATTTAAGGAAATTCTTTCTCTAATTATGAGGTAGTTCATGTAAAGGTGGGGCCAGATTGAGAGGGCCAAAGGAGTTGCCCCAAGGACCTTGGGCCATTGTGATATGATAATTGAATGGCGGGATAACAAATCTTAGTGGGTTCAATATAGACAAAACCATATTAGTACTAAGACTAGAAGCTTCACCAGGTATAGGAGATTTGATCTTGGTAGGAGGGAAACTTCTAGTTCACTGAAGGTGAGATGGCGGAGAAAAAATCTCAAAGTTAGATCATCACACCAACTCAAATACAGGATCAACAATACCTTGAGCTCTCTGGCTTCATGTGTACTATGGATCTGTCAGAGTGTAAAATGAAAAAAGAATTGAAAATGCTTCAAGTTGAAGCTTGAGGCTTCAAAATGCATGTTTGCTCCCTAGCAGAGTCACTAAAAGTTGTTGGGTGAATATTTTGTTGTCAGCTAATTGATGGCAAAATAGGTATATTGACCACAGTATAAGGAGATTCATACGGAAAAAAGTGTGAGTTTACCACATCCTAATGAGATAAATCTCTCCTCTCATTAAGGGGAGGTTCCCTATAAATCACTTATATATATATATATATATATATATATATATATATATATATATATATATATATATATATATATATATATATATATATATATATATATATATATATATATATAAACAGAAAATAATACTCAGGATAGGATAACACCATCCATCTCTCTTTTTTTAGAGATAATGTTCATAGAGTAAAAGAGAAATCCTGATTGATGACTGAAAGCATTCCTCTTCCTTCAGAAATGGTATTCATTAAATAGCAAAAAATCTTCTCGAGTAGTAACTAGGTCGATGAGAAACTCATGAAAGCGCAAAGTATTTCATTGCTTCTCTCACTAATTCGAAGCATACGTAACAGTAGAGTGAAGTAAAGCTCAAAGTCTTCACCTAAAACTACAACAGATAACAAGATCACAAAAGATAAAAGCAGTTCAAAGTCTTTCTGATATATTTAAAAATGTCTCTAGATAATTTCCACATACACTTTGCTTATTTAAACAAATAGATGAGAGATTATTAGGAAAGAGAACATAAGAATGATCTCATAAATAACACAAACTATTTCAACACAGTCTGAAAATAACCTGCTTCTCATTCATTCAAGAAAATTTAATTTAAAAGCTAAGATCAAAGTCTCAAGAAGTATCTCAATTTAGGTAGAGTTTTTGCTCTCAATTATCTAGAGATCCATTACAAAAGAAGCTCCCTATATATATAGGTAAAAAACCTTCAAAATTGAAAAAAGACTTAAATATTAAAAACCTAGTCAAAGATGAGTCACCATTGACTTTGGAACTTTTCTAAATTTTTACATGTAATTACATATTACAAAAGTATATGTGAAAATGTCTTAAGTCAATTACAAAGTACATGAGAAGAATGGAGTATGGAAGAATAGTTCAACTTTTGTCGCTAGACTTCTTCAGATGAGCATCATACATGGCAATAGATGCCTGTATTCTGATACTGTCTGGTGCAATAGTACTTTTAAAGATAATCTTAGCTCTAGCCGTAACATCTCTCACTACTGTGATTGACTTGGCATGACTGGTTAACCTGATTCTCAGATTGTCCAGAGTTAACTGATTATCTAAAATACTATCCATAGAAGTCATTGAGAATGTATTTTCCTCAAATTCTCTTCGGATCATACCTTCGAACTCCTGAATCATTTCCTCTATTCAAATGAATTGGTTGTCTCAAGAGGTGATTTTGCAAGGCAACTCCTCTAATTTGTTCAATAGACTGGTGTCATTTTCTTCACTGACATCCTTAAAAAATTTGAGGTCGTTGATCAGTTCCTTAAGTACCCAAATATTATATATCAGTGATTATTTGATTTCAATATAATAATCTCTATCAGCAATGATGTCGATTGATACTAAGGTACATTTTTTCAGTGCTTTTATTTCTGTCCACTTGCTAAGATATTTATTTGTGCTGCCAATTCTTGAGAAATAATAGAGATAAGGGCTTTTAACTCTGTTCTCATTTTTTTCATTTTACCTGTATTCTCGACCACCTCTATAAACAAAGAAATCCCTTGTGCATGCATCTTATCTATGTAATCTTCAATTACTTTTCCTTTCAGATAGGTCTTCTTTGCTTTTTGGATTACAGGATCATCTACAGATAAAGCCTATAGAGTTACCACTTTTAGGGAAAAAATGAATCTTCTGATTATCGTGATCAATTTTTCTACCTTTGCTTTGTAATGATCTTTCATCTCTCTCTCTGTCAAATTTCTAGACCATGATATCCATTGCAAATTGCTCTTGGCACCCTCGTGAGTTATTTTCTCTAGCTCAACTCGAGAAATAGAGTAGCTGCTCATATCAAAAAAATTAAGGGTTGCATCTTGTGGGGGTTTGGCTATCTCCAAAAATTTGTGCCCCTTATCTCCAATCATTTTTGAAAGGATTTTTGGCTTCTTGGGGGTCTTAGTTTTCACTGGCACTATTTTACCAAAATCAAAGTCATTTGGAGAGATGGCTTTCTTTTTTCTTTTGGGTGTGAAAATCGACAACCAGGGTGGGAGAGTAGAAGCACTTACAGTAGCAACAATCCATGTAGTTAGTGTCACTGAGGTAATATCTGCATTGCTGGTGGGAACAATAAGCGAAGTGAGCATAGTATCAAGAAAAATTGCATCGGCCACTGACTGGTCAAAAATGGAACTATCAGTGATGTTGAAAAAAAGAGATGAAAGACTGGAGATGGATCCTAATGATCGAAGAACATCTCTAGAAGCACCTTGAGGGTCACCAAAAATAACTTTAGAAGGAGAGGCAGCTCCAGAGGAGGGAATACTGATGGGAGAAATGGGTGAAGGAGATAGAGATTTTATCCCCTGTTGATCTGTAGGCTTGTTATCTATTTTCATCTATTCTGTTGCTTGTTCTTGGGCACTTTATTTCTCAACCTCCATATTTGTTGTCTCTGATTCTTTCTCAACAACCTTTAGTTTCTTAGACACAAAGATGATCCTAGGCTTGTGGGGCCTAGAAGGAGAAGGAACATCACTTTTATTCTTTATCCTATTTTTTTCTCCTTCTTGTCTCCTCTTAAAATTCAGCCTCTGATCCCATGATGAATTCTTTTAATGTGATCCCATTATTTGCTAACCAATCATTGGTGTTAGCCAATATTGGTTCAAATCTCATCCTCAAAGAGGTCAACTCTTTTTGAGACCATTGAATTGAAAGAAGAGGAGAGTTAGCGACTTGTTTAGCAAGATACCTGTTATTGACTAGATCTTTGTCATCTACTAGGTTTGGAGAAATATCAGCGAGCCCTAGATACTTGATTTATTCTAGGGACAGTCTGTTGTAGTCCATCCTCCTAATATCTTTTATTGTTCTTAAATCTATCAAGACGTCTTCAATCATGGGCTCATGGAACTGAGTCTTTCTCTTGATCATGTCTTTAACACATTTATAATCAAATTTAGGCCTTCTTTTGAAATTCTTCATAGTGACAAGCTGCATTTCGATCTCCATTGCCCTTGCTTTTGTAGTGGTCAACACTGAGTACCTATCAATTTCAATGGAGAACCTGAAGCCTAGTTTTTTAAGTTCTATCTGCTTATTGTGTACAATAATAATTTGTCTACATAACTCCATCAAGATTAATTTATCAGATAAAAATTTAGGGAGCATATAGGGATAGCCTTGAAAAAAGCCAACCCGTAGATAGCAAAAAGTAGAAAACTGTAAGAACATACAGCTGAAGTCATTGATAATAGTCTAGGTTTCATCTAATACTTTCTTTTGCTCTAATTGAGAGTTGAAAAGATACAAAAATATCATGAAGAAGACATCATTTACCCTCTTAAAGTGATGGATTGATCCCTTTAATATTAGCTGAGGGTAATATTGATATACAAGAGTGGTTTTTCTATCTCTCTCTGACGTCAAACCTAGAAAGGTTCTCATTGAAGCTGTAATATACACTAAGTACAAAGTCATATAAAACTTTGAGGTAGTAGACACTTTTGTCAATTGGTCATGTAGAGCATTGCTGATCTGTTCACCCTAAAAGATGACTTGTTTTCCTTAGATAATTATCTTGATGAAGGGATACATCCATTCATAAAATTGAGAAGAGGGTAAACCTCGTACTCTGCTGAGAAGAGTAATTAAGTCACCAACTTTCTATATAAAGTCACTTCTCAAAACGTTTTGTGGCCATCTTGATAAGTTAGCTCTAAGAGTCTTCAGCCATCTATTGTTGATAATCTTCTTCGCCTTCTCAGGATCTTTGTTGTATTCTTTTTGTGCCTCAATGAAGTCAATCTTTAATACTTTGGTAACAGGTAGGCACATGAAAACTTTATCGATGAACTTGAGGTCCAATCGAATTACTACATTGCCACCAGCATCTGACACAGGTCTGGTCTCTTTATTGTAGAATTGGGCACATTGGAGGATGAACTCTGTGTGATGGGCTGCCATAAGGAAAGAGAAGACTAGATGGATGTTGATTTCAATTATCCTCTTCATTTCAAAGCTTGAATTTTTTGCCTTGGTCCTCTCCACAAACTCAGCCATATCTACGTGGCTGATCTATGTGTCCTTAATATCATCGACATTAGAAGTGATTGAGATGATTAGAAAAACACCTTGATATTGATACTTCATTGCCTTTGACTTCTTTGGAGAAGTTTCAGTCATTAGAATGAGCCTTTGTCAAAAGTACGTCGATGAAAAAAGATCTCGAGGAGGAACTGCGATAAGAGTCATGATCGTGCAATTAAGAAAAAATTAAAAATTTGAGAAAATTGCATGTTGGGTGATAATGACTAGGGAAATGTGCTTGAAAGGGTTGAGGCGACAGCAAGTCAAAAAATGGAAGGAAAGGGGAGCAGGCTCAAAAAATAGAAAAAACAAAAAAAAATTAGAGTTAAGAAAAATGGAGAGAAGGTATGCAGGGACATAAAAAATTGCTGCCCTTGCATGTAGAATAAGTTTCTTATGCATAGGCAACAAAAATTTCTACTTGTGCACGTTGATTACAAAGGAGGATGCATCAGCGGTAAAAATCACCATCGATGCATGTTGAAGGGATTGAATGTGTAAGGGTGGCAAAAATCACCACCCTTGCACCTGGTAGAGAAGTCAGGTGCATTGGCGATAATTTTTGCCACCTCTACATAAGGTCAGATTGCATCAGTGGTAAAAATTACTACCAGTGCACCTGAGTGAAGGTGGGGAATGTGTTAAGGCAGCAAAATTTTTCGCCCTTCCACATGGTAGGGAAATGAGTCTGTAAATGTGGTAAATTTCACCACCGTCACACTCGTTGGTTGGAAAAATGTGAGGGTGGCAAAATTCATCGCCCTTACAGGGTTGGAATGGTCCTCAAGTTTTCTAAGGGTAGTGGATTTTGCCACCTTCACACTGGTTGAACGGGCAATGGGGAATAGATCGAAGAAGTGGGGGAAGATTCTGACGAGGTCGAATGGGAAAATGAGGAAGGGGAAGAAGAAGAGAAGAGAAAGTAAACCTAGAAAATAATGAAAGAAAAATAACTTTAAAAAGAGAGGAAAAACAAAATAAAAACAAAAAAAACCCTACCTAAAGAACAACATGAAATGTGCCTCGAATCTGGTGAAAATGTGCTTCCTCTTGCTTGCTTGATCATCTAGAGGCAGAGAGCAGGAGAAGGAATAGAAGAATGAGGTGAAATGGGGCAAAAAGAGATTAAATGGGGGTGAAAATCACCCCCAATCACTCGATGCATGCGGCCATAAATGTTACACGTGAAAATTGAGGTCGTGCAGGGGCGGCAAAAATCACCGCTCTTGCACGGGAGGCATCAAAAGATGCAAGGGTGGCAAATTTTGCCGCTCTTGCATGATGGATGCAAGGGTGGAGAATTTTTCCGCCTTTGCATGGAAAATGCAAAGCAAATGTAGTGGCAGAAAAAAATGCCGCCCTTGCATGGAAACGCAAATAAATACTAACTCTGAGAAATAGGAGAAAATGGTCATCTGGTCGCATCAAGATGGTTACAATTTTCACATTTTTGGGAAAACATAACAAGGAAACTTCATGGACTTCAAATGTTGCCAGTTGATCAAACACAAGAACAAGAAAAACTTTCCTCAAAAAATGAACTTAGAGATAAAAACATGAAACAGACAAGTTTTACAGGGGTTGTTCTAAAAATGAGCGAAAGCTATTTTTGGGAACAACACAATATTTACTAATGTAGATTGGGTAGGTAGCATTAATGATAGAAAGAGTACAAGTGGTGATACATTCTTTTTTGGAAAAAGTCTTATGTCATGGTTGAGTAAGAAACAACCATAAATTTCTTTCTCCATAGCTAAAGCTGAGTACATAGCAAGAACATCATGTTGTACACAAGTTTTATGGATGAAACAGACCTAGAGTGACCTTAATATTAAGAATGACAGTGTAATTTTTATATTTTGTGATAATATCAATGCCATTAACATCTCTAAGAATACAGTCATGCATTTCAGGACAACATATTCCAATCAAGTATTATTTTTTAAAGTAACTAATCAGATTATCAAACTAGAGTATGTCACCACAAAATAACAAGTTGCAGACATTTTTATAAAACCTCTTTTAAAGGCAACATTTGAGTTCTTAAAATAGGAATTGGAAGTAATTCCTTAATCGATCAGTCACTAAGAAAGATATGAAATGGGGGGAGCTAACTTTTGGGTATCTTTTAGTTCTAAGGATCAAGAGACAAGTGTCTATGATAATCAAATAATGTTCAAGTGGCAGTGAGTAGTATCTGAAAAAATTTTAAGGAGAAGTTTATGTAATTCTTAATAATAAAATGAAGATGAATATATATATATATATATATATATATATATATATTTAAAATCTTGGTAATCTTTTTTAACGTGACCAGTGGCGCTGGCTAGACACGCCTAAACCGGTACCATGGGGCAGGGGGAGACTAGAACTTGAGACCAGCAGAGCTGCAGCGAAAATACTTAGCCAACCAGGCTAGGGCCCTTGCCCAAAATGAAGATGAATATTATTAGTTCTAAATAAACAACATTTTTTTTAGAATCAAATATATTTCAGGTTGTATAGTCCTTTGCCTTTGATGTCAAAGGGAGAGATTCTGCAAGCTAGGGGAGAATTAGCAAGCCAACTATTTTCAAAGAGAAATAGTGCAACAATAGACATAGATAATAGAGTAAATTGAAGTCATATTCTAGTATAAATTTATGTTTATTGAATGATAAAATATGCATATATCATCATCTTGTAAAGGTTTGCCATCAATGACAAAGGGGAAGTTTGTTGAGATATTATCATTGATGTCAAAAGGTTTGTTATTTAGTAAATAATATAGTCATTGATGTCAAGAAATTTCTGTGAGTAACTATAAATTACATCAAGTTTGCTACAAATTACATCAAACATGCTACAGGCTGTATCAGGGGTATTATAGACTATATTAGAATTGCTACGAACAGTATCAAAGTTACTACAGACTGCATCAAAATTACTATAGAGTACATCATAATTACTACAGACTACATCAGACTTACTATGAATTACACCATGCTTGCTATAAATTGCATCAAGGGTGCTAAAAATTGTATTAGAGCTACTATGAATTGCATCAATACTACTACCAACTTTATCAAACTGACACTAAATGTATTCTAATGATTTCTTGGTCTATTCTAGCTTCATTTCACTTAGATCGACCTGTGTGAGTGAGATTTTATATAAGCTAATGCAAATTATGTTTTAAAAAGAGAATAAATCATTAGATATCTGACTATAGAGTTTTGTTTGGTTGACTTTCAAGAGGTTGTTGATGAATGTCTTGTATATAAGCAAGATCAAATTGTCATTTTGGAAGTAAGTTGAATAAGGATGAATATATAAATTCGTTAAGGAGCAAAATATAGTTCTATTGAGGAACAGAGGGTCAGAGAGGCATGAGTATAAGATCATCAAATGATTCATATATAATCAGATGAAAAGAGATGAGAAGAGAAGGAAAAGAGGACATAGTCTTTAAAAATAAAGAGCAAAGAGATAGAGATCCTAATGTGTCTATTTGATTGATAAGCTAAAAAATAAAAAAATAAATATGAGGTTGATAAATAGAGTACAATTATACCATCATTTATTGACAAAATCAATTGAGAAATGTGGATGATCTGAAGTAGCTGAGTTGGTGCTTGGCAAAGGGGGTTGAAGCCTGCTGTAGATTAGCATCTACAAATCAAAGAGTTGGTGCTTCTTAGCAAGTCGGTGCTTGAAAAATCATTTTGTCAAGTTGGTGCCTGAAAATTTTGGGTTAGTGCCTCAAGTTAAGTGGGTACTCAACAATCTTGGTGACTCATTGTATATCTAATTTAGGATAAGTAGTCCATGCAATGATCACTATAGATTTTCTTATTTTTAAGAGTTTCTCACCTATATATGTGTTGTGTCTTTATGGTTTTTATTGTAGTTTGATTACTCTATGGATTTTGTATTAATTCTTGACTAATAAACTAAAAAAATAGAAGAAAGTTTTACAGATTTTATTGATTCACCCCCTTCAGTGGTTGTGCTTCCAATAAAATATCAAACAGAGTAAGATATCCCCTACCTCACTACCCTGTCAGTTCTTCTGATTCATAAAAAATAAGTGATGTCTAATTTTGATTTTAAAGAGAATGTCACTCAGGCACTTCTCATTCTCAACTTTATTTTTGAGAACAATAGAAACTAAAAACCTAACCTTAGTTTTACTAAAAGCAAAAATGAGAACAAGAGATATGATATTAAAAATCATAAACTTGAGTTTAATAGAAATCATAATATATGGTAATTTTGGTCATAAAATAATTTTTTTTATAAAAACAAATATAGAGATATTCATAAAACCTTGAAAAATAACAAAGGAAATAAATCTAACCAAAACTATCAAAATAATGAAAATTATAATCAAGATCATAATACTGATATTATTATTTTGTAAGCTATCTGATTTATTTCAAATGAGAATGAATGGATTCTAAATAGTGGTGCATCGCACCATATGACTTTTTTATCTAATATTTTATATGATTCTAGAGATATCTTTGAAAATAGTTATTTAGAATATAATTCATTTTTAGAAGCAACTAATCAAGGAAAAACAAAATTTGTAAATATTTTTATTAATCATGTTTTATATGTACCTAAATTTAAAAATAACTTGTTATCTTGTTCATAATTTATTAATGATAATCTTATTATAACATTAGTTAAAGATAGATGGTCCATTAGAAACTAATTTGGGTATCTGATTGTTGAAGGAATTCAAAAGAATGGTTTATACATTTTCTTTCCTTATTCTACATATTTTATTTCATCGCATAGTAAAAATGAATCTCAATTATGACATGAAATATTAAGACATGTTAATTTTATAAATTTACATGATATGTATACTCATAATATTATTTTTAAAATTTATTTTTTATCTTTTCATCATAAAATTTGTGAGGGTTGTTTACGCGATAAACAATATACTAACCCCTTTCACTAGAATCATGATGCAAATTTCTCACATCTTTCAAAATTAATTCATAGAGATGTTGCAAGACCTCTTGAATTTGTATCTTTTAATGGTTATTTATATGTTGTTACTTTTATAGATGATTATAATATAATGATTTGGTCATATTTCATTAAAAATAAATTATAAGTGTTGTCTAAATTCAAAGAATTTAAAATTATTGTTAAAAATGTTTCTAATTTTTCTATTAAGGGTTTAAGATCTAATAATGGTGTTGAATACATTAATAAAGAGTTTGAATTTTTTTGCTTTAAGTTGTGGTATTAAAAAGGAACTAAAAACTCTTTATTCCCCCTAGGAAAATGGTGTTTTTGAAAGAAAAAATTGCATCATTATTGAGATGCCTAGAACAATGTTGTGTTTCGTAAATATTTTTAAGTTCTTATGGGTCAAAGCCATAAATACTGCTATGCATATTTTGAATAAAATTCCTACTTAATATTTACATTTTCATACATCAAAATACATGTATGCTCATGCAATTTCATTTGCTTTGATAAAACTATTAAGTTGTTACTTTAGAGATATTAACTATATTGATAGTGTCTTATCTACATTGTATTTGTTAGTAAAATTATTTAATTTGATTCTTAAAAAATATTTTTTACAATTATATATATATATATATAATGAGAAATCAAAGAAAATATATAGATATTATGATCATTTTCAATTCATATAAGTTAGCATTGAAATACATTATATGCATGACACCATGCTTAAATATAATGTATTTCAATGCTAACTTATATGAATTGAAAATAATCATAATATCTATATATTTTCTTTGATATATATATATATATATATATATATATATATATATATATATATATATATATATATATATCAAAGAAAATATATAGATATTATGATTATTTTCAATTCATATAAGTTAGCATTGAAATACATTATATTTAAGCATGGTGTCATGCATATAATGTATTTCAATGCTAACTTATATGAATTGAAAATGATCATAATATCTATATATTTTCTTTGATTTCTCATCATATATATATATATATATATATATGATGAGAAATCAAAGAAAATATATAGATATTATGATCATTTTCAATTCATATAAGTTAGCATTGAAATACATTAAATGCATGACACCATGCTTAAATATAATGTATTTCAATGCTAACTTATATGAATTGAAAATAATCATAATATCTATATATTTTCTTTGATATATATATATATATCAAAAAAAATATATAGATATTATGATTATTTTCAATTCATATAAGTTAGCATTGAAATACATTATATGCATGACACCATGCTTAAATTGACAAGATGATCATATTTAGTTATTATAATTGGTAAGAAGATCATGCTCAGTATGTTTGAATCTTTTGTGTTTCAATTATTAAGATGATTTCATTTTATTAGTGGGGAAATTCTAAACTAATATGTTTAGATACTCTCATTTGATTATTTTATCATTTTATTATTTATGCTAACATTTATATGTTTCATTTAATTAAGATATGTTATGAAATGTAAATTATAGATAGAGTTTATATTATTAGCTCTATTTAATTTAATAAGCATTCTATATATACGTCTTTGAAATTATTTGTTTTAATATCATGTCTGTTTGATTGGATGATTGCATATCATGCTTGAATTATCTATATTTGATATATGAGAGGTTATACCTCAATATTTTGTTGAAACATATTAAACTTGCAAAGTTTTGATAAGATTCAAATTATAAAACAAGTTATTTCTAATAAGATATCTAATATTTGGCTAAACTTACTATCATATTATTAATAAATTATTGTATGTGCATCACGTGATAATTGAGGATGCTCATTTTGTTAATATTAGAGATGTTCAATAATAAATTACATATAATAATTTATGTTTTTTCACTAAATTTATGATCAAAGTAGTGAACATGTTTACCTAAAATATGAATTGATTATTTTAAATGTGTTTTACCACAAATAAACATGTCATATTTTATCTTTATGTAATTAGTTTTTGTGATGCTAACTATATTATGCTATCATGAATATTTTTTTGGATGTGTTTAAGTTTTGTGGAGGTGCAGAACACCAAAGAACTAAACATATTAAAGTTCATATGTATTTTATCTAAGAAAAAATCTTTAATGGTGATAAAAATTTATAATTCTGTTATATGGATGAATAAATGGTAGATATATTCACAAAATCAATTAGTGCTACCAAGTTTTGTCAATTTCGTATAATGTTGGGCCTCTCAAAGTTGCCATTGAAAGGGAGTGTTTAAGATAATACCACTTCTTAATGGCCATATATTTCTTCTCCTTCTCTATAATTCTTTTCATTGTAAAGTATTGTAAACTTCATGTGAAAGTTATGTAATTTAAGTAAAAATTCATGTGAAAATTTTATTTTTTTATCTTAATACATTAAAAGCGTATTTTGTAATAGAGGTCCTTATGTTATAAAAGACTCTAAATATGTTTAGTGATTATTCATAAGAAACTATGAGATGTAGTCTCACAATCATTCTAGTTTAAATTTACCTTTAAGTAATTTATGGATTATAATTCTATTTATTTCAAAAAGTGGTGTTTGACATGATGAAGGTTTTGAAATCCTTCAATTGTGTACATAGTATAATTATTTTATAAGGTGAATATGATATTTATCCCTTAGCATTAAGGGGAGCATCACAACATTTAATGACTAATTGGTGCTTCATTCACCCTTAATTTATCTTGATAATTAAATAAATAATAATAATTTATTGTTTATTAATACAAGGTGAAAACCTTGTGAAAATAAATAATTAAATTATATTTGTTTAAAAGTTATCAAAGTAATTAAATGTTTATCGGGTAAAAGATGGGACCATTGATTACAATGATAATCTACCCTCGTAAATATTATAAATAGAATTTATTACTATTATAAAAATATCTTGAACACTTGATGTTTATTATTCTCACAAGCTTTCGTAAAGAATATTTTTTGCATTTATGTGTGAAAAATAAAGGTATTTGAATATTTTAGAGAGGAAGTAGGAAATAGAAGTTTTATATTGGGGTTATAATTAGTTTCTCAACATTGAATATCAATCATGGATCTTTTTACCTCTTGGAGGTTTTTTCACTTTAAATACTATGTCATTTATCAACTATGCTTTGCCTATTTATTTTCACTCTATATCTTGCATATATATTGTTTAATAAATTCTTTCATGGAATCATAACTAGTGGCGTGGGATTAATTGGTAGTCAAGTGGTGATTTATTTTAGAATTAATTTCAATTTTTTTAAGTTTGTAGAGGAGTTGTATGGCCTATGGTCGACCTCTTTCCTGAATAAATCTCAAAATAATTATTTTCTTTCATTTTATACCTAGGTTGTTGCTGGAAGAGGTCAGATCTTGTGTATAAGCCTCTTGGAAGCATATATAGAACTTGATAAGGCTTCCTCAAACACTTATATTTTTTTTCTATGTGTGAGGTGCCATTATGCATCTTGGGAAGTTTTAAAAAAATCATTTCTCAATCAAAATCCATTTTTGAAGATTCTTGTAACTTCAACAGGCAAAGTTAGGGTGATTAAAAAATTTGCAAAGGCTCTAGTGGCCTCTTCTGAGCTCTATGATTTTTTTATTCAGCCATATGGGCAATATAGTACAGCTTGGGTAATTGAAAATATTGGATTTTGTATCAAAAATCAAAATTTGAAGCTCTATTATGCGTTGTTTCAAGTTTTTAGGAAGGTTGGAAAAATTTGGAGGTCTTTGGTGGCTTATATCGTTTTGTGTGAGAACTACTACTTCTACAAGTACATTATTACCATAGACAACTACAAAGACAATTTTCCAAAGATTTTTTTAATACACATATAGTTTATAAAAGTATTTAGAAAACAAATTTATTAAATCTTTGTTTTACAACTCCAATCCCCACTTTGAGAGATAACTAGTTATCCTAAAGTTAAAACTTTTATTTTTTTATTATTTTAAAATTACATGCACGTTATATATATTTTTTATTTAAAAAATCATATATAAAAATATTCAAATTTATATTAGTGAATGTATGTATATTCTTAACTAAGCTCATAGAAGGATTGGTGGCTTGATTTTTGTTAAGAGTTTGTAACTAGGTTGGTCTTGTGTTCAAAACCCCATAAAAACACATTTTTAATCTGTTTTGACTTAATCAAGTTACTTTTTTAAAATATGATTAATTTTTAATTTTATTTTTTGGTTTACATGCCAATTTTATTACGTGTAAACCCCTCTCTCTTGTCGACCTTTTTGAAACATTTGACCTAATCAAAACTTTATCGACCATGGTTGTGTAACCAGTTGATTCCTCAGTTTGGCATGTTCCATATGCATTGGCATGGTCTATTTTTTATTTTGAAATAATAGATTCTACACATTTTTAAATTAGAGTGTTTAAATAGTTATTTTATGTCCACTAATGCTTGATTATTATTTGTTAGTGCTTGATTCTGATAGCTAGTTTTTAAGAGTAATGAAAAACTATACTAACTACAACACCTATGGCACACTTGGATCCATCGAAGTACATGGTCCAAGTATCATCATCAATGTGATATGTAGCAAGATCTTCACAAAAAAGATCATTGATTGGTAATGTGTCAACTAATAGTGTTTTAGCTAGTTGATTAACAATTGATTATCCTTGTAAGGATTATGAGATATGAAATTTAAGTCGGACTCCATGAATAACATTACCCATTTATATATATATGTCCTAAAAAATGTGGTTTTCATATGATAAATATCAGTCGTTCCACCTTTATGATGACATGTATCTTAGTATTAAGCATAAAGTGTCAGTTTTTATGCTACAAAAACAAGGGTTAGGGGTAACTTTTCCCTAGCATTGTAGTTTATTTCATAGTCTACTAGTGTATAATTGATGCAATAAATTATGTTTATATGTGATCATCATCATATTATGCAAATAAATCTCCCAAGTGCATGATTTGTAATAGAAATGTACAACAACAAATGCCTATCTAGTATTGGAGGCATGAGAATAGTGGGTTAAATAGATATTATTTTATTGCATCAATTTTTTTTTGAATAATTCACATCCAATCAAACTTTTTATCTTTATTTACTAAGCATTTGAAAAGTTTCATCTAATTTTTTAACTAATCCACAAAATGTCTTATTTCTTGAATTTGTCATTATAGACATCATAATTATTTTAATATTTTTGGTGGAGATATATCTATAATATCTTTGACCTTCTGTAGATCTACTTATATGCAACTTTGAGATTTGATATAACCCAATAATTTTCCTAAAAATATCCCAAATACACATTTCTTTGGGTTTAAGTGCACATTGTATTTTTTCAAGCATTCAAATATTTGTTGTAAGTCTGTAGCATGATCCTTTCAATGTCTATATTTTTCAAGTCATCAACATAATCTTATTCTTCCATAGTTTTATGTATATAATCATGGAAGATATGTGTCATAACTCTTTAATAAGTGGCCCCTACATTTTTTAATCTGAAATGCATTAATACATAACAAAATGTCCCCTATGTTATGGCTAAATGATGTTTTCTCTTGAACTTCAGGATTAATATTTATTTTGTTGTATTCAACAAAACCATATATAAATAACATCTCATAACCAGTTGTAGAGTCTACAATCATATAGATATTTGGTAGTGGGAAGCCATTTAGGAAAAACCTTATTTAAATCACAGTAGTTTGTACAACATCAAATTTGTCCATTAAACTTGGAAACTAGAACTATATTAGAAACCCACTTGGTATAGTCAAAAAATAAAATAAACCCTACTTCCAAAAGTCTCTAAATTTTGTATTTAACTAATAAATTTATTTTTTCATGCATTTTTATGATTTTTTATTTAACTAGTTGTACATCTAGGTAAAATACAATATTATGCATTGCAACTATAGGGTCAATTCCTTGCATATCTAAGTAACCCTAAGAAAATAACTTTAGGTAATCATGTAAAAAAATTCAAGAATATTTTTCCTTCATCATAATTTAACATGGTTATTATAAGTACTCATATCAAATCTCTATCTATTCCATACTTGGATTCAAAAGTTTCCTCTTTTATCAAAGCTAATCTTTTCTCCACATATGGTGTAGTAGGATTTTTATGTGGGACATATAGCTGGACATCGATATTAGAACTTTCAATCTCTCCAAAATATGCATGGATATTTGTTGTATGAAGAAACCTATTCTTATGATATAAGGGAGATCCTCATATGCCCCTTATATACAAGGGAAAGTGATTTTGATCTACAAATCAATCATATCTCAGAGAAGATAAATTACACTTATCCTTCCACTTGGTACATTTAGACAATCAAGGTCATGATCAAGATGGATCCACTAAACCTAACCAATGGGTCCCTTACCACAATAATATCACTAGAGAGGGTTCCAAAGCCTTTAGTTAAGCAATACCATGTAATAACCCTAGTCAGGTCCTACATGTTCTATATTCACAAGGTAAATATAAAGTAAAGTAAAATCTAACTTAATGCTCATAAAAAATTATGGCACAAAAATGGGGGTAATAAACATGAAAGTAAACATGCATAGAATAATTCTAATTAAGTTATGTATAGATATAACCCTTATGCATGGAGAGAGAAATACATTCAAAATTTTTTACTTGTGTTACTTCTATCTACTAAAATAGAGGAGTAAGAGTTAGAGATTCTTACCTTGAAGATGAACTCGTCGAGAATCTATCTCTCCCTTGGCCAAAGGTGATTTGTAAAAGGTGGTTGTGGTTTTATAAGGATCACTAAGATTAGTCCAAATCATCAAGACTTTTCCATAAGACAAGATTCTTCTCAAATATAAACCTTAATCAATGACTTCTTAAGTAGAATGGTGGAAGCATAGATTGTAAAGAAGCACAAATGAATGATTAACTCTATCTCTCTCTAATAAATAGAGAAAAATATATGTATATATAACTAAATCTAACCATAAACTTTTCTAAAATTTTTAGCTGATAGTGTCAGCCCAATTTGACCCTATATTATTAATTGATAAAATTAAGGTCCCAGTCTGGGTTAGTTGAGGCCAACCTAGACCCATAACGTGATAATATAATTTAAGTACAGAGTCAACCCAGGCTAACATTGTTTTGGTAGATGTCAAAAAGAGTTTTTAATCTTAGATAGGGGTTGTTTAAGGCAATGAATTTCTTGAAGAAGTGTGTAAAAGTGTCAAATCTTAGGTTAGTGTATAGAAGAAGTTTGTATTGGTTACAAGTGGTGGTATAGGGGACAACAATATTGTGAAGCACCAATGGTATTAATCTATTTATTGGTGCACCCATTAAGACATGCACTCAAAGAGATTGAGACTTGATGGGTTCTTACAAGAGAGAGCATAAAATTTTGATAAAATTAAAACTTATTATGTGTATACATATGCTCCACTCGAAGCTCATTGCATGTCCCTTAGGTGTAACATGAGAAGGTACTTCGATAAAAGAACATAACAACACAACGTTGAAGTTAAATAAATTGCATATTTTAAAGCATAAAATAACTGAAAGTAAATGGTTGAAATGAAATAATTGAAAAATTTATGTATGTGTACCTTAATTTACCTTTATCACTGGATGGTAGTCTATTGTGTTTGTATTTTTTATCGTGGAGAGCGTAGAGACTGCTTTGGATGAACCCAAAGATATAAAACTAAAAAGCAAAAATAAATAAATGCAAGAAGGCCAAGATAATTGAAATGTGTAGGCATGATGTACTTAGAAATTTGGTAAGCTAGGGTGATAAATGCTAAGTTAGGACCAAATAGCCAAGTCAAAATTTAGAGTAAATCAAGTAACCAAAAAAACCAAAGCTATTAAATGACCATAAACTCAAACAAGTAAACCTTAAGTAAAAATGGTAAAAAAATCAAGTCAAACTAAAGATACAAGTAAAAATGGTAATTAAACATTAATGTGAAAGTAGTAACAATCTTTACTTAAATAAAGATGAGCAAGAAATAGTAAAACAACATTTATGAGTGAACAATAACAATCTTTACTCAAACATCAATGGAAAAAGTACATGAAAGGGAAAACAACATTAGTGAGTGAGAAGTAACAATCCAACCTCACTCAACAATTAAAAAAATACTAAAAAATAGAAACAAACATAGTTATTTGAAAAAAAGTACAACAAAAATATAGAAATGGATGCAGTTATCTAAAAAAAAGAGGTACAATAAAAATATAGAAACGGATGTAGTTGTCCAAAAAAAAGAAGTGATAACAAAAAGTTTTCAAATAAACCAAGGTAATTATAAAAATGTAAAGCAATAGTATAAATAAGATAATCCATAGTCACTCAATCATACTATTTTATTCTAAGGATAGATAACTAAAATAAAGTAGTTTTAGCATGTTTTTAAGATGTGGAGAAGAAAGAATATAGAAGTGAGGAAATAGATTTAGAATCAAACTTGCTTGCTAAGGGAGGAAATGAAATGGGTGGTGGGGGAGATGAAGGAAAAAATCAAGGTAGAGAAACTCTTTATCAAAGTCAAGACACTTAGATTATGTTTGTCAAAACAAAAGGATGTTCAACATTAAAGAATCTGAAGAACTTATCTTAATCACACAAATATTAGGTCATCAAATGAAGTATGAATATCATCCCATAAAGGATATATGTATGAAAATTAAAATGTACCTACCTTTTGATGCAAATGGCCTCGTTAAAATTGTATTAGTTAGTTAGAAAACATAATACAAACATACTTCTTTACCTCTACTTGTACCAATTGGATCTATCCTTGGCTTGTCTTGCCGTGTTCTTTGACCTTTAGTCTTCAAAGATATTTATCTCTCTCCTAAACCTCTATCTTCTCAAAATTTATTCCCTCCTCTCATTCCATCAATCTTATTCTCCATTGTCATTCTTTTACAACTTACCCAACCATGTTTCTTCTTAGTTTAAGTCTCATTGGTCAATGGGCTCCCTGTTTGATTCAAGCTTTCTCAAACTCTATGATGTTTCTAGACATTAATGTCCTCCTTAAACAATTCCACCTTATCCCTTTTGTCTCACCTTATAACTTAAAATCTCAACCATGAACCTTTACTATTTACTTCCTCTATGACTGTGACCTCTGCTAGCCTTTTTTTAAGGTTTTTATTTTATTCGGACATGTACGATCCTATATAGAAAATTTATGACCATATTCAGGTACCCTCTATCCATTCCTTCCTACTCCAAAAGTTTCTTTGACTCATTCCACCATATGACCTCTCTTTTAGTTAATTTTAGCCTTGGATTCAGCCTATTAGGTCTTATAGGACCCTATTTACACTCAGACTTTCCTAGACCGTACACAGAGGTATAGGATAAAAAAGAAAACTCCCAAATTCTTTAAAGGACCTTAAAATCATTATTTTCACAATGTTTAGATATTTTCCACTAGTTAATTTTCATGTAACATGAAATTAAAATTTAAAACCCTAGAATAAGGTTTCGTGTAGGCTGTGTGACTGGAGAGGGTAAAATTAGGTTTTCAAGTCTCTTTAAAAGGTTTAAAATGACTAAAATTATTTTTTAAGATTTGTATCATCAAAAAATAACTTTTTAAAACATTGATTTCTCCCTTTGAGACTTCAGTTCACATTTTCTACATCATTTTGTAGTGACTGTGTATAACTAACAAGACTGTAAGCTATTGCAAAGAGATATAACATCAATCTAGGGTTCTTGAAAAGGTTTCATACCTATGTAATGGATGCATACACTTCATACAAACCTATTATACCTCTTATAATCATTAAACAACTTCTTTATTGTCTTTATTCAAGTTTTCTCATAAGAATCTTGCTAGACTATGTTACTCATTACATATCGTACAAACCTTCTACTATTTTTTTTCATTCAATAGTATTGAAACAACTTAACACTAATTCAATCACCTATTGAGCATTAAAATGAAATAATTCTCAATGTATACAAGCAATACCTATCAACCTTCCACCCATCTTTACCTTAGTGGATGTCTGTACAGATTTGTAAGGCAAAGAACACAAGAACATAGAGGGCTCTATTGAGACTCATTAGGAATATGTGGTATAACAACAAAGGATAATATAAGAACCTTAAATTCTTGATAAGGAAAGGTTATTACCTCATTAATATAGTTCAAACTCTTTTCTCAAAGTCTTTTCTTGGGCATATGTGTTAGAGGTACAAACCATTGGAAGGGGGTGAATCAATGGTGGCAAACAATCCAATTCAATTTCCAAACCCTTCAAATACTTAAGCATTCAATACAACCATTAATGAAGAATTCAAGATGTTTATATCAATGAATAATAGATAATTCAAGATCACACACAAAACAAGATCTATGTAAGAAACCCTCTTGGGGAATAAAATCCACTCTCAAGCCTGCAAACATATGGACTAATTGTCATATAAATTATTAAAAACATGAGACTTTAGTGGAACACCCATTCCACAAGGAGCACCTACCCTTAGGATGGTCAAGTTTTTCTAAACAAAATTTAATAAAACACCTATTCCATAAGGAACACCTACTCTTAGGATGGTCAAGTCCTTCTAACCAAAATTTAGTGAAACACCTATTCCATAAGGAGCACCTACCCCTAAGATGGTCAAGTCCTTATGACCAGAATTTAGTGAAACACCTATTCCACAAGGAGCACATACCCCTAAGATGGTTAAGTCCTTTTGACATAGATGTTGAGCACCCTAACAACACCTATGATATGAAAATATCTTGAACACTGATTTCCTACCAATCTGATGGAGATAAAATGTATAATATCCCCCTTCACTTCTTCACATAGCCACAAACATCCAAAACCACCTTTTAGATTACTCTACACTTCTCAGAAAAAACTTTGTCACAACCTCAACAACATGACCAAATGGTCATACATAGTCCACACTTTGATCTGCCTCTCAAATCAACCACCAAGCTTACATAGACATCATATATATTTTGTTCACACTCAAGGCATCCAAAACATCCTTTTGGATCACTCTAGACCTCTTCACTCATCCTCAATCTTTAAATCTTCAAGAGCATTATTTTTGACATCAAAATTATGACCTATAGGTCCTACACATAATCATCAACCTGCTTTGCTCTATAACCCATCCACTGGGCACACTCCCTTTCTTATTTACAATGTTAACATTCTCCTCTTATTCAGGTTTCACAAGTCTAGAAATCACCACATTTAATTTCACCTTTTATAGAGCATTCATGATTATCAAATTATTGGCCAACCATTTAGACATGCCTTAACCCTTAAGATGTCTTACATATCTCAATACTATCCTCACAGGTCAACCATAGCAACTATTTGTCACACTTAAGCAACTATGCCTTTTAATTAGGCCTTAATAGCCCTTATAGGTCTCTATTCCCCCATTTATCACTCCATTGAGAAAATGAGAAATACATGACAACTTCCAAATGAATAGGTCCACTCCACATGACCTCTTTGACATCCTTAAATGATTATAGACATCACAACACTCCTATGCTAAAGCTAAATAGACCAATCTTTGTCCTTATACACAAAAACACCATGAATGAACACATAGTCAACTTCTAAGTATTTGTTCATACTGAATATTGATTGGTCAAACCTAAAAAATCTATACAAATTATCGTCAGGTAGTCTACAATATTCTCTAATATCTAAGTCCCTTTGAAACATCCAAATACCATCAAGAACAACTCAAAAAGTCCTTCTCGTGTCACTTATAGAACATGGTCAAGCACACAGTCAATTTTGGAGCTCAATATCTTTGATTGTATAAACATTCAAGCCTTTTATCCAATTTTTATGGATGCTCCTTTGAATCATCTATAATTTTTATTTGTATTTCACCAATAAATTTATCTTGAGTCAAAAATTATAGCTCAAAAACTTAGCACTGGTTTTTCCCTTTACTAAATTTGAATATTCAAATTCCAACAGTCACAGTTAAACATCAAACACTTTGCCATCATCTCATGTCCATATTTTTAACAAATATGCACCATCAATCTCCTTAGATTAGCCTAGTCTTTACCTTTGCTCACTATTAAACATCGAGCACTTCTCATCATCTCGCCACTTCCTGACAATTGGAACAAATGTGCTTCATCAATCTCTTTGAGAGTAGCCTAAACTTTGACCTGCTTAAACATAAGACACTTTGACCTCTTTGAATCAATACACATCATTGATCTACATTTGTATAAACACCCACTCGCCATTAGATCCTTATCTGGTCCTGGTTTTTAACTTCATGTAAATTCAACTAAGTATGGGAACCACTACAATCTACCTAGAAGGCCAACTTTGAACCTTAATAAAATTTATTGCGCTCAATCACATATCCTGAAATTTGAACCATATGATCTACTCACATAAGGGAATCCATCCATGTATCAAGATACTCATATAACTTTCACATGTGCAAAATATTATGCCATCAAACTACTTACTCAGCTCTTATTGAACTTATATATTAAGCTTAGATTCATTTTGCACTGTAGATCTATGATGCAATTAAATGCACATCGTTAGATCTCTTTTGTAAATTTGGATAAGTATAGAAAAATATTACAAACTGCCTAGGAAGCCAACTTTGCACAATTATATCTTTTTCTCTACTCAACCACATGACCTAAAACTTGGACCATAACAACTTGGGACTAATGTGATCACACCCAAATGACCAAATCCCCCTGACTCATCCGTATGTGGCAATGGTGATGTAAGCAAACTCCCTACTCAATTTTTTCTATCATAGAACCAACTATGCTTAGATGAACATAATGAATAACTTGATGAATACCATGCATTTACACAAGCTCTCTAATCATCCTTGACCTATGATAGGACCCCTCATACATGCTCAATACTTCAGATCCATCCTTAATCATGCCAAATCTAAAGATCAACCAAGACTACTCCAAGCATACTAAGATAAACACACTAAACACTTTGTCATTGACACTTAAATTATCAAGACACTTCATCCACTCACCTGGACACCTCTGTGACATCATTGACAACTCTACAACAATCTACCCCTTTGTTATTGATGTCAACACCCATCATACAACTCACCTTCTTTCTCTCTCTTCAAGCACTCTCACAATAGGAACCTTCTCCCCCTTTGACACAATAAAAAAGTGGGCACAAATTTATCTTAAGGACCTAAAAAGACCACCAATAGGAGAGGGCCACCTTATAAAGATGATACAAAATCCCCTTACCTTAAGCTTACATTTTCTTGCCTTGACAACTTATTCTTGCTACATGCCAACACTCTCTTCAACCAAGCACTGCAACCAATGAAGAAAAAACACATAAAATACTAAAATATAATGGAAATTACCAAGAAACATCTATGAGGGACTCCTCGTAATATCTTTAAACCATTGCACCTCTTGAGCATCTTCATATCTCCACACATCATGAAGAACCACCACATAAGCTTACTAGCCTTCTCTTTCAAACCACCTCAGGGATCACCAACAAAACTTCATTCCATCCATCAAATAGGAAACATGCTCTAAACCAACTTGAGAACTTACCTTAAAACACTCATTCCTTTATTTTTTGTAGAAATTGAACAAAAATATCAAATCTTCACACTAGACCTGTCTAGACTCCTTGTAGCCCTACCTAAAACTTGTAGAGCCCATAACTTTTAAGACATATTTTCAAGACCTAAAACTTCATATTTGGAGCACTCTCATATGCCCACTTAAGCACACCAATTTGCATCACCTATATCCTCTTCTATAACATAATTCTTTCATAAATCTACTAGTCAATTAGGCCTCCATTTTGAGAAAAAATTGAATAATTTGAAAACCATAAACCTTCAAATATATGTGAAGCTTGATTTGACAACCCATTTGGCCCATTCAACCTATTAAAATTCCTTAGACCTTAACTCATAAGGCAAATTATTTTTTTAGCATAGCCCAAAACTCTAGAATCTCAAAACAAACAAGGTCAACAAACCTCCTTCTCGTCAACACCCACCTCTGAAACTTCTTGCACACCCAGAAACAACCATCACATACTTTTGGACCAAGATTTGAGCCTTCATACATTTGTGAAACCATACATCTTATAACCCATTTTAGGCCTACTTGCCCTTAAGCCAAAATTGAGAAAACTGAGATCACTCAAAAATCTCCAATGTGGCTTCAACATACCTTCAGTCCACAAAACCACCTAGAGCATGTCACAAAGAAGTGCACAGACCTTTTTGAGCACCAAAATCTTCTTGAAATTCCATTAATCTCATTATGCCACCTAGAAAAATCCATTCTAATCCTGTAGATACTGCATACATAGAAAAAACACCTTATGACATCACTCTAACCTCATTAAAGCACTTCTCCCCTCTTGACACACCAACTCCAACTGGAAATACTCATATCTTGCCTTAGAGGACCACAACAACACTTGCTTCTCCACTTAAAGGAGTTTCTTAAGAAGCATAGATAGAGACCTCCTCTACACTATAATGCTCTTAAAACAAAGTGAATCTAGGAGTGGCCTACATCTCCTTAATAACTACTGGAATCCTTTTGTAACTATAGGACCAATTGTTCTTCTTCTTCTTAGGCTTAAGAGAAACAACTTTCTCATCCACTACAACATTCTCCTTCTCTTTTAATATTGTATTGATAACACGTGGGGATACCATAGATTCATGAGATACCTTTTCAATTGAAGAATCTTCCTTGCAGTTAAGAGCCTCATCAATAGGTATTGACAACTAATGTTCTTTACATGAAACTTGATCACACATAATAGGTTACTTATTAGCATCCAAACATACCTCAAAACTAGCCTTAACCAAAACCTTGGTCTTATCCTTGAGCTTGGTCTCTTCAATCACAACATGAGCAAACAATGAGAGATCTTGGAATTCTCCAAATTCTATAGCATTCTCCACCATAACAAACAGATTACTTGGACCTGCAGACTCATCATGACTCACGCTTACCACCTTTAGTTTCCATGAGTTAACTTGTCTTCTTTATTTCACTCTAGGAACTTGATTAAACCTATTTTGTCTTGTAGGCCTTTTTTTGCAAAATCTAATAATGTGACCTCTCTATTGACAATTAAAGCAAACTATACCTTTTATAAGAAGCTTATCCTACCTTTCTTGATTAGAACAAAATATTTCAATATGTCCATTCTTTTGACAATTGAAATAAACCATTCCTTTTGAAGAAGACTCACCTTGTCTTACCTTATTTGGACAATCCTTAGCAAAATGTTGCTCATCAAGACAATTAAAGTGCTTAACTTTGTTCATACCTTTTGACTAATGACCCCCATCATAGTTCCATGCAAACTCATTTCTAACAGGTCTCTTGCATTCTCTAACTGTATGCCCAAATTGATTATATGTGTAACAATGACCAATGAAACTTCCATACCTCATGGCATTTGGTTGTCTGATCTGATTTGTCTTAACTCTGCCAACACCTTCATTCCTTGATTGATTGTTGACCTTCAAGATTTGATTTACATTATTCTTCATTTTGTCTTAAGTTACATTTTTTGGTTCTTCTTTGTATCCAAGACTAGTTCTATCACTTGCATACTATTTACCACTTAGAATATTGTCTAGATCACTTGAGCTCTTTTCAAATCTCATAAATGATCGCATCTTATTAGATGCCTTTTGTAACTCAACTTTTAATGACTCATTTTAAATTACATACCTTGAACAATCATCTTCTTTAATTTTGAGGCTTGTAAATAGGATTTCCAATTGACAACTGAGATGCTTGACTATATCTTCATGCTCTTTGGTGTCTTCATTCATTATTTCTTCATACACATCAAATTTCTCCTCATGGTCCTTGATTTGTGACTTTATTTTCTTGTTAATCTGCTTCTCAATCTTCAATTCTTCCAAAGCATTCATCAATTCAGTCTCACAATCCACCTCATCTTTATCATCATCTAAATCAATCTAAGTAGACTCATTTTGATATGATCAACTTCCTTCCTCAACCATGAAGAGGGATTTATATTTAATAGGACCATCATCTATATTATCAAATTTAGAATCACTGTCCTCGCTCTCCTCTGATGAGCTGCAATTTTTATTGGTGTAGAGACTCTTCTTGTTCTTGAAGGGCTTTTTCTTGTTGTCATACTTTTCGAATATTTTCTTCTCGTAGCATACTTGTATGTTTTCTTTTATTCATCTTGGTCTTCACCATACTCTTCATCATCATTCCTCTTATGCTTATGAGGGTACTTATTAGCAAAATATCCCACTTCTCCACGATTGAAACATTTGAAGGGTAGTTTACCCTTATATTTTTCTAAGCCTATTTTCAATTTCCTTGTAAACAAAGTAATTATTTTGTCTTCATCAATATCACATATGTCATCCTCCTTGAGTTTCTTACCTTGGAACTTCTTCTTTGGCTTCATTTCTGTCTTGAATGTTGCTTCTTTTTTTGGTGGTATATCATTATTTACTCTCATCTCATAAGCAATAAGGATGCATGTAATTCATCCATCTTCAACTAAGTAAGATCATGACTTTATTCTACAATAGATACTTTAGAGTCAAACTTGAGAAAGAGAGACCTTAATACCTTTTAAAATACAATATCTTTTGTTGTTGTTTGAAACATGCACCCTTGGATGCTCTGAGGTGCGAGGTACTTTGTTGTAAAGTGCTAAGCATGAAGGTCCTGTGTAGGGCATGGGAGGACTCCACACTAGGCACATAAGTATTATGGATTAACTTTACATGCAAGCATCAATTGTCTCATCATAACAATGAAAACATCCCCAAGGTATGGGACCCTTGCGCTCCTTAAGATGAGCCTTTGGAGTAGGTTGGATTCCTTTTACTTTAAGTGCACTTGGTTTAAGATCAACACGTAGGACTAAAGAGTAGAAAGGTAAACTGATACTAATCTAAACCTAAGATATTTGAGAGAAAAGGGAGGGAAAATGTAGGAGATACTGAAAGTAAAAGGCGATGTACCCAGAATAGAGTGAGCACTCCTAGTACCATAAACACTGTGTAAACCTCTGAGAATAAGATAATATCACATAGTTTCTGCTAAGTCACTCTAAATGCATATGTGTTTCACATAAAGGTGTGAGAACAAAATGCAATACTAAGAGGGATGACAAATGATCCACATGTAGCGTCAACACAGACCTGAGTGTACATAAGATACAACCTACAAATGAGCTCTGAGTTTAGTGAGAAGGTATTGGGAATGGGCGGAGATGAGAGGGGTGAATAATACCCATAGATAAAGATAAAAAAATAGAGTAGTACATAGATCATCTGAATAATGAAAAGATGTGAACTTAATTCTCATTAGCATACAAGTTTAGCCAATACAAGTGCTTATAAAGGGCAAATTCTAGCAATGTGAGGTTACTAAAAACATGTCAAGCCTTTTACAAGTGAAAGACTAGGATTTTATAGTGAACAAGTCAATTTTACAATTAATGTGCCACTTGGGGGTGCCAAATGCAACATTTAATCCTTTACGGTGCTATGACCATGTTTCTTTAAGTCTACTTGGTGGTTGGATCTATGGAAGACATCAAGATCACTTTTAGATCCATGTGCATTGAAGAATCAAAGATCTCCCTAATGAAATCAGAGAGTGATGTGAACTCAAGTCTTAAAGTTTGATATCCATTATTGCATTTACTCATTCTGACCATGCCTTGATCTCCTCTCAAATACCTCTAATGACCCTATTTATGTCTGGCTACCACTTGGGTAAGTGGTGCTTTCTTGATTGGTCTCACATACAACTCCACAAAGATGATACGTGTCACTTTGGTGGGCTCTTAGAGGAGTCTTTTGGGTTATTGGATAGGAGTAGCATGGGCATGACATGTAGATGGTTGGTACTGCTTAATTTTTTTCAAAAAGGGGCTAGCCTCCAACTAGCATCGAGTCACCATGTGGAGAGCTAACACTTCTCCTAGGAAACTAAGAACCTTTTATGTTTGGGCAAGTGTCAAGATACCACATGGAGATGGTGGAAGGGAGCCTTTAGATGAAGGTGCATGTGAAGGTTGAAGATCCAAGGTGCTCTCATGAAATTAGTTTCTTCCTATGCTAACCTCTTACTCTACCACCTAGAACCTGTGGGTCTTACATCCTTAAACATGTGCACCTTTTAACCTATGCACCATATAAACCTGCACACAAATACGCATTGGGAGACTTTAGTGAGAGTGAACCATCCTCTCACTCCTGTGCCTTTATCCCAAGCTTAAGCATAGATGGGAAGTGCCTATACACCTTTTTATTGAAGTGTTTGGGTCATCACAGGTGCGTTATCTCTTTTTAAGCCCTGAGAAGCCTTGCACTGATCAAGGTGTGACTTGGAAAGTCAACACTTTTCATGACCTATATGGGCCACTTGCCTGCTAAGTGAGAATCTAGTAGCCTTTAAAGTGATCCATTGGGTTTAGAGTTGTTAAATCTTCAACTTACTTGGCCTCTACCTGAATGAACTGAACTAAGTTATGCCCTCAACAAAACAAAAGGGAAAAGGACAAGCAATAGATGTGCAAAGCAAACTTAGAGAAAGCAAATCTAAACTAAGACTATATAATGTGCACTTAGGCACTTAGGGAAACAAAAATGCAAGCTACTCTAATCTACTATATATAAAATACAACCATGTGCATTTGTCCTCTTGGATCAAAGCAGAAACCTCTTAGGTCCTTTGTATTGCAAAATATCCTATTGTTAATATGTGACAGTTGGAGGCATGATGCCATCTATTTGATGCGAAGGAGGCACTCAAGGATGCTTGTTTATCCAAACTCTCCTTCCATGAATGATTCCACCATGCTACATAAAAGCTATCCTCCTGAATCATTGATGTCTTTGAAGTTAAACTAGTCCTTACCAGAACTTTTGATGCGTAGTTGTACTCTTTGCTTAGGCTGACCCCTCTAAAATGCAAGAGGCTTGTGTTTGATGCTTGGGAAGCTCATAGATCCAATGGGTTTCCTTCATTATTCTCACAGCTATTGATCCAAGTCTAACATGCCTTTTGGAAACCATTCTGTGACATGCCTGAGTGCACAAGGATTGATAACACTCATCACCATTGCTTATTCTGCATTTTCATGTGGCACCTTGGGCTCAACCGGCTAACATTTCTCTATCAATTTGAATGAGTCTTGTGATGACTCATCTGAGCCTAGGTATGCACCTTGCCCTTTCACGATATGTTTTTGAACATGCCTATCAGCATAGATATGGTCATGGGTATGCTCCTAAGAGGATACCAACTTATCTTCCAAGCTTTCATAGAATTCCTCCATCTCATCCCATAAAAAGTCTTCCTCCTGCACCTATAATTGTGCCTATGAGTTCACCTTGGGGTGATCATAGTCACTCTCTTTGAGTGTGAACTCCTTTTTAAGGTTATCCTTTTCTTCAAGGTCTTCTTCCATAGTGCCAAATGATAGCTCATTCACCCAGAATAGGTTGGTCTCGAGACTTTGAATGCACTTTGGAGTGGCACATATCGACTCTTCCTCATTAAGGTCCTCCCCTTCTACCACCACTTCAATCATCTGCTCATCAACCTATTGCTCCATCTGACTGTACCTATCTTTTTCTCATAGTAGGGTTGATTCTTCTAGTGTGGTAGTGCAAAAGGCCAATGACTATCTCCTCATCATATTCACTCAAATTATCCTCCTCATCAGAATGGTCTACACTTGCCTTCCATACAACTAGTCCTCTTTTAAAAATGGAGATAGTGGGAGGGTAAGAGGCTTCAGTTGACACAGAGGATGGGGGATTTACAAGGTTGGGCATTGTGAAGTTGGATGCATTTTCTAAGAAGGCTACCATGACTGCGCTTGAGGCTCCTGAGGAAGGATGGGTTCTTGAGCTAGCACAGGCACATTCTCTTGAATTGACATAGGTATAGGCCTTTTGAAGATTAGTACTTTGAAAGTAGGGGATTTACTTGAAGGCACAATGGAGCTATCCTACCTAAAGCTAGGGACTTTGGGCACAAAATATTTGTGTCTCATAAGTTGGCTCATAGGCATAGGGAGCTTGATTGAAGCTTGGAAAGGAAGGAGTAGGGGCATCTATCTGCACTTCAATTTTTTACATGTGCAAGCAACTGATGCATCTGCTATTTTTTTGTTACAATCTACCTAGCCAAACACTCCTCATCAAATCTATGTTGCTCCATCATCTCTCACTATTGAGTGTGAGCTTGATGATTAATCTCTTCTTATTGTCTACCATACCCTTTCCCTCTTTCCATCTCCCTCATCTATCTTTGGAAATCAAGGTGTATATCAATGACGCTCTTTTGAGGTTGATTAAGAGGGTAGTAATGTTGATTAGGAGCAAGGTAGCTTGCATATGGATGATTAGAAGCATAAGGGTGTTTCCATAGGTGTTGAAGTAGGGAAAGGATACAATCACTCACATGAGCTTGATATGATAAATGGGAAGGTGTGAACATAGCATTTTCATGGAATGGGGCATGAAAAGACATATCTTTAAGCACTTGAACTACTTAAACCAATAGATTTTGGTCATTTAGAGTTGCCAAGTGCTCTATGGAGTCTCTTCAACACTTGATAACTAAGGGTAACACTATTTCCTTATCTTTTATTTAACTTGGTCCCATCGGACATGCCAAAAACTATTATCATTCAAAATGTTTACTAATGAATGCTTAGTGACATAAGGCACTTTATTGTAGGGTGCTAAGTGTGAAGGTCTTATGCAGAGTATGAGAGGACTCAATGCTGGGAATGAAAGTATTATGGCTTAGCTATACATGTGAGCATCAGTTATCTCATTGTAATGATGGGAATTCCCCCAAGGCATGGGACCCTTGTGTTCATTGGGATGAGCCTTCAGAGTATGCCAGATTCCTTCTATTCTAAGTGCACCTAGTTTAAGATTAGTACATAGGCCTAAAGATCAGAAAGATAAACTACCGCTAATCTAAACCTAAGATATTTGAGGGAAAAGAGAGGGAAAAGATAAGAGATGTTGAAAGTAAAAGGAGATGCACTCAGAATAGAGTGAACAGTCCTACTGCCATAAACATAGTGCAAACCTTTGAGAATAAGACAATATCACACATTTTTTTCCAAGTCGCTTTAAATGATTAATTGTTTCACATAGAGGCACATGAACATAATTCAATACTAAGAAGGACAACAAATGGTCTATAGGTAGTGTCAACACAATCCTGAGTGTGCATAGGATATGACCTACAAATGAGCTCCAAGTTCAATGAGGAGGTGATAAGAATGGATGCTAATGAGAGGGGAAAACAATACCCATAGACAAAGATCAAAAAACATAGAGTAGTACATAGATCATTAGAATAATGAAAAGAGGTGAACATAATTCTAATTAGCATACGAGGTTTATCCAATACAAGTGCTCATGGAGGGCAAATTCCAGCAGCGTGAGGCTACTAAAAATATGTTGAACCTTTTACAAGTGAAAGACTATGATATTATAATGAATAAGATGATTTTAAAATTAATGTGCCACTTAGGGGTGGTAGATGAAACATTTAATCCTTTGCAGTGCTATGACCATGCTTCTTGAAGTTTGCTTGGTGGTTGGATCTAGGGGTGACAACAAGATCACTTATGGATCCATGTGTAATGGGGAGTAGAAGATCTTAATAGAATCAAAGAGTGATGTGAGCTTAGGTCTCAAATACTGATAGATGTTCTTGTATTTACTCATTATGACCATGCATTGATCTCCTCTCAACTACCTCCAATGACCCTCTTTATGTTTGGCTACCACTTGGGCAAGAGGTGCTTTCTTGATTGCTCTCGATTATAGCTCCATGAAGATGATACATGTCACTTTGGTGGGATCTCATAGGATTTTTTTGGGTTGTTGGGTAGGAGTAACGTGGGCATGACTTGTGGAGCACTGACACTGCTTAAAATTTTGCAAAAAGGGGCTAGCCTTTGATGAGCACCGAGTCACCACATAGAGGGCTAAAAATTCTCTTGGGCAATTGAGAACCTTTTATGTTTGGGCAAGAATCAGTCTATCACATGGCAATAATGGAAGGAAGTCTTTAGATTAAGGTGTACATGAAGGTTGAAGATCCAAGGTACTCCCATACGATTAGTTGTTTCATGTGCTAAACTCTCTAATTGACCACCTAGAACCTGGGGGTCCTACATCCTTAAACATGTGCACCTTTTAAACTATGCACCACATAATCCTACACATAAGCATGCATTAGGAGCCTTTAGTGAGTACAACCATCCTCTAACTCCTACACAAACCAATGCCTCTATTTCAGGCTTGAACACATATGGGAAGCACCTACACACCTTTTGCTTGAAGTGTTTGGGTCATCACAGGTATGTTATCTCTTTGTAATTTTTGGGAAGCCTTGCACCAATTAGGGGGTGACTTAGAAATTGAATAGCTTATTCAAGATTCTCTCAAATACCTCTAATGATGTTCATAATCTCATCAACTCTCTACAAAAATGATGCCACTAAATTTTCTTCCTTCATCTTAAGACTCTCAAATTATCTTTGTTAAGTTTGCAACATTGCCAAGTTAACCTTCGAATCTCCTTCATAAATAGTCTTTAATTTATCCCACATTTCCTTGGTAGATATGCAATGGATTACTTGGTGTATTAAGTCTCTAAAATACCACAAGTGATATCATTCATTGCCTTAGAATTATTCTCAAATAACTTCTTATTTATAGCACTAGTTAGAGGAATAGTAGGTACATAATAACCATCCACAATATATTGCCAAGTTTTAAACCATAGGGACATAATGTAGGTCATCATCCTTACACTCTAAAAATCATAACTAGATCCATTGAACATCAATGCTTGCTTAGTAGAAAAACCTCCTTGTATTTGATGACTACCCATATTGTACCTTAGATCTCCTTCAAGTTGTCAAGCCTTTACCAAAGGACCTGCTCTGATACCAATTATTAGAGGTACAAACCATTGAGAGGGGGGATGAATTATTGGTGACAAATAATACAATTCAATTTCCAAACCTTTCAAACACTTAGAATTCAACCATTCATGAAGCATTCAAGATATATATATCAATAAATAATAGATAATGCAAGATCACACACACAAAACAAGGTCTATGTGGGAAAGCCTCTTTGGGAATAAAACCCAATCTCAATCCTAAAAACACATGGACTACTTATCTTATAAGTTATTACAAATATGAGACTTTAGTGGAACACCCATTCCAAAAGGAGCACTTACCCCTAGGATGGTCAAGTCTTTCTGACTAGAATTTAGTGAAACCCCTATTCCACAAGGAGACCCTACTCTTAGGATGGTCAAGTCCTAACCAAAATTTAGTGAAATACCTATTCCACAAAGAACACTTGCCCCTAGGATGGTCAATTTCTTCTGACCAAAAATTATTGAAACATTCATTCCATAAGGAGTAACTACCCCTAGGATGGTCAAGTCCTTCTAACCTAAATGTTGAGCACTCTCCCAACACCTATGATATGAACATCTCCTAAACACTGATTTCCTACCAATATGATAGAGATACAATATATATCATCCCCTTTCACTTCTTCACACAACCACAAACATTCGAAACCACCTTTTGGATTACTCTACACTTCTCAACAATAGCTTTGTCACAACCTCAACAACATGACCAAATGGTCATACACATAGTCCACACTCTGATCTTCCTCTCAAATTAAGCACCAAGTTTACATAGACATCATCTATCCTTCAATCACACTCAAGGCATCCAAAACATCCTTTTGGATCACTCTAGACCTCTTCGCTCATCCTCAATATTCAAACCTGAAAGAGTAATATTTATGACATCAAAAATATGACTTATATGTCATATACATAATCATGAACCTACTTTAATCTATAACCCATTCACTGGGCACAATCCCTTTCTTATTTACAACATTTGCACCCTCCTCTTCTTTAGGTCTCACAAGTCTAGAAATCACCATATTTGATTTCACCTTTTATAGAGACTTCATGATTATCAACTTCTTGGTCAGCCATTTAGACATGCCTTAAACCTTAAGACATCTTACATAACTCAATACCATCCTCACAAGTCAACCATAACAATTATGGGTCACACTTAAACAACTATGCCTTTCAATTAGGCCTCAATGGCCCTTATAGGTCTCATGGAGACCTATTCCCCCATTTATCACTCCATTGAACAAATTAGAAACACATTACCACTTATAAATGCATAGGTCCACTCCACATGACCTATTAGACATTCTCAAATGATTACAAACATCACAACACTCCTCTACTAAAGCCAAATAGACCAATCTTTGTCTTTATACACAAAAACACCATGAATGAACACACAATCAAATTTTAATCATTTATTCATACTCAATATGGATTGGTCAAACATCCAAAATCCATATAGATCATTCTTAGGGAGTCTACAACACTCTAATATTTAAGTCCCTTTGAAACATCTAAATACCATCAAGAACAACTCAAAAATCCCTTCTAGGATCACTTATAGAACATGGTCAAACACATAGTCAACTCTAGAGCTCAATATCTCTGACTATACAAATAGTCAAACTTTCTAACCAATTTTTATGGATGCACCTTAGAGTCCTCTATAATTTTTATTTTTACTGCACCAATAAATTCATCCTGGATCAAAAGTTATAGCTCAAAAACTTAGGATTAGTTTTTCTCTTTGCTAAATTTGAATATTCAAATTCCAACAATCAAGTTAAACATCGAACACTTTGCCATCATCTCATGTCCTTGCATATTTTGAAACAATACCCACTATTAATCTCCTTGGATTAGCCTGGTCTTTACCTTTGCTCACTATTAAACATCAAGCACTTCTCATCATCTCACTACTTCCTAACAATTTAGAACAATCATGCTCTGTTGATCTATTTGAGAGTAGCCTAGACTTTAACCTGATTAAACATTAGACATTTTGACCTCTTTGACTCAATATGCATCATTAATCTATATTTGTACGAACACCCTCTCACCATTAAAACCTTATCTAGTCTTGGTCTTTAATTTCGTGCAAATTCAGCTAAGTATGGGAACCACTACAATCTACTTGGAAGGTGAACTTTAAGCCTTAATAACTTTTGTTGCACTTAATCGCATGTCCTAAAATTTGAATCATATGATCTCCTCACATAAGGGGATCCATCCATGTATCAATTTGCTCCTAGAACCTTCATGCATGTGAAATATTATGCTATCAAACTACTTACTTGGCTCTTCTTGAACTTAGTCATTAATCTCATATTCATTTCGCACCATAGATCTGTGATTCAATTAAACACGCATTGTTATATCTCCTTTGAAAATCTGGTTAAGTATGGGAAAATATTCTAAATTGCTTGGGAAGCTAAATTTGCACAATTATATCTTTTACTCTACTTAACTGCATGACCTAAAACTTAGACAATAGCAACTTGGTACTAATGTGATCACACCCATATGACCAACTTCTCATGACTCATCCATATGTGGCAATGATGACATCAACAGATTGCCTACTCAAATTTTTCTATCACAGAACCAACTATGCTTAGATGAACATAATGAAGAACTATATGAATACCATGCACTTCTACCAGCTCTCCAATCATTCTTGACCTCTGATAGGACCCCTCACACATGCTTAATACTTTAGATCCATCCCTAATCATGCTAAAATTGAAGATCAACCAAGCCTACTCCAAACATACTAGGACAAACACACTGCACAATTTGTTATTGACACTTAGACTATCAAGACACTTCATCCACTCACCTAAAAACCTCCATGACATTAATGACAACTCTCTAACAATATTCTCTCTTAATCCTTTCTTTCCTCATAATGTAAACATATAGAGCCTGCAACACCATTTTTTATCTAAGCAACTTCTTCATGACCATTCTTGAATTGTATCACTTAATCTCATTCAACTTAGTATCCTTCAATTGATAACTTACAATCATGTTTACAACCTATAATATCTTTAAGGTCATATGAGGTTATTGAGTCCCTTTGAATAACATACACAGAGTGCAAAATATACACAAAGAAGGCAAAGTTTGTTTCAAAATTGAGACACTTCTTTATTCATCTCTTCTTGGGGTTACATTTGCTTCTCTTTGAATTTTTACCCCTCCAACTCTCTGAATCTCAAAACAACATTCAATACAAGTTCTTTTATTGCAAAAATTGATCCTAACTACTTTGTAACTCCTTCTTAGTATGGTGGGAAGAGTCTCTAAATTACCTTAACCATCTAACAAGTACAAAATAACCTAAAACATTCTTGAAGATTCCTAAGACACAAGGTCATAATATCTTGACCTTTCACCACATCAAAACACTTGAGAAACAATATAAAATTATTCAAATATTTGAATTGGCCCTTTAGACGGGAAAATGCCTAAATGGATCAAATTCAAATTTAACATCATTTTAACACCTAGAAATGATCCATACATACCTAACATGACCCATGATGACTCTCAAAAGACTCAAACATGAGAAATAGACCAATATTTTTAATAAGACATAGATCCCAAGGTCTGTTTGAGACTTTTAGTCCTTATTATTGTTTGCTCAAACTCATTATGGCTCTTCCTTTATTATTCTCTCTCTTGCTCTTGATTTACATCTTCCAATCAATCATGGGCAGTTGATGCTCATTTATTTGCCTCTAAATACCTACACATGAAGCAAACATGTCAATCAAGACCATCTCTTGCTTTGTCTCTTGGAGTTCACATTGTTCTCCTTCAATTTATCTCTTTGGCTGCCAACTCTCCTTCTCCTTGACTTAAGATTGCCTCCAATGAAAACTCAGCTGCCATGATGCTATTCTTGTCTCATATGAAACTCAAATAATCTATTTCTCCCATGATATGCTACCATACATACTCTTCTTCTGATGTATATTCATTTACATCACCTTGCTATCCCATTGGTATCAAGCAATGCACCTTAATCTGCTGCCCTATAAACTCTTCAATCACTTAAAATTTTGATTCTTCTTCCTTATCTACACTTAAACTAATATTGTCCTTTGCAAGGTTCTATTTTTCCTCTTGTTCTCTATGCTTCCCATTCAACCAAAACATTTGCATCTCTTCCTTGAGTTTTTTGCAAAGTAACTTCTTTTGCCATCTTTCCTCTCTCTTTGCTTGCATCCTTATTTTTTTTAGTTGTTGTTTGATTGGCCATTTGAGTGGCTTATTTCTCATCACTCATCCACAACATGGGTTCTCACTCTCTCTCACATGCTCTATCTTGACTAGCAAATCATCCAACTGTTGCCTCATATCTGCCATCTTTTTCTCCATCTTCTTATTGTGATAGCTCTTCCCTCTCATGCCTTATTTTATCTTTTCTCTCTCTTTCCTCATCTTAACTAAGATGTCTATCAACTCTTTGGTCTCATCTAGAACTATTCTTCTTTCTAACAAGCCTTCTCTCACTTGACACATCATGACCTCTCTCTTGGGTCTCTCTATCAATCACTAGTCATAAATTTCCATAGAGGGCTGTACATGTTCGTACTAAAGAAAAACCTTAAAAAAAGGATAGTAGAGGTCATAGTCATAGAGGAAGTAAATAGTAAAGGATCATGGTTGATATTTGAGGTTATAAGGTGAGACAAAAGGGATAAGGTGGACTTGTTTAAAGAGGACATTGACGTCTAGAAACATCACAGAGTCTTAGGAATCTTGAATAAAAAAGGGAGCCCATTGACCAATGATACTTTGAATAAGAAGAAGCATAGTTGGGTAAGTTGTAAAAGAATGACAATGGAGAATAATATTTATGGAATGAGAGGAGGGAAAGCATTGTGAGGAGACAAAGGTTTAGGAGAGAGATAAATAACTTTGAAGACTAAAGGTCAAAGAACACAACAAGACAAGCCAGGGACAAAGCCAATTGGTATAGGTAGAGGTAAATAAGTATGTTTGTATTATATTTTATAACTAATTGATGCAGGTTTAATGAATCCCTTTGTATCACCTTTCCATCATGTGTTTTACCACTCCTCAGGGCCCCTGATAGAGGTGTCAATCTACTTCAAAGATTGGATACTTATGTGAGAAATTAGGTAGCACTATAGATTTATTTGAATTATCCTATTCCAATCTACTGGGATATTACACCCCAATGGACCTCGTCTCTATCATGAGGCCAACTGTGGATTTTGAACTTTGATTGGAGATAAGATATGTGCTATAAATTACATCTTTTGGTGTGATGTTGATTTTTTGACTTTTATGTTACCATTTGATAATTAGCTTTTGTTTTAAATGATTTGGATTTTAAATTTTGATGCCTTTTTCTATTCCTTCTCCATACGGATTCAGAAAACCAAACATGGGTGCTAAAAATTACTATCATTTAAAAACTTGAGACTTGGTTGCTAAGAAAGAGAACTTAGAGAACATGGTGTCTAAGAGTCTTGTTAATTCCATGAAATAAAAGTGTTATCTTGACTTCGACCTTGTTTTATCTAAAGTGGAATGAAAGGAAAGGAAATTAAGGGGAATGAACATGAAATAATTGAAATTACTTCAAATCAAAAAAATATGACAAAGGAAAAAGGGAAAAATGATAGGTAAGTATGATTCCTTATCATAAGAATGTATGTAAGTGTAGAGAAATATGCTAACATAGTTTATTGTGTAAATTTTATCTACAAAAGAAATGAAAACCGAAGCTGAAAATATGGGATCACAAACTTGTACCATTTGTTAACATTCTAGAAAAGGAACACCTATTTTAATAAAACTATTTTTAAAATAAAATGGTGATTTTATGAGGAGGTCCTAGTCCTATCCATGGTCTTACACTGCAACTTATAATATAGAAAACCAAGTTGGTGCAACAAAGGCAAAAATGGTATTTGTGAGGAGAGCCTGGTCCTATTCATGGTCTTACACTACAACTCAAAAAAAAAAACCCAAAAGGGTGAAAAAAGTGTGGAAAAAATGGTAAAAAATGATATTTGTTAGGAGGGCTTAGTACTATCCATGGTATTACACTATAACTCATAAAAGAGAAACCCAAGAGGGTGTAAAAAGCATTGAAAAATAAAAAACTTGATATGAAAATCCAATATATGAAAGCGAAAGGAACTCATGATGAAAATCAGGGCCTATCCATGGTATTAAAATGAACTCATGAGAGAAAGAAACCAAAATACCAAGGGAAGGAACTAAGATTTATGTAAAAATAGACTGCTGCAAAGGGTGAGATCCATGTAAAAAGATAAAGAAACGTGAGACAAACATAACAAACAAAACCTATGTTAATGTTTATATCAAATATGAACATGTGAAATATAGTCTATGTGTCTCTATCATGTCCCCCTTTTTGACATGATCACACTTAAGAGTCTTTAGCCTTAAAATTGTTCCCAAAAGGCTAAGGAAAAAGAAGTTGAAATGTTGAAGGTGCACTTGAAGGTACCTTTTATCCTAATTTCTTTTAAGCTGGGGCCTTATTGAGGGTCATGGGCACCTATGGGATAAAAATAAAATTATGGGGATGCCTTGTTAATATTTAAAAATAATTTTTTTTCCTTTACTTGGGCACTCCTTTTGGGGCATTGACTATTAAAGGAATGTGAGGATTCCATTTAAAGGGATATGGAATTGGATATTGAATCTTATGCTCAAGTATGTCAACCTTGAAAAAGTGAATTGAGGATGAAAACCTTAAAATACACAAAGGAATTTGGAGATGAGACCCTCTATTCTTCCATCTAGGACAACTCTACACAAGGGGTATAATTGTACTTCAAAATTAAAATTTGTTAAATTATACCTTCTCCTAAGGTGGTGAGTTGCCTGGGCAAGTGGATTGAGCATTGAGGAGTGGTGGCTTGCTTTTGGAGGTCACTTCCAAAGTGTTTAAGGGTCTTTGAGGGTGGATACTTGCTTTGAGGTATTGAATACCCCATCAAAGGGATCAACTACACTTTTAAACCCTTTCATAGGGTTTTTTATTTTATTTGGAATTTATTGCAGCTAGGTGACTTGCCTATTGAGGTTTTTGAGGGCAAATTCATGCCCTAGATCATAGCTGTAATCTATTAATAATTATTCTATTTGGGTGCTTGTGTTTTGAAGCTCATTATAAGGGCTCGTGAGGATATTTGAAGTTTAAATAATATTAATAATATTTTGCATATTATTTCAACTGGGAGACTCCCTTGGGAAGTCATTTGGAAGGGTTTTGGTGGCCATTCAAGGCCTAATTTACAATATATATTTTTTTATATTTTTACAATAATTTATTTTTATTTTTCCAATAATTACTCATTAGAAATATTCAGTTATTGAGTTGTTTGGTGGCTGAGTTTATCGTACAATTTTTTTAATTTTTAAAATTATTTGAATGATATTATAATGGCAATTTGGCCACTTGCATAGTCTAATTTTATTGGCAATAGTGAGGGTTTCATTAAAATTTAGAATTAGTAAATTCTTACTAGGGTTTGCTTGATAACCCCATTTGGTCTATCCCAAATTAGGGACATTACAGTGGTATCAGAGTCAATCTCTCAGCTAAACTATGGGATGGACATGCATACATCAAATAATGACATGGAAAGGGGTAGGTTAGAGAGTCTTATTCAAGACTAGGATCAGTTGATAGGGACTATGACCACATGCATTAAAATGGTGAAGGGACACAAAGGGGATCAACCCCTTGGAATGGAGGGCCAACCTTCAATTCATTGGGATATAATGGAACACTATGATGATTATTTGACACAAACCCTCTAGTTTAGAAAAAAAACAAGCTTTAATGAATGGGTAACATAGAAACAAGGAAAGAGGCATCATGGACAAGTGGTTGTGCTTGACGAATTGCGGAATATTTTTTTCCCAACCTTTAATGGGGACCCAAGTACTTCAATTAGAGAATGGGTAGATAAGGTTAGTGAATACCTTAACTTGAGGCCTAGAAGTGAAAGAGAAGATCTAAAGTTTATCATCCAAAATTTGGAAAGGCTTACCCATGATTGGTGACATCTTGGGTGGAGGACACACAGACATGACCTTATTAGAACATATGAGGAATTAGGTGAGTGAATCATTGAACAGTGTGATAAAAAATGTAAACACCTAAAACTGGCCATTAATGACCTTTAACCAGGGTTTTAACCAATTTCTATCAAAAGTGCACAATCTGGCCCAAAACACTAAAACATATTAAATGAGTTGAAATTGATATATCCAAGTACCAATTTTGGCCAGAGTGTCACTAAATGGGGCAATGTAATTTATGAAGCGGCTAACTTTGATCAAATCATTTTGAGTCAAAATGACATTTTCGCACCTAGGTGCTCTGGATTGCTTTTTTCTACCAAATTTTTTGCACAAGATACTTGCCTTTGTTATTTTGTGTTGACAATATCTTAAATGGGATAATGAATCCAACACAAATAACATCACATGTTAATTCCAGTATAGTCAAATTTCAAGCCAATAACAAGACATTTTGACCAATTTGATTAATTTGTGCACCAAGGGCCAAAATTTGCACAAAGTGACTAATCATGCCTAAAGCTAATTGATTCAAATCTTGAGCTTAATTGAGAATTATATAGATTTTTTTTGAATATTTATTTTTAGAAATGAATATTGAATATCTGTATCATCAAATGACATCATTTCTTGAGAAGGCATCCCTAGACCATAAATGCACAAAATATCAGGATTAAACCATCCTATACCTTATTAAGACCTTCCATGCCTTTTTATTACCTCTCTATCCCAAATATTTATGAAGGCATTTATTGATATTTGCCTCAAAAATTGAATGAATTCTTAACCACACATCTTTATCTTGAGATGGATGGTTCAATTTTATTCTGACCATTTTATAAAATCTATAAATAGAAGGCCTTGCCTATTGAATTAAAAAGCTTGGACAATGCAAAGTTATAATGCACAAATAATTCTAAAAGCTATTTCAATTAGTGTTATTGTGCCAAATTGTTCAACCAAGCAAAGCCACAAGCCACATGGTGCCAAGAGGAGATGAAGGTAGCCACAATTCATTGAAGAAGATCTCTTGAAGCACAAGCTGAACAAGCCAAAGAAGGATCCAAGAGAAGGATTTGGTGAGAAATTTGTGTTTTATGTTCATATTTCTTATTTCTCTCTATTTTTAGTTGTGTTCTCAAATGGTTTTTCTTCAATAAGCTCCCCTTAGTGACTAGGTTTAGAGATGTTATGATAGTTAATGTGTTTATTTCATTTTGGAGCTAATACAATACTAACCACCTCTCTTGAGTCAAAATTCTAAACTACATAATGGCATGCTCAGTGGGACAAGATGTATCCCACATATGAAGGAAAGTAAGAGGTAACTTTAAAATTTTAATTTGGATGCTTAAAACTCTTTCTAAGTGATTTTCTAATTGGTTTGAACAGATTTTTATCTTCACAGGTTTACACAGGTAACCGTCGACGGTCAAATGAATCACCGATGGTTGAATAAACCATCGATGGTCATTTTCAACCATCAATGGTCAACTGGAACCATCATCGATCAGGTATAACCATCGGCAGTCATAATCTTTTTCTTAAAAATACAGACCCGAGAGCTAATAGACCATTTTAAAATGCTCGGTTTGGGGTCATAAGGACTCTATTTTTGATGATTTTTTTTAAATCATGTGTTTTCTTCTAAATTTTTAGAATATGATATCGGTTTAGATTCAAGTTGCATATATGTTTCACAAAATTTTGAAAATATCTTTAAATGTTTTTAATCTAACACATTTGCTTTTAGGGTGATGCCTTCGAATCGATAGATTTTTACCCTTCAAGGTGGCTTTTCTCTTTTGATAAAATAACTTCAAAGCTAAAAAACATACTAAATTTTTTTATTATAGGGCCAACTTGAAATTTGTTAAATCATGATTTTTAGACATCTTTTGAATGTTTAAAATGAATTGGGAACCTTATTTAAGGGTTTAATAAAAAATTTTAATGCTTAAGTGAAAGTTTTGGTATTTGTGCTTTCAAAGTTACAACTTAAAACCAAAGGGTCAAAAGAATACCACCCAAATTTTTATTTGGTGTTTCAAATTGAACTCATTTATTTAAGTTTCGTATTCAATAGTTTCTTAACATAGTTTTTGACTGGTAAAAAGATGGATGTTACGTGTATGTTCTTCCATCCATCTTTTCTAAGGAACTTTTGAAATAAAAAATGTCGTCCTTATTGAAAACATGCCTAGTCCAAGACACAAAAAGAATATCGTTTAAAGCACTCATTAAAAACTTACAATATTATTGGGTGATCTTGAGGTGACCAAAAAGTCTTTCTATTTTAAGTCATTTATTTTATGCAAACTTAGCTTACGAGGGGGACTTCATTACCTCCTGTAAGTTCTATAGGGAAGCTTTGATCTAGAGTTTCATTTCTCGGTAATGACTTCATCATTCCCACTAGGATCAAAATTTTGAGCGATTAAACCACCTTCTAGTGTTGGAGTTGCACACGAGATGTATCTGCACTTTGGACATCACACTACACTAAGCAAATGATGGATGTAGTGGTTGTAAAAAGAGCAAGACTTTTTTACAACAAATCAAGTGCAGTGAACACCTAATTAAAGTGTCACTTCTCTTGTTTACTGACGTGAAAGTCGGTAGACATGGAATCTATCTATAAATATTCAAAAAAAAAATTAGTTTAGTCAACCCTACATTGCCATACTCTTTCTAGGATTTAAGGCGATTATACTTAATGTATTTTTGTCACTTTTTTTTATTGCTTGGTATGTTTTGAGACTAAAACTTATTTGTTTATTTATAAACCACGTCCAAACCAATTTTTATTTTTATTTTTTATATGCCACTCTTTTGTTTAAAGAGGCGTTATGCTGACCATTTCACACCACACTTGTGTCTTAAAATTTGGGCTAAACTTGTTTGTGTGTACCATTTGAGTTGAGATAGGTACCATTATGTTTCCCAAAACATGTCAAACTATTTTGCCTTAGAGTCTTTGAAATATAACATTGATCACATCATTCGAGTATGCTTACAGCGTTAGGCTGCTCAATTTGTACAAAACTCATTTGATTTATACCAAAAATCATTGTTCAAAATCAGTCATATATATCATTTGGACCTTGTTTATGCATCGTCATGTTATCCAATCTTGTCTAGCTTGTTTGGTCAAATCCTAGTTTTCAACATTGAGTTTCCAATTAACCTTGTCAAGTTTAGTTTCAAACATTGATTGATTTTTGTTTAGGTCTCAATTCACGGGTTTGATATACAAATTTTTATTTTTTAGTTACATAACTTTAGTTAATTGATTACCCAAATTTGAAGACTATTGATTATTTGTTTGTTTAGAGCCTATCCTCATCATTGTTTGTGTTTTTATTTGAAAAAACACAACTTTTATTTTAAAAAAATTTGCCTTATGACTAATACCAACTGATCATGTTTGTGTTTGATTTTGTGTGTCAGGTCTATGTCAAAGCTATTTTCAAACTTACTAGATTAAATCAAATCATATCATGCCTTTATTTCAAGTCTAGCTTTTGATATAATTTGGCCAAAAAACCTAACACAACTTATTTGAGCCTAGATTTTGACTTTGCATTTGCACAAAAGACCTAGTGACTCTTTTTTCTTTCCTAATTTAGACCTTATTTGGAACACTTTGACCTAAAATTTTGACATATTAGTTTTTATTCAGATGCTTGACCTTTTATATGTATGACATTTGATATTAGACATTTGACGTTAGATTGTTTTATGCTAAGTTTTAACACAAACCATTATGGAGATATAGCTCCATGAGCAAATCATTGTTTGGAGATACAACTCCACCTTTTTGACCAAATTAGACCAAGTTTGAACCATTTATCTTTTGGACATAGTTGTTCAAAGTTTTCAAAACTCTAAGCCTTTTATTTTCAAAGCATTTATTATTAATGAGGATATGTTTAGCTACACTTCTGGTGTAGTCACGTACAATCTAAGTTATGATAGAATGGTCACATAAATTGTGTCTGCTTACGATCCAACTCGAGACCTTGATTGGTATGAAGAGATTTGTGAAGAGAATTTTTTTGAAGACCTAACTACAACTAATGTTGTTTGGGATATGGATCCATACCCTCTTTACAATAATCATTACATAGAACACAGTCAAGAACCAACTTATGATCCAACTCGAGATTGGGATGATATGGTTTAATGATATGGTTTATGAGGACTTAGATGCTTTGGATTGTGCGAGCTACCAAGATCCACAATTCCCCAAACTTATCATTCCAAGACCTCATATTTTAGCTTATGCAAGCAATCAAGCTCCATAATACCATACCATTTCTATACCAAGACTTAATCCTTTGGCTTATGTGAACAACCAAGCCCCGCACCATCCTATTGTTACCATTTCAAGACTTCATCATTTGGTTTGTGTAAGCAATCATGCTCTATAATTCCCTATCATTATCTAACCACCAATAATTCTTCATTCATTACCAATAGTTTCACACTTTAGAAAGCCACAACCAATCTAATCACAACCTCAATCATGCCAATCATTCAAAGACCAAGATGTGTTAAAAATTGGTATCTTCTAACTCATTAGAAACCAAGGCCAAGAGAACCAACCAATTCGAGATGCTTTTGTTGAACCAACCATTTGTGATAAGTCAACTTGTGATGAATCACCTATTGATCCTATACTAGTTGTCAAGGAGTCTCACTCTGATGAGTCAGTCTTTCCTAAGTCACTTCTTAATAATTATAACCACTTTTGGGTAAATCATTATCTTTCCCATATACCTATTTTTTAAAATACTTTTTCTGATAAACCAATCTATAAGGAGTTGTCTCTTGACCTTTTTCCCATCCTAGAGGAGTCCCACTCTGACAAACTAGTCTATATGGAACCAATCATGCCATCATAGGCCATTACTTGTCCAAAACTAAACATTCAACAAGACATCATTGTAATAGATTACCCATCAGATGAAGAATCAGAGTTAGATTCAGTTTTTATTCTTGAACAGATATTGGATTTAACATTAAAATCAAAATTAACATTAGTCTCAACATTAGATTTTGAATCCATTATGTCAGAATCAGATTTGAATACAAAATATATTCACAATTATTACAATATTGGTTGTGCATGCCTTGAATATCAATCTAAATACATTTTTGATCTTTTTACAGTTTTTGAGGATGATTACTTTAGCATTGACACAAGTTCTCCTAGTATCTTCTATGAGGATTGTGCAGCCTTTTCCCATTCCATTACCATTCTACATGCTATTACCACCAACCAATATAGCTATATTATTGACATCCCATCTTACATGAACATTGATTGGGATCGACATAATCATATTTTGTTAAACTACATCCATGGTGACATAACAGTTAAAGAAGAGCAAAGAGACCAAGACCACATTCATGTAGCAGAAGAACACTCTTTTAGCAAATCCTTTTCAAAGGCACTAGGGGATACGCAAAGTTAAAACTCAACATCTTTTAGTGAAACTTTTTTAGAAGCACTAGAAGAAAATCAAAGTAAAATCTAATGTTTATTAGTGAAACCTTCTCGGAGGTGTTATGGGACAATCAAGATAAATTTATTGGTGAAAACTTCTTCAAGGTGCCAATAACTGAGCACAGAATTTATTTACTGCATGATGAAGACAAAATCAAAGATAAAATCAAAATAGTTTCCAATCTACAGCCTAATTAGATAATAGCTACTCTCAAGATCAAATAATAGAAAAACCTAGTGGTCTTATCAAGAGAATAGTCAAAAGTCTTTGACCCTGCCACATCTAAAGTTATGTCAAATCTGGCATCAACAACATTATGTGTGATTGAAAATCCTGATCTTTATTTGTTTCTCTACCATCATTTATTCCATTATCCTCCATTCCATTTCAAAAACAAACCTGCTATCCATCTTTTATCCCTATTTACCACCCATGGTCACACTTTCTTTTGTAGAGGCTAAAAAGATACCTTGTCTTGTCGTTTGAAGGAATCAAAATCAATGACCAACGAAGATCACAATAACATCATTTGTGTCTAAATTTGCACCCAATTCTTGATAGAGCAGCTATTCAGATGAGGCATGGGATGATAATTAACATGATTGATTATTTTAGTTGTATCATTGTTGATTAAGAAGTGCATTTCCAATTTGGTAAGAACATAATCATATGCCATTTTACCATACCTAGGCCAAACATATCAAAAACCAAAAATCATGTAGGCCAAAAACATGTATCATATCATTTTCAGTTGCCGTACCTATTTGTTGTTATCGCATATCCTACCATTTACTCTATCACTTGGGGGAAACCTGCTTACCTTTCTATACAATTAATCAAAACATCATTATCTTAAGCAATACCATACCATCCTATTATACCATTCCTAACTAGACCAAAGCTTATTTTTAGTCATCCTATCCAATCTTATTTTGATCTTGGTTACTTTTGATTTTTCTCACACTTTTTGAGAGGGGATTCTGATCAAGTTTCAATAATAAATCATAATCCATAATTACAATGATAGTCTATGAAAGTAGTGTGACAATTGATCTAAAAAGATATCTTTCATTTTTCATCCTATATCAAGTTTGTTTATGTGAGTTTGATTATAATTGTTTATGGGCAAATCAATGTTTCACTGATTTTGATACTAATTATAACCATTTATGAAGAAATTAGTATCATTGATCTAATTCATTGTATCCTAGTTATAACCACCTATGAAAAAACTAGGGGCAACATTTGTTTATCATGTATTGCCACATCACCTTGTCATTATTGTTTTCATTTGACTGGCAATTTACTGGATTTGAAAACTTATTGGGACCTTATTGGTTTTTCTTCACCTTTTGTGTGGATGTAATTACTTTGACTTGAGATCATTTTATGACTATGTGAGCCATGCTCAATCCATGTTGAGGTCACCTCAGTCCCCCTTTCCATCCGCTCTCACTGTTTTGTAATCAACCTAAGACAAATGCTCTCACCGTTTTATGAGTTGGTATATTGTCATTCTCTAACAAGTTAAGATACCTTAAAATACCAAAAACATTTCAAATATTTCAAAAAACTAAAAATATTTGTCTTATCTAAGTCTAGTTAGTTAGCTTTGATCCACCCTAATGGAGCAAAGTCATTGTCATGATGCTTTCTTTTCCTTTTGTTTTTTGGCTTTCTATTTGTTTATTTATTTCAAGTTATTTGATTGTTTGTGTGCTTTCTGTTTGTTTATTTATTTTCTTTATTTGCCTATTTGTTTACTTTTAACATTGTTGTCTTGACTCGATCTATATGTATGTATTGGGTGATTCCTTGCACACATTATTCTTGAGTCCATCGATATTCATACATCAACATTGTCATCACAGTTTTTATCATTGGTGCTTTGTTTTTAAATATTTATTAAATTGAGAGTCAGCCCTTCTACATATTTTGGGATAGTATTCATGGTGTTCTATCATAATGTATACTATCATATGCTACAACAAAAATTAGCTTCAAAAAAGTCTACAATCAATGAAGCCATAAAAGTTTGGCCTTGGCACCTTGGCAAAATTTTCCCATCCTACCCTTGATAAAATTAATCCATTGACAATTTTTTTTGGTATCAATACTAATAAAGACGAGCATCTCCTCATTTGAAGGTACAATTGAATCTTTTCTATTGATCAATTTCATTTCTCTATCCATCTCTTTCATCACTTTGTGCATCCTTGTATGATTGGTTGTTTGTGGGTTTTTTAGTCATTAGACCATCGCATCTATGTTTATGTCCACTCATTTTTAATCTGTATTCTAAGTTTTATCCTTGAATTATGCTTGATAATATGCCCTAACTAGGGTACAACCATATCAAACATCATCTTTAACCAATTCAGGTCTTCTTAATGATTTTAACCACCTATGGATAAATCATTATTTTGACTTTTATTCTTGATTATAACCACTTTTAGATAAATCAATATCTTTTTTAAATCAATGCATGCAAACATTTTCTCGTTTGGATTAATCTCAACTATGGGTTAATTCCACCTTAATTTTTAAATCTTTTTGAGGGACCATCCATCCACAAATGTGACAACCACTACCTTGAGGAGGAATTATTATAGGCTTCCCAAACATTCTTTGAAGCTTTTTTCTTCAACCATCATCTTCTTTTTGGCATACAGGTATTTACTCATTATTTGAGAAGACATTTCTATGCCTATGGTTTTCAACATCTTTCCTAATAGGGGAAAACTATAGACACCTAAAACTGGCCACTAATGACCTTCAACTAATTTTTTGATTAATTTCTATCAAAAGTGCACAATCTGGCCTAAAACACTAAAACACATTAAATGAGTTGAAATTGATATATTCAAGTGTTGATTTTGGTCAGAGTGTCACTAAATAGGGTAATTTAATTTATGAAGTAGCTAAATTTGATCAGATCATTTTGAATCAAAATGATATTTTTGCACTTAAGTGCTGTGAACTAGGAATTTGACTCAAGAGATAATGGTTAGTATGTTGTTAGTTTCAAAATAAAAATAAAATAAAAGAAACACACTAACTAGCATAACATATCTAGGCCTAGATAGTAGGAAGAGCTTAGTTAACAAATATAATTAAAATGCAAAATACCTTCCTTAGATGCTCCAAAATACTTTTTGTAGTAGTTTGCTCGGCTTTGTGCTCATGAAGTCCTTGACAATGGAAGCTTGGCTACCTCCATCTCTATTTGGCACCTTTAGCTTATGGCTTGGCTTGGCTTAGAATAAATTTGACATGATAACACTACTTACATGAAGCTTTATAATCAATTTTGCATTATAACTTTGCATAATCATGTCTTAAAATTTATGTGGTGAGCCTTCCTATTTATATATTTTTTAGAATGTCAAGAATTAGCCTAAATCATCTATCCTGAGATTGAAATGTGTGGTTAAAGATTAATTTAATTTTTAAAATTAATTTTATAATTATCCTCATCATGACATTAGAATAAGAGGCAATTAAGAGGCATGGAGGGCATCATAGAAGGCATTGATAAGGAATGGAAGGCATGAATCTTGATATTTGTGGTATTTATAGTCTAGAGATATCTTCTTAAGAAATGAAGTCACCTGATGATGTAGATATTCAATATTCATTTTAAAAATAAATTACTCAACAAGTTTTTATAAAATTCTTAATTAGGCCTTGATTTGGGTTAATTAGCTCTTAAGCATGTTTAAGCACTTTGTGCACAAATTACTCAAATTGATTAGAATGTCTTGTTATTGATCTAAAATTTGACTGAATTGAAATTAAAAGTCACTATCAGATGTGTTAGTTATGTTATCCCATTTAAGATGTTACCAACAACAAATAACAAATGCACGTGTCTTGTGCAAGAGATTTGATAAGAAAGATCAATTCAGAGCACCCAAGTGTAAAATTAGCATTTTGACTTGAAGTGATCTGATCAAAATTAGTTGGCTCATAAATTACATTACCCTATTTAATGATATTTTGATGAAGATCGACACTTGAATTTATCAATTTTAACTCAGTTAATATGTTTTAGTTTTTTTAACCCAAATTATGCATTTTGAATAGAAATTGGTCAAAAGCTTGATTGAAGGTTATCGATAGCCAAATTTAGGTGTCTACAGTTTATCCCTGTTTGAAAAAATATTGTAATCTATAAGCACAGTAACATCTTCTCAAAGAATGAAAAATTCATGTATGCCTACAACTGTAATGATGATAAACTAACTATATGATGCCCCCTCAAGGGAACGGTTGGCACAAGTAGGTTGAAAAACAGTCCCTTGAAAATAAAGAAGTGAAACAAGGGGACCAAAGAAAGGAAAGATGATGAGGTGAAAACACAATGGTATTAAAAAAGTAGTCAAAGTCATTGAGAATGCAAGTGGGACGATGTACAATGATTTTCTCAAAGACATTTATAAACATTGTACCCTGATAATGACAACGTGGTATGATAACACAATGATTTATCTAAAGATATTTATAATCATTGAGAAGATGAAACTGCCTCAATTAAGACAAACAAACAAAATAATAACATGCCTCTATATGGGTAGAAAAAGTAAAGTGGTGGCAACATAATGATTTGTCCAAAGATGATTATAATCATTGAAAAATGTAGGTGAAATGGTATGCAATGATTTACCCATAGACGGTTATAATCATTAGACCCCAATTATGGAAAACATGATAAACTTAGTTGAGAATGATGATAACTTAATACAGAGGGTAATGTTAAATTAGAATAACCTACTAGTAGGGAGATGCTCATCTGAACTAATAAAAGTTAAAATTCTTTCATGATTAATTACTCTATGTAGGATATGATTAGGTTGTTGGTGCTAAAAGAATCCTGCCATTGTTGAATAGACTTCTTAAAGCTCAAGTTTGTTGTAGCACGTGTCGATAGGCATCATGGTATAACATCATGAGAACTTGATTGAAATATGCATAAAGACTAACTCTCGTAATCCAATACTCAATACAAAATAATGCACTAATGATAGAAACCATGATGGCAATGTAAACATATGAATATGAATGGATTCAACTCTAAGTGTGGGTAAATAATCACCCAATGAACACACATAAACTAAATCAAGACAATAGTGCTGAAAGCAAATAAACAGGCATACCAAAAAAATAATAAAGAAATACTCAAAAAAACCATACGAATAATGCTCGTAGAAAATAGATGACAACTTTAATACATGAAAAAAATGGGGGAAATAGAAGAAAATGAAGGGGGTGGTTGAGTTGTCTCCATATGCACTATGAAAGTGGACGCTGCTTACATAAATTAAATCAAGGCAATAGTGATGAAAGCAAACAAATAGGCATACAAATAAAATAATAAAGAAACAAACAAATAAATACTCAAAAAAACCATACGAACAATACCCGTATAAAATAGATGACAACTTTAATACATGAAAAAAATGGGGGAAATAGAAGAAAAAGAAGGGGGTGGCTGAGTTGTCTCCATATGCACTATGAAAGTGGACGTTGCCTACATAGTTTCATGGATGTAATATCCAATAAAAACTTTAGGCCAAATGTAGTTCTCTTAGGGAATAGAAAGAATATGATAATTGATAAAAACAAATAGAATGGATGTGAGGGAAGAAGATGAATGGTCTTGCAAAATGAAAAGCATGTGAGAGAAAAGGCCAAAAAAAATGGGGAAACTAAGTGACAAGTGGTTTGCTTACAACTTAGTAAAGGTTTCCAAAATCCTTAAGGCAAAGAAGTGGTCAAATGTTTTTGGTTTGTTATAATGATTTTATAAATGTTTTTAGAATTTTGGAAGTATCTCAACTCGATTAAGAATGATGAGACACCAAATAGTTCAAGCTCATAAAATAATGAGAGTATTTAAATTAAAATTGCTCATAGAATAATGAGAGAGTGGCTTAGATTTCTCGTCAAATGGCAAGAGTGTAGATTAGGTTGCTCACAAAATGGTGAGAACATGGCTTAAGATGACTAAGGTGACTTCAACATGAATTGAGCATGACCCACATAGTCCCAGAGTAGGACATGAAGTCACTGTAGTTCTACCCTTACAATGGAAGAATTCAACTAGTGTAACAATCAATTCAAACAAAACAAACACAGTTGATAAAAAGACATAGTATGACATAAGAAGTGGCAAGTTGGTATGCCAAGTCTTAATAAATAAATGTTTCCCCTATTTTTCGCATAGGTGGTTATAACTACAACACAACGACATAGACCAATGGTACTAAGTTACCCAAAGATGATTATAATTAGTAACCAGACCGGTGATAAGAAAAGAATAAAAAATGAAGGATGCAACTGCCAAAACTTCCACCATACTACTGTAAAATATGAGTTTTGTCTAAAGTACATGAACTAACTGATAAAATTGATTAGATATTTTGATGCTAAAAATGTGAATGAATGGTAAAAATCAAGGTCAAATAGGTTAGGCTTTAGAACACACTGAGCTGATAGGTTGGAAGCAAAAAGTGAATACGACTAAGAGGATGGCTAAAGATGATATTTGTACAAAGAAAAATAGTGATAAAATGGCATAACTAAAATGGTCCTTACATATAATACACCTTAACGCTCAAGCATAGTACCACTTGAGATGAATAATATTCATTGACTCAAGAAGTTCATCTCTATCTAGTATGGCAATCTTATATGATCCTAATCCATAATCTGTAGTAATGATGAAAGGCTCTATCCAGTTTGGTTTAAATTTTTCTTTATGCTTCTTCTTAGTTGTGGTATTATTTTGGTTTTATTTAAGAACAAGATCACCAAGTTTAAATGTTCTATACTTAACACATTGATTATAGTGGCCTTTGAGTCGATTTTGATATGATTAAAGATTATTGAGCATGGTTGTGCATTTCTCATCAAATAGGTCTAGCTCTTGCAAGTGAGCTACTCAATAGCCATGATCATCTAGGTCATGCTTGAAAGAGATGTATAGTGCAGGCAATTCGACCTCAATGGGAAGGATGGATTTAGTACCATACATGAGTATGGAGTGGATCTTGTGGGGGTACGATGATTGGTATGGTATGTCCAAAGGGCAAGAAATATCTGTAGGTGCCAATCACGATCAACATCATTGATAAAATTTTTGAGAATATTGACAATAGTTTTGTTGGATGCCTCAACTTGGGGATTACTTTGAGGGTAATATGTTGTGAAAAAATATTATGTGATGTTATATTCAATACATAGCTAATCTACATCCTTGTTCTTGAATGATCCTCCATTATTAGATATAATGTCAGAGGGGATACTGTAGCGACAAGTGAGATGGTTGAAGATGAATTTAAAAATTTGCTTTTCAATCACGTGAGGGGTATAGCTTTAACCCACTTAGTGAAATATTTAGTGGTGGTAAGGATATGTTTATGGTCATCAGATAAAGTGGGGTTAATCTTCCCAATAATGTCAAGTCCCCATATAGAAAATGGCCATGGTGTCAACATCAGTTTCAAAGTTTTCACTAGGGCATGAATCAAATTAGCATGTCATTGATATTTGTCACACTTTTTTACATATGCAACAGCATCCACATCCATTATGGGTCAATAATAGCTAGTACATAAGAGATTTTTGGATAGGACTACCTCGCTAGAAGGAGCTCCACATACTCCTTCATGAACTTCTCTTAATGCTAGTGTAGACTCTGCTAAAGTTAAACAACGAATCAAAGTTTCATTAAAACTATGATGGTAAAGGGTGGATCCAAGTAGAGTATAATGAGTGGAAGGATGAATGAAGGCTTTGGTTTATTTTTGAGATAGGTTAGGTGCTAGAACTTAGTCATGAAGGTAGTTGTAAAGGTCTGAGTACCATATAAAACTAAGAGCAAAAATATTATAAATCATTGCAATGATTGAAGGTTCATGAACTGATGTTGACAAATTCTCGATGAAGAAATGATACTCTCTAGATTTATGTGTTTATCAAATCAAAGAGCCAATAATAATCATGGAATCTACAGTTCTATTACTAGCCCTTGGTATGTGCTCAAACTGAATGTTGGTAATTTATTGCTTAAGAATGTTGACCATGGCTTTATATGGAACCAACTTGTTGTCTTTGGTCTGAAAATGATCTGTGACCTGATTGATGATTAACTAAGAATCACCATAAACTTGGAGATGAGCTATATTCTAATGCACTACCTTTTGAAGTCCTATAATAAGTGCTTCGTACTGGACCATGTTGTTTGTATAAAAAAGTTGACTCTCAATGATTTAGGGATTAGATCCCCTTGTGGTGTAATAAACAATAGGCCTGCCTCTGATCCATGTGTAGTAAATGAACCATCAAAATACATCTTGCAGGGTTGCTCCTCAAGGGATGTGTCAATGATAGTCATTATGGATTCATCAAAAAATTGAAATGTGAGTGGCTTTGTGTCTATCAGAGGTGCTTTCACAAGTTGATCTATAAGAACTTATCCCTTGATTGCCTTTTGATTGACATACTCTATGTCAAACTCACTAAGAAGCATGATCTATTTAGCCATTCTACCTTACAAAGTTGTTTTAGATAGTAGATACTTGAACGGATCTACTTTTAAAATGACCATGGTCTTATTATTCAACATGTAATGGCATAGTTTCTGAGCTACGAAGACCATGCCCAGATAAGCTTTTTCAATAGGTGCATAGTTATGTTCATATGTAATCAAGGTATGGCTTAGGTAGTATACAACATGCTCTTTTTCATTGTCATCATGTTGAGCCAAGAGTGCCCTCAGAGCATGGTCAGTAGTTGATAGATATAACAAAAATGGCTTTTCTGACATAGAAGGTAATAAAACATACAGATTAACAAGATAGTCTTTGAGTTGTTGAAAAGCTGTTTGATAGTGATCATCCTAGTGAAATGCAAATCTCTTCTTCAGAAGGTGTGTAAATGGATGATAGTTGTCTGCTAACTAAGAGATGAAGCATCGAATTGACTAGATCTTACGCTACAAATTATGGAGTTGTTTTAAATTAGTTGGTGGTGGTATCTTGGTTATAACATAGACTTTAGCTAGATCGCCTTCAATACCTTTGTGAAACACAGTGAAGCCAAGTAATTTTCTTGAAGTTACATCGAACACACATTTTTTTTAGATTGAGTTTGATTTTGTACTCCCATAATCTTTCAAATATCTTACGTAACACTACTTGATGGTTAGACCTGGTTTTGGAATTTCTTAATGTCATCGACATAGTCTTCAAAAATATCATACATCATATCATTGAATATGACAGTCATGGCCCTTTGATATATAGCTCCAACATTCTTAAGGCCAAATGGCATTACCTGATAACAAAATATTTTCCATGGAGTGGTGAATGTTTTTTTATGTTGGTCCTCTGGTGCTATTCTGATCTGGTTATATCTTGAAAATCCATCTATGAGTGAAAGAATTTCATAACCTGTCGTGGAGTTGATGATCATGTCGATATTAGGTAATGAAAAATCATCTTTAGGACAAGCTTTTTTGATGTCTCAAAAATTAGTACAAATTCTGATCCCTTTAGGTTTTTTACTAATAGGTATCACATTAGAGATTCATTATGAGTAGTCAATGGATCGGATACATTCTATTTCTAATAGTTTTTCTAACTCTTTCTTTACCAATATAGTAATGCAAGGATGCATCTTACATAGCTTTTATTTTACCATTTTGACATCAGGATTAACCATAAGGTGGTGTAGAACTAAGGTGGGATCTAAACCTAGCATGTCAGAATAGACTCATGCAAAGATATCTATAAATTCTCTCAATAGAGTTGTAAAGACTTCATGTTCCTCCTTAATGAGAGACACATCTAATTTTATCTATTTCAGATCTGATAGAGTCTCGATGTTTACCTTTGTTGTATCTTCTACTAAAAGGGTCGAACATCTTCTAGGATAGTAGGTAACAACTTGAATTGTTGGATGATGTCAGGGTCCTCTATTAGGACTTACTCTTCAACTTCTTCTAGGTATGATGAATCTGAGTCCCTTAATGGGAGATCTGGCCATGTGACAAAAAAAGTCAATTTTTTTGTTAAAAATTGATCAAATACTTGTTATTGCTCAAAATTGAACTTGAATCTATAGGAAAGTTCATCATTAGTGGTCTCTCGGTCTAAATATGAAGAAGAATGAACACCCCCGTCTAATGATGTTCTATCAAGTTTTTACCACTAGACTGGCCTTTATCTTTACTTTTTCCCTGATCAGAAAGCATCTCAAAGAAATTTTTACTTTGAGATCTCAATGTTTTACTTATTTGTTTTTGGCTAAGGGTGTTCATCTGCTCTCCAAAATAGACTACATTATCTAATGTAATTGAGATTCCTGACTTGTGATCTCTCAATAAAATGTTGTCTCTAAGGCCTAAGAAGTCACAAAATGCCTCATCATTTTGAGACTCATCAATTGACAAACTAGATTCTTGTTGGTCCCAATCTATTAGTTGGGGATAATATAATGGCAATGGGTTGCAATGTATAGCTAGAGTAAGGGTACAAATGACATTGTTATCAAACAAGTTGGTTTCAACTAAGTCATCAAAGGTGAGGCTATGATCAGAGTCTACTTCACTATTGACATCATCATCACTAGTCACTGGTGATAGTGTTTGAATAAGATATGTGGGGTCACCCCCAAGCGGTTTAAATCCAAGTCCATAAGGTCTTTCATACTTAGTCATAAAAATTGGCTCGATGGTTCTTTGTTGATTTAGTTCGAGGCCTCTTTCTTCATAATTGTGACGCTCCATGATCCTATTTAAAATAGAATACTTTTCACTTTTATAACAATCAACTTGGTTATCATTAAATAACTATGATTCATCCCCTTCAAGAGAGTCAGGTTCTAGGCCAAATGCTGGTACAAATATGGCAGGTCCCTTATCTTTGTTCTTTTATTACCAATGCATATGTAGAGTGACTTTAAGCTGCCCAAAGGTTTTCAAATTTTGAGGAAGATTATAAATATGAAATGTATCATGGGTCACATACTCTCCTAGTCCATTATCTAAAATGGTGAAATGATTAGAATCTTTAGGAGGTGGCATGCGGGAAAGGAAATCCAAGGTATTAGGATCTATACAATATCTGATGAAAGATCAATAAATATAGTCTTTCCTTTATCCTATTTGGAACTTGGATTCATGCCATACTGATAATTATAGATTTGAAACTTAACCTCAATATATTTGCAATATTCATATGGGTGTAAATCTCTTAAAATTTTCACTTCCATCCCCAAGTGAAAAAATTTGATACATTGGTGCAGCGTTGATAAAACTGCACAAATCTCATGCAACCAAGGCTTGTCTAAAAGCATATTGTATGATAACTCAAGATCAAGCATATGACAAAATCTATTATGGGTTAAAGGCTCAATTATAATTGACAAACTAATGGTGCCTTTTGATTCTTTTTTTTATTATCATAGGCTTTGATAGTTATCATTTCTGGTTGGAGATCTGCCATTGTGTATCCAAGAAGCTTGATGAGATTTAGAGACACTATGTTGAGCCTTGATCTATTGTCTATAAGGACACGTTTCACTTTATGTCACTTTATATAAACTTTTATGTATAATGGGTTATTATGGAGCAGGCCAAGGAAAGACATATCACTTTGGTTAAATGTGACTTATTGGGTTGGAGCTAGGTGTCCAAGTAAAGCTTAAAATTTATCAAGAGATATGTCACTAGCAATAGTGGATTAGGTCAAAAACTCATTCAAGATGTTCTTGTGGATTATTGACATTCGTAGCAAATCTAAAATAAAAATTTGTGTTGGTGTCTTTTGCAATTATTCCACAATATCAAACTTCTTATCTTGGTCAGTAGTGAATGGTTTATTTTGAGGTTGAATGGTTGGTTAGATGATAGGTAAAGTGGTAGATGGTTGTGAGCTTAGGAAAGTAATCTTTAACTTTCAGGTTGTGATTGCATAATCAAGATTAAATGCTGAACCATTATTGCTAACTAATATTGAGAATGATGTGGGACTAGACAAGATAAGTCTCGATTGTTAGTGCACTCATATGTGGTCATGTGGCAAGGATGAATTATCAATATAAGGTCCAAAGAGGGAAGTCTTAGTTTGTTGGTTTGTCTGTATGCACTCCCAAGTCAAAGAAAGATTATCCATATAATTTGATTGAATATTGTTCTTTAACATAGTCTAGGTTGATTAAAGGTTGAAATAAAGGTTGAAATAATGCCTTGTAGATAATGCTTTAATATAGGCCAACTAATTAGATTAGCGACAACAAGCTTATAAAATATAGACTCAATAGGTTCTCCTAGGTCACTAAAGATACGACGTACAAGCATGATTCTCCTAGGAGGAGGGGTTTGTAATGGTAAAGGTTGTATTTGTTGTGTAGGTCTTGGTTGTTATGCTTGAAACATTGGTTAGAGAAATTTTTGGGTAGGAGTAAGCTAAAAAAGTGGTGTAGATGATGTTTGCATCGTTTAGACATGATGAGATTTGGTTACTCCATTTCACACAACATTTTTATTGCAATTGAATTGCTTCATTCTTTCTTAGTTATTGGCCTGTGTCGGTTGCGATGCTTACATTTGAATGTGATGTTGATGTTGACCATTTTCTTGATTGGTACCTTGATTTCAAGTAGTTGAATTAAGCTTGATGACTCTTTTATTGATGAGTGCTCACTCGATCAATAAACCTTTATCAATGATCTCTTTAAAAGTATGTGCACATTGTAGTTCCAAATGATAAGCTATTTTACTATACAAATTTTTAGTAAACACAACTAATTATTTATCTAGTAAACTATAGGTGAAATAGCTTGCAAGGGTTCTCTATCGATGTAGATAACTTGCAAAACTCTCACCAGCTTTTTGTTTTACTTACGTTAAGTCCACTAATGAAATCTCATGCTCAAGATTATAAGAAAATCACTATACAAACTTATCATAAAGATCATCAAAATATGTTACTAAATTTTTGAGCAACTTTAAAAACCACTTCAAGACTTGTCTAGTCAAGCTCTTTGGAAACAATAACAAAAAGTATATGTCATTATATACCACTAGTTGACATGCGACAAAGAATTTAGTTAAGTGGGCTTTAGGGTCACCTTTCTTTTTATATTTGTTGAATTTCAATGGTTCGTATCCTAGAGGAAATGGTATCTTTAAAGACTTCATGTTAAATGAATAGGAACACATGTTATCTAATTTAAATTTTTTAGTCTATTTTCCAACCTGAATGGTAGCAATTGCATCTTTCATCTGTTACAATTTTTGGGATAGAATTTTGGAAGGAACATGGTTTAAGGAAGAATATTGGTTTGGGTAGATGGTTGGGAGGTCAAAAGTGAGACACTTTGACTAGGGTATGATGAATACACCTATTGAGGTACATTGGTTTGGTTGGAAAATGTATCAAGAATATGCATACAAGATTATGATGTACTTGAAATTGCACATTTGGCTGTGCAATATTCTGGTTTAAGTTGGTGATAAAGGTTTGACTTGGAGGATTTTGTGGTTGGGATGGAGGGATATAACTATACTATGTCTGTTGTGGTTAAAAATGGACGCGCTGTCAACTAATCAAACTTTACTGTTGAGTGGAAACTTGTGGACCAAGACCCTATCTCTAAATTTGTGGCACATTTTGAACCAACGATTGTCTAGTAGGTACTTGAGAAATATAGGGACCTCATTATTACATGAATCTCTGTGGAGAAGTGAAAATAGGTTATAGATTTGACATCTATCACTGACCAATATTTACACATTGTTGACTAGTCATTGCTTGGTTTTGAATTAGCATATTAATCTATGACTGAAGAGGTATGTTTGTTGTTACCTAGTGAAGTAGAATATTAGTTACCCCTGATTGAAATGGCAATGTATTTATCTTCTATTGTGTTGATACACTAGATTGTGCATGTTGTTGTGAAATACTACTCGTTATTTGTTGAGGAGTAAGATTCATCATATTCTATCATTGAGGCATGACATTGGCCATTGTTTCATTATCTAATCCCATAGGTTATACACTTGAGGAAGCAGTCAGTTGAGGTTGGGATGTAGAAACTCTTATTCCCTAGTATGATGATCTACTCATGGGATTAACTACAGGCACATGTTGTTGGCTAGTTGTTTATGTGTTAGTACCACTTTGATTAGAATTGGATGTTGTTTGTATATTATCCACTACGTTTGGCTCACTATTTTGTGTAGAGGCTGAAGACACTTCTTCAATAATAGACATATGCATCAAGTTATCTATCAAAGTGGTTTATATGGATGGGTCAGAACTCAGATTCTCTTGTCCAGTTAACTCTATCAACACTCCTATTGAAAGAACTAGGTTAATAAGAGGATTACTCACCATGTTCATCTAATTAAAATTGCGTGTTAGATTCAGGTAGGTTTGATATGCTATCTACATTTTGTTAAAGTGATCTTTCATGATGTTTTTACCTCGATTAAATATATTAGGGTCTTGAAAGTTGTTTGGACTATAGCCATAGGATTGCTAGAAGAAGCCTATTGATCGTAAATGATATTGTGGGGTACTTTTACTAGACTTGGTAAATTTTCATAGGAGAAGTCTACTGGAAACTTGGCCCCTACCTCTATGGCTCTAACCAAAATCTCATCTTTGTTCTCTAACAAATGTCGCTCAAACAAAAATAGATCATATGTGGAAGTTGTATTAGTAGAATATGATTGTTGAAGAACTGACTCATCTACCATGGGTATTATAGCTAGGTATTGTGCAGTTTATTTTTGATCTTATTCTGAATAAGTTGGTGTGTTAACCAAATAGTTATCCAATGGATCTTGGATTTTTACCCCTAATTGAGTATTATAAGAGGAATAAGAATATATATCATAAGGAATATTATCTGCATAGGGGTCTTGCACCATTTCTTCCTGCACCACCACATTACTAATCCTTGAATTGTACATGAGTCCACATGAGTGTAGGAATACATGCTGGGATCTATAATCAATGTTTTATGATAAAAGGTCAAAGAGTTCTACAAACTTTAAAAAAGACAAAATCTAAAAGAGATGATGTTCCAACTTGGTTTAGATTCATCAAAAGAATAAAAAGGTTTATGCAAAGATTTGTAAGGACACAAACTAGCATGAAGTATCTAACATTTCACTGTTTACACAAAGATAAGCAAGTAAATGGACCAAAAATTGAAATGTCAAACTCTAAGGTCGAAGTGTTTCAAATCAGTCTAATCTAGAAATTTAAAAGTTGTTAGGTCTTTTAGCCAAATGTAGTGTCAAAATCTAGGCTTAAACAAGGCATGCGCTAGGACTCTTGGTCGAAAGACGTCAAAACCTAGATTTTAAAATAGATGAAATTTTTAATCTAACGGATTTGAAACACTTCTAACAAACACTAGGCATATGATTCTTGGATATGAACTTGATCAACTAGGTATAAGGTATGAAACAAAAGGCACTTTATAGATAGTTTATTTTTTCATAAATAATGATATAAAACTTGATTCTTTTGACAAATAAGCTAGACAAAAGTGAATAATCTAACTGTGCTAGATAAAAGATCACAAAAGTACACTCAGATTGGTCTAAAAATATAGAAACAAATTTGAACTCTATGCAAGAGGGTATATGAAACAATATTTGAAATGTTTTGGGCAGTGTACCGAAGCTACACTACCCAAAAGTTGTGACAAAAAAAATTGTTTCAAAAACTCTCTAAGGCAAAAATAATTTCTCACAATTTTGACAACATAACACTATTATTCTTAACTCAAAATGTTGTGGTGCATAGACTCAAAGTACAAGTGTTTAGCACAAAATGGCTTAAGTCTATCAAGTGATGATAATAATTATGAATCTTAAATGACCCTCAACCAAAATGGGAAATTGAACCTCTAAGTTCCCTCAAGTTTAGAGCAAATGGTGAATCCACTTAACACATCAAATATATAAACTTATCAAGGTGAAATTCTAAATTTATATTATAAGTGGGCTTTAAATAACTTTGGTAAAGATCTAGACTCAATTGGGTAGCATAACTGTGCCAAAATAGATGATGACTCCCAAGCTTTTGATGAACTTTTGAACAAGGCAAATTGATGATCTCATATGGGCAGCATAACGTCTCTTTGTTTAAAAGAAAATGAGGACCGTGTGTTTTGGTTTGAATTATTTATTTACACCAAGTTTTGACTTCAAACAATACTTTAATCTAGGATAAAACTCAACTAATTAATCACTCTTAGACTTTAAACTGACAAGGTTGTTTAGTATTGTTGGAATCCATCTATATACGTCATTTGAGAGGATTTTAAGTGTTCATTAAAAAGTAAATGCACATTATATAATAGGGTATTTACACCCTCCCTTCTCTCAAATGATAGTACTATGACATGGATCTTGAAGAACCCATTGCACCAACAATACTTCCACAATAAGTGGGGATTTATCTAAAATCTAACAAGTTTCTAAACATTTTAAGAGAATCAATTGCACAATGAATTTCATGTCAAATAATGCAAATTAAAAGCACAGATTTTGGGTCTATATCACTTGGTTTATTGCAAAAAGGTCTAGTCTTTTTTGCAACCACTATATTTTTTTGTTCATTTAGTGTAGTACAATGTTCAAAGTGCCACTATGTCTCGTGTGCAACTCAGAAGGAGTAAGTGAAGTCAATGTTGAGAGATAAAATTTGGGTCAAAGCTTCCCTAAAGAACTCATAGGAGGTGATGAAATCTTCCTCGCAAGCGAAGTTTGCATTAAAATAAAGAAAACATGAAATAAAAAGACTTTAGGGTCGTTTTCAAGGTCACCCAAACTTTGATGAGTTTTTGTGGAGTGCTTTAGATGACTTTCTTTCTAAGCTTTGGACTAGGCTATTTGAAATAAGAATGACGCTTTTGATTTCTAGGGTTCTCTAAAAGGGATAAATGGAAGAGCATACACACAACACCCCTCTCTTTGATAAACAAAATTAAATTAAATAACTATTGAAGATAAAAATGACAAATGAATTCAATATTAATTCTAAACAAAAGATTTGGTGGTTATCATTTGACCCCTTGGTTTTAAGATTGTGAACTTTGAAAACATTCATATAAGCATCTAAATTTTTCATCAAGCACCAAAACAAGGTTCTTAATTCATTTTAAAATTATTCCAAAGATGTCTTAATAGCATGTTTTAACAAGTTCCAAGTCTGTTGGTTACATGTCTACATTTAAAACATCACCCCAAAAACAAATATATTAGATTAAAAAAAATTTAAATAGATTTTTAAAATTTTATGAAAAATCTATGAAACTTGAAGCTAAACTAATGTCAAATTTTTAAAATTTAAGAGAAAACACATGGTTTAAAAAAATCATCTAAAATAGAGTTCGTATGACCCCAAATCAAGCATTTTAAAATGGCTTATTTAGCTCTCAAATTTATGTTTTTAAAAAAATACAGTGACTGACATCAGTTATATAATCGATGTCAGTTACACTTACTAACTGATGACAATTATCTAATCGACATTGGTTATACCAATAGTGACTGATGACAGTGATGTCAACCGATAACAATTTTACTAACCGATGTTGGTTACTGTGTAAACCCATGACAAAGAAAAATGGTAAAACAAAGTTAGAAAATCAAATTGCAAGAGTTTCAATGATCCAAATGAAGAATTTAAAGTTGCATAATGATATTTTTTACGTGTGGGATGTGTCTAGTCCCACTGAGTGTGCCATTATGTGAACTAAGAATTTGACTCAAGAGAGGATGGTTATTATGGTGTTAGTTTTAAAATAAAAATAAAATGAAAGAAATATACTAACTAGCATAACATCTCTAGGCCTAGACACTAGGGAGATCTTATTTAATAAATATGAATAAAATATACAACTAAAATTCAAAAGAAACCTTCTTTAACCTTCTTTAGATGTTTCAAAATGCTATTGTAGTGGCTTGCTCGACTTTGTACTCATGAAATCTTTGGCAATGGAAGCTTGGCTACCTCCATCTCTCCTTGGTACAATGGCTTGGCTTGGCTTATAATCAATTTGCCATGATAACACTAGTTGAATGAAGCTTGGTAATCAATTTTGCATTATAACTTTGCATAATCATGTCTTAAAATTTATGTGATGAGGCCTTCTATTTATAGATTTTTGAGAATGTCTAAAATCAACCTGAACTATCCATCCTAAGATTGAGATGTGTGGTTGAATATTAATTCAATTTTTAGAATTAAGTTTATAATTATCCTCATCATGACATTGGAAGAAAGAGAAATTAAGAGACATGGAGGGCATCATGGAAGATATTGATGAGACATGAAGGGCATGAATCTTAATATTTATGGCATTTATGGCTTAGAGATGTCTTCTCGAGAAATAAGGTCACCTGTTGATACAGATATTTAATATTTATTTTCAAAACAAATTATTCAATAAGTTTTTATGGAATTCTTAATTAGGCCTTGATTTGGGCTAATTAGCTCTTAAGCATGTTTAAACACTTTGTGTACAAATTACTCAAATTGATCAAAATGTCTTGTTATTGGTCTAAAATTTAACTGGATTAGAATTGAAAGTCACTGTTAGATATATTGAATTCGTTATCCCATTTAGGATGTTACCAACAACAAATAACAAAGGCACGTGTATTGTGCAAGAGATTTGATAGGAAAGATCAATCCAAAGCACCCATGTGTAAAATTGGTATTTTGAATCGAAATGATCTGATCAAAGTTAGCTGACCCATAAATTGCATTACCCCATTTAATGATACTCTAGTCAAAATTGGCACTTGAATATATCAATTTCAACTCATTTAATGTGTTTTAGTATTTTTAAGTCAAATTATGCATTTTGAGTAAAAATTGGTCAAAAGTCTGATTAGAGGTTATTAGTGGCCAGATTTAGGTGTCTATAAGTGCTTTGGATTGCTCTTTTCTACCAAATTTCTTGCACGAGACATGTGCCTTTATTATTTTATGTTGACAACATCCTAAATGGGATAATGAATCCAAGCATCTAACATCACATCTTAATTCCAATCCAATCAAATTTTGAGCCAATAACAAGACATTTTGACCAATTTAGTTAATTTGTGCACCAGGGACCAAAATTTGCACCAAAGTGACTAATTATGATTAAAGTTAATTAATTCAAATCATGAACCTAATTGAGAATTTCATGGAGTTTTTTTGAATATTTATTTTTAGAAATGAATATTGAATATTTGCATCATCAAATGACATCATTTCTTAAGAAGACATCCCTAAGCCATAAATGCAATAAATATCAGGATTAAGCCATCCCAGCCTCATTAAGACCCTCCATTCCTCTTTATTATCTCTCTATCTCAAATATTTATGAAAATATTTATTAATTTTTGTTTCAAAAATTGAATGGATTCTTAGCCACACATCTTCATCTTGAAATAGATAGTTCAATTTTATTCTGACCATTTTACAAAATCTATAAATAGGACTTGCCTATTAAATTAAAAATCTTGGATAATACAAAGTTATAATACACAAATAATTCTAAAAGCCATTGTAATTAGTGTTATAATGTCAAATTGTTCAACCAAGCAAAGTCACAAGCCACATGGTGCCAAGAAGATCTATTGAAGCACAAGCTGAGCAAGCCAAAAAAGGAGCCTTTTAGAGCAATCAAAAATTTAGTGAGAAATTTATGTTTTGTATTCATATTTCTTATTTATTTTCATTTTTAGTTGTGTTCTCAAATGATTTTTCCTTAATAATCTCCCCTTAGTGACTAGGCCTAGAGATTTTATGCTAGTTAGTGTGTTTATTTCATTTTAGAACTAACACAATACTAACCACCTCTTTTGAGTCAAATTCTTAGTCTACAAGAAGGTGGAGCTACCAAAACCAAAAATCTTGATGGCTCCGACAAAGGACTTTCAATTGTATAAGGGGTGGTAATTAAGGCACCAAATTAAGCCTAATTTTCAACTATATAAAGGAAATCCACCCCATGAGTATGTTGGACATTAAAAATAAATAGCTCCTGGGTAGCCAAATACAAATTTTTAGGCATGCAAGGAGTAACCAACACATGAGAGTTTTAAACAAAATTCAGTAAATTTCAAGCCACCATTGACTAATTATAAGCTAGTTTTAAAGTCATTAAACTTATAAAATTTAGAGATTAAAGTGGGGAGATCCGAGACATGCAAAACCAAATTTGAAGGGCAACCACAAGAAAAAAGACAATCATAAAATTTTGATATAAAAATGGAAATTTTTGAGACATGTAAATCTGATTTTGAAAAAGAAAACAACAAACAAGGGTCAAAGGAAAAGGTGCCTAGTGAAGGTTTCCAAAAAGCTATTGAGAAACCAATGAGGTTGCAAAGGTTAGACACTAAGTTGTAAGTAGCAAAAAAAATCATAACTTCCAAAGGTAAAATAAGGAGAAGTTGTTCAAAAACTTCATAAGCAACCAAAAGATCAAGAAGAAGTCTTGGATATGGATAAGGAAACCATAATGGAAAGATTTCAAGAGGAAGTTTGGAAGGAACAATTAACACTTGGAAATGAAGCACAAGTCCCAACAATATTGGACAAAGCAAGGGGGTCCTTTAAAGGGGTAATGCCAAATAAAAATAAAGAATATTTCATTTTGCATTTGAAAGGAAAGTTAGATTTGTGTATGGATAAGAAATTGAGTTATCATCTTGGTAAGTGCTCATTGATTTCTCCTCATACTTGGTTCTTTCGTTTCTTGGTTGTAAACCTTGTGCTATCACTAAGGTTGAAGTGAATGACACTCAATGGGGATGAGAATTCTTCCAAGCAAATTCAAGGAATGAGCATGACAAGTATCCATCATGGGTATGAGACCAAGGCGAGATATACAAAAGTAATAATGCTATCATGTCATTTGGTGAGACAAAGAATACAATTTGGGCCAACATAAATAAGGGAATAAGTAAGAGTTATCATGATCCCAGGATCATAGTAATTTCTATTTTTAGCATTTTCAATTTGTTCTCCTTGAGGGTTTTGTCACCATGGTGAGTATGGGCTCTAAAAATGTGCAATTATCACACCTCAACATCATGAGGGTGGTCCAAGTATGTATTAGTGGATTTTTATCCACTAGAAGGAGGAAGTGGAAAAGAAAAAAGGCATACCATAGCTATGCTTGGAAAATATCAAGGCACTAAGAGGGAGTCCATATCATGCTCACAATACATGATGGAATAATTGGAAAAGTGTTGTTAAACACTAATGTTTTTACTAATATGTTTGTTCCATGTGTAGCGTCACTAGATAAATCAATTATAATGGCTATAAAGAGTGCAAATAATGTTGTGATTTCTATGCATGGGCAACCAGTTGGGCATGGTAAAAACCATTCAACTTTATATTTGAAGAGCTTGATGAATTTTGAAATTAATGAAGGTGGAAAGATAGGAAGAGGTATGTAAACTTAGCTAGTTGGAAAATTGGAAAATTATGAAATTTTTGGCATGCTATAGCCAATGATAAAGTCTGGAAAGGCACATACAAAGCCTGATTTTCTTTACTCATAAATTTTTAAGTTGGTAAGACAAAACACCACCGCCTATTGAGGTCATAAACCTTGATTTTTTGAGCATGCTACAACCCAAAATAAATAGTGTAAGTACACATACCAGGTCTGAATTTTGTCACTCAAAAAATTCTAAGTTATGGATGTAAACATGGTAGCTTCACAAGGATGAGAAAATTGATTTTTTTGACATATTATAGCCCACAAGTTCTGGAAATGTATATAATTGGGGGCACTTCTTGTGTGATAAAAACTTAAAGAGAAAAGGTAAGATACAACTTCCTTCACTTGGTAAATTTGGGTCATTATTGAGCTCAAAATATATTCACAAAGTTGACAAAGGGTAATAGGAAGAAATACATGAGGCACATAGGACATCAAAGCAAGGTTGCTTGCATATCCATGACATTCCATTACAAGGTATGCTTTCAATTTGGGTCAATTTTGTTTTTTATTTGAAAATGGGGAGGCTACAATTTTGGTTTGGGGAGATATTAGCATATAATATAGAAGGCCTTGATGAATTTTGGAATGCATACCATGGGAGCACACACTCCCTAGCACACTTGCAAAGGGAAATTTTCAAAAGGGGCAACCTTGGTACATGTTCCTAAAAAGTCATTCATGGTTGTTCCAGCACATCATAGATGGGTTATAGACTCCTACCATGCTACAAAAGTAAGGGAGGCACAATAGGGATTCCAATAAGTGTGGGTGAGAAAATGAGTGACAATTTTGTTTACAATGGTAAAAAGGTAAACTTCAGATTTCAAAATTATGTACAAATATTTTTGAAGATTGAAGAAAGGTATAGGGCTATAAAAATCATGGGCATGCCCCTAAACACACAACTCAAATTTATTTGTGTGAATTAGCTTAACACCATGGTGGATAAAAGGTTGCACCCATTCAGATTAGTTTCAGTAAATTTCTTCACACTCCATGATCAATATAAGGTTTTAAGCTTCAATCGCAGCCCCTATGCATCAAAATAAGATTTATTTTTTAAGCCTTTGCATTCAAAAGGAGGAGACACACAAGTACTAGAGTAATCAACATGGTTACAACCATGAGAAAGAAGCTTTTAGCCCATAGAAGGGACAAAAAGGTGAGCTAAAAATTAATTTTTTAAGGCCCTAATAGCTATCCATGGCTATACATTGAAGACTACAATAGGAATAGCCATTGGTGTGAAAGGAGGAGTTGGATGACCAAGTTGGAGATTGACCATAACTGGCCGAAACCCTCAAATCATAGGTACAATAGTAGATCGATTCAGATTGAGGTTTACTTTCATGAGGGAATAGATGCAAGTGGACATTGTATAATAAGGTATGTTGGGCACCCCCTTGGATATTTCAATTTCTTGAGGACAAGAAATTTTTGGCGGGGAGGACTGTCATGTCCCCCTTTTCGACATGAGCACACTTAGAGTCCTTAGCCTTTAAATTATTCCTAAAAGGCTAAGGGAAAAGAAGAAGTGGGAATGTTGGTGGTCCACTTAAAGAGTAATTAATGAAAAAGTTACATTATCAATTCTAATTTAAACTTGAGTTATGAAAAATACATTTTATCCTAATTTCACTTATGTTGGGGCCTTATTGAGGGTCATGGGCACCCATGGGCTAAAAAGGAAATTATAAAGATGCATTGTTAATATTTAAAAAGGAGATTTTTCCTATTTTACTTGGGTGCTCCTTTTGGGGCATTGTATATTAAAAGAAAGTGAAGATTCCATTTGAATGGATCTATAATTGGATGTTGAATCTTATGCTCAAGTATGTCAAGCTTGAATAATTGACTTGAGGATGAAACCCTTCAAGCGCACAAAGGAGTTTGGGGAAGAAAACCTCCATTCTTCCATCTAGGGAATCTCTACACAAGGGCTATAATTGTGTTTCATAATTGATATTTGTTGAAAGACACATTTTACTAAGGTGGTGACTTGCTTGGGTAAGTGGATTGAGCATTGAGGAGTGGTGGTTTGATTTTGAACGTCATTTCTGAAGTATTTAAGGGTATTTGAGGGTGGAAACTTGTCTTGAGGCATTGAAAACCCATCAAAGGGATGATCTACACTTTTAAACCCTATCTTAGGGTTTTTGATTTTATTTGGAATTTATTGTAGCTAGGCAACTTGCCTATTGAGGGTTTTGAGGGCATATTCGTGACCTAGATCAGATTCACAATCTCTTAAATATTATTCTAGCTGGGACTTGTGTTTTAAAGCTCATTTTGAGGGATCATAAGGCTATTTGAAGGCCAAATAATATATATTTTTCATATTATTTCAGTTGGTTGACCCCATTGGGAAGCCATTTGGAAGGGTTTTAGTGGCCATTCAAGGCCTAATTTTGAATCTTAAATTTTATATATTTTTCTAATAATTTATCATTATTTTTCAAGTAATAACTCATTGGAAATATTTAGTTATTGATCCATTTGGTGACTGGGATTTATTGTACAATTTTTCTAAATTTTTAGAATTATTTGAATGATATTTTAGTGGTGATTTGGCCACTTGCAGTAGTCTAATTTTATTGGTAGGAATGAGAGTTCCATGAAAATTTAGAATTAATAAATTATTGTTAGGGTTTGATTGATAAACCCATTTGATCCATTTATCCCAAATTGGGGAAATTACAGTCTTAGAATGTTTCTTGAAGTTGAATTTGTTTGTTATTATGTAATGTTAAATAAGAGTGAGCATCATAAGATGCCCCAATGGGTAATTGGATTTCGAGATGGGAATCGTAAGATAACCCAAAGTATGAAGTGATAAGTGGATGGGAAGCTTGGGGATTATCCTTTTTAGCTACTACTGGTTTTGGTTGAGGAGGATTACCAGTGATTACATTCGTTGAGTGTTGGAAAGATCCTTTGATGGTTTTAGTGTTGGGTTTGAACTATTTCATTATAAATTCTTATAAATTAAGTTGATCAATAGAATCATTTAAATTTTGGGGAACAAATGTTTGAACCTTGTATTAGAGGGAAGGTGTTAAGGCATTTATAAAGAGTTTGGACAAGTTATCATTAGTCATGTTGTGTTCAGCTTTATAAGCCAAATATTTCCAATGTTTAATAAAATCATGAGTTGATTCAGAAGGGGGTTATTTAGCATTAATGAAATGGATAAGATAATTTTTGGGAAGATCATTGTGTTGAAATTTTTAAACTGAAGGATTGACTAAATTCTCAGGTTGCCATATATAATGTTGGTGAAATTGGTTATATAATTCTAATATGTCACCTATGAAAGTTTTAACTAAAAGTATAGTAGTGGCAAAGGTATTAGTTTGAATACACTCTTTATAAAGATTATCAAGTTATTTGAAAAATGATGTGGGGTATTTAGTCCCATCATATTTAATAGTTGGAGATATATTACCAATATCAATATATACAATGAAGGGGGATAAAGGTTCATTTCAAATGTGTTGAAGCATCTTATTATGCATAATAAGTGGGAGAATAATATTTCCTGTGACATATTTAAGAGGTGAAGGGATCAAATTTTGATTATTTTGGGGAAAAAGAATAGGAGGATGATTAGCCATGTTTATCAGATGATATTTTAGTTTCATCATTTGAGATGTTTGCATGATGTTCATTTGTTGCACTATTTGTGCAAGAATTTGAGTGGCATCAACTAGTGGATTGGTGTTGGGAGGAGGATTATTAAGACTGGTAGGATGAGCATTCCATGAATTGGTATTAGGGGGAGGATTGATAGGTGGAGGATTTATAGGAGGTGGGTTGTTGGTGTTGAGAAGGTCTCATATGGGGTTGTTTGTTAGGCTTATGTCAATTACCCCCATATTGTAATAAGGTGCCTTAAAGTGAGAATTATCTTGAGGATTTTAGAATTTATTTGATCCATCAATCTCATATGTTGTAGTGATTTGGACCATATTGCATTCCAAAGATGAAGGATGAGAAAAAGTGCTCCAAGAGTAAAAATCCTCTTGGGTAGCAAAAGTAGGAAGAAAAAAATATTTCATATAGCATTTAAATAGATTTAGGTTGTCCAAAAATATTATGATAGGGGATTTCATGATACGTGAAGGTAAGATATCATATCAAAAAACAAAAATAAAAAATAGGGACAAAATCAACCAGATATAGAACAGTATTAGCTAAGAGGTACATAATCAATTGGGTCGACAGAGTCTATAGGAAAGACCAATATAACATGATGCAAAATACACAATCGAATTACTCAAATAAATTTTGTAGATGGTAAAATTGGGGTAGGCTAAAAAGATATAGAATCAGATAGGTCCACCATGTATTGAAGATAAACTGGACAATTAGCTTGTAAGAGACTATGTCGACAGGGATTACTGTGTTCTAAAAACAAGAAATCTTTTTACAAGTTAAAAACTAAGCGGGTACAATTAAACACACAAGAAATTAGATCAATGCATTTGATCTAATTGTAGCACATATCACAAACCTTGTACTAACATTGGATAATACAAGTTTTATAATACAAAATACAATGATTAAAGAGAAAACTATAAAACTTGAATGCAAATGTTAAGCTAAATGGTCATTCCTGAATGTTGTTAAGTTATAATAAATTTTAAAATTAATGTGATAGGGAGTTAGATATAAGAACTAGAAAACAATCTATGGATAGTTTTAGGTAGTTTAGGTTGAAAGAGATATGTATTGGTGATGGTATTAGCTTAGTATTGGGGCCTACCCCCTTACTTCACAATCTTGTAGTGATAAAGATGTCCGGTTCTTTGCCAATATATACCATCAACCACATATTTATACTTGGCCAGAAAACCAAGTCAGCTTCCCCCTTGGTGATGAAATCCAAGTAGGTAGACCTTGGAAATAAAATATTTAATATTTTTTAGTGTTCAGAGATTTAGAAGTGTGTACAAAATAAAAAACTAGTGAGACTAAATTGGTAAATTAAAAACCTTATATTTAGTCTCTGTTTATTACTCTAAGCATGCAAGCAACATAAATGAAAAGTGAATAAATTATTAACAAGATAGGTTAATTATTTTGTTTATGAAGAGTACAGAGTCAATTCATGGGATATTTATGCAAACATTACAAAATAGAGTCGATAGGGTAGCTACTATTTTCAAAAGCAAGATATTGATGAACATAGTTGAACAAGTCGAGTCTTTTGGAGAAAAAGTAGGCTATATAATTGTGTCAATTTAGTTGACCCAATTCACTATAGAGTTGCAATTTTAGAAACTACAAACTATGAAAAATAGAACTGTAAATAAAAATAGAAATGATAAAGAAGGTAATAATGAACCTTGATAATTTTGAAGATGCTTAGTTTGCTAATTTATGTTGTGTTTCTTAGATGCTTATTTTATATTCTGCCAATAGAGTCAATTGGGTCGATAAAGTCTATAAAATTTGTGTTAAAATAATCTATGAACCTAGTCAACTGGTTTGACTATGTTTGTAAACTTATATGTTAAATAAGAGAACTACAAATAGAGTCAACTAGGTCGATGAAGTCTATAATCATGTGGTTGAAAAAGAGAATCATGTCAAGCTAATTGATCTAATTACTTGTAGTTGGAGAAGACTTGCATAGATAAAACAAAGTGGATTTGGAATGACTATGTGTTAAACTTACACAGATTGTTAGACTGTATCAACAGGTTTGATACAATATTGAAAAAATAAAAATATATAAGATGATAATAAAATGAATTCGTTAAAGAAAACTTAAAAGTGTTATATTCACATCAAGTTCAACATAATATATACAAGGGAAAGTGAAGTTGATCTGCAAATCAATCTTAGCTCAAAAAAGATTAATCACACTTACCCTTCTGCTTATTGGTAATTTAGATAATTAGGGTAATAACCAAGATGGATCTGCTAGACCTAACCAAGGGGTCCCTTACAAAAATAATATCACTAAAGAGGGTTATAAAGCCTCTAGTCAAGAAACACCATGAAATAATCCTAGCTAGGTCCTATGTTTTATATATTTACCAAAGTAAATATAAATTAAATTAAAATCTAACCTAGTGCCCACCAAAACTTTTGTCACAAAATAATGGTAATAAACATGAAACTAAACATGCATAGAATAATTCTAATTAAGCTATGTGTAGATATAACCCTAATTCATGAGAGAGAAATACATTCAAAATCCATTACTTATGCTTCTTCTATCTAATAAAATAGAGGAGTAAGTGTTATAAATACTTATCTTGAAGATGAACCCATCGAGACTATCTCTCTTTTGGCCAAATGTGCTTTACAAGAGGTGGTTTTGGTTTTTAAGGATCACTAAGATAGTCCAAAGCATCCAAGACTTTTCCACAAGATAGGATTATTTTCCAATTATAAAACCTAAGCAATGACTCCTCAAGTAGAATGGTGGAAGAGGAGATTGTAAAGAAGCTCAAATGAATGATTAAATATGTCTCTTTCTCTAATAAATAGCAAAAAACATGTGTATATATAGTTGAGTCTAACCTTAAATCTTTTCAAAATTTTAATTGATAGTGTCGACCCCATATTGTTAATTGACAAAAGCAAGTTAGGTCCTGGTCTGGGTCTATCGAGGCTGACCTAGACCTATAACATGCTAATATAATTTAAATACATGGTCAACCTAGGTTGACCCTATGTGGTAAATGTCAAAAAGAGATTTTATCTTAGTAGGGGCTATTTAAGGTGGTTAATATCTTGACTTGTGTAAGGAAGGTGTCATAGCTCAGGGAAGTGTATATGATAAGTTTGTGTTGGTTGCAAGTGGTGGTATAGGGGATAAAAATATTGTAAAGCACCAATAGTCTCCCACCCCTTTATTGGTACATCCTTTAAGGTGTGCACTAAAAGATATTGAGACTATATGGGTTCATGCAAGAGAGAAAACATCAGTAGTTGATAAAGTTTGAAAATATTATGTGTATACACCCCTAAGTATTCTAAGAGAGACTCTTTGTTGGATAATACATGTAGTGTCCACTTTTTTTGGTGAAACATTATCATCAATGAGTTTAAGATATATTAATTTTAGTGTTGATAGAAGATGAACTTCATGCACATGTTCAAGTATCAGTTTAGAGAAAGGTGAATGAATAGGAGATTTGTTAGTTTTACTTTCTTTATTGGGTATTGAATCATCTTTGTATCCAAGTCCTAATCATCATTTGTGAGTGAATATACTAATCAATCCAATGATGCTTTGTGCATGTTTTTTGAATTCATGTTCTATATATCCCATATTTTGAAATATTTTAGGATTTTTTTTAAACTTCATTGTTGGTGATGGAAGAGTGGGTGAAATAAATACTAGTGTTGGCATATCATTATTCTAAGTATAATGTCTATATTTATGAGAGAGAGGTTTAATATGAGGTATATAATGATCCATGAGTTGAGTCATTGAAGAATACTCAAAGTTTTATGTATCCAAAAGGTGTGTGTGTGTGTGTGTGTGTGTGTGTGTGTGTGTGAGTGATAGCTAAATATTATACGCATGTATATTATCAGGTAACAAATTTCTCTCACAAATCCATGGTATTCCCATTATAATATTTTAGTTAATATCATTAGGCATAACTTGGCATATTATAGATATTAAGTTATTGTTCTAGGACTCAAATTTATATTGAATGTAGTTTTTCCTAATAATCTATGTAGGATGTTTTTAAATCCATGAATATTCATATATGAATAAGTAAGATCCTTTGCCTCTATACTAAGTAAATTTAGAAAAGAGGTATTACAAATATTTAATTTTGATCATTTATCCACCAAAACAAGTTTGACTACCTTATTTTGTACACACACTTGAATATATAATGAGATATGTTAATCAATAATATGTTTAATAGGTATGTCCTCTTTCTCAAAATAGACACTTTTCTTTGTCCATCGTAATATGCTAATAATAAAATCAACATAAGGCAATTCTATTTCACTTGGTAGAGTTGTGTCATGCAGTGTCGCATAAATAATATCTTTATAAACAAGTGTATTATGGAGTAAATTTAGCTGGTGTATTTTTAAGTTGATCAACGATATCATACCCTTATGTTTGATTGGTTGGCTTCATGGGAGGTGAAGGCGATTGATGAGGAACATGTTGATGACCTCTACTTTGTACTATAGGAATGGTCACCCTACCCCTATGCAATGTAACAACATGGACCACAGGCTCCAATATAAGACTAGGGAGAATAATGGGAGTAAGATGGTTGATGTTATTACTATGAAGTCTAGGGAGAGAAAAAAATAAGTCATACATGTTATTTGACTTTTAGTAGTGATAGTAATTAGGTCAAAGTCAATATTTAAACATTGTGAATTATGAATGAAGGCTTACTATTTTGTATAATTAATTTTAGCCTTATTATTGCACATAAGTTTAATCCATTTAATTGCATGGTTGTTAAAAATATTCCATATTTAAATCAAATAACATGCAAGATTAAGATAAAAATAGAAACTATTTACATCCATGATAGCCATGCTTAATTGTGTGTAATAAGGGAAAATTAGAAATCAGGTTTAAAAATTAGATTTATATACAATATAAAACTAAGTAACTAATTCATAATTTTTAATGTATTATAATAGCATATGAATATGAATGTAAAATCCAAAATATGACTTGAACAATTACGCTTATTAATTACATAAGGTACTTAGGGACTAAGATAGTATGTTTTTCTATGCAGGTTAGAGTAAATGTAGGGGATTATAATAACATATGAATATGAATTTAAAATCCAAAATATGACTTGAAAATTTACACTTATTAATTACCTAAGGTAATTAGGGATTAAGATACTTAGTGTACTTTTTCTATGCAAGTCAGAGACTAAATATAGGGGGTAGAAAGGGATGAAAAGTGGATAAAAAATAACTTAGATCAGTAACATGGTATTTAGATGCACTTGGATAGAATTGTTAGTCTCTAGAAGTTATCAATAGACATTAACATCGGTAACCTTACATATTCATCTAGGAATATTATGATTCTCTTCTTCAACATCTATCATTTGGCTTGCTTGTGATTTGTCTATATGTGTGATATCAAGGGATATTTATATGATCAACATATAGAAACCTTTCTCCTTTTTGAAACCATAGGTCCACTATCACAACTAGGTTTAGGCCTAAAAAATGGAAAGAATGATGGGTTGAGCCAACCCAAACCACTCGCCAATGAATGGTTGAACATTGCATACATATTCAATACACCAAAGAGGGAAATCAAACTACATGTAGTTTTCCATGTTAGGTGTATGTGTGTAATTATGATCCCTTAATAAATGCAACCTATGATCTAAGTTTCAATACTTTAAAATTGAAAAATTTGGCTTAGATTTAGTGCTTAATACTTATGTTAGAATATACTCCTTGTGATTGATGGTTGAATTGGAAAGAATAGGGTCATCCCTTTGAATGTGCAAGTCACCTCTTGTGAGGGATAAATGTTTGATAGATAGGGAATAAGATTACACCTATTGTCTATTTACATGGGACTCTTTGATTACTTTCTCATGCCATAGATATTTAAAAATATGGGCAGACCCATGAAGATAATTTGAAATTAAAAAATGGTCGTTGCTTGGCACAGAGATGAGTTCATCATATTTGCATCCCTGTAGAATTATACAAATTTATGATCCTAACATAACAATATGAAAGGAAATAATATTGATATGATTATCTTGAGATAGTCTGAGTATGATTTAAACCAGGTTAGGAACATATTAGGGAATTTATGTAGGTGATTGATAACAACTTGATAATGCTATACCTATAAAAAAACATTTGGATGTGAAAAATGGGCATGTAAGAGCCATATGTGTATTCACAGGTCCTTTAAGGTGAATGTAAGTCAAGACTAACATTTTCAAGTGTTTAATACCATAATTTAGTATCCATAGGACTCTATAATGTCCGAAGAGAGAAAACTCTATCAAAAGCCGATGTGAAAGAGGATGTAAAACATAGGGACAAAACCTTTACCCAATATGGAACAAATTGGGGATTACTAGACATTAATATCAGGTTTCGAAGGCTATAAAATTACTATGAGACTGTTAGGATTGTGGAGCTAAAGGCTTCACTGATGCAGGCATGGAGGAGGTTGCAGGAGAGTTGCAGAAGTGTCAGAAGTGTTTGGCGTTGGTCTGGCCAACCGGCGTCGGCAGGGTAAGACAAGAAGGCAACCGACGTCGGTCATGGATCGGCCGGCGTCGGCGACCCCCAGGCGGACAGGGACCGACGTCGGTCGCCTATGTGGTTCGGACTGCACTTGTTACGGGCAGTTAGCTAACGAACCAAGTGTTTGCATGAAGAGAGCTATTTTTAGACTGAGAGCTGCGGATCTAATTATTGTAATTAGATGTCTAATCATTGTTTGGATGAGATCTATATAATAGACTCATGGTTGTATTGGAAAAGTGTTCTAGTTTGAGTTGAGCAAAGTTTGCTCTTTCTGTGTGTGAAGTGAGTAAGGGTGCTCCTCCTAGTTCCCTATCAGTGCCAAGTTTGGTACTGGTTGGAGAATCATAAGGACTTGGTGAGGCAAGGACAAGGGTTCTTCAGGGTGTAGAGTGATCTACATGGTAAGTAAGATCGTTGATCTGCAGGTGTATGTGTGTGCAAGGTCAAGGTTCACAGGTGAGCAGAACCGTTGTTTGATTTGTAAGTGTGCAAGGTCATATAGACAGCAACACAACAGGGAGCAGTATCAGGCAGGATCTACTTGGAGTACAGGTGTGTACTCGGATAGAGCAAGAGAGGAAGGCAAGGGAGTTCTTTTCATAAGTATGGTCTGTTGAATTGCAAGTTGTTGCAGGTTCATGGGAGATCTACTTGAAGTACCTTGAGTACTTGTGGAGCACGTGGAGTGCTTGTGGAGTGCATGTAGCACTTGTAGTGTGCGTGGAGCACGGGAGGTGAACACCAACTCTGTATTTGAGTTGGGTGTTGGGACCTGAGAGGGAGAGCTTTGGGGAGAAGATTTACTGTTCACTTGAGGTGTGGGAAACCTCTGTAAGGTGGTGGAGAAGAAGTGGCATCTTCTTTATTGTATTCTTTTCTGTATAAAGTGTTAATACAATTTGTGTATTGTCTCTCATATCTTGTGTTATTCTGAATTCTAGTTACTTGGTGAATCTGGTTAATTTCCGCATATTAAGTTGCTTGGTATTGGTAATCAATTGTGTGCTTCCGGTTTACTTTTCTCCCAACAAGTGGTATCAGAGCTAAGGTTGGAGGAAGCAGGTTTTGTGTTTGGTTACAGGGCACTCTCAGGGGTTTCTGATCGAGTGGGAGTAGAGCAACAGCAAATCAAAGTAAGCTAAGAATGGAAGAGTTGAAAAGCACAGATGGTTACTCACGGTCCTATGGAAAGAAAGAGCAGGTAAAAGACTATTGTTGGTTGGTAGCAGATCAGCATGAAGGAACTGAAAAAGCAGATGTTGCAGGTGTTATTGCACAGGATGCTCTTGGAGGTTTCTTGGATAAAGTTGAATCTTGGATAAAAGATTCGGTTGCCTCTTTCCATGCAGTTCCAGGTAGAGGAGCTAGTGAGCCCTACCAAAGAATTGGCAAAGGGGAAGTGAAGCTGAAATTGCAGGCGGCCAACACACAGGTGTTGATGAAGGTCATGCAGGTCCCAGATTTAGAGATATGGCTAATCTCTTCAGAAAGATTGGGTGATGAGAGATGCACAAGAACTCTCACAGCGGATGCACTTGAATTAGCTGGTGGTAAGAAAACAGGTACCCTTTATCTACTTGTTTATATTACTGATTCTTCTTCTGTTGCGAAGACGTGGCTTCGTAGGCTTGGTCACATGAGCAGGAAGGAGATGCATGTTCTTAAGCGGAAGACAGATATATTTGATAGGCTTAAGAACTGGAAAGCCTTGGTGTTTATGGAGGAGATGGTGGACAGAACCCAGTGGATGTGGCTGGATACTTCTGAGCAGGGCAGTTTGGACATGGGTATTGATTCAAAGGAGCTCGCGGGTAAAAAGTCATCACTCACAGGCGAACACAGATACCGGCATCGATCAGGAGGAACCGGCGTCGAATAGATAGGTGCCGATGTCGGTCATGTGCAGACCGAAGCCGGCGATGTCGGGCAGAGTAAGACCGACGTCGGTCATGAAACCGACGTCGGCAGTATGTAAGACCGATGTCGGTCAGAAGGACCGACGTCGGCAGCAGGGACACCAGCACTGGCAGGTTGGTAGTCAAGTACAGACGCATGGAACCAACGTTGGTCGGATGCAGACTGTGGGGTGACCGAGGTCGGTCACTGTAACGAATTTTGGGTGGACATGTTGTCAAGGAGTCTCAAACACCCATATGGAGGACTGAAGGCGTAAGTAAGCCCTCAAATTTGTTGTTCCTCTTCTTTATACATGTTGCTGATTGTAGAGCAGGAAGGATCCAGGAAACAGGTGTGAGCTTGGCATGGATGAGGATGTGATTCCTTGGAGGAGAACCAGACAGGTGTGTTTTGGTAGGGTTGCCAGCAGGTATGAAAGCACAGAGACGAACGGATACCTTAGTAGAAGAATAGAGAGAACGGATACGTGAGACGAAAGATCAGGGATATGGTCTTAAGGAGCTGCAAAATAGTGGTACAGGTTTTGACAGGTGGAGGACGAAGCATGGCTTCAGTCAGTGTCAGGTAACTACTGTGGTTTGTCTTACCAGGTGGATGATGAGTCATGACATCATTCTGTTGCTGTATGTGGATGGTATGTTTTGCTATAGCAGTTTTGTACATACAGGGTTTTGCTGAGCTAAGGGTAAGATTAGTTCAGTGGCATGTCAGGAGGAGTTTGGAGCAGCGGAATTATTTGACATGGGAGACATGGAGATCACAGGTTGATTTTGTCTCGAGTGGGAGCTGATGTGAATCAAGTGTTGGCGAGGTTCAAGATGCAGAGCCGGAGCACACTAAGGGCTGGACAGGTACAGTGTCCGAAATCACATGAGGTCTGGTATAGACCTGAGTATTCCCATGCAGTGGGAGCTGTCAGAGAGTTAGGAGCCAATTTGGGGAAGTGGGTTCTCAGGTACTTGAGAGGGACCGGCAGCAGGGATTCATGCTATGCAGGGTCAGGACTTCACTACATGGATTTGTAGGTTCGGATGTGGCAGGGTACTTGGATGACAGGTGGTACATCACAGGTTGTGTGGTGGGTTGTCTTCAAAATTGATCTTGAAGAGGGATACAAACCAGGAAACAGATTAGACAGAGTACAGGTACAGGTACAGTGCAGCTGTTTATCTCCAAGTGAGAGATTGTTAGGATTGTGGAGCTAAAAGCTTCACTGATGCATGCATGGAGGAGGTTGCAGGAGAGTTGCAGAAGTGTCAGAAGTGTTTGGCGTTGGTCTAGCCAACTGGCGTCGACAGGGTAAGACAGGAAGGCAACCGACGTCGGTCATGGATCGGCCGGCGTCGGCGACCCCCAGGCGGACAGGGACCGACGTCGGTCACCTGTGTGGTTCGGACTGCGCTTGTTACGGGCAGTTAGCTAACGAACCAAGTGTTTGCATGAAGAGAGCTATTTTTATACTGAGAGCTGCGGATCTAATTATTGTAATTAGATGTCTAATCATTGTTTGGATGAGATCTATATAATAGACTCATGGTTGTATTGGAAAAGTGTTCTAGTTTGAGTTGAGCAAAGTTTGCTCCTTCTGTGTGTGAAGTGAGTAAGGGTGCTCCTCCTAGTTCCCTATCAGTGCCAAGCTTGGTACTGGTTGGAGAATCATAAGGACTTGGTGAGGCAAGGACAAGGGTTCTTCAGGGTGTAGAGTGATCTACATGGTAAGTAAGATCGTTGATCTGCAGGTGTATGTGTGTGCAAGGTCAAGGTTCACAGGTGAGCAGAACCGTTGTTTGATTTGCAGGTGTGCAAGGTCATATAGACAGCAACACAACAAGGAGCAGTATCAGGCAGGATCTACTTGGAGTACAGGTGTGTACTCGGATAGAGCAAGAGAAGAAGGCAAGGGAGTTCCTTCCATAAGTATGGTTTGTTGAATTACAGGTTGTTGCAGGTTCATGGGAGATCTACTTGAAGTACCTTGAGTACTTGTGGAGCACGTGGAGTGCTTGTGGAGTGCGTGTAGCACTTGTGGTGTGCGTGGAGCACGGGAGGTGAACACCAACTCTGTATTTGAGTTGGGTGTTGGGACCTGAGAGGGAGAGCTTTGGGGAGAAGATTTATTGTTCACTTGAGGTGTGGGAAACCTCTGTAAGGTGGTGGAGAAGAAGTGGCATCTTCTTTATTGTATTCTTTTCTGTATAAAGTGTTAATACAATTTGTGTATTGTCTCTCATATCTTGTGTTATTCTGAATTCTAGTTACTTGGTGAATCTGGTTAATTTCCGCATATTAAGTTGCTTGGTATTGGTAATCAATTGTGTGCTTCCGGTTTACTTTTCTCCCAACAGAGACTATGAAGATGTATTTTCCAAAAATTTATAGTGAAGTTAAGGGTTTAGACTCTTCACTAGGGGGTAATGAAGATTAAACTTAAGGAGTGCACACACATAATTAATAAGTGATTGTATAGGTTGAATCCTATCATGAAGATGCAAGTGAAAGAAAAATAAACCACATGGTTGAAGATGGAATCATTTATCTACTTGAAAAATAGGATAAGGTAAGTATTATGGTGGTATAGCCTAATAATACATGAGAGATCTGAGTGTGTGGGGACTATCATGCACTCAATGATGCATGCATAAATGACCCCTTCCTATCCCCTTCATTGATGAGGTGTTATAAGATATCAAAGAGCATGATTTATATTCATTCACATATAGGTTCTTTATATGTCATTAGATTTTCATTGCAATAGAATATAAGAATAAATAATCTTCGTAACTGAGTTGATAATTATTTGCTTACAAGGTAATTCCTTTTGAATTGAAAAATACACTAGTTATTTTCTCTAGAGCTATGCTCATTGCCTTTAAGGAATTCATCCATGATTTCATGGAAATATATTTCGATGATTGGGTGGTCCTCTTTTGGTTCAAATAACATTTTTCCAAAGTTGGGATTAATGTTGGAAAGGTGTTGAGCACTATGAATCACTTTGAATTTAAAAAAGTTTTTTTTATTCACATTGTTTGATGCGCTAAATATAAACATGGTATGCAATGAAGGAATTTTGGTCAATAAGAATAAAATCACATTCATGATATGGCTCAAGACACCAACTAATCCATTTGAGGTGTGGTCATTTCTAAGCCACACTAGTTATTATCACAAGTTCATTCATAAAAAGTTCATAAATAAAGACAAAGTTTGAGTGGAATTTGGAATTCTAGACTACATTTATGGAGCTTAAAAAGTGATTGGTCATCATTACTATTTTGGTCTTTGTAGATTGGAGCGAGGCATTCCATGTGCATGTGGATGCATTTGGGTTAGTAAATGGAGTTGTATCTATGAATCTAAGAGAAGGATACAAGGACCATCCAATCCATTTTTAAAGTCAAAAGTTATCCAATTTTGAGAAAAACTCTAGAAAAATAAAATCCATAGCCATGGTATTCACACTACAAAAAAAAATGGCATTACTTACTGACTATTACCTTTGAGTTTTTCACAAATCACCAAGCATTGTGATTCTTGGTAAAAAACCAATCTTAGGAGTTAGGATTTCAAGTTGGTTGATTATTTTTCAAGAGTATCAATTTAAAATTAATGTGACTTCATAAAGGGATAATGTAGGGACAAATAATCTCATTTGTATAAATAGTTGATGAACCAAAGGACTTATAAAATAAATCCATTAGGTGCACATCTATTTAGAGTAAGTACATTTCTAAAATAGTTGGAATAAAATGCAATTTTTTTATAGCATTGTGCATTTCCAGATCACTAACAGAGCTAGATAAAAATAACTAATCGCATGGGCCTTACCCTTTATCATCATCAATCAATTTCTATGAACGCTGAGTAGAGATGCTATTTTTTGTAGAGTGGCTTTAGATTAGGAACGACCACATGTCTTAAATGCAACCCATCAAGAGTTTCAGTAAAACACTTTGTATGTGAATTGACTGTGAGGAAGATTCTACAAATTTTTTTGTTGTGACTTATGGTGTTAAAGAATTCACATTAGGTTGCAAAACACTGCAACGTTTGTCAACATACTAGTAAACAAAACTAAAGGGATAAGATACCCCTAAATCATGTACTTTTGTACACAACCATTTGAGAAATGGAGGAAAACATTTATATGGACTATTACTCCATCATAATAAATGTTATGGACTATTTCATCAAGCAGGTTGAGGCAGTTGTGACTCTAAGTTGAGGTGTGAAAGATGTTGCAAATTTTGTTAAGCACGAAATACACTGAGAGGGGGGGGCGGTGAATCAGTATATTATATATCTTTTCTTTAATCTGATTTCTTTTTTTTAACCACTTAATCACACATTCAAGTTATGCAATAAAACTAAAATAATTACACGCACCACACGAGAGAGAGAGAGAGAGAGAGACCAAATTTTTACGTGAAAACCCAAAGTGAGAAAAATGACGAAGAACAATCTCAAGTATATGAATGAGCACCAACACAAATTACAAAGTTTCTAAGCACCAACTTGCAAGAGAACCAACCCCTTTTTTGAGCACCAACACAACAACTATTTGTGAGCACCAACCCACAGGTGCACCAACCCCTCGTGTATAAAACACAACTATCTGTCAATATTTCTTACTCAATAAATGATAAAACTCTACAATATCTCATGCTTTTCTCTTCTCTTTTATTATATAAAACAATTACAAAACCATGCATTCTCATGCATTTTACAAATGGCTTCTCAAGCCTTTATTTATAGATTTTTAAATGACTTTTGGAATTCACCCTTTTGACCCTTCAATCCTCATGGAAAATGATGCCAAACTTGCATGACCCTTTGTATCCTTGCATTTAAAAAGTCACATGGTGGCCCTTCATAAGAAAATACGTATTTTCCTCTTTTGTCTTTATCTTGGTGACCTTTCAAAAATTTTAAGGTGACTCTTCATGAAAAAATGCACCATACCCTCTTTTGTCTTCACTTCTTGACTCTTGAAATTCCTCAAGATGACCTTTCATGGAAAAATGCATCCCATTCCTCTTTTGTCTTTACTTCATGACTCTTTGACTTTTTCATGGGCCTTCTTCTGACTTTTATGCAACCAAAAATATATTTGTTAATATTAAATAAATATCAACATATATTAGTCAATATATGAATATTAAAAACACCATTAAATGCTATGGGGCCTTTATCACCAATAATGTTAGACCTTTGACATCAATGACAATATTTCCAACAAATTTATTATAAGAGAATGTCATTACAAGGCTTGGGTGCCCACATAAGATAATAAGTGATAAGGGAACACTCTGAATAATAACATCAAAACCTTAAAACAATAATTTATGATATCACATCAAATTAGAACAACCTATCATTTGTAAGACAATGGCCAAGCAAAGTCATGCAACAAGATACTATAGAAAATGCTCACAAATATTTACAACATTCAGTGAGATGACAGGGATAATTACATCCCGCCAATATTGTGGGCATACAAAACTAACTATAAACATGTGACATGTTACAGTTCATTCCAATTGGTCTATGTAATGGAAGCTATCATGTATATGGAGTATCTCATACCTAACATGCAAATTATGATGAACACATAAATTGGTGACACAAAGTGCTTGCATAATCGATTTATTAAATCAACTCAATAAGAATAAATAAGGCAGATGGAAAAATAAAATTAATAAGTGCATAGGTTTAGTCAAAAATCATGGCACAATCACAAATTATAATCCAAAGAATTCTAGCCAGAGTAAATGGTAATATTATGTGAAATCATGTTCAAATTGTACCCATGGAAGTTGAAAATTAGGTGGAATGGCCCCTATATAATTCACCATATAAAAGTGCAAGGCATAATCATGTTGTGATATATATAAGGAAACACTATTTCATGAAGTATAAATGGCAATAGGCTCAAGCCCTACCAAAAACAAGTTGAAAATAAGGAAAATGCACAAATGAGTGACATATGGCATAGTTGGATTAGGATTTTACTTTTGTTTTTATTTTTCACAGGTGTGGTAGTGTAGTGTAGTAGAATAAGATATAATAATGAGAGTGTGACATTGCAAGAATAGCAATGAAAATAATGTTGGAGAAGAGATTAGTTCTCAATAACATAATTAAGGGTAAGGATGGACCAAGCGCATGGGAGGAATATAAGAAAGCATCACAAATCATCTAAGTACAGTAATAACATGAAAATAACATGATAAAATATAGAAAGAATACATAGAATAAAAAATCGATATGGTTTCTAAAATGAAAAAATAATTCCATGCGTATTTTGAAAAGAGAGATAATTTGAACAAGTAGTTAATGTCTAAAAGTGGAAAGAATTTGAAATGAAAATGGTGACACATCACATCAAATAGATCTAAAATAAATAACCATGAAAACATCCATGTGTTAAGTCAATAATGACTAACATAGTTACATCACACATGAGTTGGTGTGTGAATTAGCTCAATTGATCTACACAAGTTAGCGAGAATTTTTATATAGAGGGAAAATTAGCATAAGAAAATCACACTTTTCTTATATCATTAATTTGAGTTATGTACTCTATGCCAAGAATAAATTGCATCCATAAGAGTGAAATTGTGCATGTTTGCCTAATAACATGCAAAAATAAGGATGAAATTAGCATACACAGGGCATTAATCCATTCGTTGTTACTCAAAGTGATGCCAAAAAGTAGATGTGAATCAGATTGTCATTAAGACAAGCCCAATGGAACACTCAAGAACCATTTGAGTTCATTGACACCATAAAAATATAATGGTTTACATAACCAAAACCACAAGGGGCATTCACACCAACACATGGAGTTATTTCCCTACCTCATCTACTATGAGGGTCTGATGCAGAGCAACTCATCAAACTACCTAAATTTAGGAAAAATTATGAATTGATGGTGATGATCAATAAAATTAAGGATACATTCACATTTACCCTCAAATTTTCAATCACATCAACATTTCAACTATTTCACACGCCACAGGATTGTGAGCAATGTGGACATCACTATAGCCCTACAAGTCAATAAATCCACCCTTTTTCTAGGACACCAAGAGATATTAGAATACCACCAAGGGGGGAAAATAAGTAATAAAAGAGGTAATTGATATCAACCACATGATGGTGCAAGTATGCAAATAATTTAATTGGCTAGATTTCTTGACATCTAAAATCAGAACAAACGTAAAAAAAGGTAATGTAAGGGAAATCATAGTCCTTCTAGTACCAATTCTTGGTAATGATGGGTTGTTTCACAAAATGGATGTCGACAAAGACTTTTGGCTAAATCAAGCCTTTGTTAATTTGGTATTGCCAAGGGCAAAAACCCATACTAGTGGGTGCAAAAGTTTTCGAGTTGGTTACTACAAATTTATAACTTGATCATTATCAACATGAGAGTGACCCATGATGTTATGGATTATTTATCCCCCATATTAGTAGTGACAAAGTTACATGATAATGTTATGGTGTGAATACATGATCTCCCCACACTACCAAAACTCCCCCTCCCATTATTCATACAAATGGTGTAAGAATAGGCGAAAGTCATCCACCAACAAAACATGGTCATCCAAAATGTTAAACCACTAAAATTAGTTTAACTCATAGCCTCATTTATATAAGTAGGACCACAAGTATTATACTTATGATCATATCATGTAATGCAACATGTCAATCACCAACTACTCAATGTACCCAACCAACACCCAAGAAGACATAAAAATTAGCATCATGGTTGCATGACTCCTTGGTTCCCACCATTATAATAGAAGTTGATCTAGACACATTATGCATCATACTAGAGAACACCCACAAAGTATTGATCAATGACATCACGAATGTACCCTATGATGAATAGGTTGAAAATAATGGTTCTTTTAAAATATTATGTGAATAATCTAGGTTTGCAGTTAAATTTCACATGTCCTCGTTATTGACATCCCACCTCTATTAGAGTCCACCAACATGGACATGGTTTAAAATAATAAAAAATGAGGCACAAGGTGCAATAATGTTTTTTGGGAATTTTTAGGCTCATGAGTGGAAGTCCAAATCAACATGGCCACATAGGATCTAGTCATGACAACAAAGTAACCATAGGGGTCAAACACAAGTAAAACCCTTATCCTTATTCTTCGTTAAGAATCAAAAACCCTATTTGTATGGGAGTATTTTGGCCAAAATTTAGAACATGATACAATAGGTTTATGTTTTCTGATTGAGGAAGCTCATGTTGATGGTATACATTGACTACTTGAATTTGATGTTGTACATTTAAGGAATATGTGTTAGATGGCGACTCATAATCATAAAATGTCCTAAATGGAGACGTTTTGGAATGCCTTTCTTAGGAAAAATCTCTGTTGTCATATCTTTAATAATAAATAATTACTTTTCCACCATTTCCTAAAAATATGGGATTATTTATGTATTTGACTCTTTTTCTCCCACTAAAAATAATTGTGTTTTTGTGGACACTATTTCTAAATTATATAACACTTCAGTCTTGTACAAATAGAAAATACATATCATGGATGTACCCTCAACTTCTAGACCTTTCCCGTTGATAAAAGGTTCACATACACTATATCTTTGCACCAAATTGCTTGTATATTAGTCCAACCATTGTTATTCCAATGACTCATATATTCTATCATACTCAGAATGCTATAAACCTACTTATCTTCTATCTCTATAAGATTTGGACCTGTACTTATTTTACAGCTACCCAAACACTTGCATCCCAGTAAGACACCTACATTGATGCAAGTATCATATTCTAATGTAGGTGTTCAGTACCTTAAATTCATCCAATTTACAAATGAAACATATTCTTATGGTCATCATAAGTGATTTAATATGAGATATTCTCCAAAAGGTTTGGTATATATGCATGATCAATAGTCATTCATCCCTCACTAGCAACTTCTTCCCACTCGCAAGGCAACTTACCAAAAGCATTCAAGTGAGCACAACTTCCCTATTTTTTCCTATTCCCATATCAATCATAGGGACATCACATCTATAGGTATAAAGTACTAAAGGAACATTCCATGAGCCATATTTTCTAAGTTACAAGTTTGGTCACTCTATGTACTTGCTTATCATGCATTGAAAACCCATAAGAATTTATGATATCACACCAACACATCAAAACCTATCATTTTCAATAAAATGGCTAAGCAAAGTCATGTAACAATATACTAGAGAAAATGTTTACAAAGATTTGCAACATTTAGTGAGATGACATAGAAGATTGCATCCCAAAAATATTGTTGGCATATAAAACTAACAATAATCATGTGATGTGGTACACTTCATTCCAATTGGTCTACATAATGTAAGTTATCATGCTTATGTAATATCTCATACCCATCTTGAAAATTGTGATGATCACATAGATTGGTGACACAGAGTGCTTGCAGAATCAATTTATTGAATCAACTTGCATGGAATAAATAAGGCAGATGGAAAACTAGAATTGGGAAGTGCATAAGTTTAATAAAAGGCATGGCACTATCATAACTTACAATCCAAGCAATTCCAGGAAGAGAAAATGGTAATATTATGTGAAATTGGGTTCAAATTATACCCATGGAAGTTCAAAATTAGGTGGAAGGTCCCCTATATAATCCAAAATATAAAATGGCAAGGCACAATCTTGTTGTGGTATATATAAGGAAACGTTATTTCATGGAGGATAAATGGTAGCAGGATCAAGCCCTACCAAAAATGAGTTCAAAATAAGGAAAATGTATAAATGAGTGCCATATGGCACAATTATATTAGGATTTTACTTTTATTTTTATTTTTCACAGGTGTGGTAGTGTAGTAAAATAAGATATAATAATGATAGTGTGGCATCACAAGAATAGTAATGGAAATAATGTTGGCGAAGAGACAAGTTCTCAATACCATAATTAATGCTAAGGATGGACCAAGTGCATGAGAGGAATCTAAAAAAGCATCGTAAATCATATAAATATAGAACAAAGTGTGAGCAACATATAAAATAACTTGATAAAATATAGAAAGGATAACTAGAATAAAAAATCAAGATGATTTATAAAATATAAAAATAATTCCATGTGTATTTTGAAAATATAGATACTTTGAATGAGTAGTTAATGTATAGAATTGGAAAGTATTTGAAATGAAAATGGAAATGCATCACATCACATAGATAAAAAATAAATAACCATGAAACCAGCCATGTTTTAAGTCAATAATGACTAATATAATATGGCACACATGAGTTGCAATGTGAAGTAGCTCAGTTGATCTACACAAGATGACCAACATTTTTATATAAAGGGAAGATTGACATAGGTAAATCACACTTTGATTATATCAACAATTTGAGTTATGTCCTCTATACCAAACATAAAATGTGTCCAAAAAAGTGAAATTACGCATATTCAACTAATAACACACAAAACCAAGGATAAAATTAGCATACACAGGTCGTCAATCTAGTTATTTTTACTCAAAGTGATGCTGAGAAGTAGGAGATGTGAATCATGTTTTCATTAAGACAAGCCCAATGGAATAATAAAGAACAATTTTAATTAATCGACACCATAAAAATATAATGGTTTAGACAAATACAACCATAAGGGGCATCAAGACCAACACATGGAGTTTTTTTCCTACCTCGTCCACTATAAAGGTCTGATGCAGAGCAAATCATCAAACTACCTAAATTTAGGAAAAATGATGAATTGATTATGATTATCAATATAATTAAGGATACATGCATATTTCCTCTCAAATTTTCAATCACATAAACATTTCAACTATTGGAACTGCCATGGGACTATGAGCAAGGGGGACATCACTGCAACCTTACAAGTCAACAAATCCACCCTTCTACAAAGATACCAAGAGATAATGGAATAACACCAAGGGGGAAAAACAAATAACAAAGTGGTAATTGATATCACCCACATGATAGTGAAATTATTAAGGAATTCATTTGGATAGAGTTCTTGACATCTAAAATCAGAACAAATGCAAAAAAGGTCATGTTTGGGAAATCACAGTCCTTCTAGTGTTGATTCTTGGTAATGATGGTTTGTTTCACAAAATGGAGGTCCCCCTGAAGGGAAAGTGAATGTTGAAAAATACTTATGGCTAAATAAATCCTCTACCAATTTGGTATGGTCTAGGGTAGGAAACCCTTACTAGTAGGCCCAAAAGTTTTGGAGTTGGTTACTACAAATTTGCAACTTGATTATTGTCAACCTAAGAGTTCCCCATGATGTTATGTATTATTTATCTCCCATAGTAGTAGTGAAAAATATACATGATAGTGTTATGGTGTGAATACATGAGCTCCCTAGATAGCCAAAACTTCCCCTCCCATTATTTATCAAAATGGTGCAAGAATAGGTGGAAGTCATCTAGCAATAAAACATGGTCACACAAAATGTTTAACCGCTAAAATTAGTTTAACTAGGAGCCTTAGTGCCAGATCTAGGACCAAAAACATTATAATTATGATCACAACATGCGATGAAAGATGTTTAGCACCAACTACACAACCCACCCAACCAACACCCAAGAAGACTAAAAAAGTAGCATCATGGCTGCATGACTCTTGAGTTCCCACCATTATATTATAAGTTGAACTAGACACATTGTGTATTGTCTTAGAGAAAACCCACAAAAAATTGATCAATGACCTCATGAATCTACCTATGATGAACATTTTGAAAAATAATGGTTCTTTTGGAAGGTTGTGAAATTAATCTAGGTTCACAACAAAATTATACATGTCCTCCTAGTTGACATCCCATCTCTATTAGAGTCTACCAATGTGGACATGATTGTAAAATAAGAAAACATGAGTCAAAGGGTGCAATATATTAATTTGAGAAGTTCCAGGGTCACGAGTGTAAGCCAAAATCAATATAGCCACACATGATCTAGTCATGAAAATAAAGCAACCATAGGGGTCAAACAAAAGTAAAATGATGCGGGTATGCCAATTATGGTGGAAAGTAATGAAGAAGAAAGAAACAAATCAGTGAGTCCATTAAATACACTACTAATATAGACATTAGAAGTTGAATACAATTTTTTTTAATACTTGTGGTCACCGCATAAGATCAAAAAGAAAAGGTGTCCACAAGGGAAACTCGACTGAAGATTAAGGAATGAAAGAAGTAACAATTGATTTTACTAGTTTCATGCTTGAAAGCCACTATGGAGAGACAATAGATCACCCCTTCTATATAATACACTCCATCATCCACTCTAAAACCCACCCCTCCATCCTACCCACCTAAAATCAAGCCATAGTCACCCTATTCCCCATAACAAGGAAATGGATGTAATGAAATTAATTCATAAATAAAGTAGAATAACAATAATAGATCATAATATGATTGAAATAGAGTAACATATATGGATAAACGATGAGCCACTTGGGGGAAACTTCAAAACCAAACAATAATAACATAATTATCAATATGATGATGAAATACTAACCACTACCTCCTATATATACCCTAAATATACTATGGAAACACCCTAGGCCAACCCTACCACTAATATTAAGCCAAATAGTTGATCATATGACTTAACTCAATTTTATGTTAGCCACGATTTAGCTACACAAATTCCAATACACACTATAAGGTAAGTGAACTCATGCCCCCTCCCTTCAAACAAGCAATTTAATCAACATTGATGATCATTGGATGCTTCAGTATGATTTTTTTATCCTCCCATGGCATATCCTCCCTCGACATGTCCTTCCACTTAATAAGAGGCTCAGTTATTTCCCTCATCTTAATCCTATTGAATTGGGTTAGGAAAATATCTCGTGGTTCAAATATGATTCCTCCTTCTTCATTAAGCTTTGATAACCCTATCTAGATGGGAGTATTTTGGCCAAAATTTGGAACATGAGAAACGCATGTTTGTTGATTGAAGAAGCTCATGTTGAGGGTATACCTTGAATACTTGAATTTGAGGTTGTTCCTTTAAGGAATATGTGTTGGATGGGTACTTGTAGTCATAAAATGCCCTAAATGGAGACCTTTTAGAATAGGTGTCTTTCTTAGGCAACCTCTCTTTTGGCATATCCTCATAATAAATAATTACTTTTCCACCCTTTCTTAAAAAAATTGGGTTATTTATGTATTTGACTCTTTTTCTTCCACTAAAAATAATTGTGTTTTTATAGACACTATTTATAAATTATATAGCACCTCAGTCTTGTACACTTAGCAAATACATATCATGTATGTATCTTAAACTTCTAGACCTTTCTCGATTTTAAAATGCTTGCATGCACTATATCTTTGTACCAAATTGATTGTCTATTAGTCTAACCATTGTTATTTTGATGGCTCAAACATTCTATCATATTCAAAATGCTATAAACCTTATTATCTTTTGTCTTTGCAAGTTATGGACTTATACTTGTTCTACAACTACCCAGACACTTGCATCACATAAAGATGCTTGCATCGATGCATGTTTCCTATTTCAATACAGGTGTGTAGTGCCCTAAATTCATATAATTTAAAACTAAATGTATTCCTATGATCAAATTAAGTGATTTAATGCAATATATTTTCCAAAATGATTGATATATATGCATGATCAATACTCAATCATTCCTCACCTAACAACTTATTACCTCTCACAAGGAACTTATCAAAAGCATTCAATCAAGCATTCAAGTGAGCACAACTTCCCTATTTTCTTCTATTTCCATATCAGTCATAGGGACTATATATATATATATATATATATATATATATATATATATATATATATATATATATATATATATATATATAGACATATATATATATATATGTCTAAAATACTGAAAGAACATTCCATGAGCCATATTTGCCAAGTTACAAGCTAGGTCACTCTATGTACTTGTTTATCATACATTGAATCCTTGTGCATACAAGTCTAGATGTAAAGGATAATTACATGAGTCTGAGGCCCTCTTTAGAGCAATGGATATGTAATCAACACCCACTAATAGAGAGATTTATGGGGTTAGCTTGACATAGTGAGCCCAATAACCCATTTTTTCCATAACCACTATGAAGATGAAGAATTAGGGTCTTACTATTTAACAAGAAATGAAAACCCATAATATAGATATGAACGCACCAAAGTAAAGGTGACAAAAAATCTAAAATATCCCAAGTGGTCACATCTAGATTTAGTAAGTATTTTGTATTAGACACATATGTCTAGATTAGACATAAGTGTTAATGCAATAGTCTGAGGTTGACACAAGTGTCTAAGGCCACATAAAAATAATTTATAGAATTAGATGACTAATTCAAGGCATTGATCTAGTCTATTCCCTTATTGTTTTAGATCTCGATCTATATTAGCATCTGAACCAAGTAAGTATATTATTTTCATTATCATTTTAATATCTAGTGTAGTTATCCTTTCTATTTTTTATCATATCTCACCATATAAATTTAGAATATTATTTATCTAAATTTGCAAAATAATTGGCTTGCTATAGAGATAGTTTATCACCCTTGTGCCATAGGCTATCTCAACCCCTTTAACCCTAGATCTCCTCATCTATTTTTTAAGGTTAAATAGTTGATGAATATGACCTATGACTCTTCCTTTTTAAACCTATCCTAATATAGGGTTTCCAACCTCCTAGGGTTTCACCTTGTTATGATTGATTTTCAAGTTTGAAGCTTTATCCTAGGGTTTTACCCTCAGTTTTTGCCAAGATTCATGTTCAGACATTGACAAGTTGATTATTCCTTGATTGGTGCATTTTGACCTCCAAATAGATGCATTTTAAAATTATTTAAAGGAATTTTCTACTCAGGTTGGTATCTTTAAAAACCTCTTTTTGTTCATCTCAATTTGGTATGGATTTTTAAATTTTGACAATTTACTATTTTTAGTAAATACTGACATTCAAGGTGAATGGTTTACTTATTTTGAAACTAATTTTTGTGTTTCATAAAAAATAATATTGTGTTTAAAACTATCTCTCAGATATTTTAAATAAATTCCTATTTTATCAAAATTGTTGATTCTTTATTAGAAATATTCTAAGGTTTTGCTTGTAGAACATTCCATATTGTTTGGCTTATTTATGATTAATAATAGATATATTTTCAAATTACTCAAAGGTTTTCATAATAATATTGTTATAAAAAAAATCCTCTTTTTATTTTCCTAAATATTGTATGGATGTTTCGAATCTTGCATTTTTTATTTTTATTAAATTTAGACTACAGGTCATACAATGTACTTTTGTTTCCCTATTTTTTTAGGTTTGTCTCATTTCCTTATTTCCTTTTTTTTAAATAAGAAATCAATTTATATTGTTTTCTCTTCATTTGGCACATTGTGGTGACCCTGACCTTTGGTCTCAAAACCCTAGTTGACCTAGGGTTTCCTAATTTACTATTTTATAAATTATGATTTCAAAGTGTTTAAATTTTAAAATACTAGTATTTCCCCTTTTCTACAAAAATGTTTAATATGGATATATCTCTTAGCTAATTCAGTTTTATAGTATATCATGGTAGTTGTTACTTGTTATGTTACATGCATGATGAAATAAATTAAAATGAGTAACCAACTTGACCAATATAATGAGAGGGTTTCAAATCAAAACCAGAATTTAATCCCTCTTTACAACTCTTATTGCAATATTATTGAGCCTCTTCCTACTAACCCTAATGAGGGTGATAACTACCATCCCTCTAACTAGGTCCATGTTGTCATTCTTTCAAGGGGTAAGGTAGATGGTGTATTTATGCATATTCAATCCAAACTTACCTAGATTTTGTGCTTGTGAAGCCTTAACATATTAAATAACCATATAGCAAGTTAATAGAATAATGAAAAAATAATTTTAGTTCAAAGATCACATTATTGAAAAATCATATTACATACCTACAGAATCCAACACATGGTAATGTTAATCACATGTTTGCATCCTCACCTTCCAATGTTGTGCCAAACAAGGTTTCCTATCCAAATACAAAGATACAATAGAGTACATTTAAAACAAATGATTCACATATTTTACCAAAGGCTACTAAGAGTGCAAGTGAAATCCTAAGAGAAATATTTTAGGATAAAGTGATCGAATTATCTCCTCCATCTCCTAGCAGGAAATACAAATACTATTGTACATATCATAGAATGCATGGGACTCATACATATTATTGTTTTCCATTGAAAAACCAAAAACAAATACAAATGCTAGTGGTGATCATATCATTAATACATCAACTAAGAAAACCACTCACATTATGAGTACCTCTACAAAACAATAAATATGGTTACCAAAAGATAATTCAAAGCAAGAGAAAGATCGAAAGGTCAAAGAAATATAGAAAATACAATTACCAAAGGAATCAATGATATTCAAACCACCAAAAACTAAACCATGTGAGATCCCTTTATTGATCAATACCAAACAACAAAAGGGCACAATTCTAAATGATTATGACGGTGGCGATATTATTCCTAATACCAATATGGCATATGAACAATTGATAAAACTTTGTTTTGATCATATTTATACCTTACCACATGATTTATTTATACCTATAGGACCTAGTACATATTGGTTGAATCCATCTCCAAAAAGTACAAAACCAAATATAGATAAAGTCAAGGCAAACCATATAAATCAAGATGTTCATAAGGTATTAACATCTAAGATACACACAAATACAAATAATGGCATATCAGTAAAGTCAAAGGACATAGAAAATATTGAGAAAGAGAAACCAAAAGTATCTTGGAAAAACATTTTTGTTAAATCTAGCATCACCCGAGAGAAAGAGGCTCAATATATTGATCATTGTATCCCCTTGATACAAGAACATGATACACTTTCTAATTTTTTTGTGCACACATATGACACATTTAGTTCATGAAATGTTATTCATTTACCATTTCTCGATTGTTCTCATCCTCCTCTTGAGATCATTTCGTAACTTATACCATTTGAAAATATTTTTAATATATATATAAATATATATATATGATGTGTTATCCACCAACATAGAATTAGTAACATAGATGCCAGGGAGCTAATATAACATGTAAACATTAATATATATATATATATATATATATATATATATATATATATATATATATATTTCAATGTTTACATGTTATATTAGCTCCCTGGCATCTATGTTACTAATTCTATGTTGGTGGATAACACATCATATATTTATATATACACATGTTTCACGCATCTTTTGAGCATGATACATGCATATCCATGTACATGATCTATGCACTTTTAGATGTTGGGCCTTTCCTCTACTCATGTCATTTGAACATTGGGGGCATCCATTTCTTCGATCACAATAAATCTAGGTTATATTATTCGATAATCATCTTCTGTTATCATGTTTGAGCCTTTATAATTACACATGCCTTTATCCATGCTTATATATTTCATAGTGTACTTGATATTTTATGTACTTAACATTTTTGCTAACACATATATCTAGAGACTTATATGATATATTTATGTTGGTTGTTTATGTTCCATGTTTTTCCCTTATGTACTTCCTTTAGTGTCTTGTCTTACTTGTTGAGCACTTGAAAATGCTCCACTAATTGTGGTCTCTGTGCTTTTGTTTGCCTTTTTGACATTTTCATATGTCATTGCTTGTTGTATGGACATTTGAATATCCCATACTTGTGTTTATGGACATTGGACTAAGTTATGTCCCCTTGATTGTGCAACATTTTAACATGCCCCTTGTTTGTGATATCTTTAGACCATTGCCTTTTTTCTTTCTTTTGAGTGATCTTGTGTGTGTGATTTATTTCATGTTGATCTTGTACTATTACTATCTAGACATTGTCATGATCTATATCATGTATCCTAGGACTTGATGTAATCACATTCTATGTACTTTAATGATATATCTACATAGACATGTTCCTTCTATATGCTACATGGTTCATACATAGATTATATAATTATACTATCCTTTTGAGGTAAGCTAACCAACATTTTCTACTTCCCCTCACCTCAAAAGGGGGGAATATCATTGGGGGCATGCCATAGAGGCACAACTTCCACATTTTTTACAGTTCATAGATTCATATTGTAGGGTGCATGTTTGGTTGGTTGTTTATGTTCCATGTTTTTCCCTTATGTACTTCCTTTAGTGTCTTGTCTTACTTGTTGAGCACTTGAAAATGCTCCACTAATTGTGGTCTCTGTGCTTTTGTTTGCCTTTTTGACATTTTCATATGTCATTGCTTGTTGTATGGACATTTGAATATGCCATACTTGTGTTTATGGACAATGGACTAAGTTATGTCCCCTTGATTGTGCAACATTTTAACATGCCCCTTGTTTGTGATATCTTTAGACCATTGCCTTTTTTCTTCCTTTTGAGTGATCTTGTGTGTGTGATTTATTTCATGTTGATCTTGTACTATTACTATCTAGACATTGTCATGATCTATATCATGTATCCTAGGACTTGATGTGATCACATTCTATGTACTTTAATGATATATCTACATAGACATATTCCTTCTATATGCTACATGGTTCATACATAGATTATATAATTATATTATCCTTTTGAGGTAAGCTAACCAACATTTTCTACTTCCCCTCACCTCAAAAGGGGGGAATATCATTGGGGGCATGCCATAGAGGCACAACTTCCACATTTTTTACAGTTCATATATTCATATTTTAGGTGCATGTTTGGTAAACATTTTATCCACACTCATACCAGCTCTCAGTTTCAGAATATAGTGGGGGCATGCTTTGAAAACATGTTCCTCATAATTACATAGTTTGTAGATTGGCCAAGTTGCATAGTTTAGATACATAGTTGTGGCAGAATTATATACATTGGTACCATTGTTATACATAGTTTTTAGCATGATACATAGATGATTTGTAAATGTTATGAAAAGGGCACCTAAATTAAAAAATCAAACCAGCTTTCAGATTTTAAACACTTCTACAGACTTTATCTCACCAGGTTAAATTGTTACGAATTGTATTGAGCCAATCTACTATAGTAGTTAGTTCACATTTTGGTTGATATAACTAGTTCAGATATGCATATATTAAAATATCCGAACACAGAGACAAAATATTGTATACACCAAACTATAATTATATTCACTTTGATAATGATTCATACAAATGATTACACAGTTATATAGGAAAGCTCGTTCCTATAATTGGGGAGATCATATCTCCACCAATATCTCTCATAAATCTCCTTATAATAACTTATAATAACAAATTGAGTATTAAAAATACATTATATATTATTAATATATCAATGTAACTAATAATAACTAACTACTAACTTAAAATATGGTAATTATTGTTCAATAAATACTAATTTACCTTACAATAAATACATAAATGTGAGCATTAATGTTAGGCTATCCCTAACATTGGTAAGATTGAAGTGATTAAATCAATCAATATTTCTAAGTTTAAGGTTGGACTTGATTACATCATCTAAGTTCACCATATTTGGACTTGATTCACTCACGCTCACCAAGTTATAAGTATGATCGAGTTACATGGTTGAGCTAATCTCAGCTACTAGTTGGAAACTCACATTTTCTCCAAGGTTGGGGGAATGTGTCCTCCAATATATATATATATATATATATATATATAGATATTCACTTTATAAATTTATATGTGTCCTAATATCATCTATAATGATACATATTTTCAAAACAAATTGCCAAAAGGTGAGGTAATTCCATCGATAAAAAGGTGTACTCTAAACCTTGCTCTCTTTACTTTGAATAATTTCAATGCTTTCAATTTCAGATTATATGTGTTGATGACATATTGTAACGTGCTCTTGGTTGTAGGTCAGTCACCGATAAAGCACTCAATTTGGGCTCACACAAAGGCAATGTGTGTTATACACACCCAGGTATGCATGACTAGATTAAAGGGACAAAAATATAGACACTATTTTTGAATTATATAGCACCCTAGTATTTTATAGATAAAAAATACATATTATGGATGTACCTTCAATTTTTATACCTTTTCCATTGTTGAATGGCTTGCATAAACTATATTTTTGCACCAAATTGCTTATCTCTTAGTCCAACCATTACTATTATGATGACTCAGACCTTCTATCATACTCAAAATGCTATAAATTTATTTATCTTCTATCTCTGTAAGTTTTGGACCTATACATGTTCTTTAACTACACAAACACCTACATCTAATAAGATGCCTATGCCAATACAAGTGTCTTATTCTGACCCAAGTGTCCAACACCCTAAATTCATCCAATGTACAAATGAAACACATTCTTATAGTTCACCTAGGTGCTTTAATGTGAGATATTCTCTAAAAGGATTGGTATTTATGTATGATCAATCCTCATCCATTCCTCACCTAACACTTTCTTACATCTCACAGGGTAACTTACCAAAATCACTCAAGTGATCAAAGCTTCATTATTTTCTCCTATTTCCATAGCATTCATAAGGGCGATAGATCTACATGTCTAAATAACTAAAGGAGTATTCCATGAGCAATAATTTTCAAGCTACACACTAGGTCACTCTATGTACTTGCTTATCACACATTTCATCATTATACACACACAAGCCCACATGTAAGGGAGAACTACATGATTCTAAGTCCCTCTTCTAAGTAGTGGCTATGTAGGAATCACCCACTGACATAGAAGTATTTAATGTTATCTCGACACTGTGAGCCTACTAATCCATTTTTACCATAGCCACTATGAAGATGAAGAACTAAGGTTTTGGTATTTTATAAGGAGTGACATCCCATGATATAGATCTAAGCACACCAATGTAAAAGAAACAAAGAAATTAGAATATCCCAGGTGGTCACATCCAAATCTAGCAAGTATTCCATACTAGACACCTATGTTTAGGTTAGATAGAATCATCGATGCAACTGTTTGAGGTCGATGTAAGTGTCTGAGGCCACATAGGTATAATTTACAAAACTAGATGACTAATCCAGGGTACTGATCTAGTCTCTTACCTTTTTATTCCATATCTTGATCTAATTAGCATCAAAACTAGTTAAGTATCTTATTTTCATTATCATTATAATATCTAGTGTATTTGTACTTTCTATTTATTAACACATCTCAATATATAAATTCATAATATTATTTATCTACGTTTGAAAATTAATTGGCCTACTATAAAGATAGTCTATCACCCTTGTTCCCTAGGCCATATCTACCCCTTTAATACTAGATTCCCTAATCTAGATTTTAGAGTTAAATAATTTTAGGTCATGATGTACTGGGAAGTGTATTGGGATGTCTAGAAGATCTACCCTACTTGGGTTGTGCATTGGTGAATGGTGGCTAGTTTTACTAATCATTATGCAAGGCCATCATGATATTTTTGAATTTAACCATGTTCTTTCTAATATCACCTTTGATTATGCTCGATTATCCTTTGATTTTTTCCATATATCCCTTGTTGGTCATATCAGACTACATGTTTTTCACATTGTACTCAAGTTGTCTCACTTTGTGATCTTTCAAAGAAAACCCTAGAATAGAAGATTCACTAAATCTTGGTTATGGCTCCATTTCCTCTTTGTTAGGATTTTTTCTTAGAGTTTTGGAACCCTTGCCTCGGACCCTAGTGGGGTCCCCCTATATAAAATATTGACAATGGGAAATTGATTTTCACCTTTGACCAAGCTTTAACCAAATTATTTCATATATATGTTAGCCTTAAAGCTATAAATTTAAAGAACCAACCCCCACTATATTTTTGCGATCTTTACAAAAATGTAAATAAATTAGATAAACTATTTAAAATGTGGCATGTAGATCAAATTTATGTAAGACCCTAAAACCATAATAACTATCTTAAAAATGATCACCAAACTTTATTTTTTTTAAATTTAGAGTCCTTGAATGATTCTACAACTTTAGTTAAAAAAAAGATTTTTTTCAATGGATTGTAAGATATAATATATAGGCAGAGGTGAAGGCTACAAAAGAAAATGAATAATTGCTAGAGTAACAAAAGCAAGCAACTAAAAAAGTGGCAAAGGATAAAGCCAAATAAGAAAAAGAAGAGTGAAATAAGGTTGAGGCAAAAAAAAATCAAGGAAGCTGAAGACAAAATGTTGGAAGACCTATGTAATCAAGAGGAAGCTAAGAAAAAGGTTGCATAGGAGAAAGAAAAATAGAGACACTAAAATGATATCTAGTTTGGTAAATGTCATCTAGCAAGTGGAAGGGTGAAAATGTGGAAATGATACAATGGGGTCCTGGTGGTTGGACATCAAGTCTCCAACCATTAGATGCATAATCTTCATGATGCCCATGGCATAACTATGCCAAACACCACTAGTGTATTCAACTCCAAAAACGTAGTTTTATCTATCAACCATGGTCACACATGTCACTCTAGATGTTGTACAACTTCCCTAGACAAGCAAATTGAAGGCACAAGTTATTTCCACACCTCCATCACTCAAACTCTCACCCATATAAAACAAGACAATAATTCAATTATATAATATAATGATGATATCCAAGATCACTTCTATAAGGCTGAGAAATAATAGATGATACCTTATATGCTTTTATGCAACAATTCTTAGGCAACCAAGTGATGTTTGAGTTATTTTAATTCACATCTTTAATAACTAAGCTTGCTCAGGATATGTAGTCATGCAACATCTTGAATACATTAAATTGAAAGTGTAAAGGCTTTAAAGCAAAGTTGATTCCATCTTTGAGCTCTTGGAGAAGTATGAACAAGTCATTGATACAATAATGATGCATCCGAAACAAATATCATTCCATCTACTGGATTGGAAAGCACATCTACAAGATGCCTTGCAAGAAACGAATGAAGACCTGACCAAGGTTTAAAAATCATAGGTATTAATAGGATACAACAACCCAAATGGATGTTACTCCAAAATATTTGCTCCAATATAGGGCAACATCATGGGATGCCTAATATTATGGTAGCTAGAAAGGTTGAGAATCACATTTGTAGGTATCCAAAAGTAGAGATATGTGGAAAGGATGAAGAAGTCATGTAGGATATTCAGAATGTTTCACTTTATCACCCAATCATTGATGTTGTGAATGAATATGATGCCTAGTGCATCATGAAAATTCTAGCATACCTCAATGGCGAGAGATTCACTAAGGGTATAAACTAGCTATAAAGTATATTTGGTCAACATCTTAAGTGTAATCAAGGATATCATAAATGGACCCCAATACATTTCCCCTGATAAGATCCTTAAGACATTATGAGCTAAGAAGACTACTCAAGTGCAATAGCCATAATAACTCCATCCAATGCAACCAACATAATAACAAGATCCTCATGCAAAAACACCATCAGCTTCAATGCAGTTCACTTAGCTAGCTCTATCAACACCAACACAATCAATGCCACCTCCAACATAAACTATTGTGATCCATAAATATTGATCAATTTTGGATCCAATGATAGTTTTTTTATGATAAGACTTTGTGAGTAGGATCAGGATGGTTTAAAACCAGTTAAGGGTAGCCTCTTAGTTATGCAAACCTATTAAAAACTCATGAAGGCAATAGATTGGTATGTTGCTTAGTTGAAAACCTAGAAGGGTGGCTAAGTAGTGAACAAGAAATGAAAACTAGTAAATGGCACCTAAAATGAAACTGTGATCATATCTTCTTTGCAACCCAATATTAGAAAAGTAAAGGAAAACTCAACTTATGTATAGAAAACAATTTTCAAATAATTACACTTTATTTGCATATCTTGTCTTGGGACGAGACAACTATTTTAGTATAGGATAGTGACAATCACAGTCTATGAAAGATATTTTAAAGTATTTTTGTATACTTTGTACGTGTGAAAAATGTATAGTTTATAGATTTTGTATATTGCAAACATTCATGTAAGTCATATATGAAAATATAAGGTTGAATGTTTACCTTGGATTGAACATAAGAGGAAATGAAAAATCAAGAAGTCAAAGAGTTATGTTGACTCTCTATATATGTATAATTTGTAAAAGTATCCGTTATTTTGCAAAATTAGTTATAAGCTTGATATAATAATTTGTTGCTACACATATGATTGAGAGTTAAGAAGTTTTTGATATCTGTATGATTATAAGTGTAATATGGCAATTTTTGTGTATTTAACTCTTTAATCACTTTCATAAATAATATAATGAAAGAAATGAGTGTTAGAGAGCACTAAATCACCTAGAAAACAAGTATGAACAATTTAACATATTGTGAGTCCAATTGTAACTTATAGACTACAACAATAACATGCCTTGATGAGGAATTATATGGATTGCTACTAACAACATGGACCAAGTAAGATAAAACATTGAAAAAACCTAACAGAAAAGAGCCTTATACCAAAATTAAGTGTCTACATGATGCCCCTAATTTGATGTGCATATGTGATATGAATGCATGTGAGTGTCAAAGTAAAAATAATAATAAGTTGAAGCACATACCTTGACTTATCTAGGGAAGTAAGGATGAAATTTATAAATTCTTGGGAAATACTCCACCCGCACTTTGATTGTTCACAAAATGTTGGTATCCCTGTTAGTAATGGACAAATTCCAATAGGTACTCAATGCTATATCAAATCAATTTGAAAATATTAAACGACAATAAAAATTGAAAAAAAAAAGCACAGGAACAAATACACCTGATAGTACGTAGGCAATGCTATTATAATTTCAAAATAACACATTTTCATTATTTACTAATGCTCTTTGAATGTTCTCTCATGATTAGAAATTTTAGAGTTAGTTCTTATAAGTCAATTTTACTTCTTGATTAGAGAAACACATACATGTCATTTGGTTATATTTGAAACATTGATTTCACTCAATTCCAATCATATCGCTCAATTCCACATATTTCACTCAATATTTTATTCAATTGGTGCAATGATGTAGTTTGGGTACCTAATGAAGGGACACCAAACCATGCATCCATAAAAGTGCTCAACAAATTCTCAAACTCATTTTATCAATCAAATAGGGTTACATGATATTTTGAGCTTTGTAACTTTACATAGGGGCCTTAAAATCCCTTCTAAGAGCTCTTGGCTCTCTCTCACTCATTATCTCAACTCTACATTTTGATAGAGTTTGGTACCTTAGACATTAACCTTCTCTCCTATGGCATCAACGCTATCAACGAAAAACTAACAATTACAACTATATACCATCAACTTCATAAGCCTCAAATAGGACCCGACTCCCCCTTTTATAGCAATGGCATGGTCACCGATGTGTCCAATCAAGAAAAATGTTAGTTGTCATCAAGTAGACTTGGCACCCAAATTTTAAAGCCTATGTTAGGGTAGCTTGGCTTAGTTAGACCTCAATCTTTACAATTATGACAATAGCTAAATTAGATCTTGCCTCATAGATCTTTTTATCCTTTGATGTTGTATTAATTCCATCTCTGCCATGTGTCATCCTTTACAACTGGCTAATCATCTAGTTGTCTTTTCTTATCTCAGGATCTATATTTATTGCCTTGTGCCTTACTTTTGGGTTCCCCTATTGTAGGTTTTCCTTCCTTCTGCATGTTGTTCACTTTGATCGACTCCTCAAAACTCTAAATTTCCTTAATTTTATTCTATGAACCACTTTTATGGATGCTCTAACATTTTATTGCATGTTGATCCATAAGTTCTTCTGTGTTGTCTTTTGGCACCTAGTTCTCTTGTTTACCTCCACGCTCTAAAACTTGGTAATGCAGGACACTTGATTCGATTGGGATGTTTTTTCATTAGACTCTTCAAGTAATTTCAAATGTAATCCCCTTATTACATGTTGGATTAAATGATGAAATCACTTTTTTGGTCAGTTGCCTTGACTATTGTGCTTCCTTCCACTAGTTTCTTTCCTAAGCATGTTTTCTCTACACTCTTTTCCTCCAAATCCTTGTTATTGTTATTTTTACTCTTCACTTTCCACCTTTAATCTTCTCTTCTTCTCCCCTTTTCTCATCTTCCTCTTCTCCTTACTCCTCTTGTGGGTTTTCACTTGCCTTGTCCCTCTACTTTTGCCAAGTTTCTCCAACTACTTTTAGTACAATCCTTTCAAGGCTTTCCTACACACTCATATTATTCTCCTCTTCACTCATGTTGATCTAAGTCCATATTGATCCGTCCATCTCCTCCAAGTGTCTTAGACACTTTTCTTGTGCATGCCTAATGTTTCCTCTATGCACTACTCTTTACTTCCCTTCTTCCTAGCTTATATGGGTCTACACCTACCTGCTTCACTCTTCCTCTACCTAGGGATTTTTTACTCTTCCTGTGCACCTCCATTTGATTTTACCTTGTGTACACTTTATTCATTTTTTACTTTATTCTTCATGCTCTTTGCATGATGACTACCTATGTGATACTCTATTATCTACCTTCCTCCTCCTTTTGCTTCTAAATGCTCTACTCCATACTTAGATTGATCTTTTTTCAGCCACTTTTTATCAAATTTAGGTTGATTGGTATTTCCTTAGTGGCATGCACAAACTAAATTTTGATCTCCTAGCCTTCTATTATCTAGTTCTAGTCCACTCCTCTACCTCTTTTTAGTGGTTTAGTGGTGCTTTATGCATTAAACATTGTACCTCTTTGATTGGATACAATTCAACTCTTTCTCACTTGCTTCAACACTCATGTAGGTAACTTCTGCATCTTGCACTCTTCCAAGTGTGTCTCCACCCTTAGACCCTAGGGTAACTCTTATTTCCATTTATCCCTTGCACATGACTGTAAGTGGACCTCTACTAACTCCTCTCTTTGTTATTGTACCAAAACAATATTCAACTCCTTGAGAAAATTAGATTCCCAACTCCCTTCCTTCTTCCTCACCTCCTTTGTCCTTTATTTGTGCACTATTTTCATTATGTATAACATGTCTTTGTGTTCTCTGGTTGTCCTTATTATATTGCTATTCCATTTCATCTCCATCTTATGCTTCTTTATTCTCTCACTCATCTCACCTTAGGAAGATATTGCCACAGTCAATTCAAGATTATCTTCTCTAATGCATTTCTTTCGTTTCTCCTCTTTCTTTCAAGCTTATGATTATCAGTGTGGTTCCACCATTTCACTCTTCACCTTTTCCTTTGAGGCTTCAACCTATGCCTCTAAAAATCCTACCCTTGTACTTCTTTATTTGTTCACTCTCATGCCTTTTTATAGGCATGTTTCACACACTACTATGTTGTTTCTACTTGCAAAAAACTCTTGTGCAACTCCTCTCTCATAAATTGTTCTTCTTTCAATTCCCTCTCTCTTATTCGCACATCTCTAGACTTGGATTTCTATCATCTACCTTAGATTTAGTGCTCTGACAACCTCTAGTTACTTTATTCACAACTATTATCCTTGACGCTCTACCTCTCTTAGTGCATTCAAGTCATTTACACCTCTTTCTAGTTGCCTCGATGTTTGACACTTTACTATCCTTTAACTACTCTGAGGGAAACTCTTATTTCCTCCTTTAATGCATCCTCAAATTCATGTTTCTACTAGATGGCTTAACGTTTGCTACTTTACTATCTTTCAACTACACTCTCATATTTATTTCTCCTTTATTTATTATGTCTCTTCCAAATTGTACTCCTTTTATCTACCTTAATTATTAGTTCTCTAGTAGCCTTAGTTTCATTCTAAAAAACTTTGCTTCTTCTTCCTTTAGTGAATTTTTTGATGATTTGTGTCATTATGCTAGCTTTATCAATGTTTAACACTCTGCTAGCCTTCAACTACACTCAACCCAATTCCACTTCTTCATCCCTTGGCATGTGTTCTGATAATTGCACCATTATACTAGCTACCTCACGTTTGACACTCTCTAGCCTTAGTTTCTCTTAGGGGAACTCCTTTTACGACACCCTAGGTTGATTCCTCCATTTGTGTATCTCTTCACACTAAGCAAATATATTTCAGTCCTTTGTGGAAAGTAATTATGCTCGTGCACTATTCCATAGATTTCTCTAATTCTAGGTCTTGGTTCAAATCCTATGGGTCTGTCCTCTATCCTCTTGTTATTCCATGCTTCATCTTGCACACCTAGACATGTGTCCATTTTATTTAATCTATCCTCATGGAATAAACTTCCTCTTGCATATCCTCTTTACTTTGTTTCTAAATCTTCTCCTTCATAGCGTATCTTCATGTTTTCCTTATCATTTCATGCTTTTCATCCTTGTGCTTTGCTTAGTTATCTTCGTGACAAATTTAGGTTCAACTTCAAGTTGACCTCTTCACCTCCTTCTTATCGGATCCAACTCCTTACCATAAGGTGTATGCATTTCACCCTGACACCTATTATGCTCTCAACAAATATTCCTTGGAATATCCTCCATACTGCACACAAGAAAACTTATGATTTTCTCCTCCTCCTTGCATCCATGTCTCCTATGCAAGATACTCCACTCCACTCTACACACTATTTCGTGATGCTATAGACTTGGTGGAATCATATCCACATTTCTTTCACCCATTTTGATCCATGGAAACCAAGTCTTCTTCTTCACTCCTGCTTACATTCAAATCTCTCCCAAATGTATTTTTTATTTGGAATTGGCCTCCCTACTACCCTTGGTCCTCTTCCCAAGGCTGGTTCCATGGCCTCTACATCTAGGTAGTAGCTCTCAAGTCTTTCTTCTAGTTTGAGGTGTCTCTATGAGTGCACTACTTGGTATAGTAGAATAGAAACCACATGTTTCCATCTACTTACTCTTTCTTTGCCTTACCATCTTTTATTATCCCCAAAGTCTCTCTAGCCTCTTATTTCACTACCCCACAGCCTACTCCATGCACACTTCACTCATTCCAAATCCCCTACACTCTTCGGTGAAAAATTACATTAGATTATCGTTTGGGCCTTCTTCACCTGAGAACCTTCATGCATTAACTCCTAGATGATCTTTTGCATGCCTCTAACTCCTTAAAGGTTATCTTCTACAAGGCTCTTTGTATTCTTTTGTGGAATCTCTCTTTCCACATGGCCTTATTCCTTGTGTTATTCTACTCTGTAGCTCTTGCATATTCTTTTTTCTCTACCCATATGTGCTTGATGGATAAAATTTTATCAACACCTTATACCCAATACTTCATTTGTAATGTTGTGCCCTGATTACCTCAGATCGATGATTATGTTGGTGCTCCTTGTCTCTTCACATCTACATTGGCTACCTCTAATCAGTGATTATGTCCACACTTCTTTATTTCTATGTTTGATTACCTATAATTGGTGATTTAGTCGATATATCCTTATCAAATTACTTCTATGTTGGTTGTCTTTGATCTATCGTGCCTTTCTCTCTCTTTCTTGTGCTCAACTACTTCTGATAAATAATTATGTTGACATTCTTATCTTTCACTCGACTGCCTTACGGTCAACGATTGGTCAGTGCTCTTATATTGTCATTGTGCACATGGATTGCCTCAAATAAATGTTTATATCCATACCTTAGCTTACTTCTTATGCTCGACTACCTCACAATTGTTGATTATGTCCTTGCTTGATCTTTTAGGCTACCCACTATTACACTTCACTAGAGAAATCCTATGTAGGTGATCTTGGACTCTTGAACCACTATTGAAAATCTATATCATGATCCAACATAGACTGTCTAGTCTATGTCGGTTGCCTCATAATTGGTGATTGACTAGTCCTTATCTTCAACACCCTCCACTAGTTGCCTCACAGTTGGTGATTTTCTAGTCCTCTTCTCTCAAAACTTTCCCCTTCCACTAGTTATCTCATGGTTAGAAGTCTACTTGTTGTCTCATAGTTGGTGTTCTACCAGCCTTCCTTCCCACATCACTCCACTACACTCTACTTTTTGAAGGTCCTTCCCCCTACATTTTCATAAATTTATCAACCTTGTTATAATACCAAATGGTGTAATGTGGTGTGTCAAGTTCTTAGTGAAGGGATGTCAAACCAAGTAACCATCATAGTGCTCAGTGGATTATTAAACTCACTATTGATCAAACAAGGTTACACAATATTTTGAGCTTCACAACTTTACATTAGGGCCCTCAGTTCCCTCATAAGAGCTCTCAACTCTCTCATTCACTCTCTCAACTCTACATTCTGATAAAGTCTATCCCCTTGGGCCTCAACCTTATATCCTATGTCCTCACCTCTCTTAACCAACAACTATCAACTACAACCATATGCAATCAACAACTTTAGCAACCTCAAATGGGATCCAACTCCCCCTTTTATAATGATAGTTGTTTGGTCACCAGTGTGTTTGGGTAAGAAACTGACAGTGGTCACCATGTAGGCTTGGTACCCAAATTTTAAATCCTATGCTAAGGTAACTTGGATTAGTTTGACCTCACACTTTATAGTTATGATATTAGTTAAATTAGATCTTTCCTCATAGATCTTGGTGTCCTTTATTTTCACATCAAATCTATCTCTACTAGCTGTCATCCTTTACAACTGGCTTATTGTCTGATTAACTTTTCTTGTCTTAGGATAGCCATATGTTTCCTTGCACCTTACTTCTAAACTCCCCTGATGTAGGTGTTCCTTCCTTCCTTCTACATGTTTCTCACTTTCCTCATCTCCTCAGAACTCTACACTTCCTTAATTTTGTTTTACACATCATTCATACATGCATTACGATGTTTACTTGTGAAATGATCCATAATTTATTCTATGATGTCCTAAAAAACCCAATTTGCCTCTTTACCCCACACTTCAAAACTTGGTGATGAAAGATAATTAATTTTCCAAGGATGATCTTAGATCATCAATTTTGATAAATTTTGATAAATATGAATAAAATATATGGATATATGCCTCCTTTTGAGGTGAGTGATTGGTAACCTTGTTCCTAAAAATCACTCATCTCAAAATAAATATTTATGTGCGTCATATGTTAATACATAATATAGCCAAAATTTGTTAAAAAATCCTTGAATTTTTTTAATAATACATGTATGTAACCATTGTAAAATATTTTCATGTAAATCTCAACAATAAGATAAATAGACAAGTAAGACATCCAAGTGATTCCACATAGAATAGATAACATCACATAAATATCAATAAGTATGAGCCTCATCATAAAATTATGAGATATAACAAGGCAAATAATATGCCCCAATGTATCCAAGTCATGGGAAAAAAGTTTACCCCAATGAATGGTCTATATGCATAAAATATATAGTAGAAATATCAAGGAGGTAGGAAAGGGTACCATGCTCCTAATGGCAAATAAATATTGGGACAAATAACATGCCCCTAGTGTCAAAAATGTGCCCCTATGAGGGATAGATAGATCAATGAAACACACACAAGTAGTATGCTCCCGTAGACATATGGTAAAGGCCATTACAACATAAACATCAAGAACAGTGTAGTAAAGATAGTAATGTGCATAATATGAATTATGGCACCAAACATAGTAATGTGCATTATATTATCATGGGACCAAACATAGTAATGTGAATTATATGATCATGGGACCAAACATAGTAATGTGCATGATATGATCATGGGGCCAAACATACTATATCACATAATACATGTAATAATCACATACAAGTATGTAACGACACAGACTAAGAAACCATGGACCAGAGGCATTTGACTCAAAAGACATGATGACATGACATGGCATGACAATTGGAGGATCTTTTATAGACAAGGCCTAGATAAGGTATAAACAAAACACACATACAATGATACACATGAAATCAATCAAATAACCATAGACACATATGAGAATACACAATGTATATATCCATGTAACATGCAATATGTAGGCACTATGCAATATGTAGGCACTAATAAGATATGATACAACTAATGTAATTAGTTTTATATGATAAATGGAAAGAAAATAATATATAACTATAAAATCCATTATATAGAGGTGCCCCTAGTATAAGTCATACCACCAATGTGACAATGGCCCCAGGATGCGAGCATGAAAGTGACCGCATAACAACTAAAATTCCATGATCATATATAACATGTATATATTTCATCACATGCACGTGAAGAATACCAAGAGAAGCACATGTGTAAAAACATATATGAAAACCTCTATAATAATAAAATAAGCATGATATGTATCGATGGCCAAATCAATTGTTTTGAATTTAATGTTTTCTAATGTTTTTGTATTCTTTTTCATTTCCTAGAAGAATATTGACACTTTTTGAGCAATATATGACAATAGATAAATCGTGTGTGAAACCATCATGTGATTATAGGTGTATGCAGGATAATGTGATGTCTTGATAGATGTAATATAAAATTCATAGACACGTGGGTGGGATAAGGTTTCGTATATATAAGATATGTAACAATCAAATTCATGGAGGATATATGGGTATGATGCCCCCAAAGGCAACATATAGGCATGGATATAATCAATGAAACTCACAAGATATGTGTAGATATGATGCCCCTAATTGAAATAAGTAGGATCAATAATATGGATAATGTAGTAAGGTGCCCTTGTTGGCATAAGATATAACAATGAAATAAATCATGAGGAATGTGCAGGTATGATGCCCCTGACAGAAATGTGTAAGCATCTGAATTACATTTCATTTATAGATGTATAATGTGTGGTATATAAATTTGTGATAACTTGTACCATATAGATCAAGGTAAATCAATATTTTGATGACATTAGTGACCAAAAAATGCAATAAATATCAATCTTGTGCATGAAAATGAAAAACTAAACAAGTAAATGTTGAAAAATCAAACTCCTGGAAGGAAAAATAAAAAGTAGCCAAAATTCAAGAGACAAGAAGTCATAGAAAGTTATAAAATTGAAAAACAATAATTGGTTAATAAAATTGAAGAAAAATCAATGTAAGATGAAAAAAATAAATGCCAACACAACATCTTTAAAGGCAACTATGAAATCAATCATCATCATCATCATCATCATCATCATCATCATATATATATATATATATATATATATATATATATATATATATATATATATATATATATATGGTATGACTCCCATAAAATCCCAAAGAATCATTGTAATTCGTATGTTTAAAAGCATGTCTTTCCATTATGATGTGAAACATAACATAGGCATTTGATAGGTTATTTATCTCAATGCAATTTACTATGAACACATTTTTATAAAATTTTAACATTAGACTTCCCATGGATACCAATAAATAACTTGCAATGTTGATATGTTATATTTAAATTTACTTGTTTGAGGCATATGGTTCTTGAGGTTCGAATGTCGAGCATGATTCTTATTAAATGTAACATTGTAAAATTCTTTGTAATGATATGTACAAGAATTGGATAAGTGAGCATGTAAATATCTATACATTGAATCACAATGTTGATTGTAAGAATTAAGAGTCTCATGATCTACTTAGAAAGGTTTCTCTTTAGCTGTAGTGTCCACACTACACCCAAGACTTAGTTTGGATTGATGATAGGTTGAAATCATTAAATATTTAATATCTTGTTCATTCTACCTTAATTTGTTGCCTTTGTATCCCATTTTTTTTTACTCATATGAATCTAGTTCCATATTATTTAAAAGAGATTATTGGTGGACCATAAGGTAGAGTTGATTAATATTAAAACAAGCATTCGTCATAAGTTATTTTCATTTATCCTTAGAAGATGGTACATAATTAAGCATAGAGGAAGGGAAAGGTCATCCATAGTCTTAGAGAGTATGATATATTTGATCAGTACCAAACATGTTCATGTCATCATGATATTCTTTAGGACCACATAGTGTAAAGTTAATTTTTGATAAGTGTTCATTTATGCTATCACCTATATAATCATGATTTTTGTTAACATCATGAGAATGAGTATATTCATTGGTATTACTACTTTTACCCACATCATATGTATGCATTTTTTCCATAGGAATAGTTTCTTGAGGTGGTACAATATTTGGCTGAAGTATATTGATATATGAAATAATAATGCATTTGGGTTCCACAACTTTACACTGCCATAAGGAGACATCATTTGTAGGAAAAGTATAGATGCAACACTCATGTAAACAAATTAAGTATCTATGAAATGTACAGGGGATAAAATAAATAGAATGAATCTATGGTCTACTAAACAAAATATTGTATCTAATTCATTAGATATTACTTGACATTCGTAGCTAGAGTTTCAAGCCCAACATTTATGTTCAATACAATTGTTATTAAGGGGATTTGTGGTTGATTGTCAGATCCTTTGATGACCATATCCAAAGGTGTAAGAGACTTAAAATTAATCCCAAGTGCATTACATAAGGCTTCACTAAATATATTCAATCTTGAACTATTGTCTATGAAGATCCTCTTGACTCTCTAATGGTTGATTTTATCTTGAATATATGAATGAAGATTTTGATTAATAATGTTCTTCAAAATTAAATCCTCTAGTTCAAAGGAGATGAGAGTTTTTGTTATTTTGTAAATATTTAAAAATATAAGAAAAATAGGTTGGTTTAATGTTACTTAGTAGAGTAACATCATGGAAGGTATCAAGCAATATATCTTTGAAAATGGTTGATTTATTAAACAACTCTAATATGGAAATTTTAGCTTGAGTATCTGAAGTTGGTCCACAAGATCATAATGGTTGGGTGCTTAAATCTAAATCCTAGTAGGAGAGGGGGGTGATTATATTTTTAGGAAGGATGTTTTGGTTGACCCCGCCTTGAAATTGACAATAAATAATTGAGAGTGTGATATTTCAAGCCCTATCACCCTGTCTAAATGGGTTGTTACAACATCTATCTCATAGTGAATCATCATACACTCAATAATAGAAGGACCATCACTAAGAGGAGGAAAAAAAAATATCAAGCGATAAGATATCTTCATATAAAGTTGTATACACCCTAAATTGGCCAAGCAACCACACATATCATGTCTTTTCATAGTCCTTCATAGGAGACTCCGATTAGAGAATATGAGCCTTGTTCACATTTAGCCATGTCTTTTGTTTTACTCATCTTGGTCTTGTTTTATGATTGAGTCACCTTTTTGCTTATTCCCAATCATCTCGATCCTTTCAAATGGTCATTCCACCTTAGCCATGTCAAATTTTCTATGCTAATTCCATCCCCCTAGGTCTTAAGCCTATTAGATAGGAGCGTTGGGATTGGACTACAATGCTAGACCCTAGGGTGTCCATTTCCAATGCTTCTGTCCAATGGCATTTTGAGCTCCAACGATCAATTTCCATCGCTTAATGAGTCCCAATCCCTTCTTAGCTTCATCCTTAAGTTTTTTTAATGTCACCCAAATGCGAATAAAACTCTCACATTCGAAATAAAGAGTCTCCTCTATAAAGGACTATACAAGGCATTTTATATCTAGCACTTACTACTTTGGCACAATACATAATTAAAAATTAGTCAATATTATAGCTCAATATTCTACATCACACATAGACTTGCATGCTTAATCAAAGAAGGGCTTAGGTGAAAGTTCATTCTTGCATCTATTGTGCGCATTGATTATCCACGTTCTCTAAGGAAGAACTCAATTTGATCTGAGACCCTAGTTTGAGGGTTAATATAGACAACGATCAGGATAGTAGGGGTTCTACGTTGTGTGATCATACTTCCCCTAACCTAGTTTTTCCCCCTTATTATTTTGATATATTTGTTGTTTCATGTGTGTAGATAGACATAGGGTTTGGATATTTAAATAGACATACAACAAGCTCTGTCAACATTCAACGTTTAAAATTTCATATACAGGGTCACATAGGGACAACAGACAAAACCCAAAAAACTCAAGTTTTTAGGACAACATCGATAGAAAAGGATAATAGCACTAGACCCTAAGGTGTCATATTTCAGTGCTCCTATCCTTTCATAAAATAAAATCCATATCCAAGTCCCTGACATCTTCCCAGTCCTGTGCAGCAGATTTCAACCCTAGAATCACTCATTTCAGCGTGTATTTCTAGATAAGTTTACTTCTTTCTATATGCAATTTATTTGATTAAATTGATCAAAAATCTATATTTTACTATATTTGATTGGATTTTTCCCCTTAATCCGAACCCTTTATTGTTTAGGAACTAGACCCTAGTTTCTCAAAAATAATAAAATATTTGGTGAACCTGAGTTACTTCAAATAAATCTAAAACCCTAGATACACTTAGAGTTTTTCCTTCAAAATTTGTGTAAAAAATTAATTTTAAAATTCTGATTTTTGGTATAAATTTTATGCATTTATCTCATTCAAATTTATTTTATAATTTAAATTATAGCAATAATTTTCAAAAAAATTAAAACCCTAACCCAAAACCCTAGATTTCCAAACTAGGTCCTCAAATCCCAAGCCTTCCTTGCAATTTTTAGAAAAATATTTTAGAATTTTTGCAAATTGTTGGAGTGTTAAAAATATTTCCAAAATTCCTATGTTGGTAGTTATTTTGTGCAAAAATTAAATTTCTAATTTTTGTATAAATTTTTGTGCATTTATCTCATTCAAATTTATTTTAGAATTTAAATTATTCTCATAATTTTCAAAAATTCTAAAAATGTAATCCAGAACCCTAGATTCCTAAACTAGGTCCTAAAACCTCAAGCTTTCCTTGCAATTTTTAAAAAAATATTTTAAAATTTTGCAAATTGTTTAGAGTGCCAAAAATATTTTCAAAATCTCTATGTTAGTAGTTATTATTGCATTTATTTACTTAATAGTACTTTTACATATTCTCTTTGGTGAAAGAAATAAAATGGCCACTAAGGCACTTCTTCCCTCTCATCCCATAGATCAATTTCTAAATTTTTCTCATAATTATGACAATGAATGGACAAATTGCAAAATTACACATTAGCTAAAAATGTGGAAAATGATTTCATTTACAATGAAGATAATTACTATTGTTGTAATGAGGAATATGATGATATGTGTGAAAATGATAGTGAAGAAAAAATAGATACATCTTCTTCTCTCAAACCTATTTCTTTTATTCCATCTTCTAAAGAATAATTTTGATAAGTGGGAAAGATATTTTTCATTTCATTCTCCTATGCACAATGTACCAAATGAATAAATTAGTCATGCACTTCCAAGTGAACCTCTTATTGGTGATAATTTGCTTCCATATGAACCTACTCTCTCTCTCTCTCTCTCTCGTTACTTATATATTCAAAATACAACAATATAAACGCAATAAAATCAAATTACCAATACATAGTTCAAATGATGCATCTCATGCTCTCAACTCTACTTTATCAAAAAAATGTCTAAATGATAACTCTCTTACTCTTCTCATATTATAAATGAAAATAATGCATACACTCCATCCATGGATAACATAAATGCACATTCATATGATAATTTATTGCATATTAGAAAAGAATTAAATTCTTCTCTTACACCTCTCCCTAGTGACAATGGAAGTGATAATGAGTATGATAGTGAACATGCAAATGAATATGAAAATGAGAGTGATTATGAACAATATTTCGTTTATGATAATGCATTGAATAATGATTATTATTATGTACATAGTGAAGAGTAAAATGCATCTCATGTTTCTAAGTCTTCTCTCACTTATCCTCTCAAACATAATGCACTACCAAATGTTGTTTCCACTCCTATGTATGATTCTATTTCAAATAATGCACATGTTAATGATAACATCCCATCCTCTACTCAATCAGAATGTGATTCACTAAAACATAAAGATATCAATGAATCTCCCAAAGCCACCCTCTACTATAGTAGCACATGTTTCTCACTCTTCACCTAAAGAGAATGGTATCCCACATCCTTCTACCAAGGTCCAAGTTACCATTCCTCCAAAGGTTCAAGTGAGCACACCCCCTCTCTATGATCCAATTGCTAAATGTAGCATTCCCATGGCTAAAATTAATGATCAAATTCAACGATTAAATGAACCACTTCAAGATGCTAATATACCATCCCAAGGGATTATTTCTTTGATGCATTCAGTAGGTGAATTAAAACAACAAGTACATCTCCTTACCTTGGAAAATAAGGCTTATAAGTCTTAGATGGATGATAATGATTTACATGGCAACCCTCTTTCGAAGATATTCGTAAAAGCTTCATTGCCTAAGCATTTCTAGATACCGTCATTACCTCACTTTGATGGAACTGGAGATCCATTCATACACCTTCAAGCCTTTTGGAAGGCTTTGCCATCTCATGCGAGTCCTTTGATTCTACTCAAATTGTTTCACAGACATTAGTGAAAAAAGCACAAAATTGGTTCTTTCATCTACTCCCTGTCGACTCCTTGCACACATATGATGACTTAAGGAGGCATTTCTCAAATATTACATAGAAAACATGGGCCCTTGTGTTACATACGAGAAACTTGACACATTGCATTAAAATACTTTAGAGCCAATTAGTGATTATATTTTACGATTCAAGATGTGCATGTTAAGATTGATCTATAAACCAACAAATTTAGAGGTTTAACATATCTTTATTTAGGGGATTCGTCAACCTCTCCTCGAGCATCTATTATTTTAGACAGATTCCTCTTTTAGGCACTTATGTTATATAGTTCTAGGCTTGAAAAATAAACTGGGATTGATTGAGGTAGATTCAGTTGATCAAATTACTCTAGATTTTACAACAGTACCTCCATCTACAACTCTTAGCACACAACATCCCCCATGTCCTAAACAAGATAGGAGAACACATACAGAAAAGTAACTAGTTAAGAATAAAGAGCTGATCTCTAGAGCACAACCTACAATATGCACTATAGAGAACAACAAGGCACCACTACAGTTTGATTCAGAGTGGGATAGTCCATGTGTCATATTATCATCACTACTAGATAGGAGGTTAATCATATTACCTTCTACTCATCGATGAGATCCACATCTCTTACACAAACAACCACATCAACCCTTTAGTAACTATCATCATATCCGTGGACATAAAGAAAATGATTGTTATGGACTCGAGAATTGCATTAATAGAAGTGTTGATAATGGCATCATAGCATTCACATAGGGGGCACCAAGATCTCTTCCATCATGGAACCCTAGACCTCATTCTTCCATGGTTGAGTCATCTCAGGACATTCCTTCACCGGAATCATCAATTACTCATCGTGAGATTAATGCAGCTTTTAGGATAAAGCCTCATAGGAGATCTCCTATTCTACCTATTCAGAAGGTTTGGAAACTAGTATAGCGAGAGCAACCTACATATAGCACTTTAGTTAGATGAGTAATTAGTGTAGTTCCATATACATATCCAACACAGTCACAGGCACCACAATAGAGTACCACTCCAGAGACATTCACTATGATCGAGTTTTTTAGGTCCTATCTCACGTAACAACCTGCTACGGTTAAGATTAGATAAACCCACATCATAGAGTATTACTCCAGAGAGATATTCACTACGATTGATCTTTTTGAGACCCATTTCACGTATCAACCCATTAAAATATAGATTAGATGAGCCACCATCACAAGTTTTAGCTCCATCTCAATCTATCACTCAGTCATATACATCACAACAAAGGCCATAGGGTACTATTTCATGTAACAATCCACTACGATTACAGATAGATGAACCTTCTTCATAGCATACAGACTCAGTTGCACATACAGTAAGGTTACATTTAACAGAGTCTCCATGCACAAATATAGTTAGTACACATCAGACAATATCATATACAACATATGTTCCTATACAACATGAGTAGTATGGGCACTTATTTAGTTGGCCATAAGGGTTCAGATAGGGATATAGTACAAAGTGATATGACACACATTCATATCGATATAAATTTATAGCTTCACTTAGCAGAGCAATGATGGATCCAAAGGGCCAAACCTTTGTATTTTTGAGCCACTCTTGGGGAATTGAGCACATAATGCTCTCTTACATCTCCTTTTACTACCAACTAACATTCCTAGTTCCAAATAACCATCCCTAACCAAACCAAATTATCCAACTCCCGACTTTACCAATATCCTATTTTACCAAGCTTAAACCGGTTCAATTTATCAAAACAGTTTACCAATTACAAAAACTAACAAAATTTTTACTCACATATAAATTACAATTCAAACCTAACATCACACTTGAACATAGCATGAACAATCAAATCACATCCCAAACAAAGTTTTACCAAAACATATGCAACCTCAAAATCAATACCAACTCATCTGTTTCTAATAAACCATTAGCAAAATAATATACCAATATATTCCAAAATCCATAACACAATATGCATGAGTTAAAGTCAAACTAGTATATATATATATATATATATATATATATATATATATATATATATATATATATAACAAAAATTTCAAAACATCTACATCATATCAAGTAAAATTAGTTGTGAATGGGCATCAAACCCTCACTCTCAGTCTCACTCTCTCTTTCAGTATTAGTCCCATAATCTAACCTAGCACTTGATGACCCCACACCTCCTCGATATCTCGAATGCCTCTTACATTGACTCCCTCGCTCCAATAGCTGACCATGCTCCTCATGAAAGTCCACATATCATTGTTGAAGATCTGTGTACTCATCCATAATCCTCATACTCATCGATCCAAAATCAGGTGGGGGCATCCTATGTCTTTCCAGCTCATCCCTTAGCTCATCTCTCTCTCCCACTACTTTGACATATGCAGCGATTTCTATAATAGCTCTATCAAACAAATGCTCATAAACACTGACTATCACTGTCATTCACTCTATCAAACCCTTCTCCATCTTATCATCAGGAACATGTTGTGTGAGCTCTTAGAGTGTTAACTCAATGATGGTCTCCCAAAACCCATCATCTCCACTTCTTTCCCTAGCTTTTGCTTCATCCTACACACCTCCCACTCCACCTGCACACAAATTACAACACTACATTAGATATATACTTTCAAATCAAACTAAAGCACAAACTTATACACAATTCAAATATAATTGTTTCTTACCTCCCATCATCTAGATCGGTACATGATCCTCATACTCAAGAGCATCCCCTCCATTAACAAGATATAATGGAGCCCACCGATGCCTGACCCATAATGTGGTATATGACTTTGTACATGCAACATCATCTACATCAGGAATATTTAGAGCTACATCCTGTGCATCCAAAGGTAATGGTGCTAACTCAGTGTCAGTAAGCCTCACATGAGCTCCTACCCTCGATGGTGCTCATGCACTCCTCACCCATACCCATGCTACTAGGGGTACATCTTATGATACCCCAAACTTTTTGGTCATGTTTTCATATTGAAAGTGTTCATACACTCCAACCCAGTGGTCATGTAACCAAGAACTGACCCTTATATACCATAATTTCACTCCATCCTCAGCCCACTCAGGAAATCCTCTATAGGGCCTCCATATGATAGTATGAGCCACCAATCTATCTAAAACTCATATACAATGATCTATCCCAAGAGATCGGATAGACAATGTACTCATCCACCACTCCCTAAATGGCCGCAATGGTGCCCACTCTAGCCTAGGTAACCCAATCGATTGCACAACTACAATGTGCTCATAAGTCCAATAATGAAATAAGGTAGTTGTACGCATACCACCACTGAATGCCTCTTAGGTAAACCTTTAAAGATCCTTGTATAGGCGGGCAAGTATAGTCCTACCCCATGAGAACATAATGTCGTATACCTCAACACTGTGAACAATCCTATGCATCCTATATGCATAGACACTCCACTCCCATTCACAACAACAAATGAAGCCAACAACATGGCCAACCACTTCTGCAGATGTAGAACACTAGATTGTACTATAACTGATAGTAGCACATCACTATCACTACCTATTCGATGTATACCTGAAGGTACACCAAAAAAATATAAGGATGCATGATCAATAACATTATCACCCATGTCATCCTGTAATGTCACATGTCATCCACTAGTCGACAAATACAAAATGTGATACACATCCTCTAGAGTCACAATATTCTCCCTTGTAAGAATCTAGAGAGTATATGTATCTATATTACACCTCTCACATAAGGTTGTAATTAGATACCTATCCCATTTTTATGTGCCTAGGTCACACATATGACCCAACCCTGCCCTATCTATGATAGCTCTCTCATCAACAAATAATTGTAACATCCTCAATGTCTCCATCACTTGACCTCTGTATAACTCTCTCATCTACACCTCACCCTAAAAACACCAAAAAAGACATATATCAGTCAACCATACCAAGTAAACAGTAAAGCAACACAACAAGTAACATATCAGAATCTCAAAAAATCAGGCCTAGTGGACAATAACATTGCAAAAAGGAGACCAACACTGGATAAGAGCACTAGAATATGGATAGTAGTGCTAAAACCTGGATAAGAGCACTGAAACCTGAACAAGATCACTAGAACTAGTCAAAATTTTCTTATGACACTTTAAACAACTCAAAAACATCAAAAATAGGCTTCCAAATAGGGCAAAATCATGTGTTTTAGCTACTTACTAAGGTAACATCACCACCAGCTTAAACCTGACTTGCCAATACTCAAACCAAATCATAATAGGTACTCATCTCCTTGGAATACTCCTGCTCTAGAGCTCCAAATCTCAATTTAGTCAATGAACAAATGAATCAAGAATCAATCCAACTTCCTATATTACCCAACTTTCTCAATCAAAGCAAAATATCATTTTGTCCATAACTTGAACCTCATAACTCTATTTTTCAAACCATTTTCTTCCACAAAATCATGACAATGATACCTTCGATATCACATGAGTCTCACTCTCTTACTACTTCATTTTTCCTACTATGACATGCATATCTCTATATTTCTCTTACACCTAGACATACACCTTGATCATCACTAATCAAAACTTGTTCTAATTTCAATAATTCAGTCTAATCAATCAAACAACTTCTCAATCAATTCAAACTATACCAACCTTATTTATATCATTACGCCACTAGTCATCCCTTTTGGCTCGGCCTCCTCCATCACAAATTTTGTCTCTCTCCCCAAAAGGGGGGCATCATTCTTACTATTCCTATTCCTACACTTACCCAACATACCCATCCACTCTCATAGATGGATACACCATGTTTCTTACACCTTCAGTATTCAAATTCAACTCAGATCAGTCGAGATATATAGTGATTCATATTACATGGGTCACTCAACATTACTCGGGACATTCAAGGGGATATACTTTCAGTTTATAGATACACAGACTATTTAGATATAGTGGTTCAGATTATATGGATTCACAATGACTTTGATACAGATTCAAACTTAGATATCATATTTGGGGGCATGTACATTACTAACATCTCACACATACAACTTCATATAACATGACATAGTTATAGGACCGAATAGCAAATTATAGACATAATGCAGAGCACAATGTTTTGATCTCAAATTTTGCACATGGGGCATGGCACGATAGGTCATATCACATGTGGTTATACATAATAATATATTATACATATGCATCACTCACATACTAGATTTGGCGGCATGGCACAAATGTTCATGATCTTCATCATCTAGGATTATACAGATCGAATGGCAAGACATGTCATTCTCTTCTTACACATTGACCAAAGTTTCAGATTACACCCAGGTTGTCATTAGGTTGGACCACACAGTCGTCTATAGTGGTTGGTCCATTATATTACCCAAACCCAAACTACATGAGTTTGTGTGGGATAGAGGATAGACATTGGTTTTGGGCCTTCAAGCATTTCTCAATTCCAATTCAGATATTTAGAGTGGGGACATGATAGATTTTAATCTTCATAGCATACAGATTGTACACACACATTCTAGATTACATGAGTTTATATGGGACAGAGGGTAGACATTGGTTTTGGGCCTTCGAACATTTCTCATTCCAGTTAGATTCAACATAGGGGCAAGCATTGCCCTCCTTCTCCATGTTACACGGATTCCACTTTCAGATTTAGTACATGGGGCATCCATTTTAGGGATTCCTTCTTTCTCCAGGCACTATTCGACTCTCCATCCACATCCTTGGCTAGGAAATGAGTTGGACCCTTTGCAGCACATGCACCTCCACGTAGATAGGTTTAGGTACACATTTTCTTTTTTTAATTTTACTCTAGTACTTCATTTCATTGCATCACTAGAATAAAAGGGAGGCAAATGTAGACACCCTAAATTGGCCAAGCAACCATACATATCATGTCTTTTCACAGTTCTTTCACATGAGACTCTAACTGGAGAATATGAGCCTTGTTCAAATTTAGCCATGTCTTTCATTTTACTCATCTTGATCTTGTTTCATGCTCGAGTCACCTTTTTTCTTATTCCCAATCATCCCAAGCCTTTAAAATGGTCATTCCACCTCAACTAGGTCAGTTTTCCCAATACCCCCTAGGTCTCGAGCTTGTAGAGCAGGAGCATTGGGATTGGACTACAATGCTGGACCCTAGGGTGTCCATTTCTAGCACTCCTGTCTAATGACATTTTTAGATTCAACAGTCAGTTTCTCTCGCTTAATGAGTCCCAATCCCTTCTTAACTTCATCCTTAAGTTTTCTTAATGTCAGTCAAATGTGAGTAAAGCTCCCAAATTTGAAATAGTCTCTTATATAAAGGCCTACATAAGACATTTTATATCTATCACTTACTACTTTGGCACAATGCATAATTAAAAATCAGTCGATAGTATAGCTCAACATTCTGCATCACACATAGACTTGCATGCTTGATCAAGGAAGGGCCTAGGTGAAAGTTCATTCTTGCATCTATCATGCACTTTGATTATGCACATTCCCTAAGGGAGAACTACATTTGATCTGAGACCCTAGCTTGAGGGTTAATGTAGGCAACAATCAGGACAACAGGGGTTCGAGATCGTATGATCATACTTCCACTAACCCAATTTTTCCCCCTTATGCTTTTGATGTATTTTTTGTTTCATGTGTGTCGATGGACCCAAGGTTTGGATATTAAAATGAACCTACAGTGAGCTCTATCGACATTCAGCTTCTAAAATTTCATACATAGGCTCATACAAAGACAACAGACAAAACTCAAAAAACTCAAGTCTAGTTGGTAGGCATGACCCATTTGGTGTTGTGCTTTGGGAAGTTATGTAATTTAAAAGTATTTGTGTGTAAGGAGTCCATGCGGGCATCGTAAAAGAATCTATTTTTGTGTAATAATTTGCTTGCAAAGAAGTCCATAGTGAGCAATAAGAGTATGGGTTCTTTTATGACATGAAACGACCCATGTAAGGGATGGTACTCCATTCAATGAATTTTGTGAAGAGGAATTTGACTACCTTTTTATTCCAAACTCTTGGTTATTGTTTGGTTGTTCATTCCTTTGGGGAGGCATTTTTTAGGGATTTTTAGAAGATATTGTTGGAGTATTGGAAGCATGGGAAGAGCTTGTGGAATGAAGGAGGATATATTCATGGAACTTCAGGAGCTTGTTGCAAGCATATGAAATGGAGGATATGAGCTAGGTATTGCATTGGTACATTTTGTGTGGAGAAGTTAGGAGTAATGTTTTGGTAGTGTGATTAAAAATATATCTCATTCTATTCTTCAATCCTTACCACTATCTCTCTCATTGTGAAAATTAAAATTAACTACATGTTGTCCTTCCCTTTTTTATATATGAGAGTAATTAAAGTTTGAAGAGGAAATTGCTCTTTTGAGTTGCATATTGATGCAGGAACATCAAGGTGATTAAGACCAAATCTATTGAAGTGTTATGCAATTAGTCTTAAGAGAGTGTGAGGTCATTCGTAGAGTCCGATAGGAGGAATTAAACTAGTTTAGAGCTTTGCATTAAGAATGTTAGGGGTCAAATGGTGTTTCCTGCCAAAAGTGATATTTTAAATATTTGAATTTGTAAAGGACCTAGTGAGTCTTTTAATTAACGTTTTCAAGAAATGAAATGGATTTCAAATGCATATAAGGGTCCTAGGAGTGTTTTAAAATATGTTTAGTGTGCTTAACATGAAAAGAGCAATGTAAATCAAGATTCAAGAAAAAGATGTAACTACCATGCAACATACAATGGCCACGAATAGCAAGAGTCTTATATGATTAGCATGTTTTAGAGAGTATAAATGCATGAGGAGAGTAGAGTTGTGTAATATGATAATATTAGAGTAAAGAATAATTTGAAGAAAAAGGTAGAGAGTTCAATAAAGATCAAAATTGGTGCAAGAACTCTGCTTTTGGATCAATTTTGTACATGAAAGTTATATGCAAGTGAGTTGAACAAATAAAATAATGCTTTGGAGTTTGTTGTGGATTTATAAAGAGTTATATTATATGACTTTACATTTATTTTTTGTTCTCCTTTGGACAGAGTAGGCTTTGTGTTGATCTACAAATTCAAGATTATTATTTCACACATTGTGAGAACTTTGTATTAGTTACAATTAAGAAAGAAAAGTACACAGATCTCTATTAGGTGTATCAGTCAAGTATTTTGGTAGCATGAAACATAGTGGAGGTGATACAAATTGATGTTTATACCTTTTGAATGTTTATAATAGTCTCACAGAGAAAGAGTGGTTTTAGACCTATAGGAGAAGTGTATATAGTCATATGAGTGCAATTCTGGGGAAAGATAATAAGTGTCAATTCTTTTTGATGTGTTTGTTGGATTTTGATTTTTTTGAGGTATAAAATTTGTTATAAGATAGTGTTTGAGTAGAATCAATCATCAGGAATATTCATACATCCTTTGAGGAGTTTAACAGGCAATTGGAAGACCATCATCTATAGTTGTCATAAAGGACCATGTTTTGAATCAATCAAGAAAAGTGAGTAAAAGTGTTTTAAGAATCACACAACGTGGTTAAAAGAGGGTGATGTGGAGTCTATAATATACTTGGATGAATTATTTTATGCTTAGACACATAATTAAAGCTAAGGGTTTAGATTGTAGTTTCTAAGATCAATATACATAGTCAGTGTGAATAAAATACCAAGTTTAAACAGCTTAAAAATCAAATGTTAAGAAGTTGTTGGATATTTGTTTAGTGTTTGATTTTTTTAGATAAAATAGAGGTCATGACAAAGAATATTTAACTGTCATAAGGATTCTTCATACATTGAGGAATTTAAGTGTGGAAGTAGGTGTCATTTTTTCCTATAAAAGAATACATAATTTTGTAGTTTTGCTTATGGAAGTATTGTGTAGATTGTTCAAGGCCAAAAAAAGGTTATAAAAGATATATAAATGTGGGACAGATGTTACCCAAGAACTAGAAGAGGTTGAAGTATCATGAAATGCATTTCATCCTTTTTGGTAGCCTCTCAGCCTACACATGCCCTTGTCAAGTATAACTAGGGTTTGGAAATAGAAATTCCAATAACTATTGTTTTAAACCTTGGAAATTTATAAAACTTGATAATTTTAACTTATTCATTGTTCTCTTCAAGATTTATATGGTTTCAATATTGTACCATACAGATTGGTACAAAATCCAAGTCTGGGTGAACTAAATAGGCCTAAAGAGACCTAAAAGAAAGGAGTGTTGAGATCAGAGGTTTGGATTGAAAATAAGGTAAATGAACTTTGTATGGAGTTAATGGGCACTAATAAATATGATCAGTTTTTTTATAAACCCAGTATATTATTCAATACTAAGATTTTTATGTGCAAACAGGGCTACAAGAGATTAGACATAGTAAAACAAGGAAATTAAGAGAAGTGAAAGGAAAGATAGGTGCAAAACTATATTATACATTGAAACATGTTGAATTAAGTATGATAAGAATGGATATAAGATTAGGAATCACTAGGAAGGCCTTAGGGCCAAGAGACTACAACGGAAGCATGCATTATGCCTTATAGGCTTAATAGCCCTTAAAAGGCAAAAGTGGTGAATTAAGCTAGGTCAAGTGTGAGAATGGTAAGAGAAATTTATTGGCATGATAGAAGAAAGGATAGACTGATTGGAAAGTAGAGGACGAGTCTTTGGATAAGTGGAAGGCATTTTAGGCTTGGACTAGCCTTGAAGAGATATTAAAAGAGTAAGGCAAGTGAAGTGTTAAGAACAAGCTGGAATAGAGGAATAAGTTAATGGTTAAAAATGAGATTAAGAGAAACATAAGAAGAAGATAATGGAGGTTATTAATTAGAGGACTAATGAAAGTCCCATGACCTAGTCAAGAAGCTAATAAACTAGCAAAAAATCTAGGTAAAGAGTTAGATTAGTTAAAAACATTAACACCATAATAGGTATCAGAATAAAGTAATTGCAGAATTTTAGATAAGTTTGGTAGGCTCTGCATCATTTTGGTATCATATCTGGAAGGTATAATAGGGAAAAGATAAGGTTAGTTTTCAAGCAAGGAATATATATACAAGTTTTGATTTTATCATTCATATATTTTTATGTTATGTAAAACAAGTTTGAAGAAAAGTTATTACAAGAATAAAGCAAGTGTAGGAATGACCCATATAGATTAGCAAGAGAGAAGAATTCCAGTGGAGATAGTAGGTGAAAGAGCATTGAAGTTCAAGAGGTGAGTTGAGAGTTGTGTTAAGTAGCCCTGTAGCCATTGAGGCTTTGAAGAAGGTAAAGAGAGCTATTGGAAGCTCAAGTGTAAGTTAAAGGAGAGATTAGATAAATAAAGAAGAGTCTTAGGCCAATGACCAGAGAGAAAATAAGGCCCAAGTGAGGTCACAAAAGAGGAAGAGACCCAAATGAGGTCATAAGAGGCAAGTAGATAGAACTTGTAAAGATAAATAGGTCCAATTGAGGTGCAAAGACTAAGAGAAAAGTGAAATGAGGATGGAAAATGATAATAAGAAGCAGTGTTTGATAGAGATGAAGTACCACAAAGATAAGAAAAAGAGAAAGTTAGTGTGAAGAAGAAATAAGAGATTTGGGGTAGAATTTGGATAATTTATACAAGATGATGCTCTTGTTAGAGCAAGCACAAGAAGAAGAGAACCCATGGTATAGTTTGGTCATGAATAAGTCAAAGAGAATCAAGTGACCTATAGAACTACTAGTGAAAGAAAAAAATTGAAAGTTATGAGGGAAGAGAAAGAGAAGAAGTTATTTTTTAAGCAACTCAAGAGAGAAATAATGTAGTATAGGATGAGTATGCAAGAGGATGAAGGTGATCAACATCTTGAGGAGGAGGAAATAAACTTGAATGAGGAATAATAAATTAGCATAAGTTATCCAAATGATTATATAAAAGATGAAGAAAAGCATCAATTTGTAGGCCTCATTTAAGGCTTAAAAAGGGAAGAGCAATTGAGTGAAGAAGGTCTGAATTCTGAGTGTGTGTTTGTATATGAGAGTGTAGAGCAATTGGAAATAGAAATAACATCATTGGAGTAGACCTTGAATATTGATGTGATGAAGAATGAAGAGGATATAGTTAAGGTAAAGCACGAAGAAGATGAAACAGTGAACAAATCTAATTGTAAGATGAAAGAAGAGGAATGGATGAAGGAAACAGCTGATGGGACTCAAAAGTCTCAAAATTTGATGTGTTTTACTTTGATTTGATTTTTATGTGCAAGTTTTCTCTTTTAGGTGAGGAAGTACATGAAGAAGGAAGCTCTTGAGGGAGCTCAAATAGAGAATGATGCAAGTTGCAATAGTAGATATTCTCATGTTGGAGGATAAAGACATCAAAAAAGAGAATAAAGTTGACAAAGAGGACAAAGAACATGAACAAGATATTAAATCGAAAAAGAGGATGAAAGTTGGCACCAAACGAGTAGGTGGTGATCATAAAGAAGAAAATACATCAATAATAAAAAACTATGAGTATAAGGAACCACCTGAAGGTCTAAATTGCAAAGATAAGGCAACCGAACAAGATATTTTCATTGTTTTTGACCGAGGGAAGCATAACAAATAATGTAATAAGATGGAAAGTTGTAGGATAGAAAAGGAAGAAGATCTAAGAATCAAGAATCAGAAATTCAAGAAGAAAAAGGAAACAAAGAAGAAGATTCTTATTGAATAGGAGTTCAATTTCTCCAACTTGGGGAGTATGATGCATGAACATCAAGGTGATTAAGAAAAAATCTATTGAAGTGTGATGTAATTATTCATAAGAGAGTGTGAGGGCATTCATGGAGTCCCATAGGAGGAATTAAACTAGTCTATAATTTTTCATTAAGAGTGTTGGGGGTAAAATGGTGTTTCCTGCCAAAAGTGATATTTTAAATATTTGAATTTGTAAAGGACCTAGTGAGGGTTTTAATTGATGTTTTCAAGAAATAAAAGGGATGTCAAATGCATATAAGGGTCCTAGTAGTGGTTTAAAAGATGTTTAGTGTGCTTAACATGAAAAGAGAAATGTAAATCAAGATTTAATAAACAGGTGTAACTACCAAGCAATGTACAATGACCAAGAATAGCAAGAGTATTGAATGATTAGCATGTTTTAGAGAGTATAAATGCATGAGGATATTAGAGTTTTGTAATAGGAGAGTATTATACTAAATAAAACTTCAAATCAAAAGGTAGAGAGTTCAAGAAAAATCAAAATTGGTGCAATAACTCTGCCTTTGGATCAATTATGTGCGTGAAATTTATATGCAAGTGAGTTGAACAAATAAAGTAATGCTTTTCGAGTTTGTTATGGATTTATAAAGAGTTATAGTATATGATTTTCCATTTTTTTTCTCTCCTTTGGATAGAGTAGGATTTGTGTTGATCTACAGATTCAAGATTGTTATTTCACAAATTGTGAGAACTTTGTATTAGTTACAGTGAAGAAAGAAAAGTGCAAATATATCTCTTGGGTGTATCAGTCAAGTATTTTGGTAGTAGGAAACATAGTGGAGGTGATCCAAATTTATTTTTAACCCTTTTGAAAGTTTAGAATAGTCTCACAGAGCAAGAATGGTTTCACACCTGCAAGAGAAGTGTATATAGTCCTCTGAGTGCGATTCTAGGGAAAGATAGTAAATTTGAATTATTATTGATGTGTTTGTTGTATTTGATTTATTGGAGGTATAAAATTTGTGAGAAGATAGTGTTTGATTATAATCAATAATTGGGAATATTTATACATCCTTTGAGGAGTTCACCAGGCAATTAGAAGACCATCCTTTACAACTGTCTTAAAGGATCCTATTTTGAATCAATCAAGAAAAGTAAGTAAAGGTGTTTTAAAAATCACACAAAGTGGTTATGAGAGGGTGATGTGGAGTCTCTAAGAGAATTTGATAACTTATTTTATGTTCAGACACATAATTAAAGAGAAGGGTTTAAATTGTAGTTTCTAAGACTAGTGTACATAGTCAGTATGAACAAAATGCTAAGTTTAAACAATTTAAAACGTAGATGTTAAGAAGTTCTTGGAGATTTGTTTAGTGGTTGATTGTTTCAGAGACAATAGAGGTCATGACAAAGAATTTTTAACTCTCAGAAGGATTCTTCATACATTGAGGAATGAAAGTGTGGAAGTAGGTGTCATTTTGTCCTATAGAAGAATACAAAATTATGTAGTCTTGCTTATGGAAGTATTGTGTAGATTGTTCAAGGCCAACAAAAGGGTTATAAAAGATAGATAAAGGTGGGACAAATGTTACCCATGCATTAGAAGAGGTTGAAGTATTATGAAATGCATTTTATCCTTTTTGTTAGCCTCTCCACCTACACAGGTCCTTGTCAAGTATAACCAGGGTTTGGAAATAGAAATTCCAATAACTATTGTTTTAACCCTTAGAAACTTCTACAACTTAGTAATTTGAACTTATTCATTTTGCTCTTTAAGATTTAGATGGTTTCAAATTTGTACCGTATAGACTGGTATGGAATCCAGGACTAGGTGAACTAAATAGGCCTAAAGAGGCCTAAAAGAAAGAAGAAGTATTGAGATCAAAGGTTTGGATTGAAAATAAGGCAAAGAAACTTTGTAAGAATTTGTATGGAGCTAATGTTTACTCATAAATGTGCTCAGTTTGTTTAGAAACCCATTATATTGTTCAAGACTAAGAGTTTTATGTGTAAACATGGCTACAAGAGATTAGACAAAGTAAAACAAGAAAAGTGAGAGAAGTGAAAGGAAAGATAGGTGCAAACCTATACTATACATTGGAATATGTTGAATTAAGTACAATAAGAATGGATATAAGGTTAGGAATCAGTAGGAAGGCCTTAGGGACAAGAGACTACAATGGAAGCATGCATTAGGCCTTCTATGTTTAATAGCCCTTGAAGGGCAAAAGTGGTGAATGAAGCCAAGTCAAGTGTGGGAATGGTAAGATAAGTTTATTGGAATGATAAAAGAAATGATAGATCGATTGGAAGGAGAGTAATATTCTTTGGATGAGTATAAGGCATTTTAGGCTTGGACTAGCCTTGAAGAGACATTAAACGAGTAAGGCAAGTGAAGTGCTAAGAACAAGTTGGAATAGAGGAACAAGTTAATGGTTCAAAAGGAGATTAGAAGTGAGATAAGAAGTAGATAATGGAGGTTGTTAATCAGAGGACTAATGAGAAAGTCCCAGGACCTAATCAACTAGCAAAAGAGTTGGATTAGTACAAAAAAATTGACACCAAAATAGGTATCAAAATAAAGTAATTGTAGGGTTTTAGAGAAGTTTGGTAGGCTCTGCATCACATATTCATATAGAGAATATTAAATCTCTCTCCTCTACTCTCTCCCAAATACCATCCTTGAATTTCTATGTGAGATGAAAATGAGTTGTTATGGAAGCATCTGATCTCTCTATTCTTTGATCTTTCTTATTATGAATTAATGGTTGTTGTGATTGCCCTTCAACTAACTCTTCTCTCTCTCTCCAACCATCTCCTTAAGGAAACTGTAATGGTTGTCTTATCTTTCTTTCAAATTAGCTCCTTGTTTTCCTTTGTTTAAAATTGTAAGGACCTCCTTATACTTGATCATTAGTTGAGAAGATGGAATCTCGTTCAAAATCAAATTGTGCCTTAATCACTTACTTGTTCTTTTATTGAAGGAAAATAAATAGAACAAATTTAGATTGAAATTTTTCATTAAGTTCCCCTTGAATATTTATTATTACAATTGGAAATGGAAATTATCATTTGAGTTGTATAATGCTTGTTATAAAAATGATAACTCTCTCTATCTTCCTCTCCTTTAGTCAAGAAAGTTAACTCTTAGAAGTGGAAATTATCAATTTAGATTTGTTTCTGTTGAAAAAGTTATGAGAACTTTGTTCAATTTAGATATGTAAATAAATTTGTTCTTGCAAGTTTGGATTGCAATGAGAATGCCCTTTCTTCCTCTTGAAGTTGTAGGAAATGAATTTTTAAGGGTGAAAATTACTTAGTTTTATTCTAATCAAAACATTAGATAATGTGTACAATATATTTATATGTGGGTGTGTGTACAATAAAAGAAAATTTTAAATCTTTTGCAAGCATAGATAAACAAAATCATTTCTAATAAATAATGAACTAAAAAATGAAGGGATTCAAGCGAGCGAGCGAGGGAGGGGGGGAACGAGGGGGAGGGGGGATGAGATAGAGCACAATGAGGCAGTCGATTATGTTGACTCCCATTTCATTCCCTTGAATGCAAGGGAGAAGTCGGGCCAGTTGAGTCTGCCCCATCTCCTTTTGATATTTTGTAATGACAGGGAGCCATCTCTCACCACAGTCGCAACTTGATCAGGGGTTATGGCTTGACTGACCCTTGCCTTCAATCCTCCCTGCATATTCTATAACATATATATACGATGTTGAACATTTGAAAAGAGATATATGTGTAAAAATGCATTTGTTGAAAGAATAAAATTAAAATGAAGAGTAAATAAGAGAAATGTATATTTTTGAAATAAATAGTTTATATACACAATGCGTATATATTAAGAAAGTTTGAGCTTCAAAATCATTTGTTTCATTTCTTTGAGCTCTTTCGTCAAACCTTCCGTTAAACCTGGAAAATGGAAAAAAAAAATGAGGGCAAAATTAGAAAATTTGACTTTTTATTATGTTCATAAAGAAATTAGGGCAAACCTTTTTGAACCCTAGATATATTGGTGGAAATCCACCTAATCCAAGGTGGGGATTAGACCCTCCACCACCTTGGCAAGTATAGGAAAACTTTTTTTGAAAAGGAATGTTTTGCCTTAAAAAATAAATTATACTAAGATCTCTTTTATGAAGCCATTTTATAATTTAACTCGCCAAAACTTAACATTAAACTAATCCAAGAGTTTATTAACTATTTTTATTATTAAGGTTGTTTCCACAAAAATAATTTCACATTTTTAAATAACAAATAAGTTATTTCCAACAAAATTAATTCAAAAAGTGAATCAAGCAAGTTAGTCTAATGTTTCTCTAACCTAGTTAAACCTCTTTTAGAATTGGAATAAAACAAATATCTAAACTGCTAATTTAATAAAACTAAGTGTTGGTACAAATTTTATTAGGTTGTGTAAGTTTCGAACAATACCTATAACATTTTTTATCCTATCATAAATTATTTGTATTGCTCATTTCTGGATAGCACTTGTAAGAGCAAATTTGCAAGTACTCCTTTTTCCACCAAAGTCTTTTTGGAATTGGTGCAAAATAAATATTTAAAATTGAAATTTATAAAATCTAAGACACAAAATTAATTCTTTATGGATATGAAATATGGGATCAATATTCAAATCATTTTTTCTCCCTTTTAAAATCGTTATTTTTTATCAATTATGAGATACAATTGCTATGGCAAAATTTTGCGATCTCCCTCTTGCTCCCAAAGTTGATTTGGAATTGACGTATATAAAATATGAATAATTGAGTTTCCTTAAAAATGAAAAGTTATAAATAATTTAATATAAATATAAATAATTAGTTTCTTAATAAAATAAAATTTATGACAAGTTTTACTATTTTTAGTAGTGTGATTGTGAAGCCAGTTTATGTAGAATTTCTGTAAGATAATTTTCTAAACAGATAAATTCACTTTGGAATGGTGATTAAATTGTTAGTTATGTTCACAATAAAAATATTCATGTATTAAAATTGTTTATAATAACTTAAAGAATAGGTTCTTACTATTGGAAAAAAATTATCAACCTCATTTTAAATTAAAACAAGAGTGGTTTTGTATGTAGCTTACCCAACTTGGATTTGGTGGGTTTTGTGTCGTTTAGAAGCTTCTTTATTTGTGAGAGCACACAATTATCAAAATTAACTTATCCATTGACTATATTATACTTTTTATTCATGATATACTTTGAACGTTAGCCTCAATTGCATCTTACTAGGTCTAAAGGGTGTTCTCTTAGTAATTGACTATGAGCATACTTTTTGAGTAGGGCCCATTTTTTGTACTTGGATTGAGTAGTCTTATCGCACATACATTTCATTTGTTTGGAATTCTCTTGTATCTCTTGATACTGCCTACATATGTTTGGGTCATCTAGTGGTCGTGGTGTTATTGATAAGGGAAAATTATGTTAAATTTAGTTGTGTGACTATTAGGTGAAGGCCAAATGTCTTTATGTTAAATCTAATGCTCGTTTAAGAATGGGTGAACTATAGTCAACCCTGATTCTGTGTGTGAAGGGATCACCACATATATGTAGGTAGTTCATGGAGTGGGTGAGGACTTATAAAACTAGCCCCTATGATGTTTCCTAATGTGATCAATTGAAAACTAACAATATGGTGTCCTTAAAACACATGCTTAAGCATATAACCCTTAGGGTGCTTACTTTAGCGTTAATTTTATAGCGCTCTTCTTTGCATATGTGCATTTTTCTTGTTTCTAGTTATGTGGTTTACTCATATGTATAGTTGTTGTGGGGTAGTGACCCTCATTGATTATTTTCTTGGTGAGCTCTTTTTTTGCCATCATGACCTTGGTCACTATTAGAGGCATGCTCAAGAGATGGAGCTTATCCAAGCAGCATAACCTAAAGATTATTAAGACTTTGGCCTTGTTGGACGTATGGAACATAGGTTACTTGTCACATTAGACTCTTGTTTGTGTAATCATGTGAAAGTGCTTTGGGTAAGCACACACACATTAGTATGTCAAGGTGTATTATGATTAGTGACCTTTGGATGTGTTGTTTCACCTTGAGTGGATGACTAGAGCTTTAGAAACTCGTTTTAATGACGTATTAGATCCCTTGTTAGCTTAGATCACTAAACCTATTTCAGTGATGATGTCTTGTGGAAGAGGCTGTCACAAGTGTAAGGATGAATACATCAAACCATGATTCCATAGAGTGGATATGTAGGCTTCCCAAATTATGGTGGGGACATTAGGTTTAGGTTCCTAAGCTAGGTTACAGGTGTTTGTCGTCATCCTTCATTTTGGGTTTGTTCATTGTTGTTGGATTAAGTATATATAATACTAATTAAATAAAACTTGAGATTGATCTACGTGAGGTTGTTGACAACTCCTTTAATTTTAACTGGGATTGTGTAGATGATAGTTACCTCAATATGAATGTATTTTGGTAACCCTTCTTGTATTGTGTGTCTTATGAGTAGAGTTTGTATAGTGTTAGTCAAGGTCCTATCTTGGTGAGACTTAGGGTGGTAATTCTATTATAAAGTAATATGTTGCCTTAGTTCGCTATCATTGTCCTTTGTGTGTATTGACTTGAGTTGTATGCTTGAAAGTCTTCAAAATTTATTAAATCAATAAATTATACTTAGGCTAGACCTTCTATTCATGATACTATATTAATGTAACTTATCCATCTTCCTTATTAAGGACTTCAAGCAGATGAATTATGAGACCACATTTGGATCATAACTTCTCTCTAGTGTGGTTGTATTCCATTTCTTAGGGAACCCTTGTGATGGAAAACAATTGAATTTAAAAAAAAAACCTAATTCATTGTATAATTGTGTGTCACACTCCTTTGTAATGTTGGAAAAATTACATAACACTTTAACCACTAAGCAACTTCAATTAATAAGTATGCATCATTGAATTGAGTTATTAAAAAAAAGAACATGGGTTTTGGCACAACATTTTGGGCATGACATTTTGGTATCAGAGCTTGGATTGAGCACTGGGAACTCTAGGAAGATCAATATGGTTAGTTTAGATATATTTCACAACAAACAAAAAATAGAATGTGTACTTTCATTTTAGTTAGTATGATTCATGAGACTTCTATATACAAAGGTACTATCGTAGTTTTGATTCCTAAGTGATCAAATATAGAAACATGTATATTTCCATGGGACATTCTAGTGGCATTGGGTGTTATGTGTGAAATGAACACTCATTATCTTCTAGTGACAACAAAAGTTACCGATAGTTGGCAGTAATGTCACTAGTGATGACATAGATACATCGGTCGGATTGATAAGGATTATCAACAATGTCATCAAAGATGGCATATGCACTTCTGTTGGATCAATGAGGCTACTTGATCCTTGTGTACTACTAGTGAAATTGTGTTATCATACTATGATATGGTTGTATCTATTATCATGAACCATTATATGCAACATATTTTGAGATAAATATATGTATCATTAACCCGTGTAACTTTCAATATACATGTGTTATTATATTATATTGTGTAAACTATCACATCTTTTGTATATGTACCGCACTTATGAAATAACTCATCCTCCTTAATAAACAACATTGTTGTATGATCGTACTATGTTTATGTCATGGTACAAGCATCAAATTTGTGTTATTTAATCCAATTTTCTCTTTTGTGAATGTAAATGTGTTCATGAAGTACCTTGTGTGAAAATCTCATGCATGTAAATGTGGTGTAAAGTAGCTTCCATTCATGAAAACATATAACATCTAAGTAAAACTATATTATGTAGTGTTGTGTAACCTTGCATCATTTCTCTAATATTTGGGTAATGATGTAAGGGGTTCAAGAGTGGAGTAAAACTATGTTTATATTAGTATGAATCGAGTTATGGGTTAGAAAGTGGAGCTTCTTGTAAGTTGAAAACCCACTTTCGCCTTTGCACAAGGTAGCCACTTGATTATTTCAAATGTGTGCACCATGGGTACCTTAGGCACCAAGACTCTTTATTCACAATGGTCATTTTATGAATGATGTGTTCCTTCACCCTCCCCTTAGTGGTTGTCAAAAGAACAACATTTGTGACTCATACATGATGCAGCCTTGTGAACCTTTTGAGAGACATATGGAGAGTGATTTTCCTCTTACCTCTGAGAGGTCATTGAGGCTTATATTTTTCCTTCTCCCCTCGGTGGATTATTTAGCCACATAGTGTCATAATGTGAATTTTTTGTGAAATTATTGTGCCGAATTTTATTTTAATTTGGTTGTCATTTTAAGTTGTTTCGAAAACCAACACTTTTGCTCCTCTTTGATTCTAGGTTTGATAAAGAAGTTATTTTATGATTATTGACTTGTTTTTAAATTGAATTGATTTTATTATTATTATTTTTGTTTATGAATCTCTTTAGTGGCCATTTGGTACTTGATATAATCATGTTATGGAGTTATTTTCTTTTTGATTAAATGCACGTTTCATAAATGTTCGAAATGTGAACATTATTTGCCTTGTGTGAGTATGTGGGAGTATAAGTAGCTTTGAATATAGCTATATGGTCATGATGGGAACTTGCATAGGTAGGTTAATGATACCATCCTTCCCACCCATCAGACATGGTGGTTATAGTTTAAGATCCTACTCTTGGAAGATCTAATTAGAATTATTCTTGGGAGGTCTAAGGAGGTCATATGCTCTTATACTTGACTTGGCTATAAAATTTGCTCCATTATTTTATTGGGAAGTCTAAGGAGATTACTTGCAGAGCATAGTGATTGCACTTCTATTTTAGTATTGATATTGCTTCATTCATATGACACTTTATGTTTTTTCATAAGTGCACCCTCCCATGGGATGACGCTTAGTTTGGTCAGTATGTTATCACAACATAATGATATTATTGTTACACATGTTACATAATAGAATTATATAATGGAAAAATGTCCTAAGGTTTCAATTGGTTGTGGTAGTTTTGGATGACAATACAGTATGACACTATGGACTATGGGAACTACCTCAAGGAGATTAATCAACCATTGATTTAAAAACCTTATTATTTGAAAGAGAATCAAATTTCACAATAATAAAAGATGTTGATAATTCTAAAATTTGAATAAGATAAAACCTTGAGAATAATTTAACTAACATAAGGATATTAATAATATATAAATGAATCTATGGGATTTGGAAACATAATTGAAAATGGTTGTTGTATCTATGTTGGCTTGAGTTACATTATTTGTACCAATGTATGCCTTTAGAAGTGTGTAGTTATTCAACCCCTTGTGTTGGTTTGATGCATCAATGACGATGCTTTTATAAGGGGGAGTATGTAATACCCCATGTGAAGAACCTCCTTTCCCTAATAGTTTGAGATGTTCACCAATGCAATCACAATATTGTAAATATTTTGAATTGTGGTTTCCTCCTTGTTTATTAACAGATTAATATTTGTTAAATAGTTTAATAAAAGTTAATTAAATTTAAACTTACATATAATTATGATATGAATTATTAATTTTTAAAAATACCTCTTATATTTTAAAAGGGTCATAAGTCTCCTAGAGAGGCTATGAGCCCTATCTCATAGGCCTTCTTGAGAACCTACAACCCTAGCGTCTTATCCTAGTTGGTAGGCATGACCCACTTGGTGTTGTGTTTTGGGAAGTTGTGGAATTTAAATTTATTTGTTTGTAAAGAGCCCATGTGAGCATGTAAGAGAATTTATTTTTGTGTAAGGCTTTGCTTGCAAGTAAGTCCATAGTGAGCAAGAATAGTATGGGTCCTTTTATGACATGAAATGGCCCATGTAAGGGATGGTACTCCATTCAATGAAGTTGAAGAAGAGGAATTTGATTCCTTTTTTATTCCAAACTCTTTGCTATTATTTAATTGTTCATTATTTTGGAGATGCACTTTTAGGGATTTTTAGAAGAGCTTGTTGGAGTATTGGAAGATTGGGAAGAGCTTGTGGAATGAAGGAGGAAAACTTCATGTAACTTAGGGAACTTGTTGCAAGAATATCAAATGGAGGAGATGAGGTAGGTATTAATTTGGTACATTTTGTGTAGATAAATTAGGAGTAATATTTTGGTAATGTGCTTAAAAATCTCTCTCATTATCTTCTTCAATCCTGACCATTATCTCTCTCATTGTGAAAAGGAAAATTAACTACATGTTTTCCTTCCCTTTTTTAAATCATAGATTAATTAAAGTTGGCAAAGGTAATTGCTCTTTTGAGTTGCATATCTATGTATAAAATATTAAATCTCTCTACTCTACTCTCTCCCAAATACCCTCTTTGATTTTTTATGTGAGATGAATATGAAAATGAGTTGTTATGGAAGAAGATGATCTCTCCGTTCTTTGATCTCACTTGTTATGAATTAATGGTTGTTGTGATTGCCCTTCGACTCGTTCTTCTCTCTCTCCAACCCTCTCCTTAAGGAAACTGCAATGGTTGTCTTAGCTTTATTTCAAATTAGCTCCTTGCTTGATTTTGTGTAAAATTGTAAGGACATCCTTATGATTGTTTATTAGTTGAGAAGATGGAATCTCGTTTAAAATCAAATTATGCCTTAATCGTTTAATTTCTCTTTTCTTGAAGGAAAATAAATGGAACAAATTTATATTGTAATTTCGCATTGAGTTCCCCTTGAATTTTTATTATTATAATTATAAATTGAAATTATCCTTTGAGTTGTATAATTCTTGTTATAAAAATGATAACTCTCTCTTTCTTCCTCTCCTTTAGTCAAGAAAGTTAACTCTTAGAAGTGGAAAATGTCAATTTAGATTTGTTTATGCTGTAAAAGTTATGAAAACTTTGTTAAATTTAGATATGTAAATAAAATTGTTCTTTAAATTTTGGAATGCAATGAGAATGCCCTCTCTTCCTCTTGAAGTTATAGGAAATGAATTTTAAAGATAAAAATTAATTAGTTTTATTCTAATCAAAACATTAGACAGTGTAAAATTTTGTAATATGCCAACAATCCATAGATGGAAAAAATGGAGAAGCAGAGTGCAGGTGAGGTAGCGAGGATCATAGGGCGGCATAATAATGAGAAGCAATGACTCAAAAAGAAAAAATATGAAGACAAAAACTGATGATCTTAGTTAGAGGCAATTGGAGTCGAAAGGTTTTGGAAGAGAATCTTGGAAAGGGTGTAATGCATAACCCTAGAGAAGGTATTAAGGAGGTAAGGGTAAGAAGGATCATCGAACTTCCTGAGGCAAAATTTAGAATTCAATTAGAATCAAATGTGTCTTCTAGGATTAAAGAAAAGATCTTGAAAGAATTCTAAAGGCGAATATGCTTGAATAAGTTGATGTTTTAGGAGGTCTTGAGTGGTTGATTTTCTCCCATTCCATTCCCGGTTATGAAGGGGAAGGCTCTAATAGGGAGAGAATTGTGGTTGATGAAGGACTTTCGATTGAAGTGTCAGATCTAATTCTAAAAGTTTTGATGGAAAGCAATAACAGGGAAAAAATATCAAAGGAACTATTGGAAAAAGCCCTGATTCATAAATTTACTAAATCGTGGCCAAGTAGGGACACTTTAAAAAGTTGGATGGAAGTGAATTAGTTTTTTTTCTCTAGACCTGATATTAGGATGTTGACAAAGGGTTTATTTGGAGTCACCTTTCAATCAACGATTGATAGATAGACAATTTTTAAAGGAGGTCCATGGTTCTTTAGGAATGTAGGTTTGTTCATGAGATGTCGGTCCCCTGATTTTGGTCCATCTATAGAATGAATGTTGAATGTCCCATTGTGGGTAAGGTTGTATAAACTACCTATAGAATACTGGAGTGAAGATGTTTTTAAGAGACGTGTAGATAAATTAGGTCAGTTTGTGTGTCTGGCAGAGGAGACAATCAAGGGATAAGTGGGAGCCTATGCTAGGATCTGTGTCAAAATGGATTTAAGAAAGCCTATATTAAAAAATATCAAGCTAACTTCAAACAATAAGGTTTGGTTTCAGGGGTTGGATTTGAATGCCTCCCCTTTAGATGTTAATCTTGTAGGCAAATCATGCACACTAGAATTACTTGCCCTAATAAGAAAAAGTCAATTTCATACTATGGGAAGGGTCTATTCAAAAAGGGGAATGAAGATTTGTTTAAAAAGTGGAACTATCACTCAGATCATCTAAAAATAAATAAGGTTTTGAGAGTGCAATCAACCTCAGAGGAAAGGTATAAGTGGTTCTGTTGGAGGCATAATTCCCAATTCTTTTTACCAGGTAAGTATGTTTTGGATTTTGTTCACAAGTTTGTTCTTGTTTCAAAGGAAGTTAAATATTCTAGCATGGAAAGTAGGGCAAATCCAATTTTGAAGACTGTCGAGAGAGAAGATCCTCAAGAACCTTCCCTAGAAGAAGTTGAATATATGCTTAAAGCAAAAAGTGGGTAGTGGAGATCAAAAAGAAAACTACCCTCTAGATCACAACAAGGAAAATGGATGTAAGCTTAAGGGGATAGAAAGTGGATCATTGAGTCCTCCTCAGGGGCAAGATGATATGAAGAAAAGTAAGGAGGGTGATTCTCAAGAAAAAAGTCTACTTGATTCTAGGGACCTCAATTTAGAGTTATAATAAACCCAATTCATTATAAGAATCTCCAATCACCTCCAAAGATCAGTGGTATCAAGGTGTTGTCCCTCATCCGGTCTGCTAAAAGCAAAGGTAGAAAGAAGACTAGTGAGAAGATTCACTCTGAGACACAAGCTAACTTAGAGTAAGGGAGTCAAAGGATGCTCACTGAAATGTAGTTGGGTGGTAGAGGTACTTCTACCACCAAAAAATTATGAAAATCTTAAATTGAAATATTAAGGTTTGCACACCTCTGACAAGTGTCGCTTAGTTAAGCACCTTGTGAAAATTTGGAAACCAGACATTCTCATGCTTCGGGAAACTAAGATTGGGAAGGAGATATGCGATAAGGTGATCAAAAAGTGTTGATCAAGGGATAAAGGTATTTTATTTGATGTTGTAGGATCAACAAGAGGCTTGGCGATTGTGGCAACCTAAGGTATGTAATTATAACCTAATATGGTCAGAATCTCATTTGATAAATGCAATGGTTAATGAGCTAGAAGATAAGAGTTTTTAATTATTGTCTAATATTTATGGACTTATTTTTATGGAAGAAGAAAGAAGTTATGGGATAAGTTGAGTTATTTGAATGGGGGGGAGTTTATTGTTAACTATATTCTGGGAAGATATTATAATGCTACTCTTAGGCTTTCAAAAAAAAAGAGCTGTAATAATTAAACTCACCTAGTCTATGTTAGATTTCAATATTTTTTTCCAAAAGGTAGGGTTAACAGATTTGGAGCTGTATGACCTAAACTTAACCTAGAATAATAGGAAACTAAGGGATCAACTGATTTTGGAAAACCTGGATAGGTTTTTTGTTAATTCAGAGATGATAAGGAAGAAACATAAGTTTAAGGTGGAACTAGTAGATTTTGTAGGATCTGATCATTGGCCAATCTTCCTAAAAAATATGATGATATGAAACCAAGAGGGATCCCCTTCCAGTTTGAATTTGTGTCTACAAAACCCGACCCTTGAAGACAGTGAAAAATTGTTGGAAGAAGGTGTTTGGGTCGAAGTGCTACATTTTGAGTAAGAAACTAAAAAGTATCAAGAGAGCAGCAATAAAATTGAATAAATAAAAATTTGGTAACATCTTTGACAAGAAAGCAGTTGTAGAAGCACTTAGGGTGTTACATATCACATTGATCACATTGAAAGAAGGTGATTAGATAGAGGATATTTATTCTCTAGAATGAAGTCTATCGATGGAGCAACAAAATATCCTTTCCCTTAATGTGAAGAAGGTGATTAGACAGAGGATATTTATTCTCTAGAATGAAGTTTGTTGATGGAGCAACAAAATATCCTTTCCCTTGAAGAGACCTTTTGAATGCAGAAATTCAGAGCAGTTTGGATAAAAGGAGATCAAAATACTAAATTCTTCCATCTTTCCACTAAAATTCATAGAAACAAGAACATGATTAACAAAATTGAAGCCCCATATGGAGGGTATTGAAGGACCTAAGGATATTAATAAGGAAGCTTTGATATTTCATAAAAATCTACTAAGTGGGGAAGAGATCACAAGAAATCCAACTCAGGATTGTTTTCTTCATAATATTCCTAAGTTGATCTCAGATGATATGAATTTAAAGCTTACGGATCTGATCTCCCTTGAAGAAGTCCAAAAATCAATTTTTAGCTTAGGTGCTAATAAATCCCCAGTACTGGATGGCTTTTAGGTAGGGTTTTTTCAACAATTCTGGGAGGTGATTAGGAAGGATGTGTGGGAAGCTATTGAGGAGTGCAGAAAAAGAAAAAATGTTTTTAAGGAATGGAATAAAACCTTTTAGCTATCATTCTGAAGAAGGAAATCCCATAATTTGATTCTTTCAGAACAATTTCCCTTTACAATTCCTTGTATAAAGTGATCTCAAAGTTGATGGCTCTGAGATTAAAAGACTGCCTTTTGTATTAGGTATGCAACTTCTAGATGGCATAATTGATTCCCATGAATCCCTTCATTCACTTCATCACTCAAAGAGACCCGACATGTGTATAAAAATTTATATGATTAAAGCTTATGACAATTTTAATTGTTGGTTTTTGGATAAGATGCTGGCTAGCTTTTGATTTTGTGAGGATTGGAGGCAGTGGACTAATAGGTGAATTTACTTAGCATCTTTCTCAATTTTGGTAAATGGTACTTTAACCAGGTTCTTTAAGTCTTCTAAGGAGATTAGGAAAGTAGATCCTATCGCCCCTTACCTTTTCCTAATACTAGTAGAGGCGATTGCGAGAACTCTGACAAAGGCAAGATGGGAAGGAAGATTGAAAGGGTTTACTCTTAGTGCCAATTTGGAGAGCATAACTCACCTTCAATTTGTCAATGACACCTTCTTGCTGAGTGAACCTTTGGAGAAATAAGCATGAGAGTTGAGAACTATTTTGTATCTATATGAAGTAGTGGCGAGTCAAAAGGTAAGTATTGATAAATTAAAAAATATATTTATAAATGTAAGAAAGAGAGTGAAAGAGAAGATAATTGGGATCCTAGAATTTGGTGAAATCTTGCTTCCAAGATCATATCTTGGAATACCCTTGATTTTAGGTAGAAACAACATAGCCCCATGGCATCTTGTGATAAACCACATCTAGAAGAAGATGGAAGGGTGGAAATGGAGATGGATTTCAATGGTTGATAGAATTCAATTGATTCAATCATATTTGCAAGCAATGCTTGTCTATCTAATGTCAATGTTTAAAATTCCAAGAAAGATAAAGGAAGGTATAACTAAAATGCAAAGATAATTCCTCTAGAACAGGTTGGATGGTAGTAACAAAATTGCTTTCATTTTTGGGGATAAAATATGCACCCCTAAATCTTGGGGAGGTCTTGGGTTGAGAAGGATGGATAGAATGAATAAGGCCTTGGGATCCAAGTTGCTCTAGAGAATCTATGAATGCAGAAACAAAATATGGAGTTGAGTCTTACAACATAAGTACTTGGATTTGTAAGAAGTTTTAAGGTTGTTCTCACAGGATCAACTCCCCCATGGCTTGACCATTTGGAACTTCATGAAATCCTGTCATGTTTTTATCCTCCCTAAAATCAGATGGAAGCTTGGTGATGGCCAAAGTATCTCCTTTTGGAGGGATGCTTGGATCCACTCAAAGGCTCTTGAGGTATGATTGGATCCACTCAAAGGCTCTATAGGGTAGTGTGAGTCTTGCTTATTTGGCTTCTGTTGTGAAAAACCAGTGGGGATCTAGGGTAGAAAATTATATGGAAAAAGTGGGGGAAGTAAGAATATGGAGAAATATTCTTTGGCTAACAGATGTCCTATAGAAAGTGGTGGAGGAGTTATAAGTGGAACTAGAAAATTTCATGATTCCATTTAAGGAAGATGAGGACAATTTGATTTGGGAAGGGTGTCCTAGAGAGAAAGTTTTAGTAGAAGCAACCTATGAGGTTATTTTGAAATGGAAGGTTTGGTAAAAGGTAAGTTGTTCTCTGAGGCAGAGTGCATCCATAAAGGCCTCCCAAAGATAAATTTATTTCTATAGATGGCTTCCCTCAGGAATATCTTAACTTTTGATCATCTTCAAACAAAATGTTTTGAGGGCCTGTCCAGATGCCCACTATGTTGTGCCAAGGAGGAATCTAGTGATCACTTGCTTATTCATTGCCCCATTCACTAGTAGAATTTGGGGTTATTTTCAAAAAAGTTTTATTCTCCAATTCCCTTTTCCTAAATCCCTCAAATTTATTTTGATTGAGTGGAAGAAGTTCTGATCCCCATGTTTATCTTTTGTCTAAGAGGTAGCCCTGATAGTGATCTATTAGAACTTGTGGCTCGAAAGAAACAAAACAAATTTACAAGATTCTTCTCACTCAGATGTTTGGGTTTAGCAAGGTGTTAGAAAAGTTTTCATTGATGTAACAACAACTTGGGGTGTGAAAACAATTTCCAAAGATCCAATAGAAGAGTGGATTTATAATTAGTTTGATGAATGGCGACTTGATAATGGGCTTGAGAAAATCAAGGGGAAGATGAAGGATCAATTGCAGTGCTAGAGACCACCTGAAGAGGGTAAAAATAAAATTGAATTTTGGCAGGTCCTTTAAAGGTGATGTAGAGCATCATTCTCATACTATGCTATACCTATAACTTATACATGCAACAAACCACACATGCTTCAAAAGTCCTCAAATTTTTCCTTCTTTGGCAACTTGCTCTTTGATTTGACATCAATCTCATTTATGCTCTTTGGCCAAGCTCCCTGAAGTCCTTCTATATTTCTCTGGAACCTTTGAGTATCTATCATTCTTTTCATCTTAACACTTTCACTCCCTTTTGATTTAACTACACACTAGCCTTCTTTAGTCCATGAGCACTTCTAGGTCAAATCTCTACCATCTTGATCATGGTTCTATATATACATCCTATCAACATGAATAGTCTCCTTTAGGTTCAAAAAGTTGGACTCAATCCAATTTAACCTCTATCTCAACCTATACTGTCTCTTTGTCTTATCAAACCTTCAACCCTCTTTACATTTTAATAGCCTTTTTTTTTTGTTGTCCCTCTTGTATGAACTAGTGTACCTGCTTACTGGGAAACTAAATGCACCTTTCAATTCCCTCTATCATTTTCTATATCCTCATATAATTTCAAGACCTAGTTCCACAGGGCTCATCAGTTTCTAGTCTCTCCCTCTCTTAAATTAGCCTTTTTTTAAAGCCTTTCTAGCTCAATTAATAACACAGTCATCAGTTTTGGTATGGATAGTGACCGTACCATCCCAAATACTCAAAAATCTTCTTCATCATACCTAGGTCCCTCAAAACATGAATTTGAAACAAATTCCACTAGTTACAATAGTAGATATTCCACATTTTACCTCTCGGCCCTATACTAGTGTTTCCATGTTTGTTACAGGGACGAGAGGGCATAAGATGATCTTATTTATTTCTTCCTCGCTTTCAAGAATTCAAAAGACCTTTAAAAGTTATATGTGATGTATTTCCACCTTTTCCATGCCTAGATTGCCTGAACCAATCTGTAACCACATTCAAAATGAAGATTTTACGCTTTTGTTTTTGACATAGTGTGAATGTATCCACCCAAAAAAGGTTATAGATTTGTCAATAACATTCAAGAGATCCCCTAAGGTTCTCCATTACCACGCATATTTTTTTTTCCCATTTTCAGAACATAACAAACCCTATACAACTCACTAATTCATGACCCAAACAAGTTCATCGACTGTATTAGTTAAACAGAACACTCAGTTTGTCTGAATACAAGGACACATATGTTTAGTTACACTTTCATCTTACTAGACGTTCTGAATCATTCCTCCATTGGTCCTAACCCCTTCTTGATATCTTTCTCCATTATCTTTAAACCATGACAAATTCTATATCATTTGTCATACAAACATTCAAAACCAATTTCTTGACTATCTATCTAGACGGGCACTCACAAGCTCTATCCTTGTTCTAAAACCTATGTTCCTATTTTGTGAACAAACACATTCTTATATGTATGGAAAACAACTTCCTCATACCACTTTACCTTTTATGACCTTTTTTACATATCAAAATCTTTCTCAATAGGATTCAACTCCCTTGTCTCACAGAAATCATGAAACCAACACTGGCTTTTTATAACAACTCTGCAATATACAAATTTAACCAACTTACATAACAAAGAATTCATTCCCAAATGATTAATTCTTTCAACATATCAATATGCATTTACAGAACATTGTGAAACAACATGATACATAAATATTTGCTTCATTCATTCTTTTATTGACCTAATTCATCTATACAAACCTGCCTCATGGGCAAAGTAGAAGGTTTTCATTGTTCTTTTCTCCATTCCATCCTTCCATCCATACTTATGCCTTTTCAAACTCCTAATTTCCTACAAACTCTCTATCTTGCCTATGAGATACAAACTCTATATCAAAACCAAAAAATAGTTACAAAAAAAGAAACTACTTTTGTGTAACTACCCCATTAACAACCACCCTCAAAAAGGGTTTACATTCCATATTTTTAGGTTTATACCACTTTATTAATGACTTGTACATGGAAAAATCTATCTAACACACCTATAACTCTTTAACAATCTATAACAACATTACATTCTTTGACATTTATCCAAACACCCCTAATAACACTAAATACATCTCAAAAATTCAAACTTTTATTTTGGTGGGAAACTCTTCCCAAGCCAAGAACACCTACTACAATGACAAATAATGACTCTATTACACTCCTACGGTCCTTACAGGATTTCTATCACTTAACTTAAACCCAAACACACTAAAAATATGTACACTTATTTGATGCCCTTGCAACATACTTCCAGGGCATGAAAGAATGGAACTCCAATGATTTGTTGTTTACTTCTTCTTCCTTGTCTTCCAGTTTAGGTTCCTTAGATCATCCTCTTTTGCTGCTACTGCTCCACCATACACCTGTTGTTCCTCTTCGCTTTAATGTTTGCCTCAATCAAACATGATTTTGCCTCTTTGCTTGTTTGTATCATCTTGCTTTTCATGTGCACTCATTCTTGCAACTTTCCCTCTATCATACGGGTTGTAAATGACCCACACCATTGCTGCAACAACTGTATTCTCTCCTTCGTTTGTTTTTATCTTCAAACTTGGAACTAAAACAATGCCATTATCATGCATACCTACTATCGCCATGAGAAAAATCCTCCAAATGGATCTATAGTTCCAATTTGATGTATTTATGCCTTCAATGCTTCTTCTACATATTTTTATCCTCTTTCTTGAGGCCGTCAACTATTACAAGTTGTACTCCCTCTTCCTTTTCCATCACTGCACCATTTAGTGCCTTATCTAAGGCTGCCATCTCTCTAATTGATCTGAAATCTCATATACAAACATAAAATTAGATTGCATACCTTCTTCATGTGATTGTATTCCTTTTTCCAAGCCTTGAATGAGGCTTCCAAACTGATCTTCATCTTATTTGTCATCTTCAACTCCTAACTGGCTGCAAGTATCTTCATTCTATTCACTCAACTTCATCATCTCCTCTCCAAGGTGTTGCTCATCCATTGTTCTATATGCTACCCACTCAAAAAAAGCTTATGCATCTCTATCTTGAGTTGCTTGCAAAGCAATCTATTTTGTTCTCATTCTTATTTCACAACCTACATCCTTCTTCTCTTCACCGGTAGTTTGATTGGCCACTTGAGTGGCTTATTCCTCATTACCCATTCACAATATGGGCTTCCCATTTCTCTCACCTACTCTAGCATGACCAAAAAATTATCCATCTATTTTCTCATCTCTTGCATATCCTTCTCCATCTCTCTCTTCTTGGTGTCATCTTGCACCATCTTCTTCTTGCGGTAGCTTCTTTCATCAACTATGCCCTATTTCTTCTTACCTCTCTCTTTCCTCATCTCCTTGAAGATGTCTATCAACTCCTTGGTCTCATTTGGACCTATTCTTCTCTCTAACAAGTATTCACTCACTTGCCACATCTTGACCATTCACTTGGTCTCTCTCTCTCTCTCTCTCTCTCTCTCTCTCTCTCTCTCTCTCTCTCTCTCTCTCTCTCTCTCTCTCTCTCTCCCCCCCCCCCCCCTCACCCGGTTCTCTCTTCTTGTCCTTTCACTAGGACTCTTTCTCTCTCCTCAAGATCACCTATGATCTCTCTCTCATGAGCTTTCCAACATCTCTCACTCATTCAATAAACCACACTTGGCTGTAGGGATGTTACCAATCTTATCTCTCACATACAACTCAATACCATATCATCATCATATCAAAAACTCAAATGAAAACCAAAACACAATTTGTACCTTTTTACTTGGTGGTTGTCATTGTTTTCTCTTCCCAAAGAATCTTTATTGGGATCTAATACCAAATGATGCAGAGCATCATTCTCATACTCTGCTATACCTCTACCTTATACATGCAACAAACCACACATGCTTCAAAAGTCCTCAAAATTTTCCTTCTTTGGCAACTTGTTCTTTGATTTGACATCAATGTCATATATTCTCTTTGGCCAAGCTTCCTGAAGTCCTATATATCTTTGGAAAATTTGAGTATCTATCACTCTTTCATTCTTGTCATCCTATTCACACATTCACTCCCTTTTGCTTTAACTACACACTAGCCTTCTTTAGTCCATGATCACCTCTAGGTCAAATCTCTTCCATCTTGATCAGGGTTCTATATATACATTCTATCAACGTTAATAGTCTCCTTTAGGTTCAACAAGTTGGACTCAATCCACTTTAACCTCTCTCTCAGCCTATAGTATCTCTTTGTCTTATCAAACCTTCAACCCTCTTTACATCTTAATAGCCTTTTTTCTTTGGTTGTCCCTCTTGTACGAACTGGTGTACCTGCTTACTAGGAAACTAAATGCACCTTTCAATTCCCTCTATTGTTTTCTATATACTCATATAATTTCTAGACCTAGTTCCATAGGATTCATCGCTTTCTAGTCTCTCCCTCTCTTAAATTAGCCTTGTTTTAGGCCTTCCTAGCTTAGTTAATGACACAATCATTAGTTTTGGTACGAATAGTGACCATACCATCCCAAATACTCAAAAAATTCTTCATCATTCCTAAGTCCCTCAAAATACAAATTTGCAACAAATTCCATGGGTTGCAATAGTAGATATTCCACCTTTTACCTCTATGTCCTATACTAAGGTTTCCATGTATGTTATAGGCCCAAGAGGGCATAAAATGATCTTATTTATTTCTTCCTCGCTTTCAATTGTTCAAAAAGACCTTTAAATTTTATGTGTGATGTATTTCCACCTTTTCCACTCCTAGATTTCTTGAACCAATCTCTAACCGCATTCAAAATGAATATTTTACACTTTTGATTTTGACACAGTCTAACTGTATCCACCCAGAACAAGGTTATATATTTGTCAACAGTATTCAAGAGATCCCAAAGGTTCTCCATTACCACATAGATTTTATTTTCCATTTTTAGAACATAACAAACCCTATACAACTCATTAATTCATGACCCAAACAAGTTCATCGACTGTATTAGTTAAACAGAACACAACTTGTCTGAATACAAGGACAAACAAGGATAGTTACACTTTCATCTTACTAGACGTTCTGAATCATTCCTCCACTGGTCCTAACCCCTTCTTGATATATTTCTCAATTATCTTTAAACCATGACAACTCCTATATCATTTGTCATGCAAACATTCAAAACCAGTTTCTTGACTGTCTATCTAGACAGGGCACTCATAGGCTCTATCCTTGTTCTAAAACCTCTGTGAACAAACACATTCTTATATGTATGGAAAACAACTTCCTCATACCAATTTACCTTTGATGACCTTATTTACATATAAAAATCTTTCTCAATAGGATTCAAATCCCTTGTCTCACAAAAATCATGCAACCAACATTGGCTTTTTATGATAGTCCTGTAATATACAAATTTAACCAATTTACATAACAAAGCATTCATTCCCAAATGATTAATGCATTCAACATATCAATATGCATTTATAGAACATTTTAAAACACCATGATACATAAATATTTACTTCATTCATTCTTTTGTTGATTTGATTCATCTATACAATCCTGCCTCATGGGCAGAGTACAAGGTTTTCATTATTATTTTCTCCATTCCACCCTTCCCTCTGTACTTTTGCCTTATCAAACTCCTAATTTCCTACCAACTCTCTATCTTCCCTACGATATACTAATTATATATCAAAACAAAAAAACTATTACAAAACAAGAAACTACTTTTGTGTAACTACCCCATTAACAACCACCCTAAAAAAGGGTTTACATTCCACATTTTTACGTGTATACCACTTTATTGATGACTTGTACATGATAACATCTATCTAACACATGTAGACCTCTTTAAGACTCTATAACAACTTTACATTCTTTGAAATTTATCCAAACACCCCTAATAAAACTAAATACATCTCAAAAATTCAAACTTGTGTTTTGGCAGGAAACTCTTCCCAAGCCAAGAACACCTACTACAATGACAAATAATGACTCTATTACACTCCTAAGGTCCTTACAGGACTTCTATCACTTAACTAGCCCCAAACACACTGAAAATATGTACACTTATTTGATGCCCTTGCATCAAAAGGTAACCCTGGTCTAGCAGAAGCAGGGGGTGTGTTCTAGAATAGTGAAGTGAAACCTATGTTGATATATTCAAAAGATTTGGGAGTTTAATCTAATAATGTGGCAAAAGCTAGAGTGACTGTCTTAGAAATTCAAATTGCATAGAAGTGTGGATGGAAGGAGCTTATTTTTTAAAGTGACTTGAAGGTAGTCATCAATGCTCTCAATTCAGATGGAGTAGACGCTTGGAGAGTCAATTCTGTCCTTGAAGAAATTTAGATGGTAAAGAATAGTTGTGTCTGTTGGGTTTAGGCATATAAAAAGGGAATGAAATATGATAGCAGATTGGGTAGATAATGAAGTGGTGTTGCTTAGGGAGAAGGATAAGGTTGGATATAAGGAATGGGTAGCTAATTTGTTGAATGAGGTTTGGATTTTGCTAACTAGATATGTAAGAAGCTTTCTAAAATCAAAGGAGGATGTTGTGTAAGGTTGAAAATTTTTTAATAATTGTTGGGAGGGACAAAGCCCATGAGTTTTATAGTCTTTCTATTTAAATTATTTCTTGATCAGAGACTTGGCTATCGCCCACTCTCGGAGGTCTTATGATTAGCTTGGGTGCCTCTTCATATTTATTGAATTGCTTAACAAAGGCAAGAGACATCGGGATAGGATCCTGGTGTGAGGGGTAGTCTTAATGAATCAATCATGAGGAAGAGAGAGATGAAGGATGATGCATGTGAAATGAGTAAATTATGTGTGTGTATATATGAGGGATCTATAATTTCATAGAATGTAAGATGGCAAGTGTGTGAGCACAATTATCTAGAAATAGGTTAGTGGCAAGGTAAGAGATGATGTCAAGGATTGATGATTGGTGTGAGGAGTAGGCATGGACAAAGCAAGAACAAGGCTCTCTAATAAAGAAGCAATCAGTAGAGAGGGTGTTACCCTCAAATTGAATGACAAAGGAGGCAACAATATCCCATTTATCAGAGTATCTTGATAAGGAAATAAAAAACCATTTTATGAGGATCTGGCTGAAAAATGTCGAAAGCAACAATTGGAATGGAGGAGATTGAAGGGCAAGACAACCAAATTAATGAAAGATTTATGCTTGACCCCAAGTAATCACTTGGTAGATGGAACATGTTCGATGTCACCTAGGCCATCAGTAGTGTGAATTTGCTCTCAAATGTTGCTGGTTCATTTTCTCTTCACATGGAGCATCTAAACATTAAAACCATTATGCATATAGTGGAGATGGAATCGACTAAGAATTATCACACCATCATGGATGACTTGGTAAAGCTTCAAAACAACATGGCCTTCTTGGTGGAAATACTAGGGACCAGTCTCCCAAAGGACTGCATCTTTGTTCCTCTTGAGTGTTGTGACATCGAGGATGGAGAACCAGGGGGAGTAGGACTAGGAGTAGGTAGTGGGGTTGGGTCAAGAGCAGTGGAGAATCCCTTGGTAGCTAGAGTAGTGTCTGAGGGTGTGGAGGTGATAATCATCGACTAAAAAATACAATAGGTTCTTACCCCTTGAGTAAGAAAGTTCTAATCTGGACGGTTTAGGGGTTTTCTTGTTATGGCATGTAGTGTTCCCTATAGGGATGTTGTAAATGTTGGCAATTTGAGTGTCATAATGTACAAAGGAGATTGTTATATGTAATATTGTCATTGATGTCAAATGATGAATGTTCTATCAAGCATTAATGACAAAGGTGTTGTGTTGCACAGACTTGTGGGGTAAATCGGGTTTTTAAGACTACTTCTCTTCTCTCTATCTTTTCAGTCAAGCATGTCGAGAAATCTGAATGAGTCTTGCCTTATGAGTTGATCGGGTTTTTCAAAAGACTTCGTTCAATTTTATAAGTTGAGCCATGTCGAGAACCCAACTGGGTCAGGAGAGTGTAAATCGGGTTTGTGAACTTCAATTGCTTTGACTCATAAAGTTTCACAAGTAAAGCAATGCAGAGAATCTGACTGAGTCAAGACAGTGCAAATCGGGTTTGTGAAGTGATTTTACTTATAAAATAAGTAAAGCAAGTTCGAGAACCCAACTTGGTATGGCAGTGTAAATCAAGTCTGCGAAGTGCTTCTACTTATAAAATAAGTAAAGCAATGTCAAGAACCTGAATGGGTCTAGGAGAGTTAATCGGGTTTCTAAAATGACTTTACTTCTCTCATGTTTATAAGTTAAGCAGTCTCAAGAACCCGAATGGGTAAAGGAAGAGTTGATCAGGTTTCCAAAGTGACTTAACTTCTTTCAATTTTATAAGTCATCCAATGTGAAGAACCCGAATTGGTCTTCGAGAATTCTTTCAAAAAAAATGTATAAGTCTTTGTCGGAAAAATTGTCCCGAACAAAATGCCAAACGGATCATTGCAAAAAGTTCGAAGGGCAAGTGGACCCAAACAACATTTCCGAAGGGTACTTTGCGAAAATTCCAAAGGGCAAGTGGACCAAACAAAGGTTTCAAAAGGACACTTTGAGAATTTCTGAAGGGATCTTTTCAAAAAGTCCGAAGGGTAAGTGGACCGTTGCAGAAAGTTTGAAGGGATCTTTTCAAAAAGTTCTAAAGGCAAGTGGACTGTTGCAAAAGTTTCGAAGGGCAAGTGGACCATTGCAAAAAGTTCGAAGGGATCTTTTCAAAAAGTTTGAAGGGTATGTGGACCCTTGTAGAAAAGTCGAAGGGTAGTTTTTGAAAAAGCTGAAGGGTATGTGGACCCTTAAAGAAAATCCAAAGGGCACTTAGACATTCTGTTAGGGAAATTGTCCGCAACAATTCCTTTAGGGAAATTGTTCTGAAAATCCCTTGACAAAAAGCCCGCAAAAAAATTTTCGAAGAGAAAGGTCACTTGCAACTTTTTCGAAGATAAAGTGTGGAAGTTTTATAGGGCATTATCAAAGGGACAAGGCATGTTAAAGATCGAGAAAGTCTACAAGGATCAATGGTGCAAAAGCATTACAAGAATGCCAAAGAAAATGAGATCATGTCAACATCCCAGAGTTTAACGATACAATAGAAAGGGTAAAGGTTGAGTATATCGAATATAATCGAAAGGAGCGAAAGTGAACCAATCATGTCGAAGATATCGAGATGCGAGAAAGAGCTCGACATGTAATAAAAGAGAGATCAATGATTATGTTGAAATAGGGCATACATATGACGGTTTAAGATAGACAGTGATTGGTGCCAAAGACAAGATGAATAATCTTCATTTTAAGACATGACTAGATAAATGGTGAACTCAAAAAGTCTACATAGAGCCCGAGATTGATCGATCCAACCGATCAATCATTGATTAAGGAGGTTGTGCATTTACGAAATAAATCTAGTAGTTGCCAAACATAGTAAAGAGACCAGAACATTACAGTGTGATGCATGAACCGAGACATGAAAAGGGTATATGCCAAATTTGCATTGAATAAAGAACCATAAAAGGGGAGTTGAAGTGTGAAAAGCAAATGACGCAGTAATGACATGAATCCAACAGTTGATATATAAAGTAAATAAACTAGAACTTATGGTGTGAAGCATGAACCAAGACATGGGAAAGAGCATAAGTCAAAATTGCATTTAATGAGAACGGGTTAATTGCAGCTGAAGTGTGAACACAATTACAGATAAAAAACCCTAAGCTACATTTTCTATACATATGCGACATCTTGAACATTGTAACGGGATTTTTGCTGCTGCTACTACTGGCATCGCAATTCTGAGAGTGAGTCAAAAGCTATCGATTAGAAATACGCAAATAGAGTAAAAGGCAGAAGAAAAAGGGGGAATGAAGCGTGTCTAAACTAAACATATCCAAACATATGCAGATAAATAAAATGTGCTGCCACTGTTGTCATTGCAATTGAGAGAGTGTTGTAGAGCAACTCGAAGAGTGTCACTTTGAAATGTATGCAGAAACAGAGTGAAAGATAGAGAAACAAAGAGTGAGGCCAAGAGGAAGAAAGAGCACACAGAAAATGTGCAGAGATTGAATAGAGAGTGAGTAACCGAGAGTGAGGCAAAAAGGAAAAAAGAGCACATAGAGAATGTGCAGATATTGAGCAAAGAGTGAGCAGTTAAAGACTAGACTTGTATCAAAAACACCAAACTAGATTCATTTATGAATCTATCTTGTATACTAGAATTGTAGCTCTATAGTTTGATTGGTTGGTGCCATCAGACAAACTAAGTTGGTGCTCAATTAGGGGATTAGAGTCTCCTTAGGGTTGGTTCCCTTAAATCTTGTAACCGATAAGGTTAAACTGAGTTGGTGCTTAGTTAGGGGATTGGTGTCTCCTAAAGATAGATGTCCTTAAATGTAACTAATGTGGTTTTGCCAGTGAGGTAATTTAACTATGAGGTTGGATTAGAACAGTAGATTCTAACATCTATTCTTACCGTGGTTTTTTTCTTTGGGGTTTCCACGTATAAATCTAGTGTACTGTGCTTTTGTGTGTGTATGTGTGAGTGCTCCCTACATTTGTTCTTTGATAAGCATATGTTTTGTATCCTCTTTAAAAGGTTAAAGAACTAGTTTTTCGCTGATCTACTGATTTACCCCCCCTCTCAGTAGATAGTTGCGTTCAATAGTAAAGACTTTTGAATATGATACAAATATAAAGTAGTTTTCTTATTTTTTGAATGGTTTTGTGCTTTTGATCCCACTGCAGCTGATAGAATCTCACTATCGGTCTGGAAGGATATGAATCGTTCTTTGTTAGTGGGGTAGTACTCTAGGCTATTCTTCATTTTTACTTTTTGCTCTTGGGATGTTCCCTAGTTGTCATAGAAAAAAATAGATAATGTGTACAATATATTTATGTGGGATTGTGTGTTGTAATGCATTTCATCTTGTTTTTAAAATAATTAGATTATTACAGAAAAGTCATTTTATATGTTATGAAATATAAAAGCATATGTACGTATAATTTATTTGATAATATATGGGTGTGTGAAAACACACACACACATTCAAATTCACTAAATGGTGTATACACAATTATATATATCATTGAATATATATGTATGTATAATTTATTTAATAATATATGGGTGTGTGAATATATATATATATATATATATATATATATATATATATATATATATATATATATATATATATATATATATATATATATATATATATTCACACACCCATATATTATTAAATAAATTATACATACATATATCTGTGTGTGTTTTCACACACCCATATATTATTAAATAAATTATATATATACACAATTATATATATCATTGAATATATATGTATGTATAATTTATTTAATAATATATGGGTGTGTGAATATATATATATATATATATATATATATATAATTGTGTATACACTATTTAGTGAATTTGAATATGTGTGTGTGTGTGTGTGTGTGTGTGTGTTTTCATATGGGTGTATGAAAATACACACACACACACACACAAACACACATTTTCAAATTAACTAAATAGTGTATACACAATTATATATATATATATATATATACACACACACACACACATACATACACACAAATAATTGTGTATACACTATTTAGTGAATTTGAAATACACACACACACACACACACACACATATATATATATGGGTGTGTGAAAACACACACATATATAATTGTCTATACACTATTTAGTGAATTTGAAAATATATGTGTGTGTATTTTCATATGAGTGTATGAAAATACACACACATATACATATACATACACACACACACACACACACATATTTTAAAATTCACTAAATAGTGTATACACAATTATATATATATATATATATATATATATATATATATATATATATATATATATATAAAATTGTGTATACACTATTTAGTGAATTTGAAAATATATGTGTGTGTGTATTTTCATAGGAGTGTATGAAAATACACACACATATACATATACATACACACACATACATATATTTTAAAATTCACTAAATAGTGTATACACAATTTTATATATATATATATATATATATATATATATATTCAAATTCACTAAATAGTGTATATATAATCATATATATATATATATATAATCAAATTCACTAAATAAATAATTAAATAAATTATACATACATATATATTCAATGATATATATAATTGTGTATACACCATTTAGTGAATTTGATTTTTTTAATATATATATATATATATATATATATATATATATATATATTCACACCCATATATTATTAAATAAATTATACATACATATATATTTAATGATATATATAATTGTGTATACACCATTTAGTGAATTTGAATATATATATATATTCAAATTCACTAAATGGTGTATACACAATTATATATATCATTAAATATATATGTATGTATAATTTATTTAATAATATATGGGTAATGCAAAACAAATCGTTTGTCAAAAGAAAAGCTTAAAATTATTGTAAGCATATATAAACAAAATCATTTATAATAAATAATGAATAAATAAATAAATGAAGGGATTTAGGAGTAGGGGAGGTGCGAAGGGTGAAACTATGCCAACTCCCATTCCCTTACTTTGAATGGAAGAGAGGGATTAGGCCAACCGAGCACGCCCATTTGATATTTTGTAACAGTGGGTAACTATCTCTCACCATAGTTACGGCTCAACGAGGGGTTATGGCCGCAACCTGCCCTTGCCTTCAATGCTCCCTACATATTCTACAATACATGAGTATAATAAAAATAAATTATATATATATAATCAGTTAGGGTTATATGTGTGTGTCTACATTTTGTATATATATTTATATATAAATATATGATGGTTGAACATTTGAAATGAGATATATATGTAAAAACATATTTATTGAAAAAATAATTAAAATTACAAATAGATAAGAGAAATGTATATATATTGAAATAAATAGTTTGTATACATAATGTGTATATATTCTAAGAAAGCTTGAGCTTCAAAATCATTTGTTTCATTTCTTTGAGCTCTTTCTTCAAACCCTCTACCAAACTTGCAAAATAAAAAGAAATGAAATGAAGGCAAAATTAGAAGTTTTGACTTTTTATTATATTCATAAAGAAATTAAAGTAATTTTTTTAAACCATAAATCTAATAATGGAAATCCACTTAATCCAAGGGTGAAGATTTGACCCACCACCACTTGAGCAAGGGGAAAACTTTTTAAAAATGGGATGTTTTTCCTTAACAAATTAAATTATACTTAGATTTATTTTATAAAGCCATTTTATAATTTAACTCCTTAAAATTTATCATTAAACTAATTCAAGAGTTGATTGACCATTTTTATTATTAGGGTTGGTTCCACAAAAATAATTCCACAATTTTAAATAGTAAATAATTCATTTCCGACAAAATTAATTCAAAAAGTGAATCAAGCAAATTACTCCAGTGTTTTCTTAACCTAGTTAAACCTCTTTCAAAATCGGAGGAAAACAAATATTTAAACTACTAGTTTAGTAAAACTAAGTCTTGATTCTAATTTTATTAGGTTGTGAGATTTATGAATGATACTTAGAATATTTTATAATCTTGTCATAAATCATCTTTATCGCCCATTTCCAAACAATGCTTGCAAGATAAAATTTACAAGTATTAAAGTCATTTTAGAATTGATGCAAAATAAATACTTAGAATTGAAATATATAAAATATGGGGCATGGAATCAATTATTTGTGGATATAAAATATGGGATCAATATTTAGATAATTTTTTCTCCCTTTTGAAATTGTCATTTTCGATCAATTCCAGAAGACGATTACCAGAACAAAATTATGTGATCTCCCTCTTATTTCCAAAGTCGATTTGGAATCAACGTAAATAAAATGTCAAGAATCGATTTTCCTTAAAACAAAAAATTATAACCAAATTATTATAGCTTTAAATTATTAGATTCTTAATAAAAAAAATTATTGCAAGTTTTGTTATTTTTAGCAATTTGATTATGAAGCTAGTTTATGTAGAATTTCTATGAGACAATTTTTTAAACGAATAAATTCACTTTGGAATGGTGATCAAATTAGTAGTTTTTTTCATAATAGAAATATTTAAGAAATGTGTTTATATTAACTTAAAGAATAGGTTCTTGCAGTTGGGAAAAAATTATTGCCCTTGTTTTAAATTAAAACAAGAATGGTTTTGTACCTAGTTTACCCAACATGGAGTTGGTGGGTTTTTTGTCATTTAGGAGCCTCTTTTGTTTGTGTAAGCATGCAATTATCAAAATTAATTTATCCATTGATTATCTTATACTTTTTAGTCACATGATATACTTTAAACCTTGGCCCCAGTTGCACCTTGCTAGGTCCAAAGGGTGTCCTATTAGTAATTGACTAGACTATGAGCATACTTTTGGAGTAGGGCTCGCTTTTCATATTCAGATTGAGAGTTATTATTGTGCATACATTTTATTTGTTTGTAACTCCATTGTATCTCTTGGCAGTGCCTACATAGGTTTGGGTCATCTAATGCCTGTGGTGTTACCGATAAGGGGGAAAGTATGTTAAGCTTAGTTGTGTTACTATTTGGTGAAGGGCAGATGCTTTCATGTTAAATATAACACTCATTTAGGAACGAGTGAACCACAACAAGTCTTGATTTTACATGTGAAGGGATCACCGCATATATATAGGTAGCTTGGGGAGTGGGCGCAGGATTAGAAATCTAACTTGTAGGATGTTCCCTAATGTGAGCAATTGACAACTAACCTTAAGGTGTCCTTGGAACATGTATTTAAATATCAAACCCTTAGGATGTTTGTTTTAGCTTGAATTTTATAACAGTCTTGTTTGCGTATATGTATTTTGCTAGTTTCTAACTATGTGGTTTACTTAGATGTATAATTGTTGTGGGGTAGTGATCCTTGTCGACTATTTTATAAGTGAGGTATTTTAATGCCATCATTACCTTGGTCACCATTAGAGACCCACTCTAGAGACGGAGCTTCTCCGAGAAGCATAACTCAAAGATTGTTGAGACCTTGGCCTTATTATACCTACATAATGTAGGTTACTTGTCACGTTAGAATCTCATTTATGTAATCACATGAGAATGCTTTGGGTAAGCCCACACACATTAGGATGTCAAGGTGTATTATGATTAGTGACTTTTAGATGTGTCATTTCACCTTGAGTGGATGACTAGAGATTTAGAAACTTGTTTGAATGATGTATTATATCCCTTGTTGGTTTAAATTGCCAACCCTTTTTCGGTGATAATGTCTAGTAGAAGAGGCCATCGCAAGTGTAAAGAGAATTACATTGGACCATGATTCCATGGAATGGATATGTAGACTACCCAAGTTGTGTTGGGGGAATCGGGTCTAGGTTCTTAGACTAGGTTAGGGGTGTTTATCATCATCCTTCATTTTGGCTCGTGCATATATATATATATATATATATATATATATATATATATATATATATATATATATATATATATATATATATATAAAATAAAACTTGAGATTGATCTATGTGTGGTTGTTGACAACTCATTTACTTTTAGTTAGACTTGTGTATATGTTAGTTACCTTGAGATGAATATATTTTAGTAACCCTTCTTCTATTGTGTGCCTTAGGAGTAGAGTTTGTAGAGTGTTAGTCGAGGTCCTACCTTGGTGAGCCTTAGGGTGTTAGCCATATTATAAAGTAATATGTTGCATTAGTTCACTATCATTTTTCTTTATATGTATTGAGTTGAGTTGTATGTTTGAAAGTATTCATAATATATTAAATCAAGAAATTATAATTAGGCTAGACCTTCTATTTAAGACACCATATTAATGTAACTTGTCCCTCTACATTATTAAGGACCTTAAGTAAATGACTTTTGAGACCATAATTTGGATCCTAACCTCTCTAATATGGTTGTATTTTGCTTCCTAGAGTAGCCTTGTGATGAAAAGTAAATGAATTTAAAAAATTACCTAATTCACTATATAATTGTGTGTCACACTCCTTTGTAACATTGGGAAAATAGCATAACACTTTAACCACTAATCAACTCTAGTTAATAAGTAAGCATCATTGAATTGAATTAAAAATAAAATAAAAATTACATGGGTTTTGGGACAAAATTTTGGGCATGATAGAAACACAAGCATAAGCATGAGACACTAGGATAAAGTGAACCAAGGATAAACATAATCATCATGGTTAGAGTCAACATGAGCCTAGTAACAAGGCATAAGTAAGAAAAGGGTTTATATGAAACTCTAAAACAAATCATATATCTGAAAATCAGGGAAAGATCAGACCCTAATAGATCAGGGTTTATGAAACCCTTGGTTATATGCTAGTTTAAGATTAGATCCACATAAATATGAAAAACAAATATAAATATGAGGAATATATGAATCATGAATGAAATCACTAAATTAGGGTTATATACAATTAAAAACAAGATGGATATTTGAAAATTAGATCTAAAAATGAAAAATCATAAATTACACCCTAAGGGAAAACCTTAAAAAGTGTATTTTTTTAAGAACGAAGGTGTGCACCAATTTTTACAAAGTGGATGTAAATCCAAAGAGCAAAAAAAGTGAATGGAAAGACTAGGCTATGGTTTGATCCATATAAATAATCAAAACTCAATGATAAAAAAAACAAACAAACTAACTAACTAGAGGGATGAACAAGAAATAGTAAGGATTGATGTGTTTGAAGAGCAAAAGGATTCACCAAAAAATTAACTATTTTATGCACAAAGACAATTACTGCATATACAACATGTTAAAACAAGGGTATGAGCTAGATCTATTTTTAAAAAAAAAAACAGCAATAGTAATAAACTATGAATTATGCCTTAAAACATTAATTGAAAGTATAATGAAATGATAACTAAGCAATGACAATGTATCGAGATAGAAAAGAGATAAAAACATACACAATTGGCCATTGTTTTGAGAATTCAAGTCTGGATTGCGGATTTGGGAGTGACTACCCACGTGTCTTGCAAATCAAACTATCACATGCTAAAAGGATAGATTCAACAACTTGCTAAACGTGTACTAAACAAATTTAGTGACCTGGAAAATGTGACCTATTGTTGTTGAATATGTACCCTACATCCAAATGTGTCATCTTCTCAATTTTAGCATCTAAAAAAATTATATTGTTTCACAGACTGATGATAAACTATATTGTATCTTTACTTTTCCAATTTGACAAGCATAATCTTTTATTTTGTTAATGCTTTAATCTTTGACCTAATTTTCTATCAATTTTGAGATAAGAATAAAATAAGGGTTAGACATCTTGGGCAACCTTTTGAGGATTACAATTACATATCTAGATGTTGGAATCAAAGCCAATGTAGTTCTAGTGAAATATAAGTGGAATCCCACCCAAGTGAGAGAAAATGATTCACCACCTCTCCTAGATAATCAAATACAACAACATGCTTCCTTCTAAACCTTATTTTGATACAAGACCTTGGCACTAGATGGATGAGGGAAAAATTAAATCAATATGTACACTTCCTGATGTGATGATGATGACCTCTTGATAAAATATGCATGGAAAGCTTGACTTATAAAAGACCTAGATAAGAAAGATAGATCTAAAATGGTTTTGAAATGACTAAGGGTACCTTTGTATACATATAATCCTCTAAGGCACATCTACACATGGGTCAACCCTAAAAGTTGGGATAAGGGGATAATCAAAACATAACCCTACTAGGACTTAGGAAGAGACCCTAAAATAGTGTTCTAGAAATTATGGGAGCATCTAGGGTCATATGAAGGCACATGACGAGTTGATCTTGGCTCAAATCAATTTTTTTCATATGCTTATTTTATTATTGTTAGGGTGCCATGATGGGGTGAGAAGATGCATGTCAAGTGATATATTTTCACTATCAAAAAAGTCCTACAAAAACATATCATTGATAATATGTTACGGAGAAAAAACATTTGATACTAATTTGATCAATATGTATTTGATATTTACTAAAATTATTTTTGTGGAGTTGTGTAAAACACTTAAGAAAAAAATTAGGTACAAAAAATTTAGAAAGAATATATAATATTCATTCATTGTTTGAACTAGCCAATATATTTAGGAATACTTTGATAAACTGCATAATTAATTATTTCAATTAATGTAAGCCTGAAATTGTAAAAAACAATTACATAACATAACTAAAGATTGTTTCAACTAGTCATGAGAAATGCATTGTTTATTTGACTCGTAAAAAAGAAGGGATAGGTCTTTTAAAACTATATTCAATCAACAATTCATCCCCCACCCTTCAATATTTTATAAATTCAACAAAAAAAAATCTCAACTTCTTGGGCATATACTCTTTGCAATCATTGATGCACTACATAGACTAATAGTTTGGGGAAGTAGTACAACTCCCATAGGAGTTGTGTATAAACCCAACTATGTTCTTGAATGCATATGTCTAACCATCCATAAAGGTGTGTTCGTGTTGTTTTCTCACCTTTTTACCTTATTGAATTTCGTGATTAAGATATTGATCTAAATTTGGATCATAATGTACTAGTCATGTATACAAGATGTTTCCATTATGCCCAATTATATCCAATTCATGCTTGTAAGGCACTGTTGTAAGACATTTCATATTCAAAACAACAAATCAGATATGTTATAGTGGTAGAGTCAATATGGGGATGATCTAGACATCTTCAGAGTGATGGCTTTAGTGAGTTTCAGTGCTTGAAGTAGGATTTACTATAGATAGCAGATATGCCATTATTTGCAGAGCATCAAGTTTTAACTCTCGAAATGGAGGGGTTTACCATAGATAGCAGAACTGCCACTATTTGCAAGGTGATGATAGCAAAACCATCGAGTAATTGCAGGTGGTGGTTGCGTAATTATCCCGAAGGTTTCAAAACTACTAATCTGCATACATTGACAGTTTTGTCCTGAGACAAAATATGAGAATGGGAAAATTTGTAAAAGTTTCCAATTCTCAACAATAATTTTTTTGAGCTTCTTGGTGAACTCCAAAGTTGAGAGAGCATAAATACATGTCTTTTGCAAGGCAAAGTACATTAGATAATGCAGTGAGAAGTCTAGAAGTTGGATTTACATTGCAAGTTACAAGTTTGAGTCTTTGTTCTTGTTGTCTCATTGTTTCTTAGATAGATATGGTTGGTGCAACTGTGTTGGAGTCATGGGAAGTGTTTGATAAGTGCAAAGTAGTCTTGTGTGTAAGTTTTGGATAGTGTAGTACTGAGAATTTTGTCCATAAGGCCATGATTGGCAGTGCCTTGAACATTTCTTGAATTATATAATAGAAGGGGAGTGCAATTTCTTCACCCACTAGAGTTTTTTCCCCACATTGTGTTTCTCCATGTTCATGTGCAATATGTTTTACATTTCATTTCTAGTACTTTTAATCTATGTTTTAGCATTGGAAATAACATTAAAAAGTCATATTTCAATCACTTGTTGTGTTAGGAGTCATAAGATCTATGTTGGTGAAGCTTAGTGTAGAATACCACCTAGTTTACAGATCAGATTGGTATCATAGATGGTTTAGTAGCAATCCTTTCTGTGGGTTTGTATGTTTGTGACTACATTGAAATTTTATGTTTGTCACTAGAGCAAGTAGTGTTAATGGTCAAGGTATCCTAGTTCCCTTGGAATCAAATATTTTCACAAGGAAAGTGGAAACAATAGATCCGAAGCATGGCCCATGTTGATGAAGAAGATGCCCAAATAGCAGAAGAGCGATTTCACAAGCTTTAAAGAGTAACTAGTATTTCTCTTTCTATGAACAAGCTTGACTAGTTAGAGTCCATCATATGGATTCTCATGAAGAAACTTTGCTTTTCTATGGAGGCACTAAAAGAAAACAAGAAGGATGTTCCCAAGACTCATGAGAAGGAAGAGCAACCTCGTGCCAACCAAGCTTCAACTCCATTTAATGCTAAGACAAAGATAGAGATTCAGTCGTATGCTAGGGGTATGAATGCAGAGAGGCTAGAGCAACTTGAGGTATATTGCAGTTTGCATCAGAGTAATGAAAGCTAATAGATTTCTTTTGCAAGGTTAAAATTAACCAATCATGCTTTAACTTAGTCTGATATCTATATTCATACTTTGGTTGTTAAGAAGCTTTCTCTTATTACTAAGTGCGATGATTTTAAGATGTTAATCAAGAAGAAAATATATCATGTTTGTTGTCAGGAAGAGATGTTCATGTATTGAAAATATCTTAGGCAAAAACAAGGCCAAAGTGTGTAGGAGTACACAAGTGCATTTTTTAAGAAGGTTGTCCAAATGGGTAAAGATATAGTAGACCGTGCCATCTTGATGAAGTATGTGGGTCGACTCCATATCCATGTGAAGAGACCTATCCTCTTGACCAAGCATATGAATGTGGATGAGGCTTGTTCTCAAGATCACCACTTGGAGATGGACAAGAAGAAGACTCCATCTACCTCTCAAAACACTTCCAAGCAAAAAGGTAAAGGTAAAGGTAAGAATTTATTACTTTTGTTTTTAAAAAATAGACAAAAAGATATTGTGGGAAATGTGATGTTGATGGTCATTCTTAAGATCAATGTTGGAATATCCATTCAAGAAGAAGAAGAAGAAGACAACTATGCCCTCTCTCCAAGGTGAGAATATTGGTTACAAATCCGATGTGGATGATACTTTGTGTTGTACTTTTGAAAATAGAGATGTATGTTTCGGTAGTAGTAGTACTCAAGAGAGTGAACTTTCTAAGTTTTTTCATATTAAAATTCAACTAAGGAAAATAAGATTGGATGCTTTTTTTAATCCATGTTCACAATAAAATAAGATAAACAAGGAGACAAGAAAATCTAATAGACAAGGATTTAATAGACAAATTAGGGTTTGACACTTCAATCGTCCAAACCCATGTTCTTTGGGTTGGGTGAAGAAAAATGTAAACATCAAGGTGACCAAACAATGTAAATTTATGTCATGTCCCCCTTTTGGACATGAAGATTTTGAAGACCCTTAACCTATTTGTCCCTTGTTTCTAAGGGCTAATGGAAGTCAAAAAAAGAAGAAACATGTTGTTCTAATCGTAAAATTAAAAAAATTGTTTTATTGTCTAACTTTCACTTAAGTTGTGATCATTTGAGGGTCATGGGCACCCAAGACCTTAAGTGGGGATTATAATTTAATAAATATTTCTTTCAAAGTTGAGTTTCCATCCAAAATTTCAATGCCCTCTTAAAGGGAAGACTATAAAAAGGGATGGAGAGTTCATTTGAAAGGTTAGACTATGTTATGATATTGAATTTTCAAATTGGAGCACGAAAAGCTTTGTTTGTTTACTTTGAAGATGAAAACCTTCAAGGTGATATAATTGAGGATGAAAACTCTCATTCTTCTTGAGACAACTTCACCTAGGAGCTGTTGTTGAGATGAATTCTTCTTCCAAGGGTGTTTTGAACACTCCCTTCTCCTTTCATTGCCCCATTTATTTTTAGGGAAGTGATCAACTATTGTTAAGGTTTTCAATTTGATTTGTTCAACTTGTGATCAATTTTGGTGCTAGGGTTTATGGAAAAATAAAATCAAAATTGACATTTTATCTAGGGTTTTGCAAAAAATATAGAGGTCACAAAATAACTTATTTTGGGGACGTTACAGTGGTATCAAAGCTAATATCTTGGTCAACTGTGGGATAAGCAAGGGTTTCATGTCAAACGGTGACTTGGATGGAGCTAGGGTTGAGAGGTTTTTTCAAGCCCAAGAGCAAATGACAAGATTGATGGGTGAATTCCTCTTACCAATGAAAAACATAAGGAGAAACACGCCATAGGATTGGGAAGACAAAGCTTCATATGTAAGGATTGGGTTTACAAAAAGACCCAACCAACCTATTTTCCTTTAAAGAGAGGAAATCATTCCGAAAAGGGAGGAGCAACATTCTTTTCAGGATAATTTGATGGATGATTATGAAGAATATATGACCTATCCACCTCCATTTAAAGAGGAAATGAGCCTTACTGAGTTTGTAGCATGGAAGGGAGGCATGCAAGGTTCTAGGGTTGGTCATAAACCAAAGGACAACAAAGGGAATCTCCAACATGCATTGGAAAATCCAAACTCCCATGAGCATCCCAAGGAAGAATCGGGGAACAAAATAATTCAAATTTGAAAAAAGCTAGTGAGCAGTTCATAGTGGCATCCACCATGCAAGAGGATATGGGAGAAATGTTTCAGCTCAAGGGGAAGTGTTATGGGTTGATTACCCTAAGAGTCCAGTGAAAAAGAAGGCCAAAATTACACACATGAGGAAGATATTCATATTCTTCCATCTAAAACAAAAATGGACCCTAGGGTTGGGAGGAGCCCAACTATTTTACAGCCAACCACTAAAAATTAGGAGTTGTAAAAATCAAAACTTTTGGGGCAGCAAGATGAAGGTTTCTAGCAAGTTTATGAGCAACAAAAAGGGGTGCAAATAAAATACAAAGGTGAGGTAGAACTTAGAGAAGTGATTCCAGGGTGTGCGGAGGAAGAAGAACCAATTGGGGCAGCCATTCATGAAAAAGATCAGCTCACCATTTATAAAGGAACGTCTAAATTTTTTGTATAAATTCAACCACATACATGTGCAATAAAGTTTGAAATGTTGGAGGAAGACCAACTCCATTCACTCACATAAATTCCAAGTTTTCGGTAAAAACTCAACCCACCCAAAGGGGAAAAGGTCTTGAATTTTTTCTCGACTTCCATCTCACTTCATGTGTAAGAAATTCTAATTTTTTTGAGTGGAATCAATCCACTACAAGTGCAAGAAATTCTAAAAATTTCATAATAGGGCAACCACTTGCAAGGAGGAGAACTCAACTCATCTTAATCTTAGGAAGTGCCCTAAGTCTTGAAAATCTTGTGTTGAGGTAGTAGCACGTAGAGAGCTATGTTCAGTCCATTTTGAATAGGTATGCTTTGAAGAAGAAATTTCTGAATTCTGAGGTAGAAGATGATGAAGAGGTCACAAACCCTCTCCAATTTGTAAGGATGGGCAAGTTGAGGACAACTCAAGGTGTGGAAGTGTTTTGGATTTGTTATGCCCACCTCCATTTGTGGAAATTCATCACACTCTTGGTTTGGTAATGGGATCAAAGGTTGGAAGGTGTTATTCTTCACAAGGGGACAATAAAGTGGCCAAAACTGAGTATGGGCAGCCATTAAGGTACGTATAAGGTTACTTGATTTCATGTTTCATGAATTTTGCAAATTCTAAAAAATGAAAGTTCAAGGCAAGTTTATGAAAGGGTAGAAACTCAACTTGTGGATGATAGATGAAATTATGAAACTTTCATGAGAAATGATCCTAGTTTATACTAAAAAAATTATGAATTTTCCATGAAAAATCAGAATATCTCATGCTTAAGAAATTTTGGAAAATTTGGTTCATTTCAACCTCTAGTGAATTCAGTGAAGGGGAAGATGGACCTTCTGTATGCAAAATAAAGGGGAACTTGGAAACTCAGGATCAACCCTTCCAAGGCAAGATAGCTTGGCTTCTTATAAACATGGTGAGTGTTCAACATTGTGTGCATTCTATTTCGGGACAACCATCTCTTATTGAGGAATTTGGCCACACACTTGGTTTGGTGAGCGAGACAAACGTAGGAAAATATCGTCCTTCAAAAGGTATTGACCACATGACTAAGGGGAAGCCATTAAGGTATGTTAAAAATCAATTAATTCTCTATCCCTTAAGCTTAATGAATTCTGAAAATGAAATTACCCGACAAGAGTGTGAAGAGGGGAATTTTTTGTTTGCAAGAAAGTGAAGTAGGTCTAATTTTTGCATGGAGAAAAGACCTAAGGTACACTCAGAAAAATCAAAACTTTTTGAGAAAAATCATACTTGTATATGCATAGAACAATTCGCACTTGTGGCGAAGAATCAAATTTGTTGGTGCCTAGGAAAATTAGAAGATTTTGTGAATTGTTTGCACTCAGAAAAATCAGAACTTTGTGTGACAAATCGGAATTGTTCTTACTTAGAAAATTTTGAGTTTTTTCAAAAAAATAAGAGTTATTCATACTTCGTAAGTTCTGAAAAAGAGAATTCATTTCATCACATTGTCTACAAAAGGTATGTGCTCTATGTTTTTCAAATTTGTTTTCATAATTCGAATGAGTAAGTCATAACAATGGTTTGATGGAGGGTCAAGGCATATTGGGGACCCTAAAAGGCATATGAATGCATCCCAAGGGAGCTCATGTACCAAGGTACAATTGCAAGAGAGAATGGTCATAAGGGGGAACCTTAGTGTAATTTTCCGTCGGGCTGGTTATGACAATCCCAACACTTCTAAGATGGTTCAAAGTTCCATTTTGATTACTCTTGAGGTTGTTGAAGTGATGGGTTCATCAAATAGCGAGTTGGTGATAAAAATTTTGAATTTTTGGGGCACTTACAAGGCTAAAGGGTACAAACATGACCCTCATAACATAAGGTACATGTTTCCTTTTGAAGTGATCCACTCTAAGGTAAGGGAACATGTGAGTTTGAGGCATGAAATGGCGAGTTTGTAGATTTTTAAAAGTTTGGGGAAGGTTGATTGCACAATATTACCTTATAAGGATGAATTATGGAGAAATAAAATCATGTTTTGGAGTCGTAAGAAGTCTAAAATGTGCACACACAACCAACTAATTAAAGGAGAAGTGGCTGGTCCCTACCCTTGTTTGGAAGTATGTGGACATGTGTTGATGGTCTTTTGGTGAAGAGAGGATTTCAAGCAAGATAAGAGGATTTCAGCTCCTCTATAGGGAAGATTTATGAGCCTTGAGGTCACTCTTGGGTGCGTGGGCAACATGAACACCCATTTTATGTTCTCAAGGGCAGCCACATATGTCTCCTACACTTTCACACATGGAGGGTAATATCAAGTGTGCAAGCATTGAAGAGAAGCATAGAACTCATGTTTTGACTAATATGTTTGTGTCTTGTGTAGGTGTTGATATAAGGGTAATCAAGGCCCAAAAATTTGAAGATTTCTTTGTTGGAATAAACTTTTCCAGCCATCACCATGTTATCATTTATGAGAATTTCCCTTTTTGCATCTTTTTGGCACATTTGAGGTATGAAACCTTCATGGAAAGCAAAAGAAATATGGGAAGCTGTTATTTTATTTCCAGATTGTATTAATAGCAAGAACCTTCACATACAACAACAAAGAGTTTCATCAAGAAGTCTTATTCTCATGGGAAGAGTCAAGGATCAAGGATTGCTTAAAGCCCATGGTTAGGACAACCCATTGGTTGTTTCTATTGCTTGAGGACGAGCAATTTTGACCGAGGAGGATTGTCATGTCCCCTTTTTGGACATGAAGATTTTGAAGACCCTTTGCCTATTTGTTCCTTGTTTCTAAGGGCTAAGGGAAGTTAAAAGAAGAAGAAACATGTTCTAATTGTAAAATTCAAAAAATTGCTATATTGTCTAACTTTCACTTAAGTTGTGGTCTTTTGAGAGTCATGGGCACCCAAGACCTTAAGTGGGGATTATAATTTGATTAATATTTCTTTAAAAGTTGAGTTTCCCTCTAAAAGTGCAATGCCCCTCTTGGAGGGAAGATTATAAAAAGGGATGAAGAGTTCATTTGAAAGGTTAGACTATGTTATAATATTGAATTTTCAAGTTGGAACACGAAAAGCTTTGTTTGTTCACTTTGAAGACAAAAACCTTTAAGGTGCTAGAATTGAGGATGAAAACCCTCGTTCTTCTTGAGGCAACTTCACTTGGAGCTGCCATTGAGCTGAATTATTCTTCCAAGGGTGTTTTGAACACTATTTTATCATTTTTAGGTGTGGCAATTTGGATTGAGGGTTGAGTGAAGGGTTTGGAGGCCCAAACAAGGGTGGTGACTTGCATTTTTGAAGGTGGCGACTGGATTTGGGGCTTGTGTGAGAGGGTTTGCTAGGATATTCCAAGCCTAAATAATATTTGTGATTTTTCTACATATTATTTCTTATCTTTGAAGAATTTTCTAGTATTTTTGGATTGGGAAAATTTAGTGTTTTATTCAAATATTCAGATGTGAACCATGGCATAAATTGGCATATTTTATTGATGAAAAATCATGATTTAGTGCTCCATTGATCATATAAAAATTAGCAATAATTCTAATAATTTATTTCATAATTTATTGGGATATTTGAGAGGTCCTAAAGTACATTTTTGGACTTGTAAGGGCAAGTATTAATTCTGCGATTTTCTTCCACCTTGGGCAACTAGGGTTTGAAGGGGAATTCTCCTTTCATTTCTCCATTTATTTATTGGGAAATGGTCAACTGTTGTTAGGGTTTTCAATTGGTTTTTTGCAACTTCTTGTGATCAATTTTGGTGTTAGGGTTTGTTGGAAAAATAAAATAAGAATTGACATTTTATCTAAGGTTTTGCAAAAAATCTAAAAGTCACAAAATATACTATTTTGGAGACATTATAATTTAAGTTTGGTATTAATGCACATTTCATTGATGAAATTATAGTGGATGTTGTGCCTCTTGATGTGTGTGGTGTAGTGCTTGGCAACCGTTACTTGCGTATCCAATATGTTATCTTCATGAAGAAAGAAAACCAATACTATTTGGTGAAGGATGGCAAGAGCTACAACATTTCAACCTAAAAAGGTGATTTTCAAATCTCTATGATAAGTGCCTTTGAAGCTAGGAACCTTATTAATGCTAGTGGAAAGTTTGTTTTGCTTCTTTTAAGAGATATTCAAGATGAAGAAATGGTTGCACATAAGACTTCTTGTAGCATGTTTATTAACAAAGAGCAGAAGCATATGTGAGAGTAGGTGAAATAGTTCAAGGATGTTTTCCATGAGCCTACATGGTTGCCATTGGCTATGGCTATTGAACACAAAATTCAATTACTACCAAATAGATTGCTTCCAAATCTTGGGTTATATAAACAGTTCTTGAAGGATGCCAATGAGAGAAAAAAAACAATTGAAATAATTGATTAATCAAGGCATAATCCATCCTAGTACTTCTCCATGTGGTTCTCTTATTGTTTTAGTACCTAAGAAAAATAGTTCATGGAGAATGTGTGTTGATTATAGAGCACTTAACAACATGACCAACAAGAATAAGTAACCTCTTCCACTGATTGATGGTCTTCTTGATCAACTTCAACATGCCAAGTACTTTACTAATTTTGATTTGAAATTTGGGTATCACCAAGTATAGATTAAGGAAGAGGACATATGTAAAACAACATTCAAAATAATGCAAGGGTTGTATAAGTGGTTGGTTCTATCTTTCTATCTATGCAATGCATCGATGACCTTCATGCAGTTGATGAATGAGTTAATGAGGCCATTTATTGATTCCTTCGTCATTGTATATTTAGATGATATTTTTATTTTCAACAAAACTTTTGATGAGCATATTAATTATCTTAAACAAGTTTTGCAATTTTTGAAGAACAAGTTAGTGTTGAATGAGAAGAAATGTGAGTTTGCTCAACAATTGCTTGTCTTCTTGGGGCATATGGTTGGATATGAGGAATTGAGGATTGATCTAAAGAAGGTAGAGGCTATCATGAATTGACCAAAGCCTTCCAATGTCACCGAGACAAAGAACTTTGTGGGTGCAGTTCAATATTTAGAAATTTCATCAAGAATGTCTCTTCCATGGCCACACCTTTGCATGCCATTATAGCAAGTGGTAAAAACTTTAATTGGAGTAAGAAGAAATAAAGTGCATTTGATATGTTCAAATATTAAATTATCCATGCTCTGGGTTTAGCTTTGCCTAAAATGTAGCTACCCTTTGAGGTGGAAACATACTGTAGTGATTATGCTATGGGTGTTGTCCGACTTCAAGGAGGTAAGTCGGTAAATTAAAATTCAGATTTATTTCATAGTGCAATTCTGAATTATTGTACATATGACAAAGAAATGTATGCTTTTATTTAGTCGGTCAAGGAATGGGAACATTGTCTCATGGGTAAGGAAATTATTGTCCATAGAGATCATCAACCTCTATAATATTGTCAAGCTCAAACTAAATATTAGCAAACTAGATACTATAATTTGATGGGATTTTTGAAAAAAAATCATTTGGTTATTAAATATAATAAATGTGTGATTAGAAACCTAATCGATATGCTATCTAGACCTCCTTTACTTTCATCTATGGGCACCATAGCTCTTATTGATCCTTTTATGTGTGCGTCGTGTGTGTGTGTGTGTGTGTGTGTGTGTGAGAGAGAGAGAGAGAGAGAGAGAGAGAGAGAGAGAGAGAGAGAGAGAGAGCATGATTCCAATTTTGGGGAGCCATTTCTTCACGCAAAGAGGTACCAGATGTAGGTTTTGAGTCTAAAGAGGATTACTACCTCTAAGACAAGGTGTTCTACAAGTTGGGTAAGTTTTGTGTGCCTATAGAGAAAAGAGGAGAAAAGAGTTAACCTAGTGAGGGAAGCATATACTTCAAAATTTTCAAGATATTTTGGTGTTACAAATACTATTGTACTCTTACAAAGGTGTGTTTATTGACCTAATATGCAAGTAGATGTTGCCACATTCATAAGAGGATGTGTATTATGTAGTAAAAGCAAACCTAATAACAAGAACTTGGGTTTGTATATGCCATTACCGGTTTCTTCTAAGCCATGGGAAATCATTTCCATAGATTTTGCAAGTGGGTTGCCTATGTCAAGGAATGGGCATGACTATCTCTTTGTGGTTGTGGATTAGTTTGGTAAGATGTGCCTTTTTATTCCTTGCAATAAGACCCTCAAAGGTAGTGATGTAGATGCACTATTTTTGCTAATATGTAGGTTCATTTTGGTTTACCCAGTTCTATTGTTTCAAATCGGGACTCAAGGTTTCTTGTGAAGTTTTGGGCTACATTGTGGGAGAAGATAGATACTGCGTTGAAATAGTCTACCACTTTTCACCCACAAATTGATGGGCAAACCAAGGTTATGAATAAAACATTGGTATAACTCTTGAGAGGTTATAATACAAAATATCTTAAGTCTTGGGATGACATTTTTGTGTCTATTTAATATTACTATAAGACAGTAGTGCATTATCTTGCTAGTAAACTACTTTCAAAGATTGTTTTGACTACTTACCTCCATGTGCATTTGATGTTGTTTTCTGACAACCATACATAAGCAATGGGAAAGTGGATTAAGTGGTCGATAAAGTTGATAAGATTCAACAAATTCACCTCCAAGTGAAAGAGAGGTTGAAGGAGTCACAAGTTAAGTACAAAGCAAGACATAATCAACATAGGACTAAGCATAGTTTCTTTGTTGGAGACAAGATATAGTTGTTCTTGAATAGAGAAAGGCTTCAAGGTAAGTCTAAGAAGCTTAAGCCTCTTAGGTATGGTCCATTTGAAATTTAGGAACAAGTGGGAAAGAATGATTTTAGACTTAATTTGCCTCCTTATATGAAGATGTATTCAATTGTCGATGTTGAGATTTTGCATCTTTTTAAGCCTTTTATGTTAAACAATGAAGCCTTTTATGTTAAACAATGAAGATGACGGGTTGTTGCTACATTCAATTGTAGACCTCACTTTACACAGTCAGTTGGAATTGGAAGATGTTGTATTGTAGAACAAGGAAAGGCCAACACAAAGAGAAGTGCGAGAACATTGGTTGGTTGGATTAAAGGGACAAATACCCAGAAAGGCCAAACGGTATTTTAGAGAAGTTTTAGCTATTGAAATGTAGGGGCTTACCATAGATAACGAACCACTGTAATTTTTAGGGTGGTCGTTGCACAACTGAATCGACGTAACCACCGGTGTTTGTAGGTGGTGGTTGCATAACCATCCCAATGGTTTTGAAACCATCAGTCTGCATACATTGGGGATTTCACCATGAGACAAAGTACGAGAATGGGAATAGTTGCAAATGTTTCCAATTCTCAACGATGCTTCGTTTGAGCTTCTTGATGGACTCCAAATTTGAGAGAGCATAAATATTAGTCTTGGGCAAGGTAGAGTACATCAAAAAATGCAATGAGAAATTTTGAAGTTGGATTCACATTGCAAGTTGCAAGTTTAAGTCTTTGTTCTTGTTGACTCATTGTTTCCTAGCCGTATATGGTTGGTTTAGCTATGTTGGAGTTCGAGGAGATGTCTAATAAGTGTAGAGCATTCTTGTGTACAAGTTTTGGCTAGAATAATAGGAGAATTTTTTCCATGAAGGTCATCTCTAGAAATACCTTGTACTTTTTTAAAATTACATAGTGGAAGGGGAGTGCAATTGCCTCACCCAGTGGAATTTTACCCACATCAAGTTTCTCTAGGATATCTCTAGTGTTCATTTTGGGTTTTGCTTATACTTATTGTTGTCCCCTAAAAATATCACTCATTTTTGGGACAACATATGAACTATTTTGGGCCCTACAAGACCAAAATTGTCTCTTCCCTTTTCAAAATTTGTTCTAAGCATTCAAATTCCTCATTTCTCAAAGCTTTTCCAAAAATCTACGAACTCTGCAGGCTTAAATCTACGGACTCTACAGGCTTGGAACTACGAACTCTGCAGGCAAGCTCAAATCTACGGACTCTCAAAGCCTCAAAACTATGGACTCTGCAGGTTGGCTTCTACGGACTCTGCAGGAAAGAAACAAGCTCTCAACACTTAGGCGATTTCAAGGTTGGTTCAATGTGTTTTGTTCGAGGATCAAAAGGACTTAGCCAAATTAAAAAAATGAACCGATTGAACCGTTGAACCTTGAACCAAAAGGTTCAACGAGTTCACAGGTTCAACCAGTGCGATGAAGATCAAAGAGCTTAGAAAGAACAAGTGATGGGCAGAGGAAGAACCAATGAACCGATTGAACCTTAAACCGAAAGAGTTCAAAGTTCAATGGTTCACAGGTTCAAGTAGTTCAAAGGTGGCCTCAAGCAAAGAGAGAAGCAACATGGATGATTCCAAAGGCAAGTTCAAATGAAAGCGATGGTTCAACCAAGGAGCAGGAAAGCGATTGAACCAATAAAGAGATTGAACTGATTGAACCATTGAACCGTTGAACCAAAGTTAGTTCAATCGGTTGATACAATCGGCAGGTTCAAGGGGCTGCCCCAAAGCCAAAGGAACAAGTGCCCTTGCGGAGGGCAGTGAGCGAAGGCAGAAAAGAAAGAATTCCTTCATATTTGTTCAAAGGCCGAAGGAAATGACTAAGTGAAGGAGGCCAAAAGAATTCCTTCGGAAAGGTTTTTCTCGGGGAAAATGACCAAGGCAAAATTCCTTCAGACATTTTGTCTGAAGGAATTCACTCGAGAAGAAAGCCCGAAGTAAAGACAAAAGCCCGACGAAAAGCAAAAGCCTGGCAGAAGAAACAACGAAGGAATTCCTTCGGACTTTTCGTCTGAAGGAAAGGAACCAACAAAAGTCCGTTGAAGGAAATAAAGCCCGAAGGATTCCGAAGGGTAGGTACCCTTGCAAGAGGCTCTCATTGAAGGAAGCAGACCGTTTCTCAAGGCCCCAAAGGACAGGTCCCCTCCGGGAAAGATCAAACGACAAAGCCGAAGGAATTGTTGAGGAAAGTGATGGGCCCGCAGACGTCAAATTCGCAGCAATGAAATAACCATGATCTTTGAAGGCTTGAGCGCGGACCCAAATGCATTCGAAGGCCAACATGCCAAAGGGAAGAACCACTGAGAGGAGTGTAAAGAGCCAGTAAAGCTGGGAACGTGGCCTCAAGAGCTTAAATTCCAGGAAGAGACAAAGCTGGAAAAGACAAAAGCAAAAAGAGGGAAAAGCCTGAAATATCTGTGCAGAAGTAATTTTAGTAGGTGGAACAGTCCACTAAGTAGATATTTTGGCTTGCAAACATTGAAGGCTCTGCCTGTTTATCTCATTTGGAGTAAAGGCAAAATGGACAGTTGCGCAGACGTCAAAGGAGACAGACAAGATGATCCAGACTCAGGAAGAGACATATTAGATGAATGGACACGCATAGTTAAGGCAACGCACTATTCCAGACATGGTCCCTGTAGACAGAACTGAAGGTGCATTGAAGGCGTTGAATGTAGCATGGGCCGTCCCATGGGAAAGAGCGCCAAGCCTTGTTTGGTGGCTATATATTGTAAACTCTTTTATTGTTTTAGAGAGATCTTCCCAATACATAAGCGAAACTCTGCCCAATTGAAAGGCGAATACTGAGACTTTGAGAAAGCAAGTTGTTTGTAGACTTTGTGCTGTTTTGGCTTGTATCATTTTAGAAGATTATTCTTATGTCTGTCTTCTGAATGTGTTCTTGTTTATTTAATTTGGCAAGCAAAATTAGTGAAAGTGATAAGGAAGGTGTCCTGAAGCCAGCTACTTTCAGACTTTGTGCTGTCATAGTTGTCTTCAACGTGTGTTTATTTTCTATTTTTGTGTAAAGGACCTTGGGACGACTTTGTGCCCCCATTGTTCTTCGTATCTCACTCTTGGGTAGTCGAGGTGAAGACTTTGCGCTACATCTCAGGCTGCAGGTTACTCTGCACCTTTGGTTACCAGTTACTTACAAGAAAGATTTCTGTTGTTTGCAAGAACAAGCACTTCTAAAAGAAGAGAAGTGCCTTTTGTCGCTTCACCAGGATTTCCACTATCCAGGAAGGGATCTGGCTCTTGGTTGAACGTTACTTCTAAAAAAAGAGAAGTATTTTCACCAATCACCCAGGATTTCTCCTCTGTTTGTTAGAATCATCTTTGAAAGAAGAGAGATGGATGGTCTATTCTACCCCCGTGTCTTACTTTCTGCTTATAGATATAGTGTATAGCCTCCATATATTTAATAAGGAACCTCCCCTTGATGAGAGGAGAGATTTGTCCCCTTTTGATGTAGTAAACCTGCACACCAGGACGACCCATCTCCCTATGCTGTGGTATTAGGAACTATTTTGCTCACCAGTTAGCTGGCTGACAAAATATTCACCCAACAGTTTTTGGCGGCTTTGTTGGGGACACAATAATTTTGTGCAATTTGGAACCTCAAGTTTCAGATTGAAACATCACCTGTGTCTTACCCATAATCATTACAACCCTTATCCATTACAGACTCTGACGACTCCGTTCCATGTCTTACCCATTATCATTAAAGCCTTATCATCTTCTTCCACTTTCGTTATTTTATCTGGTCTGCAAAACTAGAGCTGCTGGGAAAGAGTGCGCAGTTTGAAGCCTCAAGCTGAAATAGGCCCAGTCCTTCTCCATTTTTGTTCTACAAATTAGCCACTCCACCCAGATTTGTTATCCCTGTTTTTTATAATTAAATCATGGCAGTTCGAGGCCCCTGGGGTAACTCTTTTGGCCCACTCAACTTGACTCCATCTCTGCATGAACTCTCACGTAGTTCAAGAAAGAATTTGCCCAAATTCTTTGGTGATGGGATAGTTCACTCTGATGAACACCTTGGAGCCTTTAGCATAGCCTATGGTGTTATAGGGGTGGAATTTGAAGACGTGGCAGCCAGGATTTTGTGGAGACACTACAAGGTGCTGCTGCAAACTGGTACTACCATCTGCAAGCTGAATCAGTGACTGACTGGGATACACTCAAAGCCAAGTTCGAAGCAAGGTTCAAGCCCATAGAAGATGCACATGCCTTGTTGGCCCAGCTCACTCAGATAAAAGAGCCTCATGACCCTATGAGGGATTTTATTGCCAAGTTCGACAAGCTGAGGCACAGGATTCCCATGGTCGCCCAACCAACACCTCAGAACCTCAAATGCTTCTTCATCAACTCACAACTGCCTGAAGTGAGTTTTCTGTTGAGACGAGCTGGCCACATAGACCTTACTGCTGCTTAGGGCTTGGCTACTAAGGTAGAAGATGACCTTATCTTGGCAGAAAAGATAAGGAGAGACCCAAACAGAGGCAAACCCTCTTCATCTTTTGAATACTCACCCACAGTCACCACTGACCCAATGGTACAAATACTGGCAAATGAATTGCTAGCCTTGAAAAGACAAATGGCACAAGGTATGTCTTCTACTCCTCTATATAAAGATATACCAAGGAGGACATTCCCTAATCAGCCATATCAAGGCAACGCTGCCAAAAGTCAAGGGCAACCAAATCGTCTTCCTCCCCCACACACGAACCTTGCCCTTGAAGCACCTCCAACCAACTTAGTAGTTGGATATCTGGAAGTAGAACATGTTTCCTATTTCCAACCTGAGTTCGAGCAAGAAAATGGCGTTGATCTCTTCAGGGAGGATCTAGAAGAATCAGCTGGCGACTCCCACATTGGTTTCTTGAATTTCTAGGATGAACCCAGAAGTGAAGGTGAAGTAGTTGAAGGATCATATGCAGTATTCACTAGGTCCGAGAATCAGTCAGGTCAGCAAGTCGACAAAGAGAAGACAAAAGAGCGACCCCAACCAACAATTTCAATTGTTGAGCAGAGAACCCCTCTTCCTTTTCAGTCAAAGGACCCGGTGATTGCCAAAGAAGTAAGTGCATCAAACATCTCTACACCTTCTACTTCTACTTCGCAAATCAGTCCTCCCCCTCCCAAAAACCAAAAGGATGAACTCCCATCCTCTCTTCCAAGTCCATCTCAGTCATTTGACATGATTGATCATGTCAAGAAATCCAAAATTCAAATGATTGAGTTTGAATCCCTGCAAGCCAATCCTGAGCAATTAAACATTGGTGGAGAACCAGGTGCAGACCTATCTGAGGCAAAGATTGTGGTTACCCAAACATCAGTCCCTGCTACTCAAATTCTGTTTGAGCCTTTAGGAAGGGATAATTACTTCTTGACCACAAAGGATGCTCATGTCTCAGCTGATGAAAGACCTGTAGCTGGCAATCTAGGATTTCATCCAAACAAGGCATCAGAAAAATTGGTAGGGTGCAGTACAAATCAAGAAGGATCTTCCATCTCCCATGAAGAGAAATATAATAGAAGATCAGCTTTTGATGATGCTTGGATCCTGAAATTTGATGGCATCAATTCTTCCACACCTGGATGCAGATCTCTGTTGCTCAGATTGAAAACTGCTCAGGGTGAAGAGGTCAAACTCCTTCACACCAAAGGAGATGTTGAGCTGAAAATTTGTCAGGAGTTTGACGCTGAAAATCAAAGCATGTGCTGGACTGGACCAACAAAACAACAAGTTATGATGGTGGACCATACCGTTGTATTTCGAAGTCAGCAAAAGGAACTCTTTGCAGAGAGAGCAAGGAGTTATGGTTTTCAATTTGAAGACCACACCCTGCCATGGGGCAATAAGAAGAAACGACCAAGAGGAAGACGCAGAAAATTGGTTTTCTGGTGGAGAGTTCCATTTGCCCGTCACCGTTTCTGGGGACAAAATGGTTTCCTACTGGTTTATCAGGATGGCACACCATTTTCACTGTCTCACAGTGGGTGACATCTGAAGCGCTTCAAATCTTGAGGCATCAGATAAGATCATATATATATATAGTCTTTAGTTCTGTTTTGTGCTTTTCAATTTCGATTTTTGGAGCCTTTCTTTTTGGGTAGCATGACTCCATAGCCCAATGGTATACTTCAAGGCACTGGAGATTCTGGTTTCTACTCCCCTCAGTTGTTTCAAGTTTTCAACTGAAGGAAGTTCCCCAACTGGAGCCAGCTGTTGTCCCCAAAAAATATCACTCATTTTTGGGACAACATATGAACTATTTTGGGCCCTGCAAGACCAAAATCATCTCTTCCCTTTTCGAAATTTGTTCTGAGCATTCAAATTCCTCATTTCTCAAAGCTTTTTCAAAAATCTATGGACTTTGTAGGCTTAAATCTATGGACTCTGCAAGCTTGGATCTATGGACTCTGCAGACTTGGAACTAGGGACTCTGCAGGCAAGCTCAAATCTACGGACTCTGTAGGCTTAAATCTACAGACTCTATAGGCTTGGATCTACGGACTCTGCAAGCTTGGAACTATGGACTTTGCAGGCAAGCTCAAATCTACGGACTCTCAAAGCCTCAAAACTATGGACTCTGCAGGTTGGCTTCTACGGACTCTGTAGGAAAGAAACAAGCTCTCAACACTTAGGCAATTTTAAGGTTGGTTCAACGCGTTTTGTTCGAGGATCAAAAGGACTTAGCCAAATAAAAAGAGTGAACCGATTGAACTATTGAACCTTGAACCAAAAGGTTCAACGAGTTCACAGGTTCAAAGGTTCAACCAGTGCGATGAAGATCAAAGAGCTTAGAAAGAACAAGTGACGGGCAGAGGAAGAACCAATGAACCGATTGAACCTTGAACTGAAAGAGTTCAAAGTTCAATGGTTCACAGGTTCAAGCAGTTCAAAGGCGGCCTCAAGCAAAGAGAGAAGCAACATGGATGATTCCAAAGGCAAGATCAAATGAAAGCGATGGTTCAACCAAGGAGCAGGAAAGCAATTGAACTGATTGAACCATTGACCCGTTGAACCAAAGTTGGTTCAATCGGTCGATTCAATCGATAGGTTCAAGGGGTTGCCCCAAAGCCAAAGGAACAAGTGCCCTTGCGGAGGGTAGTGAGCGAAGGCAGAAAAGATAGAATTCCTTCGAATTTGTTCAAAGGCCGAAGGAAATGACAAGTGAAAGAGGCCAAAAGAATTCCTTCGGAAAGGTTTTTCCCCGAGAACATGACCAAGGCAAAATTCCTTCGGACATTTTGTCCAAAGGAATTCACTTGGGAAGAAAGCCCGAAGTAAAGACAAAAGCCCGACGGAAGAAACAATGAAAGAATTCCTTCGGACTTTTCGTCCGAAGGAAAGGAACCAACAAAAGTCTGCCAAAGGAAATAAAGCCCGAAGGCCGCCTGAAGGATCCTGAAGGGTAAGTACCCTTGCGGGAGGCTCTCGCCAAAGGAAGTGGACCGTTTCTCAAGGCCCCAAAGGGTAGGTCCCCTTCGGGAAAGATCAAACGACAAAGCCAAAGGAATTGCCGAGGAAAGTGACGGGCCCACAGATGTCAAATTCACGGCAATGAAATAACTGTTGATCTTTGAAGCCTTGAGTGCAGACCCAAATGCATTCGAAGGCCAAAACACCAAAGGGAAGACCCGCTGAGAGAAGGAGCGTAAAGAGCCAGTAAAGCTGGGAACGTAGGCCCGAGAGCTTAAATTCCAGGAAGAGACAAAGCTGGAAAAGACAAAAGCAGAAAGAGGGAAAAGCCCGAAATATCTGCGCAGAACTAATTTTTGTAGGTGGAACAGTCCACTAAGCAGATATTTTGGGCTGTAAACATTGAGGGCTCTGCTTGTTTGTCTCACTTGGAGTAAAGGCAAAATGGACAGTTGCGCAGACGTCAAAGGGGACAGACCAGATGATCTAGACTCAGGAAGAGACATATTAGATGAATGGACACACCATAGTTAAGGCAACGCACTGTTCCAGGCATGATCCCTCCAGACAGAATTGAAGGCGCATTGAAGGCGTTGACTGCAGCATGGGTCGTCCCATGGGAAAAAGTGCCAAGCCTTGCTTGGTGGCTATATATTGTAATCTCTTTTATTGTTTGAGAGATCTTCCTAATACAAAAGCGAAACTCTGTCCAATTGAAAGGCGAATACTGAGACTTTGAGCTCATATTGTATTTCATTTCATTTTATCTGAATGAGAAAGCAAGTTGTTTGTAGACTTTGTGCTGTTTTGGCTTGTATCATTTTAGAAGATTATTCTTATGTCTGTCTTCTGAATGTGTTCTTATTTATTTAATTTGGCAAGCAAAATTAGTGAAAGTGATAAGGAAGGTGTCCTGAAGCTAGCTACTTTCAGACTTTGTGATGTCATAGTTGTCTTCAGTGTGTGTTTATTTTCTATTTCTGTGTAAAGGACCTTGGGATGACTTTGTGACCCCATTGTTCTTCGTATCTCACTCTTGGGCAGTCGAGGTGGAGATTTTGTTATACATCTTAGGCTGTTGGTTACTCTGCACCTTTGGTTACCAGTTACTTACCAAAAAGATTCATGTTGTTTGCAAGAACAAGCATTTTTGAAAGAAGAGAAGTGCCTTCTATCGCTTCACCAGGATTTCTACTACCCAGGAAGGGATCTGGCTCTTGGTTGAACGTTACTTCTGAAAGAAAAGTATTTTCACCAATCACCTAGGATTTCTCCTCTGTTTGTTAACATCATCTCTGAAAGAAGAGAGATGGATGGTTTATCCTACCCCCGTGTCTTACTTTCTACTTATATATATAGTGTATAGCCTCTGTATATTTAATAGGGAACCTCCCCTTGATGAGAGGAGAGATTTGTCCCCTGTTGATGTAGTAAACCTACACACCAGGACGACCCATCTCCCTATGCTGTGGTGATAAGAACTATTTTGGTCCCCAGTTAGTTGGCTGACAAAATATTCACCCAACACTTATGTCTCATGTTCAAGTGAAATATGTTGTACATTTAATTTCCAACACTTGTTTATATTTATTTTAGCATTGCAAATAGCCTAGAATAGTCATCTTTCAATCATTTGTTAAGGTAGGAGTCATAGGATCTGTGTTGGTAAAGCTTAGTGTATAATATTTAGCTAGTTTAAGGATCAGATGGTGCGTTTGAACTAAAGGTGTACGTAGACATGCTAAACTTATACTTCACCAAATATAATGGAAATACTGGCTAAGTAGGTAATTAAATTTGAAAAATAAGAAAAGCATGTGGGTAATGGAAAGAATCAATACTTGTGCCAAACTTCTCAATAGATAACATAACCATATAATGTCAAATATAATGTGGTGAACTGGCAAGATGACAAGTAGCATAGGGGATTGTTGCTCACGAGGAAAGCCCAATTGACTCCCCAAGTCTTACAATCCAATACATATGTGCCTCTAGAAAGTGTGAAAAAGAGGGATTGTTGTCCCAAAAATGTTCCTTGACCACAACATCCATTCTCTCCTCTCCTCATCTTGAACACTTTCTCATACCCTACCATGAAAATATTTTAGAGTTCTACGTAGGCCACACAGAAGCTCTGTGTGATCCTATGCAACTTCCAAACCCTTTTTGCTCATGTGGAAAGTATAAACCTTGTGTGCTCCTATGCAATGTACAGACCTTTAATGTGTAAGGAACTCAACATTTGTCCATGTTTGTCTTCTCATGTTGCATTGTAATAACCTCCCTTAGGGGCATAAAGTGCAACACCTTGTTATGTTCCTTGTCACTACTTCCTCGCCTCTTTCTCCCTTACTAATTTGGTCTCCTTTTCGATTGCTCTTTGTCTCTATTGCACAACCCCCAAAACTTCTCTAGTTTTGTGCAATGTGCAAAACAATTCTACTTAGTAAAAACAAAGCAAGGGATTCTTCTCTTAAGTTGTCTTTCTCCACCTGCTAACATGTCCCCAAACCAATTATGTGTTACATCCTCGTAGGACTCCATGCACCTTGTACCATAATATGTAAAGGTGGAGTCCTATGACTCAACTAAGCAATGTGTCTTTGAAGCCTTTTCACATCATGCATCCCATATGTGCAACAACCCCACCTGGTTGCGCATCCCCATGTGTTGTCAACTAACTTCCCAATGTGATTGACCTCCAATATGTGTGCATATGTAACCTTAGTTTACCCTCTCGCATGTGTGTGCCACCCCCTAATAAACAACCTATTCTCGTGCAAGAAGCCTTAAAACTCATATCTTCTACCATGTTTCTAGGGTAGCCTATTCATCCTAAGGGGGGGCCAACTCCCCATACGCTTGAAGTGCATGGGACTACCATCTTTCTAATGCCTCCTATTCCCCACTAAGAGATGTTCACTCAATCATTGCGTTGACAAAACTCCCATAAAGCAAAATTCACAATGGTGATCAATCATTGTGCAAAAAGCCCTCTTGCAATAAAACCAAGTATCCCAATGGTCACAACCAATGCCACCATGCTACATAGAGAAGTACCCAATGAAAATGTGGAAATATTCTCCCACCTCCAACTTTGCATCTTTTTCATAACCAATCAATTCAAAGAAAATAAGGATTCTCTTTGCTTCTAGACTAGTGGACCAAAATGTTGTCCCAAACATGTTTCTCTTTGTTTCTCCTCATCCAGAACACTTCCTTGTACCCTACCATGGATTTGTTATACACACCAAGGGAGGGGGACCACAAGGAAAAAAAATATGGGGTTTTGCACAACACTCACATCAGGGAGTCCCGCACATTGCCTACTAACACATGCAAAGTGATGTGGCTTCAAACCACATAGATGGATTCAACAATCCATAGCTCACAATCTTCACAAAATAACATAAACATTCTCATAAAAATAACTCATAAACTCATCATTTTCTCATTAATTCTCTCAAAATACACAAGCTTTATCAACAAAGCTTCCTTCCCATTACATAACTTGACAATCCCATGTCAAGGAGGCATTCAAAGGCTTCTCTCTAAGCCTATCCCAAACTCGCCTACCTAAGCCAAGAATGGATACAAACATATATATAATATCAAGGAAGAATGGAGACAACAAAACAACTACATCCCACATGGATGAAACATGAAAAAGAAGACCACTTGGAGTGATTGTTGCTAAAGACAAAGTTCTTCATTGAAAGTTGGCACCACCCTCACATGTGAAACACTATTGATGAATAGTGAAAGGCTTGTCACATATGCAAAGGTCAAAAAAGAAGAGCATCTTCTTTAGACAAGTCAGGGCACCACCATGTGCCTCCATGTGACTCCATAGAAATGCAACCCCACTCCACATGTGTGAGAAGATCCTTCATGTCACATCACTTTCCTATATCATCTGCCACAAACACCATGCGTAGTACTTGTGAATAGTACTCATGAATAGTACCAATGAATAGTGTCTTGTGAATAGTGATGCATGAATAGTGTTTTGGTCACCACATCATTCTCCTCTGATTGGAATCAACTCAACTCCTATAAGTTTTCCTAATTGTATCCGTGCTAATTATTCTGAAAAAATGGAAAAGCACACCACACTATTTTTGGTTGATGCAAGATTGCTCGAACCCTAGGATGCTCCTGTATCAAACTCCCGAGGTAGATAATGTGATCTCTTGATCACATAGATGGGGTAAGTGGTAGACCCACTCTTTTGGTCACCAGGCTTAATAACCACAACATCCCCTTCTAACACACCAGTGCACCCAAAGAATATCCTTTTTCCTTCTTCGCTTCTAGCATCTGTGTACTGGTCTCAAAATAATCCTTGTGGGACCACAAACCATCCTCCTCCTCCAAAAACATATCCATATTCCAATGGATTTAAATGTGGGCCAAATCCCACCATCGTAGACTGTCCTCCTCTACCAATATGCTTTATCATGCATCTTACTTTCCCATGTGAGCTCTAGCCCACCACTATCCACCCACCTCCACCAAAGCCCACATGGCTTTCTTCATCCATCATCCAACCACCTGTTGGATCATCCACGCTATCATATATCACCATCCCTTGTAGTTCCTCTCTCATGGATACAACTATATCCATCTTTTATTCCACATGTGCACTCTCTTGCAAAAAAGTTCATCCTCTGCACTCTCGTCCACATGTGCACTAGCTGGCACAACATCCTCTTCCAAAGCTTCCATCATGGAAACTTGCAACACTACCTTGTTGCTCTCTTCACACACATGCAACTCTTCAAGGCTAAAATATTTTTCCTCCTGCAACTCCATACGGCTATAATCTTCTTCACTCACATGCCATAATACATGGCTGCAATCTTCATCCTTGAGCAACCCTTCACGGCTGCAATTCTCTGCCACCTCAAACTCCAAAAATTTTGAATTTTCCCACTCATGGGAATCCATAATCTCTTCCTCCACTCTTATCTCTCCATCTGCATGATCACATATGATCTCGTCTTGTTGTTCTCTCAACAAGTCGTCTTCTCTCCTTAAGGCAAGTCTCAACTCTTGCCTCTTTCTTCTCTCAATCAACAGCTCATAGGCCACTTCACTCTTTTCTTCATCACTATTCCAAATCCTTGGCTCTCTTTTGATTGCATATGCTCCATCATCACATCCAATTTGTCTTGGATCTTCATCAACACATTCACCACACCCTCTCTTCCATTCTTCTTCTCCATCTTCAAACCTACAAAACACATAAACAAGGAACACTCTAACATCTCTTCCTCCCAACAAGATTCGAACTTGCTTTGATACCAGTTGATGTGGCCTCAAACCACATGGATGGATTCAACAAGCCATATCTCACAATCTTCACAAAAAAAATAAACATTCTCATAAAATTAACTCATAAACTCATCATTTTCTCATTAATTCTCTCACAATACACAAGCTTTATCAACAAAGCTTACTTCCCATTACATAACTTGACAACCCCATGTCAAGGAGGCCTTCAAAGGCTTCTCTCTAAGCCTATCCCAAAATCATCTACCTAAGCCAAGAATGGATACAAACATATATACAATATCAAGGAAGAATGGAGACAACACAACAACTATGTCCCATATCCCACATGGATAAAACATGACAAAGAAGACCACTTAGAGTGATTGTTGCTAAAGACAAAGGTCTTCATTGAAAGTTGGCACCACCCTCACATGTGAAACACTACTGATGAATAATGAAAGGCTTGCCACATGTGCAAAGGTCAAAAAAGAAGAGCATCTTCTTTAGACAAGTTGGGACACCACCATGTGCCTCCATTGAAATGCACCCCCACTCCACATGTGAGAAGATCCTCCATGCCACATCATTTTTATGCAGCATTTGCCAGATCACCATGAATAGTACTCATGAATAGTACCAATGAATAATGTTGCATGAATAGTGTTTTGGCTACCACATCACAAAGCACCATTCAGATCTCGATATGTGACATGTGCACAAATCCCATATTTGGGCCTACAACCTTTTAGTGCAAACGTAACATAGCCTCTTCTTACGTTCCACCTTATTCACAAAAATCCATACACAAACTATTCTAAACTAACCTGATAATTTGTATGTGATTATAGAAACCGCATGCACATATTTAACCCTACATTTACCTAGACAATGTGCATGTACAAAAGCATAGCCTACCCTAAAAGAAAAAAACAATGCATGTAACACAAACCTAGCTTAGTCTACGCCACATATTGGAATAATGATACCAAAACTATTTACTTGTAATTACTCTGACCAAGTGCAAGGGGCACAAAACTACCATTTACAACAACCCAATATTATGTTGGTTGCCACACAAATCAAATAACAACACACACATGCATGCCCATGCATGCGCACACACAAAAAAAACACTACCAATGACATAACCTGACTTACTCCATTATACAAAATATTTCATAATATATTCTACTAAAGGCTTGTCTCCCTTGACTTATACAATTACAACCAATGGGGTTGCAATTGAAGACCTTTACTCAAAAGGATATTTGTTGAAAAATGAGAAAGCTGAACACAAATACAAGCAGTGCACATAAAATTTTAATCTCACAAATAATAATATTTTGCTTTGCCGTATTATTTCATACCGGATCTTTATTACAATATAGAGCTTCGATATTTATAGGAATATGGTCTCCTACAAACAAGGAGGTAGCTCTAACAAATCTTTCAATAATAATTACTCACTCCTATAATAGTGAATTAGTTTGTTAACCAAATCTTATGTACAAACAATAATACTAAAAATAAAAATGTTACTAGTTATTAATCTGTAACATTCACCCCCTTAACATTATTATTCCTAGTCAAACCCCCTTAATCTGAACATAGGGAGAATATCATCCTCTACTACATCTGAATTCATGATTGTGTGATTTTTCCAAGGATCACAAACTTAAAAAATAATTTTTCCATGGCTAACCCAAAACCAATGATGATTTTTCCCATGGTTTACCAACAACTAATGATGGTTTATCCCATAGCTAACACCAACCAAATGGTTTTGTTGGTTTACCACAAACCATGTCATATATGCAAGTACATATTTAATTCTCATCATTTTCTAACTTAGAGGGATTACAAAAGGAAATATCAAAAGGGATTACTCGAACAAGAATTGTACTTTTGTTCTTATTCAAGCACACATGTTGAAATAGAAATTATCACACCACACTGAAATCCACACAACTGAAAACACCATACAAATGTGCCACTAAATCAGAAGTGGCCTTTTCACTAGTGGCTTGTGAGAGGCTTGAATGGCCTCCATCTTCCTATGCCTATGTCCTCCAATGGATTACTACTCAATATAGGTAATCATCTGAATAATATCTTATTTTTTCTGGTTCTTCTTCTTCATTCTTTGACTCGTCTTCAACAAGTGCATTAGCCTCATTCATTTTAAGTTTACCACTTATGATATCTTTTGCTCTGACTTTTCAAAATGGAGACTTATGTCCCTTTTTCTTGCAATAAAAGCATTCTACTTCCTCTTTGTTCTTGGAGGAATTAATATACTTCTTTTTTACATAAAGAGCAGTTTCTTCCTCAATGTCTTCTTTGGATCTTTTCTCCTCGACTAAGAGTGCATAAATCTTAGCATCTAGTGATTGGAAATGCATTTGACCAAGAGTAAAAACTACATTACCATATTTAGGAGGTAGGCTATTCAATAAGATAGCTTTTGCATCTTCATCTTCTAGTGGAGCTTTTACTTCTACAAGTTGTCTTAGGAGAGATCTTAATTCATTAATGTGACTTGACATTGTTGCACCCTCATTCATTCTCAATTTAAACAACTACAATTTTCATGTGAATTTAGCATTCATAGCCTTTGCACCAAATGTTTTACTTAGCAGTTCCCAGATATCTTTAGACTTCTTTTCCAAGTCAACATAATGTAATTTAGTGTTTGATAAAGCAAGTCCAATAATGGATTTTGCTTTGTCATCCCTCGTTTGCCATTCCAACAATTTAGCAACATCTATTGGTCCAGTTTCTTTTCCACTAACAATCCCCCAAAGATTCTTGTTCATTAATTGCATTTGTATTTTCACTTTCCATGTGTGAAAATTTGAACCACAAAAATTGTCTAATAGAATATCCATTATGGGTGTCGACTTGACTCGAAAATGCACCCTTACAATAGCACTCAACTTTTAATTTTGACAACAAATCTAAATGACTGACTATAAGACATAAAATACTATGAAATTAAAACAAAAGGAATTTAAAAAACTTTGATACTTTTTCAATTTTCTAATTGACTCAAGAAAGACATTAAAACTAAACACAACTTTATGCTTATAAGACGTGGAGGACATGACAACAGAATGACAAATACGGACTACATAACTTTATGCCATGAAATAAAACAAAGCTTATAAAAGACTTAAAATTAATACATATTACAAGTTGACTATTACCATGAAAACTTAAATATTTTTGCGAGACTACAAAATAATCACCACTAAAGACTTATAGACAAAGAGACTAAATTTTATAAAGGAAAGTAAAAAACCAAATACCATCGAATGAGCTAATTGCTGGAAAATATACTAGCCGAGTCTATCTTGATCGAAGTGTAGGGAAGCTCGTTGCATGTAGAATACGTTGACAGATTGGACGGAATGCCAAAGAGTAAGCCGATGCAATTGCCAAGAAACCGAATGAATCTTCTATACAGTGAAGCATCATAGAAGGTAGAAATGGAAGATCTGAAGTCAGGGAGTGTGTTAATGGCATAGGACATAGAAGAGATCTATGGAATAGATAGACAGAAATAAATGTCGACGGAATAGATTATTAAGACTATGAATAAGTGTGCGCAGTATCTAATTTGATGTCACTGAGCAAATCTATACGCAGTTTGTATATTCTTCTTTGAAGAACCTAGATCAGAAGTTGTAAGACTCCTCCAGACTCTCATCTTGGATAGACCTCAGGACTCATAGCTGCTCGATACCATTGTTGAAAAATGAGAGAGCCAAACACAAATACACGCAGTGCACACAAAATTGTAATCTCACAAATAAAAATATTTTGCTTTGTTGTATTATTTCATACCGGAATATGATTGCAATATAGAGTTTCCATATTTATAAGAATATGGTCTCCTACAAACAAGGAGGTAGCTCTAACAAATCTCTTGCAATAATAATTACTCACTCCTATAATTGTAAATTGGTTTATTAACCAAATCTCACATACAAAAAATAATACTAACAAAAATAATGTTACTAATTATTAATCCATAACAATATTTTTCTCCTAAAATAAACATTCTACTTGGGCTACAACCAAGACATTCTACCATGTCAAATATGGTAAAAGAATTTGGTTTAAATAGGAGCTTGACCCCCCAATCCACCTTATCTAGATCAACATATTATGCCTCTAAATTAGTTTTGGCAGACAAGTGCCATCCATGTCAACCTTATACTCATGTCGACATCTTTTTGGTACCAATTTTTTTCCTTCCCGCTAGCTCTATCCCTTCCTAATAGCTCACATTCCTCTGTCATCTGCCAACTCAAGTTTTCTAGTCGAGTCACTTTCATGTACTTTTTTGCGCTTTTCCTATTCTATGTGATCATGTGCAACTTGCAAACTTTGTGCACTCTTGCATAAAGTGAAAACCTTGCGTACTTCTAGGCAATGAACTCAACATTTGTCCACATATTTCTTCGCATGTGGCATTGTAACAACCTAATCTAGTTTCATAACGTACAATTCCTTGTTATGTTTCTTGTTGCAACTATATCGTCTCCTTCTACCTTACTAAGTTGGTCTTATTTATGTCAACCCTATGTCTCTATTGTGCATCCCACACTTCTCTAGTCTTGCACAACATGAGCAAGACTTCTATTTAGTCATAATTGGGCAAGGGCTTCTTCTCTTATTTTGTCTTTCTCCACACGCCAATAAGGAGTCAAATTAGAAGCATTTATAAAAAGAGATAAAGCCAACTAGAATGTGTTTAAATAGTAGTAAATGTGTCATGGGGATATAGAAGATAGAGGGATGGCAAATAAAGTGAGGCACCACAAACGAAATGTAGATCATTATCAAAGGCAAGACACCTTAATCAAAATGTTAGTTTTTGATATCTAAAGGTTTAGGACACCTTGTCAAGGCATGGTATTAGCTTACTAGTGATGTAGTAGTATCTCATAAAGGTTGGAAGCCTTTGTGTAAAAGTAAAGGTGCCTACCTTCCCAAAACAATCCTCTATTCTTTAAGACCCATTGGAGCCAACATCCACTATGAGGATTAGGTACTTGTGTCAAAAGGTGGGTGATTTGAGTGCAATCATGTCGATTCACACTCTTCTAAGGGTGTTTGGCGCTCCATCCACATATGTTTTGTGTAGCTTGCACACTTAGATCTCATCTGGCAAAAACCAGACAACTTGTTGCACCTTTATGTGCTTGTAAAATGCCATTGGGCATGCCACAAAGAATTTCATCTATGCAAAACATCTTTAGAACTCAATGGCCATGTATCCACTTTGCACCATGTTGCGCCATGCTAGGTGGCACTTCATGATCCCTCACCATATCAGATTACCTTGTCAGCGTACCACATTCCTATAAGTCTAACTGTCACACCTACAAGAATGCAAACCGTCAATTGTTATGGACAATGAACCATTTTGTAACCATCTCTTTTGTAACCACTTTCTTATAATGATACATTGTAGGCCATTCGACCATAATGATACATGCTAGCAAGATTCAAGTATCAAGTATCAAATGGTCACCATTCATATTGGATTATAGGATAATCCATCAAGAAGTGTTACCCCCTACTGATCATAGGAATCTTCATTCTCATCGTTGTTTCACATTATATGCATATGTACCATATCATACTCTTTCTCATTAAATAGTAGTAGTATTCTAAGAAAGCTACACAATTGGATGTGTAATGGTTAATTATCGAAATTTTTTTCTATTGCATGTTCAATAACCCGTGATTTGTAGTGTTGGACATAGTCATTGATGTATGAAAGATTGTCATTGATGTCAAAGGCAACATATGTTATTATGCATTAATGAAAAAGGTGTTGAGTTGAACAAACTTGTTGCAGAGCCCCATGGAGTTGTGTGTGTACTTTGAATGACTATGTAAATACAAGAACAGTCATATGAATGCCTTTGCTCACATGGTTATCTTGACAAATATGGCTAAGTGCACAGGGTGATGTTAATAACATTTGCACATATGGCAGCATCTAAAGGAAATGATCACACTATGATAATTAGGTTTGTGCCTACTCTTTGTGGTCTAAGTTCTAAGTCATAAGGATGAGTAGAGAAAATGTTACAAATGCACAAGGTTGTCCCTCAGCTAAAAGCCTACTAAGTTTCCACACTTAGTCAATTTTGCACCTTTGCATTTGTCTGGGGAATTATTTCAGAAGTGACTCAGGCAATTCTTTCAGAAAAATGTTGAAGACTCTTCGAATAGAAAGCCTACAACAATTGTTCCAAAGCTTTGGAATTCTGTCGAGAAAATGTTTGGTCTCCACACTTAGTCGTTTTTGCAATTTGGAATTCTTTCAGAGAAAGTGGTTTGACGAATTCTTTCGGGGAAATGGTTTAGACTTTGTCGAACAAAATGTCTGCAACAAAGTTTCCGAAGGAAATGGGTGCAATTTGGAATTCTTTCCGAGAAAGTGGTTTGGTGAATTCTTTTAGGAAAAATGGTTAAGTCTTTGTCAGAAAAATTGTTTCGAAGGAAATGGGTCCCGAACAAAAATTCTAAAAGGAGCTTTGTTAAAGTGCCAAAGGGTAAGTGACCCGAACAAAGTTTCCGAAGGGTACATTTGCAAAAGTTCCAAAGGGTATGTGGACTTTTGCACAAGTTCCGAAGGGTCTGTTGCAAAATTTTCGATGGGACACTTGCAATTGTTCTGAAGGATAGTTTGAATGGAGCAGAGGACACTTACAAAGTTTCCGAAAGGCTTTTTGAAAAGTCCTGAAGGGTACATGCCAAAAGTTTTGAAGGGCACTTAGACATTTTGTCGAGGAAATTGTCTCGAAGTCCCTTAGACAAAAAGGCCACAACAAAGGGTTCTGAAGGGCACCTTGAGAATCCTTGAAGGACCATTACAAAGTCTCCAAAGGATAATTCGAAATAAGTGTAGGGCACTTTCACAAGTGCCGAAGGATCAAGGCAAGATAAAGGTCGAGCAAGTCTGAAAAGATCAAAGGAACGAAAGCAATAGATAAATGCTGAAGAAAATGAGATGAAGTCAACATACCGAAGGATAACAATCAAGACGTGATAAAAATCATGTATCTTTTGAAATCAGATGACACATGGAAGCTTGATAAGAAAGATCCAATGAAGCGAAGTGGAGTCAGTGAAGCAAAGTGACCTATAATTAACAACACAATAGAGAGCTAAAGATCGAGCATATCTGAGATAATCGAAAGGAGCGAAAGCGACCCAATTATATAGGAGATAGCGAGATGCAAAAAGGAGCTCGATGGTTAATGAAAGAGAGATAAAATGCATGCTATTTTGGAGATCCAAAGACTTGTAGGACCTTGGATAAAGAGATCAACAGATGCGTCTCAAAAGTTGAACTAATGCATACAAAAGATCTGATGTTGTAAGATAGACTATGAATGGTGCCAAAGACGAGATCAATGATCCTCGTGTAAAGACATGACCAAATAAACAGTTAGCTCGATGTGTTGACACAGGGACCAAGATTGATCGATTCAACCGATCAATATGTGAATAGAAGATATGTGCATTTAAGATTTGGAAAAAATGGTTGCCATAGTTAATAAGATAGAGCGACGGTTTCCCTTGAAATGAGATGCAAAAAGCGTACATGTCAAGTCGCATTTATGACTTGAATCTAGCAGTTGTCGTAGATAGAAAAGAGACCTAAACATTACGACGTGAAGCATGAACCGAGATGTGAGAAATCGACAGGTCAAGTCATAATGGAGAAAAGTCCTTAATGGAGAAGAATGAGTGTAGTCGAAGTGTGAACACATTGAAGACATGAAACCCTAGATTCATTGTCCATATATACGACATCTAGAACATTGTCATACGCTGTTGTCGCAATTTCCAAAGGTGTTACAAGAGCGACTCAAAGTGTGTCGATTGGAGACGCATGCAGATATAGAGTAAAAGTTAGAGGGACAGAGAAGATGAAGAGAGTGCAGAGAGCAAGATAAAGTGTGTCAAATAGATATACATACAAACAAAAAGTAAAATAGAGGCAAAGTTGAAGAGAGGCAATTAGAGATAATGTGAGTAGTATGAGCAGTTACAGACAAGACTTGTAACAAAGAAATAGAATTTGATTCTTTTATATCCTGAAGTTGTAGCTTCATAATTCTGATCGATTGGTGCCATTAGACAGATTGAGTTGGTGCTCAAATAGGGAGTGGGTGCTTCCTTAGAGTGGGTGCTCTTGAATGTAACCAATGTGGTTTTGCCAGTGACGTGTTTAACTGTGAAGTTGGATTAGAACAGTAGATTCTAGCAGCTATTCTCACCATGGTTTTTCCCTTTGGGTTTTCCACGTATAAACCTAGTGTAATGTGTTTTGGTGTGTGTGAATGATCTCTACATATATTCTTTAATATGTATATTTGTATCTTCTCTCAAAGGTTTAATGAACTAGTTTTAGTTGATCTACTGATTTACTCGCTTCCCTCGGCCCCCCCTCCCCTTCTCAGTAGATAGTTGTATTCAACATGTAGGCCAAGTTTTACGATTGTACTATGAGCTACCAACGTGGGCCCCATGCTTTTGATCATTGGTATCAAATAACAATTGGAAGAACATCATAGCAAGAGTAAAATGGCTAACGCCTAGAAAGAATTATCTAAGGCATCCCCAAACGTCCAAAAATTAATTCGGTATGCCCTCAAGGAGTAGCACATCAAAGTCTTTGGCCAATTCTAAGAACTCGTGATGTTGCTTCGCTCAACATTATCTCATTCTTCTACATACCTTCTCAACCCGTTGTTTTAACATCAAAGCCCTTTCAAAGTTCAAGTCAATCTTGATATTCCAATGTTTGAATTATAAACAGACACTGCAACATTGGACAACTAGATTCAAAAATTGGAGACCTACTCTTTAGTCAATGGTTTCAGTAACTCAGAGAAGATCAGCTTTGCAACATGGAAGATGTCCATTGCAATGTCCCACTAGTTGAAAATTTGCAACACACAATGTGAGAAAGACTGCAATTCAATAGAGACTTGGAGTGAATTTGTCAATGATATGCAAGCATATTAACCCCCTCAAACACTATGAGGATAAATACATGATGTTCTATCAGTTGTGCCAGCATAAGGAACATTCAGTTCAAGACTACACCAACAAGTTCCATGACTATACTACATGTTTGTGTGAGGATACAACAGAGCAACATAAGGTGTTGAAATACATTAGTGAACTCTCACCTTATATACATGCCAAGATAGAGTTCTTGATCTCCAACAGATTAGGGCAATCATGCCGCAATGCCACCAAGATCAAGGCTAAGGCAAACATATTCTATTATGTTCCACTAAGTCCCCTCTTGAATGTGTGAGGCACAAGGAGTGGGACGAAACTAGGAGAGGAAGGGAATGAGAAACATGAAAAATGTATGCCTAGAAGTCCTCCCAAAATCCTAGGAGAAATATTAGAATAGGAAAATAACACTAGGACGGGGATAAAATATGAGATGAAGGGGTGGCAACACATTCTCATGAAACATAAATTTTATGTACCTTAAAGCATAAGATATTTAGGTGTCAATTCCAGTGGGCATTTCAACATATTTTTGTCATGTTCAACTTGTTATTGACTTTTTATTGTTGATAGATAGTGATAGTTATACTCGATTGATGTTAGCCTTAATCAGTAGATAGTTGTAGACACCTAATTTTAATATAAGACCCTTTTCCATATTGTTGTTTCTGTATTTTATCACACTTGGTCCATGTGCACACATTTGGATTTTTTTGTACATCCTCTCCTTATACTCGATTGATGTTAGTCTTAATCAGTAGCTAGTTGTAGACACCTAATTTTAATATAAGACCCTTTTTCATATTGTTGTTTCTGTATTTTATCACACTTGGGTCCATGTGCACATATGTGGATTTTTTTGTACATCTTCCCCTTATGTTAGGCTATCATCATCCCCTGACATAGGTATTCCTCATATCTTGACGTTGTATTCATTTTAGGAAATGATAACCTACCCATTTGATGCAGAATATTTGAGAACCTACATATCAACTATTCATTTGCCTTCATACAACCCTAGATGCTCCTAAAATGTCCAAAATACCATTTTAGTGTATTTTTTTGTCCTAGTCAACCCATGCAAACTATTTCCTTAGATTATGGGTCCTCTATGCCTAGAGTGTTGCATTATCCTATATTTTAGGGTTGACTCATGTGTAAGTGTGCCTTAGAGGAGTCTCTATATACAAAGGTACCCTTAGTCGTTTGATTATCTAGTGTTTGTATTCAAGCCTCTTATAAGCAAAGTCTCTCAAGCCTTGTTTTATTAAGCTTTATCAAGATGTCTTCTACATTACTTTTTATGGATCTTGCAGATTGATCCAACAATGTTACTACATCTTCAAATATAGTGCCATCATCAATTTGTACTAAAAGAAGGTTTAGGTGAATGTCCATACAGTTGCATCTTCACATCTAGAGAAGAGGAGATCAAAACCCTTGCTCAATATTCCATTTACACTGCATAGAATAAAGTGAGGTCTGATTCCAATGTTAGTTCAACTCCTTTGAAATTTCCCGACCCATAACTTTATTTTGTTGTGAGTCAATGTCAAGCTAAGTCAAGAAGAAAGAAGACGTCGTTTCTACATTTTTGTCCATCAAATCAAAGAAGCACAAGTACAAGTAGGCATGGCATCCAGCTGCCAAGTGACAAAAAAAAATAAAAAAAAATCTAAAAATGATCACAAACATGAACATCGACAATTAGACATGAATGATGGTAGTCGAACATGAACAACAACAATTAGACACAAATGTCAGTGGTAGGGCACAAATGGTAGTGGTAAGACAAGATTGCCAGACACAAATGACAATGGTAGGACATTAATGACACACCTATCAATTCTTTCCATATGGATTTAAAGCTCCAAATTTCACACACAAGTTCCTACAAGCCTACATAGTTCAGATTTACATTAAAAAACCCAGAATTCATCAGGGTGTAACTATTCCTTAACTTTTTGTATTTTCTTTACTTAGTTTAACATACTTTCATTTTCTCATTGATTTCGCTAATGCCTAGTGGTGGCCATGGGGTAATTTTAAACACTATTTTGGATTGTCATATTACGTATCTTCCTTGTGAAAGTGTTTTGGTTGATTGTGTACATATTAGTTGAACATAATCCACTTTGACCTAAAACACTAGCATACCAATCAGTCAATTGTTATCATTGATAGGCGCTGATAGTTATACTAGATGTTAAGTCTTAGTCAGTTGCTAACATGTCAATCAATTGGTTTGTCTTTTATAAGTTGTTCTCTTGTTGATCCTAGCTTTGACATTTTTTGTAATCTCCACAACCAAAATAAATAATCAGGGAAATTTAACACTTTGTATATCTCGTTTTGAATTAAAATAAAATATCTCGTTTTGAATTAAAATAAACTTCAACTTATGCCCATAAAAAAGTTGCCAAAAGAAGTTATATGCCTTACGAGTAAGAATGGATTACCTAAAACTAGCCTTATAAATGGATTGTATGTTGTTCTTGTATACAAGAACTCAAGCACATATTTTTTAATTGTTATGTTTTTAAGATAATTTTGGCTATGCATTGATTACACCCGTATAATTTGGCTATGAATTGTTAGGTTTCTAAAAGAATAATATGAATTAAAAGATGAATTGGTGCCAACAATTTAAATTTCACACAATAGGTCCAACAATATAAAAGTAAAGATTTTGGTCGGAGCTATATATTTAATATTGTGCACATTTTTAAAGCTAGTCTTGCCTACCTTTGTCTTCTTGCTATCTTCTCACATGTACTTATAAACTTTGTGTTTTTATACCCATTTCCAATTATACAAGATGAATTGTTCTTGGTAAAGCTTTACTCCTAATCTATTCAAATAATTTTCCCCCATTACTTTCTTAAGGTGGTGGCTTGAATTAAATTCCACTTTAATATATTGACAATAATATAAATAATGTCCTCACCAACCTTTACCAATCAACCACAACCAATCAAGAACACCTCCAACAAATATTCCAACCATGACAAAAAGAACAAGTAAGTTTCCAATTGCATTTTGTTCTGGGCCCTGAAAATACAAAATATTTCATTAGTAGAAAACAATCTCATTTATAAACAATTATTTGATGTTTCATTTATAATTAATTAAGAACAAACTCTCGATTCTCGTTATCTGCACATGAAACCTGATATATATAATGAAAAAAGTTATTGATATAAGAAATGTAAAAAATAGATGCCCTAAGAATTTAAGGCAAGCCAAGGTAGAGAAGAGATGGAATAGATTACAATTAATCAGGGGGCTTAATATTTTTTTTATTTTGAAGCCTTCCCAGTGCCCTCTTCCAAGGATGCTAATACAAAAAAACTTAACCAAAATTTATTAGAATTTTTACAAAGTTTTGACATCATCATTTTTGCCAAGGAACATAAAGTCACTATATATGCAGAAATTTTCAGTTCATTATTATTTTTTATTCTGAGCTTCATGGTGGGGGGAGGTTAGATGGACGTCCTCTTGGACGCTGTGAGATATCCAGGTTTGCCCTGAGATGGAGGCTTGGGGCTTGAAGAGTATCCTTCGTTAAATAGATCCTCTGATGCTTGCTTTAGTGGAACTTTTAGGGGAAGTGGCTTGTCTCTTTGTTGGGGGCACCATCTAAGTGCGTTCCTGGATGATATCAACAAATTGTCTTACTGCATTCTCATACAGGGTAATGTTATTGATCGCTTCGGAAGTTTGTTCATGGTTTTCAACAATCTTCCCCAACCTTTCAACACAATTGTTCAAATCCTCAATACAATCATTCTGCTCCAACACACTATGCAGTAGTTTGCAATATCCCAACCTTGATAGGATATTTAACTTTCTGATTTTTGCCTATCTTTGTTTGTGTTTGTGTTGTTGATTGATTTGTTTGTGTTTTGGCTATGTTTTTGAATGCTTTTAAACATAAATAAAGTGCAGAAAACTAAAGAACTTTCACCAAATGTATATTCAGAAATTTCACTTTTTTCCATACAACTAGCTAAAAATTTTCAAAATTTTATTACAATCAGAATATTGAGATTTTCTCGATTATAACAACCCAATTCATTAAATACCATCTAATATCTAAATCCAACATACCCAGAAAAGTTTGCCACTTTGTCAAGGTGTTGTAATAGAAACCAACAAATTGGGAGCTTGCAAACATGGACGCCTTCCTCCACAATCTGTCCAAAAGCCATGTTTTCACTCAAAATGCTTCCAAACCCTAGCACCTAGGGGTTATGTTCTCCACATAAAGAATACTTCTGATTTGCAATATTATTCAAACCCTTGTCTTTCAAATATTCAGTAAATTATCAAACTCCTCATAAATTCTTCAAACCCTAGCTTTGAAGCTTTCTTGTAAATCTTTGAAATACAAGCACAATCCCTGCAATAGAATTGTCTATAAATTGTTCTCCCTGAGGGGCTACATCCTCAAAAAGCTTGAGATTTTCAGACTCTCCAGTCTTCAACAAAACCCTTAGCCAAATTCTTCTTCTTCAACAATGAATGAATGAATGAAATGAATTCCAAAATGCCCTTTTATATTTCACCTTAAATTCACTTTGAATTCCATTTCATTCAATTTACTTTTAATTTCTTTTAATTTGGTGCACAGCGTAATAATATAAAGTATACTTTAAAAATCACTTATATCTCCCCTTTTAAAATGACTCTTTAGCTCATATTATAAAGTATACTTTAAAATCATTTAAATCCCTTTTTAATAAAGTCCTTATGTCTCTCTTTCAATATAATAAATTAATAAAGCATCATTAAATATATCACTTTATTAATTTTCATTTAACCCTTATAAATACCATAACTCCATTAATAATCATCATTAATCAATTCTAACAACACCACAGGGTAACCCACTGTTCACTCTGTCCAGCTGGATGCCTTACTAAAAATAGTAAGGTTGGCCCCCAACATCTGACTTACTAAAAATAGTAAGTGTATATAAACAGACCCAGAAAACCATGGAGATGATCACCTCGGAATATGCCAAGGAATTGGAGAAGAAAACACTGCCAATTGCCATCTGGAGAACCAATTAACTCCCCCACAAGGCCTTCTAATCACCAATATAAGCCTACGAGGCCCTGATGATAGGCTAATCCGTCAAACATTGACCAGGCTAAAAAAGGGACATTATAGTCCGCCCTCCCTGAAATTGCTTGACCCCAAGCAATCTCAACTAAATACCCTAGCAGGTCACCTGAATACTAGGTCCCAAATCAATTTGTAGGATGCCCAACAACATATCCATTGCATCCATTGGGTAGAGATAAAACCATGTTGATCACCGCTGTAAACAATTACTCGAATGTAGAACAACCTACCAAACATAGAAATCCCTGGATCCGACAACCAAAATGGAAGTATGTCATACACATTACACACTAACTTCCACTGCACTACTCTATCATAATCTTCACCATGCCAAGAGTGGTGAAGCAACACATCGGGATCCAACCGAACTGACGTGCCAAACCTGTCACCACCTAGATCCCAACACATCAGAACCTCACATCCATCGAACATGAGGAGATGGAAGTAACTCGAAGTGCCAAAAAAAATGTAATAACTCCTCCTAGGTTGCTGATATAAAATAGATCCACAGCCTCAAGACTGGAAATCCAACCTATGGGAATGCACACAAAACTATCAAGGTCATAGGGTGCTAGAGTACCAACCCTACACCACTCTCCAATGCTGAGGAGATGATACAACTCTCCTCCAAACTCAAGTATATATGTTCTCCAAAAATTATGAATAAACTCTTCATCCAAATTAATAGAACAATCGTCCCTTACCAACTTATGGAGTAGAACTCCATCACTGCGGCCTGGACTAACAATGGCATCATGCTCACTAAAACCACAACTTCCCTATAGCATCGCCTCCAATGGAAATTCTTGAAACAAGGAAGTCGCAAACTCTGCCAAGGACACATCATCATGATGAAAATCTGATCCCTGACCCTGTAAACAACCATCTAAAAATAACAGAGTCAGATGCCCACAATCTCTAGTTACATCTTTCGAAGATGGAAACACTCCATCCCACAATGGATGATATGAATCATGAGCCCTCAATTGGTTCTCCCTCAAAGGTGACTCATGGGCACAATGGTACAAGTTGTGTGAAAACTCAGGAAATATCAGAATCATTCATGTCCTCAAGCTCATGCAACCCTGAAACCTCCTCGTGCTCGACCACCGTTAGGGGTTCTCCCCTCAACCCATGAATGCCACTACCATCCGCAGGTGTCATAACAATAGTAGAAGACTAGATATCTGCAGTGGATGAATAAGATTAAACCAAGCTCAGCTCCTCACAGAGCTCGTCAATTTGAACCTCTGATTCTTGAAGGGCCTTCTAAGTGCTCTTCAGGGAATCCTCCATGACAATAAGCTCATCAGTAAGCTTATCCACTTCCCTTTCTTTTCCCTTAAGTGCATCATAGTAGATCTCACCAAGCTGGAGTAAGTGATCTCTATCTGAGAGTAACTACATGTGATTGGTCTTCATCTCAACTATCGCTTCTCTAAGCACCTGTGCATCTGAAAGGGAAAATTCTCCATAAGGGTCCATATGTTCTCTTGCATAACTCCAACAACATTTGGCCATCATCATGAGGGTGTCATCGAAATATCTGATGGCTGCACTAATCCGGTCTTCATTCACCTTCAGTTGTCCTGCCAACTGGTTGGATTCCTGAGACCCATCAATCTCATATAAATTTTCTGATTTAGGATCAACGTCATGCAACATAAAATCTGATTTGTTTTCAAGGTTGATAACAAGTTCATGAACGCTGAAAATGTCATCCTGGGGTTATGTCAAACTTCTCTACTGATGTAAGGTATTCTCATCATCAATCACTTCAAATTTAAACCCCTTTTCTTCCACCTGCTCCTCATCTTTGACACTCATATCTTGAGTGCCAACATTGGGAGACTCCTCAACATCATTCCCTTCATGCACCATAGTTGCTAACTCATGGTTATGCTCAACACTATGACTGTTGTCATAAAACAAAAAATCAGAAGTTACACCATACCTATCTGCGACGTCATCTAGGAACTCAGCCAAATCTTCATCCTTTGTTAATTGTCCATTGCCAAATGCTGGTTCAAGAGGTATCTGCAATGGAAAATTAAGTGTGTCATGTGCCATAACTTTTGTCCCATGGTTGTAAAGTAAATCTACTTGTGTAAACACAAGTCTCCTTAATCTTTATGACTTCATCACGGGATCCTCTTTCTCTTTCCAGATGATGTGACTCATGAGCCCCAACATCTTCATGCAAAATGTGCATCTCCAAATTTGTTTCCTTAGTGGCTTCTTCTTCAATATATCCATGTGTCAAAAATAGGTCTTCCTCATGCTTCTTTACCTCATTAACCGTGCATTGGTGGTTAGGCTCCCGAATTCCTTTGCATGAGAAGCACATATTTTGTCTTCTCATTTGGTTCTTGTTCATTTTAGGAGGTCCTGTAGCTTGGTCATTGAGATTAAATGTAGAACCATCATCATTATCTGATTTGAAGGTTCCTTCATACCTACACACACTGTGCCCATCAATAGGCACTCCATGGGGTGTATCATACTGAAAACTGATCTTGTTCCCTGTTGCAACATTTTTTCCATGACTGAATTTTGCCCCTTCAAGTGAATTTTTTCCCTTAAACATCCTCCTAGTGTACTTTACCAAACCAATCTTTCCAGGACTCAAAATAACAACAAAGTTTAGATATCTATTAAAAGAGTATTGTATTTTAAAATCATCTGGCATGCTTTGGTAGTCCTCAAAGAGTTGATTGGCTTCCCGTTCATAACCTTCCCTAATCTTGATGACTTCCCGTTCATAATCTTCCCTGGTTTTTCCTTCAACCCTGTAGTAACCCTTTGACATACTCTAAATATTTCTGATTCACCCAATAGGGTGGCAAGAAAACCATTATGATACCACTGCAATATCCCAAACCTAATAGGATATTTAACTATCTGATTTTTGCCTGTCTTTGTTTGTGTTTGTGTTGTTGATTGATTTGTTTGTGTTTTGGCAATGTTTTTGAATGCTTTTAAACAAAAATAAAGTGCAGAAAACTAAAGAACTTTCAGCAAGTGTATAATCAGAAATTTCACTTTTTTCAATACCACAACTAGCTGAAAATATCTAGAATTTTATTACAATCAAAATATTGAGATTTTCTCGATTATAACAGTAACCCAGTTCATTAAATACCATCTAATATATAAATGCAACATACCCAGAAAAAGTTTGCCACTTTGTCAAGGTGTTGTAATAGAAACTAGCGAATTGGAAGCTTGCAAACATGGATGCCTTCCTCCACAATTTGTCCAAAAGCCACGCTTTCACTGAAAATGCTTCCAAACCCTAAAACCTAGGGTTTCTATTCTCCACATAAAGAATACTTCTGATTTGCAATATTATTCAAACCTGTCTTTCAAATATTCAGTGAATTATCAAACTCCTCATAAATTCTTCAAACCCTAGCTTTGAAGCTTTTCTGTAAATCTTTGAAGTACAAGCACAATCCCTATAATGGAATTGTCTGCACGTTGTTCTTATTGAGGGGCTACGTCCTCAAAAAGCTTGAGATTTTCAGAGTCTCCAGTCTTCAGCGAAACCCTTAGCCAAATTCTTCTTCTTCAATAATGAATGAATGAATGAAATGAATTCCAAAATACCCTTTTATGGTTCACCTCAATTTCACTTTAAATTCCATTTCATTCAATTTACTTTTAATTTCTTTTAATTTGGTACACAACTTATTAATATAAAGTATACTTTAAAAATCACTTATATCTCCCCTTTTAAAATGACTCTTTAACTCATATTATAAAGTATACTTTAAAATCATTTAAATCCCTTTTTAATAAAGTCCTTATGTCTCCCTTTCAATATAATAGATTAATAAAGCATCATTAAATAGATCACTGTATTAATTTTCATTTAACCCTTATATCACCTTTAATAATTAATTAATTATTATTAAAGTATCACTTTAATAATAATTAAATATAATAACTCCATTAATAATCATCATTAATCAATTCTGACAACACCACAATGTAATCCACTATTCACTTTGCCCATCTAGATGCCTTACTAAATAGTAAGGTTGGCCCCCAACATCCAACTGACTTACTAAAAATAGTAAGTGTATGAAAACGGAGCCGGAAAACCATGGAGATCACCTCGGAATATGCCAAGGAACTGGAGAAGAAAACACTGCCAACTACGATCTGGAGAACCAATTAACTCCCCCACAAGGCCCTCTAATCACCAATATTAGCCTATGAGGCCCTGATGATAGGCTAATCTGTCAAACACTAACCCAGTCTAAAAAAGGGACATTACGCTGTTTAAACAAGGAACACTCTATGTAGGGGTTGTGAATCATTTTTTCCATCCATGGATTTATTCATCTACTTGAGAGAAGTAGAGATATCTGACACAACAACACGTAATGTAGAGTTCGAATTTGAAGAATGGTCAAAAGGATAGGTGTGAGAATCCTAATGGCTCAAATGAGGGTTGAAGTTTGACACCCTTCTAGGAGGGTGGGTATTCCATTGGAGAGGATGGGAATTATGGGTTTAAATGGAAGGGGAGAGGCCATGAATTGGTGAAGCAAAGTATGGTTGCCTAATGGAGATTCAAGTGGCTAAGGTGAATGCCATCCTATTAAAGGTAGGAGCCATAGATGGATGAACCCTTCCCATTTTTTTGACAAAATTTGGCTCCACAGAAAACTCCAATGAAAGGTTGGCACCTAGACTCCTGTGGGGGAAGATTAAGTATGCGACTACCATCAACAACAAAGGTAGAAGCCATTATCTAAGTCAGATTTAGCTCCATGGAGGGGTGAAACCCTATTTGAATTAAAGGAGAACTTCCAAAGGTATAGGAGAGAGATTTGGTGTTAGTTAAGAGATTAATTAAAGGATATATGAACATCGTTCAACAATTGATATATCTTGAATACCTACTATCTACGTAAGTGGTTAGATTATACACATATTTCCACATTGTGTAGAAGCCTTCGCAGAGGCTTAGATCATGCCATCATTTATTATCAACCAGGGATGCTTATGGTTTTTTATCAAGGAAATGTAATATTTAACCATTTTCCAAGGAATCCTTCTAACTACAGCAAAAGGAACAATGCAGAAAGAAAAATTATTTGAAAACAAATTGCTTGAAAAAGAAATGCATGCAAAGGAAACGTATCTAACAAGGTTGGTACCTCCTAAACCCATGCTGGCAAGGAAATCTTTCCAGCAATAAAATCTGGGAGCCTTCTAGGAGAAGATCTTCAAACTTCTTACATCGAACTCAAATGTAAGAAACCCTTCAGCCTTCTAATAATTTCATAAATCGGAAATGTACAATATGTTCATAATGATGATCATCCCCTGATACGTAATTGACATATATATTCCAAGAGCTATTCACCAACATGGATTTACCATTTACTTGTGTTGATCCAATGTTCTATGCTAATAAAATCATCATATATAAGGCTGCAAAATGATGTTTACTACAGCTCTATGTCTGCCATCTACATCATATATTCTTTATGCAATTGTGTACATGCTCACATACATAGCTACAATCATTGTATCTCAGATTTCATACCCCTTCTATGCTGCTAACAACATGTGGCTCTCTTTTAAAGAGTGTTGATTCTTGAACTTATGTGATATTGAAAAAAACTACTAGTATCTACTATTATGAATAAGTAATGCGCTTATAATCAACTAAACATATCATTATAATACTTTCTTAAAGTGCTTCAGTTAATGCAGTAGTCGCATGGAATGAAAATAAGCAAGCATTTGGACCAAAACACATAAAAGAGATATAAACACAAAGATTTACCCTTGAAAAACCCAATGTGGGAAAACTCCTAAAGAGTGAAATGACGATTCCCCATCTACACTATCATCTTGCAAGTTTCGACAAATCAATTGCTTAATTTGTGCCTTTAAATGCAATGTAGCTTCTGCTAGCACCTCTGAAATTCTCTCCTAGCTTACCATGGTGTGGATTGCTTGCTTATTCAACATGCTTGACTGCTGCTCTCAGTTGCGCAGTTATCTCCTACCTCAAGAACTCCCTTAGATTCACTTTTTTTTTAGAAATGCTTGACTGTCTTTTCTTGACCTATGGGGGATATATTTATCCTAAGTGATGGGAAAATAAGCATACGTATGATTCTAAATGACTTCCACATGAAGATATGGAAGAAGAATCGATTCAACTTCCCTTTGGACACCTAGTTCTGTTATATTTTCCTATGTGGTAAGGATTAATACTAAGCTGAACTCACCTTGGCAAACTTGTTCCCATAGCGTACGGGGTTGTCTCAAACTGAAGTTTTTGTATGTGTTAAAACCAAGTTGAACATGTCATTTAGGATTGATCCTTAAATTACTGTGGGCCACAGGATGCATGAATAATCCATGAGCCCTTATTCTGCTTTTGACTCTACATCTCGGCCTTGTCCAATTCTGTCAGAGAGGGTTAAAAGCAGGTCTTAAGATCTTCTTACAGCTGATCATCTCAATCAACTGAATTATGATGATTTTCATAATCCAATTCGGATCATGCCTTCCCAAACTGTAGGCTTTCGGTTCCCAAAATCTCTATAAATGAAAGGTTAGGTTTCACCTTCTACCTTCTCAAATGGGATACCTTTTCTTCTCAATATCACGAAGTGATTTGATTTCTCCCTTTGGAGTCTAGTGTTCAAACCTACCAGTCTGCATTAACAGATTGGTTTTGGAGATCCTGACACCTTCAAATATTTGATAAATGCTTTGACACTTTCACTCTTTGGTGTCTAGGCCTTTTCCTTTACACTCTTTGGTGTCTAGGCTTGCTCTTGCACTCTTTGGTGCCTTGGATTCAACCTTTATGGTCATTAGTCGTCTTATTGGCTGATTCTCTAAGCCTTTTTATTGCAACATACATGCTTGTAGGCTAGAGTGATGCTCTCTTTGGAAATGCTTGCTATATCATCTTCCTTGTTGTTCACATGCTTACAACAAATGATCAAAAAAAACATTCTTGACTACCTGATGGTTAAAATCACCACCTCTTCTATATAGCTGCCCCTATCTTGGGCCTTACAATTGAAAGTTTGCATCAACAACAACAGATGTAAATATATGGAAAAGGCCTTTAATGAAGGTGACAAGTGTATCTCAAACAAACACTAATGAAATCAACAATCTTCTTGTGGACGGCTACTCGCATTAGGGGCTTTTCTCACCTTGCTTTCAATGACCAAATTTTATGCCATTTCTCTTCCACTATGGAAAAAACTCTATGGTTCACAAGCATGCTCATAGATGCCCATCCATGTGCTTAAACAGTATCTGTCATTAAAAAAAATCACACTTGGTAAACTTGCTGCAACTATGTTCCATGTGCATGTAACAACTGAAAATGTATGCTACAATCTTGCCACATTCAACTACAGCTTCACATCCATTTACCACAATCATCATTTGCCATAGGCATGCTACATTAATACTGAAAATGGTCTTCTATATCACGAAAATTCTCAAAATGCATGCTCCACAACTCTGTGATGCTACGATCAGAGCTAACAATATCCATGTTTTTGTCTCTGTTCTTTTCAGAATGGGTTCATACCAAACTGAACTTGTTGTGTGGGTTTGTACCTAGCTGAACTTGCCATGCACAACTGAGTTTGCTTATGTTACTTACTAGCTTGCTTTTTCTGCCACTGCACTGCTTCTGCATGACTTCTTGTTCAGTTATTTCTTGAAGTGCTTGCTCAACTTGGAGAGCCTCTCTTCTGCCTTTCTGTTGTGTATGCTACAAGTGGCAAAAACAATTGTGCAATTACATATGATCATGAGATTCTGGAAATGGCACAGCCTCTTGATGTCTTTGGCTTTCCAATCTTGTGCTTCTCAAGTGGACATGAGGCTGCCCCATACTCACCATTGAGGAGTAGAATGTTTCCCTGCTTGCTCATACACGTGGATTTGGTTCCCTACTTGCTTCAACAAGCAAATGGAACCATAAAACAATTGAAAGTGCTTCTCAATGTGAGTGTTGCTCCTACATATGAAAGCAAATCAATATCTTATCTTTTCAAATACTCTACCCATGAATCAAAAAATGACTTCTTATCATTACCCACTTGCATATTTGGTGATGAGGACTCTTCTGTAGATGGCAATTATGAATAAATATGTTGTAATAGCCGACATAGTTGTGTGTCTTTTGTCGGTCTTTTGTTTAGTAGTATAACATACTTCTTATTATGTCAGTTGCAATGGTTGGTTAACCAATAACCATTGGGTCTTGTTCGTTAAATAGCATATTGTATGTGGGGCTAAGGGCGCTTGTATCAGGGCCTCCCTGAACTGATTGATTGTAGTAAGACTTATCTTTGAGGAATACAAAGCTGCTATTTTGTGGATACTTTTACATGGTATGTTCTAGTATTATTGTTCTATGTTTACTTCTTGTTGATAGTCTAGTATCTCCGTTTACTTTATATATAATACATTTTAGCATCATTGTCTTAATAGAACTCGAATCATATGGAGTAAGTTAGACTGGCAATCCAATTGACATCCAATCCTATTGACAAGGACATGGAAAACTAATAGGTCAACCCATCCAAGAAGCAGTTGAAACCAAACAAGAACAAGAACATACCAAAGACTTACAATATAGGATGTGGGACCTTTTTGTATGAGAACACGTCAAGGAGGAAGCCCAACGAAACCAAGTGCCAAGGGATTCCTTCTAGGGCACATTGGTTGTTATAGAAGAAGTAGAATGTCTCCTTGACTACCTCCCACGACATTTTGATAGGCATTATATTGTATTGCAAAACCTCATCGAACATGACTGAGAGGATCACAGATAACAAATCCTACAAAGGCACGCACTAAAGCAAAGTCGTGAAAAGGAAGCGAGATCAGAAGACCGACGTCGATGCCATTAAACCCGAATAAAGGGGAACAAAGAAGATGTGGCAAGACAAAGGAAATCGAAATAAGAAGGTCGACTAGACTCTTGGAACAACAAGAACAAAGAAGGTAGTTACAAGCAATAACCACTTTGAAAAATTAAGAATGGGAAACCAGCAACCAAAGTCAAGGTCGATGCCTAAGTGTAAACCAGAGTAGTTGGAAAAGAGAGAAGGTTCAGTTGGTGCCGGAACAAGTAACTGAACATCCTCCACCACTATCAGCTACAAAGTGGGAGGAGATTTCTAGGCATCTTCCGCTTCGGATATGGTTAGGGAATTCTACAACGGAATCCATGGAGGAGGTAAATTTCATTTTTTATCAAGAAATGATGACAACTTCTTAATAGAAGAAGAACAAGCCTCTTATGAAGCTAATATCTGAGGGATTGAAGAATTACTAATTGAAGATCCAGTACCAAAAACACTAGAGCATCCAAAACAACCAAAATGTCATGTTCCTCTTTTGTTAGGGACATCATTGAAAAACCTTAGCCTTAACCATTTCCCGAGGGCTAAGGGAAAAGAAAGAAGGGAAAGAGAAATAAGTGATTTTGAATGAATATATGTAAAAGTTACTTTATGTTTTAAGAATCACTTAAGTTGGGGCCCTTCAAGGGTCATGAGCATTTTAAAAGCAATCTTCCTTATGATTTGAATTTGTATTTCCCTCTCATTTGGGCACGCCCCTTAGGGGAAGTTGTATAAAAAGAAAGGAAGGTTTCATTTGGAGGCATGTTATGTTTGATATTCAAAATATTGGTAATTAAGCACTAAAATGCTTGAGCCATTGCTTTGAAGATGAAAACCTTCAATCAAAAGAGTGGGGACACAAACTTCTCATCTAAGGCAGCTTCATCTTGAGGTTGCATTTGAACCTAATATTCAAAAAAGACAAAAATATTACATTTGAAGAGGGGCAACTAGGGTTTGGAGCCTTGGGAGTTGCTTGGATAGGTTGAAGACCCCTCATTGGAGGGTTGTGTGGATTTTGTTGTTGGAATTCACTGTTTCCAGCTAGGGCGACTTGGTTGTGGAATTGGTTTGTAGGGTTTTGGGGCTTATTTCAAGCCAAAACATATTCTAATTTTATTTTATTATTTATGCAATGTGGAGACTTGATTTGGGAAGGATTTGACCTTATTTTGAGGGTCATTATTGCCTTGAATATTCTGAAAATAATTTCTATAATTTTTTCAGTTTTGACGAATTGGTTTGAAGGGCTTTGTGGCTCAAAATACTCAGATTTTCATAATAAATTCTGCTTATTAATTCAGTAATATTCATGCAAATTATGAGGATTTCACTTGATATATCAGCGGCAAATTTCAATTAAATATTCCAACTTGGAGGCATCTAGGGTTTGAGGATTTACTTCCATTTTTGGGGGGGATAAATTGCTTGTTTGGACCAGCTATTTGTTGCTTAGATCTTAGCAAATTTTTGTGTTAATTTTGAGAATATTTGGCAGTTAGGGTTTGCTGGAAATAAAAAATCAGATTTGACTATTTACCTAGGGTTTTGCAGGAAAACTAGATTTCAGAAAAATTCCTTAATTTAGGACATTTCAGTGGTATCAAAGCCAAATTCTTGGCCAACTGTGGGGTTTGAGGGTTTTATGTCAAACAATGACATGGGAGATATGAACAATACAAGGTTTGAGAGATCCTCTCAAGCTCATGAAAGGAAGGAATGGCCTTCCATTCAGATGGATTTGATGGAGATTTATGAGGAGTATATGACATACCCACCCCCTTTTAGGAAGGAGATGGGCCTCAAGGATTTGGTATCATGCAAAAGAGCTAAGGGCAGTACTCGGGTTAGATGGGAGTTACTTGATGCTTTTAGGAAGATTGTTCTTCCCACATTCAATGGTTCTACAAAAATTTCAGCTAGGGCACGGATTGATAAATTGGGTACATACCTAGCACTTCGTCCCATGGAAGTAGAGAAGGCCCTAAGATTCATCACAGCGCATTTAGAAGGGGCTGCCCATGATTGGTGGCACCAAGGGTTGATAACTCAAGGGCATCACCTCATAGACAACTATGAGGAATTCAACAGGAGACTCATTGGGAAGTTTGATGGGGTTGGTCCAAAACCTTACTTTGAAGAAAAATCAAACACCTTGGGGCAGCCAAGCATTGAATCTTATGAAATGCATAAATTAAAAAATTTGGGGCAGCCAAGTAGTGAAATTTTTGAGTTTTACAATTCAGAAATAGTGGGGCAGCAAGAAGTCCAACAACTTGATGAATAGCAAGAAGAGTTGTTTCAACTAAGTAAAGGGCAGCCAATGATTGAATTTTTTGAGCTACAAGAACAAAAAATTCAAGGACAACCTAGTGAAGGTTTTCAAGAAGCTATGGAACAACCAATGGGGTTGCAAAGGGTAGACACTGTTAGCAAATGAAGAGATGTTTGTGAAAAGCACTTGATGATTTGATCAGTGCATCAATCTTATTTATGCAATTCAAAAATAGTTACACTAGTTATGGTTATACCAATTATGGAAGTTGTCAATTAGACTTAACTAACATTTAGTTAAGTCTTTACATTATTTAACACCCCCTCTTAATGACTAAACTAGAGACAACTCCAAGTTTGTCTCAAAACTTTACAAAAAGAATAGAACCAAGAGGTTTAGTCATTAGATCTGTCGACTGCTTTGTAGAAGCACAAAAGTGAAGAGAAACGTCACTAGAATCAACCAACTGTCGAATGTAGTGATGATGTATCTCGATGTGTGTGGTGCGAGCATGAAAAACATGATTATTTATTAACTTCAATACACTTTGATTATCACAAAATAGTGGAGTAGGTGTATATGAAGGAAGTTGCAAATCAGTTAGAATATGACGTAGCCAAACTGCTTCACAACTAGAACTGACTGTTGCTTTGTATTATGTTTCAGTGGAAGAGAGAGGAATGGTATGTTGAAGCTTGCTCTGCCATGAAACAACTCTTAAACCAAAAGAAAACATATACTCGGTGGTAGATTTTCGAGTATCAACTGATCCTCCCCAATTAGAGTCTATATAACCAATCAATCTGAAATCTATTGTCCTCTGATAGAGAATGCTAAAGTCAAGAGTTCCTTTGACATATCGCAAAACATGTTTTGTTGTTGTCCAGTGTACTAGCTTCGATTGAGACAAAAATTGATAAAGTAGCTAACAACAAAACATAAATCTGATCGAGTGGTGGTAAGATATATCAATTTGCCCACCGACTGTCTATATAATGATTCATTGATTAGTGATGAATCATCATGCGCTGATGATTTCAACCCTACCTCCATAGATGTAGAAGCAAAATCACAATCCATCATTCCAAACTTCTTCAAAAGAGTAGTGGCATACTTGACCTGAAGAATGAAAATGGAGTGGTCATGTTGCCAGAATTCTACACCCAAACAATAGTGGATGCCTAAATCAGTCATATCAAAAGTAGTGCACAAATCTGATTTGACTTTCTTAAGCGTTGTGTCTCCACTACCTATGATGGCAAGGTCATCAACATACACAATGAGTATCAAATATCATCATCAGTGCTTTTGATAAAGAGATTCACATCAGATGGACTCCATTTCAATCCAAAATCTCGTAGATGCTGATCAATTTTGATGTACCAGGTCCAAGGAGCCTACTTAAGCCCATAGAAGGACTTCACCAATTTGCAAACCAAATGATCACAACCAAGTTCCTGAAAACCTTCAGGCTGCACCATGTATACTTCTTCATCTAGATCATCATTAAGGAAAGCACTTTTGACATCCATTTGAAATACTTTCCAACCAAACTGAGATGCGATAGAAAGAAGTAACCGAAATGTGACCATTTTTGCAGTAGAAGCAAAAGTCTCCTCGTAGTCTATTCTCTCTTGTTGTGAAAATCCTTTCGCAACAAGACGAGCTTTGTACTTGTCCAAAGTACCATCAACCTTGCATTTGACTTTGTACACCCATTTGCAGCCAATGGGTTGCTTACCTGGAGGTAAATCCACCAATGTCCAGGTATTTTTTCTCAAGGCATCATATTTTGATTACATCACTTTCTCCCACTTAGGTTTGCCTTGTGCATCAGAATATCGCTAGGGCTCTAAAATACTGACAAGATCAGCGACAAGAGCAAAATACATATGCTCTTCATCATTAGTTGAATCCACAACTAACTTTCCTGGCTGTCGAGACCGTGTATGAGATTGAGGAAGATCCCCCTCTCATACATCTTGTAGAGTGGTGTAATACCACTTGGGTCTCTTCTATACCAATGATTCTTGTCCTTGCTGAACATCAGATGGAGGAGTGGTCGACTCAGGTCGACGATGCTGATAGACTAACGGAGTGTTAGCTGTAGATTGTTGCATTGAAGACTGTGAGGTTGTCTCCAAAACATGTGGTTCCTCATCTTTCAAAGGAAGTACAATATTAGAAACCTCTGGATTATCAAAGACAGCATGTTGAATACAAACAAAAAATAATTTTGTTTCTTTTACATCAACATCTCGACTAAAGATGATCTTGTTTGTAGACACATTCTATTAGTCTATATGCCTTGGATTGAGTACTATAACCAGCAAAGAAATATTGTGCACATTTAGAATCTAGTTTACTTCTCTATTTCTTAGGAATGAGAGCATATGTAGTAGAACCAAAAACACGAAAATGTGTTACCTCTGGTTTGATGCTGGACCAGGGTTCTTCTGGAGTGATTTTCTCCAAAGCCTTGCAAGGACTTCTACTCAATATGTAGACTGTTATGTTTACTGCTTCTCCCCAATATTTATATGGCACACCTCTGTTATGCATCATGGTTCGAGCCATCTCCATGATTGTGCGATTTCGCCTTTCAACCACTTCATTCCGCTGAGGATGTATGGGGTTGTTAGCTGTCGATGAATTCCTTCCTTGCCGCAATAGTTCTGAAATTGATTTGAAGTGAATTCTCCCCCATTATCGGATCATAAGGTTTTGATCCGCTAACTTGTTTCATTTTCTACCAGTGCTTTGAATTTTACAAACTCAGCAAAACAGTCATACTTCTTGTTCAAGAAGTATACCCACATTTTTCTAGAAAAATCATCTACGAATAATAAAAAATGCCTTGCACCAAGAATAGTATATGACTTCCAAGATGGCTCACATAGATCTGCATGAACAAGATCAAGGAGTCCCTTTGCTCTCCAGGGACCTTCAGTGGGAAAAGGCTTCTACTTTTGTTTACCAACGAAACAATCTACACATATATCCTGCTTGACCTGGATAGTAGGCAATCCAAGAACCATATTCGATTTTTGGAGTTTGGCCAAATATCTCATGCCATATAACACTGGTATTATCCTCCAAAATTAATGCATTCAAGCTGACAGTGGCAAGATCATCAAGTCTATACAAGCCATTTTGCCCAATGCCTAGGACTATGACTTTATCATTTTTGATATCAGACACAATACATTTCTTTCTTGAGAAATTGACTATAATGTGAGGGCTTTTAGTTAACTGACTGATTGATAGAAGATTTTTGTTCATCTTAGGTACATACCTAACATTCTTGACCATGAACTTTGCAGCATTATTCAATACAATGCGTATATCTCCTATCCCTTTTACATGTGATCTACCACCACCCAAGGAAATTGAATCTGAAAAACGTTCTTTTGTAGTGAAATTAACATACCGGTCTTTTCGACATGTAAAATGCTGTGATGCACCGAACAGTGGCAAGATCATCAAGTCTATACAAGCCATTTTGCCCAATGCCTAGGACTATGACTTTATCATTTTTGATATTAGACACAATACATTTCTTTCTTGAGAAATTGACTATAATGTGAGGGCTTTTAGTTAACTAACTGATTGATAGAAAATTTTTGTTCATCTTAGGTACATACCTAACATTTTTGACCATGAACTTTGCAGCATTATTCAATACAATGTGTATATCTCCTATCCCTTTTACATGTGATCTACCACCACCCAAGGAAATTGAATTTGAAAAACGTTCTTTTATAGTGAAATTAACATACCAGTCTTTTCGACATGTAAAATGCTGTGATGCACCGAAATCAAAAAACCAATCACTGGTAGTCCTCTCATCGGAACATGACGCCATAAGAGCATATTCTTCCTCAGATTCAACTTCAACTATTGCCACATTTGCATGCCCTTTTGCCTTCTTGTTATGTGTTAGATCATAGTCTTTTTCTGGATTCTTTCTTAATATGACCAAATTTTTGACAATAATAACATTTTACCTTGAATTTTGGGGAATATGAAGACATATCTGAATGTCTTTTCCATTTCCCTTTGGATTGGGTAGCAAATGCACTTTCTGATTGGCCAAAATTGGGCTCACTGAAGAGTGTCTTCTTTTTGTAACAAATATGAACTCACTTGATCAAAAGTGAGTGTTACTCTTTGTCATCAGATGCAAGGCCTCCATGAATGATTCATAATGTGTTAAGCTATTCAAAACAAGAGCCACCATATCATCGTCATCCATCTTTTTGTTGATGGCTTACAATTGGTCACGAAGATTTTTCATTCGTAATAAATCTTCTGACAGAGACCCACCTTCTAACATTTTTGTGAAAAAAAAATAGATTTTTCAAATAAAGTACTTGACTCTTTTCCGAAGTTCGGTACTTGTTCTTGAGATTGGTCCATAGTGCACTTGCTTGTTCAGCATTTCAAACCTCCAGAATCATATCATCTGACACAAAAAGTTTCAACAAAAGGGCTTTTCTATGACAAATATCATAATCGGCAAAGTTCGTTCCCAGTCATTTTGTGTCAAGTATAATCTTGTCACAATCACGAAATTCCACAATTGTTGAGATTTTATGACTCCACAAATTATAATTCTGCCCAGTTAATCTTTGGGCCTCAAGAAGAACAAGATTCTGGATACTGGCCATTTTTCACTCTAAAAAATAATTTTTAACCAATAAAAAAATTCCAAAAAATTGAACTAGTTTGATTTTTTTGATTTTGGAATTTAATAGCAATTTAGGACACCATCACCCAAAAATTTTTATAGTATGAAAAATGAAAATAAAAAATGGTGAATGCGGAACTCACTTGGCTTTCATTCCAAACAAATTTTATTGTTGTGCCCTTCCCGTTGCTCGATGCTCACCAATCACCTACTGCACTTTATTTTACTTGACGCAGCTTTGAATTGTCATTGGTTATTTTCGTGCCCTGGTTATTTTCGTGCCCATCCTGCAACTTCATGTTCTCTTCTCCACATGTCTGGATTTCAACGGGGACTGTTTTTACTCTCCCTTGTTTGCTTTCCCTTGTCCCATAATGAGAATCAACAAGACTGAATGACTTTTCTCTACGTGAAATCCCTTCATGAGTTCTACTGCATACCTTCCTTCTAACTGTGCTCACATTTTTCTATGACTTTGCTCGCGTGCCCTTCTGCAACTTGCTTTGTGTTGTCTCCTTCTCCCTTCTGAGACTCGTGACTCGTGTTTCCTCGCGTTTTCTCAATGTGAAAAAACCTCTATGTTTGTCTCTTCCCGCGTTCAACTCAAACAGGATTGCTCTTTCCTCTTCACCTTTGATCTCACTGCATTCTCCTTTCCACCTTCGATCTCTGCTTCCCCTGTGCGAACCAAGGTTTTATCGAATGATGAACACTCGTACCTTTTCTGGCTTCCTCAAGTGGTGGCTCTGATACCATTGTTAGAAAATGAAGAGATGTTTGTGAAAAGCACTTGATGATTTGATCAGTGCATCAATCTTATTTATGCAATTCAAAAATGGTTACAATAGTTATGGTTATACCAGTTATGGAAGTTATCAGTTAGACTTAACTAACATTTAGTTAAGTCTTTACATTATTTAACAGACACTAAGGGGTGAGTAACACAAAAATCATAACTTCCCAAGGTGAAGCAATAAGTTGTTCAACAACTTCCTGGGCAATCAAAAAAACAAGAGAAAGAGGAAGGTAAGGAAGAAGAAGAATCCATTTTACAAATTGGGGAAGAAAAATCATATTTTTGTATAGGGAAATAATTGGGTTATCTTCTTGATGAGTACTCATTTTTTCTCCTCATGCTTGGGTCTTTCAATGTTTTGATTATAAAACTTGTGCTAACAATAACGTGGAGTTGAAGGGCACTCAATGGAGAAGAAAATTCTTCCGAGTGAATCCTAGGGATAAGCATGACAAGCCTCGAACATGGATGTGGGATCCAGGTGAGCATTACAAGCATACTTTTATCATTGTGTTATGTTGTGAAACAAAGGATAAAGCTTGGACCATCATGGAAAGAGGTTAAGCAAGAAGTATCATGATCCAAGGATCAAAGGAAGAATTGTAAGTAGCACATTAACTGTGTTTTCCTCATTTTCAATGTGCTTTCTATCAAGTTTCTTGTTGCCATGGTGAGTATTGGCCCTCAGAATGTGTGCCTCTTACACCTCAACACCATGGGACTTATTCAAACATGTATGAGTGGATTTCCAGCCACTTACGAAGAAGAGCACTTAGAGATCCTTGGAGGAGAGAACTTGGATGGCACCGTTGCTTCACTATCAGGGACTCCTAGATACTACCCTTTTCGTATGAAAGGTAAGGATGTCACTATTCTCATTGATAGTGGAGCTACTCATAATTTCATTGATAAGAAGTTAGTTGTTTTATGTGGATTGCAATCTATTGAGTTTAATGGTTTTCGGGTGACTATAGTGCATGGCTTCACCATCCCTTGTACCACTAAAGTTCCCAAGTCGAGCATCATGATGGGAACACATCTCATTGAGAATGATTTCTATGTGGCTGGTATTGGGGAGACCAACCTAGTGCTTGGCACACAATGGTCGCACACTCTTGGAGAGTACACACAAAATTACCAAACCATGGAGCTCAAGTTTGATGTAAATGGAAAAGAAGTGATCTAAAATGGTTTGCATGACAAGGCACCTATGGGGGCAACATCCAAGAAGATGGAGTGCATGATTGAAGAAGGGAATTTGGTAGGGGCAGCAAGGCACGTTGTTTTTTCTGAGTTGGAAAAGCCAGCTCTCATGAATGAATTTGGTCATACACATGGCTTGTTGAGTGGAACAAAGGTGGAAAAAGGTTATTCTTCTAAAGAAATCAATTAATTGGTCATAGGACAGCCTTCAAGGTATGTAATAAATCATCAAATTTGTTTTTACATGAGCTTGATTCTAAGGTATGAAGGCAGATCTGAAGTTCGCATTAAAGACAAATTTAAAGTATGTAAACAAAAATCAGAATTGGCTGTGAAGTTTCAAAATCTTTTGAGCTATGAGAATAGTGAGTTTGAAGGGCCAAATCAGCAACCTATTATGGTCAAAATTTCACAAGTTTTTAGCACATTACAGCCCCTAACCACTTCTAAAAATGTTTTTGTAAAGTCTGAATTTTCGTACTCAGAAAATTTTGAGTTGTTGAAACAAGTTCAGCCACTTATTGAGGACAAAAAATGTGATTTTTTACGGATGTTATAGCCCATGGTAAGTCATGGAAGTGTTTATGCAAGGTCTGAATTTTCGTACCCAAAAAATTCTGAGTTGATCAAGCAGGTCCAGCCACTATATGAGGACAAAAATGTTGAATTTCTAGGCATGCTACAGCCCATGGTGAGTTCCGAAAAGGTATAGCAAGGTCTGAAATTTCTTATTCAAAAATTTCTGAGTTGATGAAGCAAGTTCAACCACCTATTAATGGTAAAAAGATTGAAATTTGGAGCAAACTACAGCCCCCAACGAGGAGAAGTGCACCTTATTACTCAGAAAATTTGGGGTTAAGGACTATTGTATGTCCCCAAGGTATGTTTCCTAAGAAAAACTTTGTTATTCTTTTGTTGCAAGATTGGAGGAGCCTACCATGGGATGTAAAAGTTATCAAGGTGTTGTTGAGAGGTGACCACACTAGTATGCACACTCAAGGGTGAGCCATCAGTTTCAAGGAATTATGCTCATCTCATTGAAGATGGAATCTCTGCAAGCATGCTGTGACATTTAAGATTCAGGCATCCTCACTATAACATTCATGTCTTGTAAAAGAATGGTGTTGTTTGTTTGACTACCTTGCCTGCAAAATTTGATGAGAAGTGTAAAGCTTGCATTTTGGCCAAACATGCAAGAGAACCATTTCCAAAGTCACAGTAGAAAACTGACATAAAGTTGCAGCTGGTTCATACAAACTTGTGTTCTTTTCCAATTCTCTCAGTTGGTGGTCATAACTACTTTATGTTGTTCATTGATCACTATAGCAAAATGACTTGGATCTACTTTCTCAAACAGAAATTTGAAGCATTCGAGACATTCAAAAAGTTTTGAACGATGATTGAAAATGAAGCTCAAACCCGCATCGAAACACTCACGACTGATAATGGTGGTGAATACATTTCAAAGAAATTTGAATCCTATCTCGAGCAAAATGGGATCAAACATCATCTCACAGTCCCTCACACTCTGCAACAAAATGGAGTTGTAGAGAGGATGAACATGACCGTGATGAATATAGTTTTTGTTATGTTGTACTTCAAAGGGGTAAATATGCATTTTTGGGCCGAAGCAACTAAAACAATAGTATACCTCTGCAACATATCACCATCAACGGCCCTTCAACTCAAGACTCCATATAAGATGTGGTGTGGTCATCTTCCTTCAATGTGACATCTTCAAGTTTTCGGATCCACTTGTTACACATTGACTCCAAAAGAGAGGAGGAATGAATTGGACCACATGCATTCACTTGAGATATCATGATCTTCTAAGGCATACAGGCTATATAATGAAACAAATAAGAAGTTTCTTGTCACAAGAGATGTCTTTTGTTAAACTGCAGAGGGCAAAGTCAACATTGATCAACAATTGCGTCAACTTGATAAATATGCAAAGTTTGATGTCTACAAAGAGAGTGATTTGAACATTCCAAACAGTGAGTGGGGGACATACAATTGGAAATCAATTGATTCTTTATTGTCTCCTGTAAATGAGAATGAAACTCCACCTAAAGGAGAAAGTGCAACTTTATTACACAATGAACAGGGGCCAGAAGAATAAAGGACAAAAAGTGAGGGAACTTCAAAAGATGAAATTGAAGCACCTAAACCATAGAAAATGATGCCTAAGTGGACCGCCCAGACATTGAAAGATGTCAAACACGACAAAGTTTGGAAAACAAGCACTAGAAGTGCACATGTAGCAACATTGCAAACAGACAAGTTCATTGAAGAAGTTCAAGATAAGATTGAAAAGCTCACCTTGGATGATTCTCCAAAAGAACTCAATGTTGCACTTGATTCAGAACCAACATCTTTAAAATACGCTGAGAAGATTGAGCCTTAGAGAAAAGAAATGAAAGATGAATAAAATGCATTGGTAAAAAATGGGACATGGAAATTGGTTGATCCTCCAATCAGCTACAAACCAATTGGCTGCAAGTGGGTCTACCGCAACAAATATAAGACCGATGGCTCACTTGACAAGCATAGAGCTAGGCTTTTCATAAGGGATCTGCTCAAAAGGAAGGAATTGACTACAATGAAACATTTGCACCTACAGCAAAATGAACTACCATTCGAACCATGTTGGCTCTGGTAGCTCACAACAGATGGAAAGTTCACCAAATGGACGTCAAATTTGCATTTCTGAATGGTGATCTCAAAGAAACAATGTACATGACACAACCCGAAGGTTTTGCAATAAACGGCCAAGAGCACAAGATGTAAAAACTTGAAAAATCATTGTATAGTTTGAAACAAGCCCCTCAAGCATGGTATGAAAAACTAGCTGAGCACCTCATGAACATGAACTTCAAATGTTGAGTTTGAAGATGCAACTTTTTTTGTCAAAATAGTTGACAAAATAGTTGTATTTTTAGTAGTATGTTGATGATTTGCTCATCACAAGGAACAATAAAAGGTACACTAGAAAGTTTAAATCAGAGTTGATGAAAAACTTTGAAATAACTGATTTGGGTTATCTTCATTATTATTCGGTTATTGAAGTAATTCAAAAAACCAAAGTATATCTTCATCACTCAGCAGAAGTACATTGATGACATTTTGAACAAGTTTGGAATGAAAGATTGTAAGCCCCTCAATATGCTCATGGAATAAAATCTAAAATTGACATCAGAAGATACAACAGATTTGGTCAATACCACTAAATGCAAGTAACTCATTGTAAGTCTTATTTATGTGATAACTACTAGACCAAATATATCTTTTCTTGTTAATGTTCTTTCAAGATTCATGCAACAACCCAAAGACAGTCATTGGGTAGTAGCAAAAAGTGTCCTTAGATATCTCAAATGACAGAATTTTGGGCTCAAATACTCCAAAGCAAGAGATTTCAAACTGGTTGTATATTCAGATTCTATGTCGACGATTTTGAAGATGGAAAATCCACTTTGGGTTTTCTAATGAAACTGGGAATAGCAGTGATTAGTTGGAAATCCAAGAAGCAATCAGTGCCAATAATTTATTCAATAGAAGCAGAGTATATGGTTGTTTCAACGGCAACCAGAGAGATTTTGTGGCTCAGAAGGGTTCTTTCAAATTTGTAAGAACAACAGGGTTCATAAACACCTCTCATGGTTTACAACACTTCCGCAATTCAAATGGCAAAGAATCCAGTCTTTCATGACTGAACCAAACATATCGATACCAAATTTTATTTGATTCTGCACTATGTGAAAGATAGCAGTGTCAAGTTGCAACATTGCCCTACAACAGAGCAACCAACAGACATCCTAACAAAAACACTTGGACAAGAAAATTTAAAAAAGTTAAGAGGAATGTTTGGTCTCACAATGACCTCTGCATATTAAGGGGGGGATGTAACAATATTGTACATATTTGTTATTAATCCTAGGTGTCAAGATAGCTTTTGTTTTATTTTAATAAGTTTAATTTTCATTCCCGTAGGAATAGGAAGAGTCACTTGGGGAAGGGAATTGAACAGCCATTTCATTGGATTTTTATACTGTAATGCTTCCTCATTTCTGTTGGAAACACAGTCATTGAGAAGGGGGGTGAATCAGTGAGCTCTTAAAATTTTCTTCTAATATTTTAATTTGTTTGTCAAACATCAATACAAAATCCACAGAACAATTAAACCACAACAAAGAATATAAAGACAACACATGATATAGGTGGAAAATCCTTAAAGGGAAGAAAACCCACAGTGATCACTGCATGGACTACATGTCCTAAATCAAATATGCAATGAGTCAACAAGATTGTTGAGCACCAACTCAGCTTTAGGCACCAACCCCAAATAGTTAAGCATCAACTTGACAAAAAGATTCAGGAAGCACCCACTTGCTAAGAAGCACCAACTCCTTGATTTGTAGACATCAATTTACAGGAGGCTTCAACCCCCTTTGCCAAGCACCAACTCAACTACTTCAGATCATCCACCTTTCTCAATTGCTTCTATCAACAAAGGATGGTACAATTATGCTCTCTCTATTTGCCAATCACAAATTCATTCTGTTGTTTTTCTGCTTATCAATCTCAGGCACATTAGGCTTTCTTTCTCTGCTCTTTATTTTCAAAGACTATGTCCTCTCTGCCTTCTCTACCCATCTCTTTTAGCAGATTTTGTATACTCTAGAGTTAATCTCCCTAAGTCATTCGATGTTTTCATACTCACGCCTCTCTGGCCATCCGTTCCTCAGCAGACCTCTGCTCTGCTCCTTTGCGAATATTAATCATCTATTTTCTCATTACATCAAAAAGACAATTTGATCTTGCTTATATACAAGATGTCATCAACAACCTCTTGAAAGTCGTCCAAACAAAACTCTATAGTTAGTTGTCTAATGATTTATTCTCTTTTGAAAACATAATTCACATTAGCTTATATAAAAGCTCACTCACATAGACCATGGGATAGACCAAGCAATCATTAGAATACATTTAGTGTCAGTCTGATGAAGTTTGTAGTAGTCTTGATGCAATTCGTAACAGCTCTGATGCAGTCCATAACATCTCTGATACAGTCCATAGCAATCCTGATGCAATCCATAGCAAATTTGATGCAATTCATAGCAAGCCTAATGCAGTTCATAGCAAATCTGATGCAGTCCATAGCTAACCTGATGCAGTCTGCAACTAACATGATGTAGTCCGTAGTTGCTCGCAGAAATTCCTTGACATCAATGACCATATTCTTTGTTGAATAGCAAATCCTTTGACATCGATGGCAACATCTAAACAAACTCCCCTTTGTCATTGATGGCAAACCTTTACAAGCTGATGGCCTGAGCAGATTTTATCATTCAATGAACATACCTTTACACCAGATCTTGACCTCGGTTTACTCTTTTCTGTGTCATTTCTTCACCGTTATCTCTACTGCTACACTATTTCTCCCTGAAAATAGTCAGCTTGTTAATTCTCCCCCTTTGACATCAATGGCAAGCTGCTTCTTCAAAACTAATAATATCTGTCTTCATTTTCCTGATGAGAATTCCATAATCTTCTCCTTAGAAAACTGCAAGATACTACTAACTGTCACTTGAACATCTTTTGACTGTCATAGACTCTTGACTCTTGATCCTTGGAGCTGAAAGATACCCAAAGGTTAACTCACCCTCAGTGCATACCTTCCTTAGTGATTGACAGAAGGAATTACTCCCAATTCCTGCCTTAAGAACTCAAATGTTGCCCTTGGAAGAGGTTTTGTAAAAATGTCTACAACTTGTTCTTTTGTGGTGACATACTTTAGTTTGACAATCTATTCAGCTACCTGCTCCCTTAGAAAATGATCCTTGATTGGAATATGCTTAGTCCTGAAATGCATGACTGGATTCTTAGAGATGTTATTGGCACTAGTATTGTCACAAAATATAGAAATTGGACTGTCATTCTTAATCTTAAAGTCATTCAAGGTCTGTGTCTTTCATAAAACCTGTGTGCAACATGATGTTGTTGCTATGTACTCAGCTTCAACTGTGGACAAGGAAACTAATGGTTGTTTCTTACTTAACCATGACACAAAACTCTTTCCAAGAAAGAATGCACCCCCACTTGTGCTCTTTTTGTCATCAATGCTACCTACCCGATCTGTATTAGTATATGTTGTTAAAGTGAAATCCTTACCTTTTGAGTACCACAAACCAAAGTCCATAGTACTTTTGAGATATCTGAATATCCTCTTGACTGCTTGTGTCTGTTATGGTTTTGCCTAAAATCTGGCCACTAGACCTATTGCCTGCATGATATCAAGTCTTGATGCAGTAGTATACAATAGATTTTCAACCATAAATCTATACAAGGTCTAATTGACTTTTGATAACTTATCTTCTTGACTCAACTTGCAACTTGTCATTGGAGTACTTACTGATTTACAATCTTTCATATCAAACTTCTTCAATATTTCCTTATGTACTTAGCTTGAGAGATGAAGATTCCCTTATCTAACTGAACTACTTGCAATCCAAGAAAAAATGACAGTTTCCCTAACATAGACATCTCAAATTCTTGTTGCATTACTTCTGCGACTCCTTAGACATCTTATCATAGTCACTACCAAAGATAATATCATCAATATACACAACTATAATTAATTGATGCTCTCCTTTTGTTTTGATGTAAAGATTGCTATCAACAACACCTCTTTTGAAACCTTGATCAAACAGGTATCTGTCAAGTATTGCATACCATGCTATAGGGGCTTGTTTTAGCCCATATAATGCTTTCTTTAGTCTACAGACAGTCATTATTTTTTGATAAAGAGAAACCTTCAAGTTGCTCTATATACACTTCTTATAAATTTCCATTGAGAGAAGCAGATTTTACATCCATCTGATATATCTTGAAATTCTTGAAACCAGCGTATGCCAAAAATAGTCTTATGGCTTCCAGTCTTGCCACAGGTGCAAAAGTTTCTTCAAAGTTAACACCTTCTGCTTGAACATAGCGTTTACATACTAGCCTTGCTTTGTTTCTCATGACCTGACCATCTTCATTCAATTTGTTCCTAAAAACCCATTTGGTTCCAATGACATTCTTGTCCTTAGGTCTGGGAATAAGTTCCCAAGTCTCATTTTTCTCAATCTGATTGAGCTCTTCCTCCATACCATTCACCCAATGCTTATCACTTCTGGCTTCTGGAAATGTTTTTGGTTTTATCTTTGAAAATAGAGAGAAGTTTACATTTTCTGATGTATTCATAAGCCTTCTCCTAGTTTGCACTCCAGCATCAATATCACCGATGATTTGACTTTCTGCATGATTTTTCTGAACAAATCTAGAAAGAGCCCTCATAGCTTTCCGTTCTTCTTGACTTTCTTCTGCTACTTCTAATGTTCTTTCGTCTTCCTTGAGGTCAAGCTCCTCTGCATAAACTCTTGGTTGTGTGCTAATCTTCTTAGATCTGGTTTCATCCACTCTCACATGTGTACTCTCCACAATCTTCTGTAGTCTCTTGTTGTAGCATCTATATGCAGAACTAACTGAGGAATATCCAAGGAAGATGCCTTCATCATTTTTCTACATCCTCTTCATCTCTCTTGATGAAACACATGCTTCTAAACACTCTAAAGTGTTCCATTGAAGTCGGTCTGTCTTTACACAGTTCATAAGGGGTCTTATTGTAGTTTATTCTGATTTGATCTTTGTTTAGAATGTGTATTGTTGTGTTTACAGTCTCTCTCCAAAATCTATCAGACAATTTGGACTCATTTAACATTGCCCTGACCATTTCTTGAACAGTCTTGTTCTTCCTTTCTGCTACACCATTCTACTGTAGTGTCCTTGTAGCCGAAAATTGTCTCTTGATTCTATGTACCTTACAAAAGTCATCAAACTCATTTAACCAAAATTCTCCTCTATCAGATCTTAGACACTTGATTTTTAAGTCCATCTCATTCTCAACTAAAACCTTGAATGCCTTAAACTTATCTAGAGCCTCGGATTTCTCCTTCAAGAAAGCAACCCACATCATTCTAGTGTAATCATCAATAAGAAGCATGAAATAAATTTCGCTTTGAATACTTTGAGTTCTAGTTGGACCACATAGATCTGTATGAATCAACTCTAGCGGTTCTGTAGTTGAATATTCTTTTGTCTTGAACCTTCTTCTTGTCTGTTTTCCATGTTGACATGCTTTATACAAGGTGTTTGTAGGCTTAGTGATCTTAAGCATGTTCCTAACTGATTTCTTAGTACTTAACTTTACTAAGTTGTCAAAGTTTATATGTCCCATTCTTTTGTGCCTCCCATTCTTTTGTGCCAAAGCCAGCTCTCATCCATTTGACTCATAAAACACCTGTCCTTGATCTCATTCAACACATACAAATTATTTGCAACCCTGTTAGCATCTGCTACCAATCTTCATGAAATTGCTTTTCTTATTTCACATCTTTTAGAATGAAAAGTCAGAGTATATCCTTGACTACACATTTGACTAACACTCAACAAATTATGCTTCAGTCCTTTTACATATAACACATTCTCAGTTTTAGTTTTCCCATTGTCAAGACTTAGTATTCCCTTGCCAACAATATTAGTTGTATTGTCTCCAAATTTGACTATACCTTCAGTAGTCTTCTTCAAAGATATAAATTTATTCTTGTCCCCTGTCATATGGCTTGAAAACCATTGTCAATGTACCATTTCAAACTCTCATCTTGAATGTGAAACACAGTTTGTGCCAACATGGATTCTTCTTCCTTTGGACCATCATTTTCTCGCTCTTTTTTCAATATTTTCAAAGGTTTTGACTTTTTATCAATTTGAACATACACCTTCCTGTTTTGACTAGGGCGTTTTACATAACCCAATCTGCAGAATCTTACAATATGTCCAATTCTATTACAGTTGTAACAAAGCACACTGTTTCTATTGATATCTGGCCCTTGGACAAAAGAATTTGAGAATCTTTTTGGAAATCCATGACTATTCATATGACTTCTCCATGCATGATTGTTTCTAGCATTTGATCTATCATCTATAGCTCTATGTCCAAATTGATTACAAGAAAAACAGTAGCCATGGAAGAAATTCATGTACCTTATTACATTCGGTTGCTTGATAGGAAATAATCTCTGAAGATTTTTTAAAGGCATATTGACTCTTTTGTTATCTCTGAGAAGAGTGATAATCTTCTTGACCTATCCTAACCTCTGACTGTCATTCACAATCTCAGATTTCTTGAGAGCATCAGCATGTCTTTGGCTTACTGATATTCTGCTCTTCATTGCTACTCTTCTGGTCATCCGTGTATTCAAGACCTGTTTTGATGAGAGGTGACCTTTGAGTGTTCAATATGTCATCAAGAATTCCATTGCTCTTTTCTAACTTTTGACAATTTTTCAATTTGACTTTAAACTGTTCCAAATCTGATTTCAATGAACCTATCTTAGATTTGCACTCATTGCACTCTACTTCCTTGCACTTCAAACTTGCATTTGCTTCTTCTAAGTCTTGGATTGTTGATGACCTCCTTAGCTTCTTTGGCACTCTTAATTATTTTAGTTTTCAAGATATATATTTTTTCTTCATGACTTTTGACTAGAGACTTCAACTTTTGGTTTTTCTTTCTTTGACTCTTCAATTCATTCAAAGCACTAATAAGTTCTGCCTCAAGATCAACCTCGTCTTCTTCATCTACTTTTTCATCATCCATGAAGACTTGTTCTTTTTAACTATTCCCATCTTCAACTTCAATGGCCATGAACAAAGCTTCATCACTTCTATGGTCTGAATTGCAGTCACCACTGTCTAAGATATCTTTATCACTGACTTCAGAAAAGTTGTTGTCTTCTTTAGAATATAGACTATTCGTTATTGAAGAATTTTTTCTTATAGTCACCTTGCTTGAAATTTTTCTTGATCTTTTTATACTTGTCACACTTCTTATTCTCTTCACCATGTTCTTCATCATGATCATGTTTTTCCTTTTGAGGACACTTGGTAGCAAAATGAACAATCTTGTCACAATTGACATTTGAATGGTAGCATGCCTTTGTACCTGAACCTTTTCTCATTTTCCTCACAAATAAGGCTTTGACTTTGTCTTCATCAACATCAGTGTCACTGTCAATTTCAAATTTTTTGATTTGTGTTTTCTTTGCAATTTGAATACTACTTCCCTTTTAGAAGATCTTCCATCATCAGTCCTCATCTCATAGGCAATAAATATTCCATGAAGCTCATCCATTTGTAACTTGTCTAAGTCTTTTACTTCTTCAATAAATGACACCTTTGAGTCAAATCTTGGAGTCAAGGATCTTAGAACTTTTTGAACAACAATTGACTCATTAACCTTTTCTCCAATACCTCTAATTATGTTGACTACTTCATCAACTCTAAGAAGATATACTGCAATAGCCTCTTCTTCCTTCATCTTTAGACTTCCAACTATCTTCTATAGGTCTGAAGCTTTGCCAATTTTACCTTGGTGTCACCTTCATAAATGAGTTGTAATTTGTCCCAAATTGCCTTAGCTGATTCACATTGCATCACCTCGACAAACTCAGATTCTACCAATCCACACAATATAGCATTCATAGCCTTTGAATTATTCTCACTTGCTTTCTTTCCTGCAGCGTCAATTGGAGGAGTTTGAGGGATAGTATACCCATCTACAACTGACTACCAAATGTTAAACCTGAGAACCATCAAATAGGTCTTCATTCTAATGCTCCAAAAGACATAATTGGTTTCAGTGAACAAAGGGATCTTGTTTGTTGAAAACCCTTCTTGTCCTTCATAACTAGACATTGTGCTTCTTAGGATCTACCTTCCAGATGTCAAACCCGACCTTGAAGGACCTACTCTGATACCAATTATTGGAAGCACGACCATTGAGAGGGGGGATGAATCAATAAGCTCTTAAAACTTTCTTCTAATATTTTAGTTTGTTAGTCAAGCATCAATACAAAATCCATAGAGCAACCAAACAAAACATAAAGACAACACATGATACAGGTGGAAAACCCTTAAAGGGAAGAAAACTCAAAGTGATCACTGCATTGACTACATGTCCTAAATCAGATATGCAATTAGTCAACAAGATTGTTGAGCACCAACTCCTTGATTTGTAGACATCAATCTATAGGAGGCTCCAACCCCCTTTGCCAAGCACCAACTCAGCTGTTTCAGATCATCCACCTTTCTCAATTGCTTCTGTCAACAAATGATGGTACAATTCTGCTCTCTGTGCTTATCAATCACAGAATCATTTTGTTGTTTTTCTGCTTATCAATCTCAGACACATTAGGCTCTCTTTCTTTACTCTTTATTTTCAAAGACTCTATCCTCTCTGCCTTCTCTACTCATCTCTTTTAGCAGATTCTATATACTCTAGGGTTAATCTCCCTATAAGTCATTCGATGATTTCATACTCACGCCTCTTTGGCCATCCGTTCCTCAACAGACCTCTGCTCTGCTCCTTAGCGAATATTAATCATCTATTTTTGCATTACACCAAAAAGACAATTTGATCTTGCTTATATACAAGACATTCATCAACAACCTCTTGAAAGTTGGCCAAGCAAAACTCTATAGTCAGCTGTCTAATGATTTATTCTCTTTTGAAAACATAATGCACATTAGCTTATATAAAAGCTCACTCACATAGGTCAACCTGAGTGAAATGAAGTTGGGATAGACCAAGCAATCATTAAAATACATTTAGTGTCAGCCTGATAAAGTCTGCAGTAGTCTTGATGCAGTTCGTAGCACCCCTGATGCAGTCCTAACAAGCTTGATGCAATCCATAGCAAATCTGATGCAATTCGTAGCAACTCTGATGCAGTCCATAGCTAACCTGACACACTCCGTAGCTACCCTGACACAGTTCATAGCTAACCTGATGCACTCCGTAGCTACCCTGACACAGTCCGTAGCTGCTCGCAGAAATTCCTTGACATCAATGACCATATTCTTTAATGAATAACAAACCCTTTGACATCAATGACATCTCAACAATTTCAATTTGAATTGTGAAGACAATTGTGGCTTGCACCCAATATTGTGAATTGACTCTCTTAATATCTAATGCCATCAACATCCTCTATAAGCTACCCCTTCATTGGAAATAGAAACAAGAAATGTGACTCAACAAGTGGTACAGAGGAGTCTATTTGGTTCTTTGTAAATGCAACTTGTACTTGATGTTGATGATGATTTGGACTATCATAAATGAGTTGTTATACCATATATGTTGGCATGCTTTGGACCATAGTATCCATGTTTGTTTAAAAATATGAAACTTTTGAATTAACGTGAAATACATTGAAGAAAAAAATTGGGAAAAAACCAATAAAAACTACATAGAGAATTCTTTACAATCAAAAATCCCAAAGCATATAGAACTATCGATTCAGGATCAATTATAAAGAGTGAGTGGGTCAACTTGACCCACTCCCCGAAAAATGAGATTTTTAAACGTGGGACCAAAAAAACAAAACAAATAATTGTGATTTTGTTTTCAATTATGAGGTTTTTTGCTACTATACTTTGGACTATGAGGTTTAGTGTTGTAATTGAGGTTTCCCAAATACCCAATGATGGCAGGATTAAATTAATGTCCCCCATGGTCTCAAATACTAGATGATGGGATTGGGTTGAGGTTTCTCATGCTAGCCAATGCTTGATTGATGCGGTCCAATTTTAGCTAAGGTTACACAAGATTTTGATATTACATATCTAGAATCACTTGTGTTTTATCCTCTTTTATTTCCAATGTTTTGAGTCTAGAAATTATAGATCCTTCAAGGATTTTGGATCATCTAAAGGGTATGTGGATTGCCTACGTGTAATGTTCCCACTTTGGGACGAAGATGAAAAAAGAGGGTTTTCTAACAAACCCTTAGCAAATCCAATCCAAATTGAAATCTTTAAACTTAAAACCAGCCAAACCCTAGCTGGAAAATTACATGCTATCCAAGCAAAAGAACAACCAAATAATTCCACAAATAATTGAAATTTATTTAGAGAATAAAGTACTTTTCTTTTATCAAATAACTTGATGAAGTAGCTGAAAATACCTCCGTAAATAATCTGATTTTTAATTGAAAGTACAGCTGCGTTTTTCACCCCTTAAACACCTCAAAAAGCTTCACCAGTAAATCACCACACCTCAAAAAATTAGTAGAAACAATTCTAAAAATTAACCCTTGGATTTTGCTCACCAAATCACCTTCTGGAACTCTCCAACCAAGTCACCCAAGTGCCAAAATTATTATAATAATTTATGAATATTCTAGAGCATTGAATGACCCTAAAAACCCTGCAAAACCACTCCAACACAAATCGCTTAGCTAGAATAAAATACTAAAAAATATCGCCAAACCCCAAAATAACGTTTCCAAGCAAATTAGCCCTCACACGAAAGATCTTCAATCAAACAACAAATTCGCCACCCTAGGAATGGCTCCAAATCACACAACATCCAAAAGCAAGTCACTCCACTAGGGAAAATTATGCAAATAATTTTTTGAATTAATCCCCTTATCTTCAGCCCCCCAATAATTTATTATTTGCCTTAATCAACTGAAATTTCAAAATTTCGTATCTTTCGTAATATTGAGAATTTCAATGCAAATGTTAGCTCAAAATGATCACAAAAATAGTAGCTTTCAAACAAAATTAGAATCAGAATTTTTTCTCCATGGGAAGTCCCTCAAAAGTAGTTCTGAAGTTCCAAAAACCCTAGTTACAACCCTAGATTCTTCCAAAATCAACAAAAACTCTTAAAACCAAATTCACCCACCTCTTTGACCTGCAAATTGAATATTTTCAGCTTTACGAAGGATAGTACCAATTCCTTGATGAAAGTGATGTCCAAAGACACCTTTGTAGAGCTTCTTGCATACATTTATGCACAATTATGATGCAAATACAACCCTTGAATAGAATTCTTCTAGTAGAAGAATTGAGGTTTTCATCCCCAAGCCCCTTGGTGCACTTGAAGGTTTTCGTCCTTAAGTCACTTGTTCAAGCTTGACATACTTGCACAAGATTTCCAATATCAAAATTCCATAACCTTTCAAATGAATCCTTACTTGCCTTCATATACCACTCCTCCAAGTGTAACGCCCAAAATTTGGAGGGGAGAGTTACCTTTCTTTTTAAAATATTAAAAGATCCTCTTAATTTCACTTTAGGCCTTAAGTGCCCAAGACCTATAAACCCCACCACCTAAGTGAGATAGAAACATAAAGTGTTTTTCATAACTCAACTCAAAATTAGAAATATAAAGTAACATTTCCATTATTAACTCCTCACAAGTGGCCCACAATGCTCCCTTTCATTCCTCTACCCTTAGCCATCGAAAACAAGAATGGGCTAAAGGTCCCATGAGGGTCTAGATCAAAAAAGGGGACATTACACTAAGGGTGTCCTTGTAATATTGGATGCCTAGTCAGCGATTAATACTTCATATTATTCATTGCTACATCCAATCTTATTTTTATTAAGGTTTTGAATGATAGGTCTCCATGTGTTGCTTAAATTCCATCCGTCATCTCTACTGAAAGTATTCCTATGATGTTCAAGTTCAATGGCCTCGCTTAAATATTGTTCAATGTGGTGATGATCTTCCTTGGATAATACTTTTCCCTTATCAATGCAAATTTCATGTTTAGTCCCAAGTAAATGTTCTACTATTGTCAATTTCTAAAACTTAAGATGCCTAAGATCTCCAAAATGTTCTTCGATCCTGGTTCTAGTTTCACCGATGTATGGTATATCACATGAGGATCCTATCATGTACACACCTTTGTTTTGTTGAGGGTCTAACTAGTCTTTAGTTGATATGTTTGTCGTTCAAGACATTAATGAATATGAGGGTTGTTTCAATTCCTTTTCTTTTCAAGATCTGTGATATTTTTTGTCATTCTTTTGATAAGGAACAAATGCCTTTCAACTTTGTTCTTTTTGTTCAATTTCATTTCAAAGTTGAGGTTTATTTCTAGCATTCTAAAATGATTTTTCTATTTGTCTATTTATGTATTCATTTCTCCTAAGAAAAATCTTAAGTTAATCATTCTCTTGTTCAAAATGATCATCATTTGATCTTCTCAAGGCTCTGGTACCCAGTATTTTTAGTACCCTAGATTTTTGTGTTGGTGACGATGGGAATCTTCCGACAGCCATAGGTCAACGTGTGTTTTCTTTCAATAAACTTGTGTAGAAGTACCATCTTCCTTCCTATTTAAGAGGAGTATACAACAAACAACAAAAGGAAATACAACCTAACCCAAGAACACAAAGAGAGATATAAAATATTATCAAATTGATCAAACTCAAAAAAAGTGACTAAAACATCCTTTGAGAGATCCAAAAATCCAAACTTTTCCTTATAGGAGGAAAAATAAACATAGAAGCATGCATCCTAGTAGATTTGGTTTTTATCTATAAAATCATGTCTCTAGTATTTTCTCTTGAGGAAAAAACTAGCATTTCAACAATTAAATTAGATTAGAGCTACGAAGTTGAATTTCAATTAACAAGCTTGTTGACTATTTTTGGTCCTGCAAGCCAAAAATCGGTCTCCCTTTTCTTTCCTTTGCTGTCCTAGTCTTTGATGCCTTCACCTTGCTGCAATCGTAGTTTTTTCCCTTTGTCGTAGGCCTGTTTCACAAAAGAGTCGAGTGATTTGAGTCCTGTAGGTTTTCAGGTTGATCTGGGGCTTATTTCGCTTTGAGCATGTAATAACCCACACCTGGTGGACTCTAACCAACCACAATTTTCTGCCTTTGTTTGATTTTCAATGTTTTCAGTGTCAGGGTTTTGCTTGAGTTTTCAATGATGTTTCACCAAGGAATAAAGAAAGTGCAAATAACATATGCCAATGATCAAATATGATTGGTATGCTGATAGTACTATGAAGGCTGGAAAACAAATCCAGAATATCCTTTACAAGGAACAAGTGACTTTAATACAGATTTGTCTTTTACATTTCATGAAATTATGAGTTCATACCGGAAGTATGCAATTTTGAACCCTTAACAACAATGACTAGAACAACAATTATCTCGTGGATTTTCTGAGTGTAGGCATGACTGTCACAAACTAGATTAACCCCGAATTTGAACAGCACTTAAAAGATTCAGTCTAGAACATTATTAATACACAGCCATGGTAAGATATCACCCAGAAGTGTACACAGCAGTAATTCTGGACTTATTTCAGTCAATAATAGGCATGGTAACAAAAAGGTAAATACCCTTAGAACTTACACAGCAATCATTGAACTTTTACCAAATTGATTACAAGTCTGGAACAAATTAAAGTAAGCAAACAGAGTGCGTTGAGAACCTGATTTATTCCGCTAGGACTGGAGAATAACACCCAGAACTCCAATGCAGGTCAGAAAAGAGACTTTACATGGGAAAGAGTGAAACTCAAGCATCTCAATGTAGCGATTTTACTATTCACGAGTTACTGTAGCGCGACACTATTCACGCGAGTATTGTAGCAGCGGATGAAAAAACTTGCAATCTGCTCTTAAACCCTTGAATAATTTGTTGATAATCCCTCCCAACAAGAATGATATAACTCCATGTGCCAAAGAAGGATGATTCACAACCAACTATAAATGTTCTCCAACAATAAACTTCAAACCCTTGTGGAAAACTTCACCAATTTGCACAAATGAAAGAATTGAAGTATTCTTTCCCACGACTGCAATAATTTAGGTGTTATTTCACACCTTCAAAATTGCCTACCAATTGAGAGTTTACGTTCTCAATGGCCTACTGTGACAACTGCAAAAACCCTAGGCTCCACAAGATGAATCAATCAAAATATTATTCATTCAACTAGATGCTGAGAATGAGCTCTTGCCTTTCCTTTTATTCTTTTCTTACGAGAGCTCAATCACCTTCCTGGCCAATGTGGGATAAAAGATTTATTCCCACATTAAATTATTCACTTAACGCACTTTATTATGTTAAAGTGACTTTATTATTATAAAGTTACTTTATAACTTTATAATAATATTAAAATATTAAATAAATCACTTAAGTCACTTAAACTTTAATATCTCTTGATGTACTTGTCTGATTGTTAAGCCGTCTGAGCCAAGAGTCGACTCTCCTTGTTCTCCATGTGATTGGATGCCTGTCTAAAAATAGAAACTCTGAATAGTGACTTACTATAAATAGTAAGTGTGTCAATCTGAGTCAAAAAACCTGTGCAAAGGCCAAAACTTGAATCCAGCTGAAGAGTAATGTCTCTAAACACCGAGTAACTGCCATATGAGGCCCTCTATCAATAATTGTTAGCCTACGAGGGTCAAATGATAGGCTAATTCCTACGAACTTTGATGCTCGCAAAATGGGGACATTACAGAGCAATTGCCTTGGACAAGCCTTTTTGGCAAAGGAATGGACCAGTTTCAAAGAGATGCAAGTCTTTCACAAGGCTCCGAAGGTCAAGTGCCCTTGCGGAGGGCAAGTAGGTTACAAATGGAACCTTTCAGCAGGCTCCAAAGGGCAACTTTGGGCCCAAGGTGCCCTTGCGGAGGGCAGGGAACACATTTGAGAGAGATTAAAGAGAAGGCCGAAAGGAAAGTTTTCCTTCGAAAAAATGACAAGCCAAAAGGGACAAGATTTCTTCGGACTTTTATCCGAAGAAAATCCATGTAGAACCAAAGGTGAATTTCTTCGGACAAAGTGCCCGAAGGAATTTCTTCGGACATTTTGTCCGAAGAAATTCACAAAGGAAGGCTGAGACAAAAGACAAGTTTTCCTTTGGGCAAAATGTCCAAAGGAAATGGGAAGACAAAGGAGCCTGAAGGGCAAACACCTCCCCTTCGGGAAGGTTCATTCTGTAAAAGCCGAAGGAATTGCTAGGGGATGATGACGAGTCCAAAGACGTCAACTTTAGCATGATGAACTAGCCGTTGGTAGTTTAAATGTTTGATGACGGGCCCGAGCACGTCAAATTCGAGACAGTGAAATTGCCGCTGGTTTTCAAATGGCGACAGGCCCGCAGATGTCAACTTTAAGTGTATGCATTAGCCGTTGAGGAAAAGCCAAGAAGAAACTCTTTCGGACAAGCGGCCAAAAGATTTATTTCGGACATCTTACCCGAAAGAATTCATGAACGCAGGCCCGACGGAATTCAAAGGGCATAAGACCCGAAGATAGACTCAACGCTCGCTAGAAAAAGAGCCAGGATGAGATGAAAAATAGCCCGAGAGTCGAGTTGCCAAGAAAAGGCAAGTAGCAGCAAGGAAACAAATAGAAAACAGTGAAAGCGCGGCCACGCACACATAAGTAATCGCAGAAATGAATAGAATAGTCTAGGTGGCACAAAAAGCGTCGACAGAGAAGTTATTGCTGCAGATGAAATAGTCTCCACCAAGTGGTCATCAAGGGGAGCGCGGGCATTCAATAGAGTGGTCCGTTTTTCTTCATTTTACATTAATGAGCAGACAGTTGCGTAAACTTCACTGAGAAGTGACCTTGTCATTCAAACAACGAAGCAACCCATGCTTTGGCAAGAACATTTAAGACGGTTTAAGCTACAAAGTCAATACCTGCGACAAGTGACAACATGGTTCTTTCCGGCCGTTTCTATAAGAATGACACCAGCATGAGCAAATTCCTCTTTCCTAGGTGTTCAACGCAGCATGGGCCACTTGTTCTTGAAGGCGCCAAAAGTCTTTCTCTTCATGCTATATATTGTAACCTCTCAGTTGAGAAATGTATCTCTCACTTGTGTAAGGCAAAGTCCTGCCAAATTTTACCTTTGAATCAATAAGAATGCGTTTTACCTCATTCTGACTGGTTATACTTTTGAATATGTCTGTGTATCAACTCTGTGTTCAGTCATTTTAGCTTGATGCTTTCATAGGTTGACACCAATGTATCTAGTATAGCCAAGACCGTTTCTGTACGTTAACAGGAAGTGTCCAAGTTGGAGCATAAAGATAGAAGAGTAGTTATTTGACAGTGTGTTTTCTGCAAGCCCTGTGGTAAGTTCTTTTTTCTTGTATCTTCATGAAACCCCCTGTTAAAGTGCCCTACAGCGTGGTCTTTTGTTCAGATGAAGTGTTTGTTCGTCCTTTTGGTCTGAAGTGTTGATATAGCTTAGATCAAAATCATTTGGTGCATCACCCTTTTGATAGTTTTTGTTTTGTCATATCCTTCTCCCTTTTCAACTCGCCCCCCCCCCCACCATTATTAACAGTAGTAGTTAAAGACCTCAAAGATGCATCAAAGGGAGCTAGCCCTTATCTAGAGATTCTTTCCTCAGTTTTGCCATACCCACAGCAAGAGGAAAGTCTCCATTGTGCCGCGTGGAAGAGAGAGGCCAAGCCTTCTTTCAAGGGTGCAATCCACAGCGTCAACAAAACTATAACCCCATTAATAAATGGGATACCTATGCATGCAACGTCAAAGTTCAAATATAATTACGTCAATAGGCACTCTACAATGGACGCTGGAGGGTGGTGGTGGACTGCAATGTTCTTGAGTTGTTAACAACTGCTGGCCGTTTTAAATTTGATGTCCATTTGACCGTCACAAGACAGTCTTGACCTTAAATTTGACGTCCATTTGACCTCCATAGTGGATTTTTTTCTTCATTTTTGGAGAATTCAATTGAAAAATAGTAATATCCTTGGCATACAGTGGAGTTTGGAGCCTCTTTTTTTCCCAAAAAGAGTTTTTTGAGCCCAACAAAGTGGTGCAGCTAGATTGAGGCCATCTATCACCAATAAGTGGAAAATTTTCTTATAAGGTAAGAGTCATTAATCAATACGGTATGTGATAAATATAAGATAGGCACGTCAAGATTGATATCTCTCGGAGTTTTTCAGATAGATGTATTTAAGATATCTATACTAGAAATATATAATAACCATTTAAACTTCAACATAATAGAATAGGAAGATACAACATAATCTTTGGATATAAGTGGATGTACAATTTGATAACTACATCATAATCCACCCAAGAGATCGCGTTCTCGAAATACAAAAAATGTATGAAAATCTTGATCTCTTTGAAGACAAGAATGACTTGACCATAATCTTAATGTCCCATATCTGGCTCAAAAGGTTAGCTAAAATATGCAACCATTGTTGCACAATATTCATCAAAGAAACTACAAAGAGAGCCAAAACAAAGCTAGAAATCAAGTGCAGAGCCTTATTCACCAAATACAAGGACATCTTCCTAGATGACTTGCCACTAGGATTCCTATCTCAAACAGACAGACCATAAAATAGAACTTGAATCGAACACTAAATCAACATTCAGACCCATTTAGTTATGCAGATAAACAAGAGAGATAAAATCAAGTGGAAGATTTAACAGAAAATGGATATATTGAGACCAGGCATGGAAAGCCATATATCTCAATTTTGACATGATCTAGTGCAGAAATCTTCAATCTAAAAAAACTAATTTTTTTATGGGTTATAAAAAAGTTGAATAGGGAAAATAAAAGCTCCACGTGCAGATTATTTAGTTTTGTTTTATTTGTAATATCTGTCATTTTTTATACCTTAAAGAAGCTAATAGAGAAAATGAAAAGGGAATTAAAAAAATGCCAACACATAGAGATGATAGAGGGAGAGGCTGACCTTATATCCACGAGGTGCATTGGTAAAAATACACACAGTAAGATATCCGTTGGACAATCCCAAAAAAATACACAACATCAACATCCATCCTTGATCCCCATGCTTTACCATGAAGTAAAATGCTGGGATGAAACAAAAGCGAGATATTGTTGCAGTTGTTATCCATGTTCGCCCTTCTAGCTTCAGCATCCTTATCAAAGGGATATATCTCCCAATAAGATCTCCACAATTATACATTGCAATCAAAGTAATGACATACCTGCAAGTGTAAATAAAAAATTAGAATGGCCTTGAATGAAAATGTTCTTTACACCTATCATATGGCATACACATTACTTAGTGCCATTTGTTATAGGATTTTATATTTAGCTTGCAAGATATGGACATGCATTCTCTACCACTGAAAACATGCAAATTTTGTTTTTGTCAAAATAGAATTAAAAATGTGCCCACTACCGAGCTTGAGTATGTCATATTAGTTGCATACATAACGCATGGAACTAGATATAACAAGTAGCCACAGCAGTACTATGATAGACGAATGCTGAGTATTAGTGAAATAAATGATGATGAGACTTGGTACCCTTGGTGAGTATAGATTCAATAGCATACCCATCTAGAATGATATTAAAATAAATGGGAGGGTTGTGCATTTGGTCTCTTTACACTCAATTTGATAAAATGTCAAAGGATGGTAATGAGAAAATTGTGATCCTATCACAACAATAAATGAAGCCCACGATTATGAATGTAGGCTTAAGGCTGAGCCCATTGGTTGTTAATAGTAGACTAAGTAAGAATAGGAAAATCTATTGATAATGAATCGTTAGCCAAGGAAGGTTAGCAAAAGTGAATTGAATATAGCTGTTTCTTAACAGATGGTTGAAAAAATTACTAAAATTAATTCAATTTGAGAATATATATTTATACAAGATCCTACACAAAGATATCTAACCAATTCTTTGCTTGATTACTGCCAAAGGAAATATATCTTAGTGGGTGAAGAACCCATTTCTGGTGGTGCTCACCACCTATAGATTCTTCTTTAGCTTCATTACTCTTCTCAGGGTCATGCCTATTCATCACTACATATAACTGTGCCCCACTCGTCATCATCATCATCTTCCCAAAGAAAATATACTTAGTGAGTGAAGAACCATTTTTTGGTGATACTGACCACCTCCTAAAGAATCTTCTTATGCAACAGAGTGCTCTCATTACTCTCCTCAAGGTCGTTTGTATTCATGGCTACTTGAAGCGGTGCTCCACTCATCATCAGCACCTTCCCTCTAATGATTAGGTTGCAAATATTTAGAATCGTGCTATTTGGAGCACTGCAGAGATGAATAGGAGACAACAAAAAATCAACATACTTATAATTAGAAGAAAATATCAAAGAATAATGTAGAATATCTCATTAAGACAAAGATAGGAGAAAACAACAAATTGGCGTTCACATTAATATTGATTATAATAAATATAGAAGAAACCCAAGAGCAATCAACATAAAGATGTGAAATGTTCCAACACAGTTTATGACCAATCAGATCAACAAATGGTTGAAGTGGGTTCCTTTGTCTCATGAGAAAAATGTTGTAGTAGTTCTCTAAAACTAGGAAAACATATTATGATATCTCCTAATTTATCATACCTAGCCAAACTAAAAAACATCTTGACATAATGACTGACAACCATCACTCATAACAAACATGTACCCAAAAGAAGATTAAAAAATGACGTTGAATATAAATAATGACAATATCAGAAGTGGTGCCAAGAAAAGATAAAATCCAGTACCAAATGGAGGAATTAGAAGTTTCCCAACTTCTGTCAAGGCATCCGGATATTAGACTACCATTCACAAGGTTTAATGGAAGTGAACTCAACAACCAATTCAAAACATGGCCTTACATGACTTACAGAAAACCCATGGAATTCCCCAAAATAGTTGGATTGCTAGGGTGAAAAGGATCTATATAGCATGCACAAACTCACAAACCATGATAGAATGTTGGCACCTAATAAGTCTTCAGCATAAGTTCAAGCCAATGTCTTAATGACTTAAAATCAAAATAAAATGCTCATTATAAATGGACCCTTACTGAGATAATTTTATTTTTTAAATGTAATTTTTTATGAGACATTACACATTTTCTGAACTCATTCGATGCAATAAAAATGATTGAAACAAATCACAATAAACTCAACACGTCTCCTCCAACAATCTAAGATGTATAATGGAGTTGTTCATCAACTTATTGTGCCAAATCCTCACTTATTTTTGTAGTCACAAACATAGTATAAATGTAATCTCTATTTTGGTTTTGGGCTAACCCCCCTATGATCATGGTCCACATCATATAGAGCTATTGCCCTCCTTCAAGGTGTTCCTGTTCCCAACCATTAATGTACCCACATAAATGGGGCCATAAGCAATGTGACGTTTGTTTATTGGACAATCAGTAGTCTGCCCATAGGGGAGACCGCCCCCTTTTCAGAAATCAGCAGTCTGACCACTCATGACCCTTATCTAGGTCTCAAGGCACTGTTAACAACTAGTTTCCTAGATTTTTCGCCCCTTACTTGATCCGTGCGCAGCTCCTACATAGTGTGCACTTCTCCTTTGCCTTCCTGCGACACACTTCCACTTGCTATGCAATCGTCCGTGTTGAGCACGCTCTCAATCTCGCGCACTAGCCTCACACTTGTTCGCAAACCTACATGCCCAACTCGCACCAATTTGCAGCCCTGTGCACTCCCCCACACCAAGTTCGCTCACAATCCCATGTGCCCCACTAGCACCTGCATGTAGACTCGCGCACCTAGACTTGTCTCAGCTCCAGCACATCCATGTGTCACCCTGCTCCGACCGTGTGGCTTGCCAAGTGGCACTTCCCAATGTGGAATTTATCAATTATCCAATTACATAGTTAGTCGCCACCTACCTAAAGCTCAACCATCACCCAACAAGGAAGATAAAACGACTTGTAACTATCTTCTTTGTAACCGACAGTAGTTGTAACTGCTTCTTGTATTTCATGTATAAATATGTAGCATATGCATCCAGCGAATGGTTGATGCCTTACATAGTCATAACGATTGATACCATGCTCTACGTATCTAATATGGCATACATGCACTGTATCACATTGTAACATTTCCCTATTCATTCATATGGAATATAAGTTGCATTTCTGCAAATACAAGACATCCGCTACAATTGAATGTGTGTTGATTGTTCTATCTAATTCTTTTGCATGCATTCACTCTTTATAACTCTGAGTTACCTCTAACGCACAGTTGTCCCCCACACGCCTAATCCTAGGCCCCCATAGTGTGGATCATTGGTATCAGAGCATATCTCTTTTCTATACCTGTAAACACATGAGCGCAATGAGAGAGAAGAGGATTAACAGTTGGTTCTATTTTAGAATACCCAGAGGAACACCATAGCAAAAGTAAGGTGGCTAATGCCCAAAAGCAACATAAGGCAGCCCCATATGTCGAAAGGCTCATCACCGATGCCCTGGAGGCACAACGCACCCAAATTTCTGGCCAATACCACAAATTGATGATGCAACTCAACCCGACACCTGCCAACACTCCATAGTTCGCTCAATAGCAGTTTCAGCAACAAACCCCCTTCAAAGTGCAAGTCAATCTTGACATCCCTTTGTTGAAAGGAAAAATAAAAGCCACAACATTGGATGCTTGGATTCAACAGCTCGAGGCATACTTCTTAGTCAATCATTTCACAGATGTCGAGAACATCACCTTCACAGTGTTGAAGATGTCCATTCCGGTTGTTCACAGGTGAAAGAACTTCAACACACAATGTGCAAAGATTGTGCTCCAATTGAGTTTTGAAGACCTTTGTTGGCATGTCGAAAGTGGAGTACTATCCTCTCCATCACTTTGAGGATGAATACATCAATTTCCAACAATTGCACCAACACAAATATCAGTTCGCGGCAAACTACACCAACATATTCCATGACTACTCTGTGCTCCTGCAAGAGAACTTGTCTAAACAACATAAGGTGATGAAGTACATCGACAGATTCTCACCTTATATCCATGCGAAGATGGAATTCTTGACTTTTGACACTTTGGGGCAAGCTTATCGTAATACTGCCAAGATCGAAGCCAAGGCAAAGATGAAGCAGCATCTCACCTTGTAATGTCCCCCTTTTTGGCATAGCTTGCTTTTGGGTCCTTAGCTTAGTTGTTCCCACAAAGCTAAGGGAATAAAACAAAATTGGAACATGGAGGGGGGCTATTCTATGGGCAAAAGATAAAAAGTACTTAAAATATTCTAAATTTCAATTGAGTTTGCAAAAAGGTACTTTTAATCTTATGTTCACTTAAGTTGTGGTTATGAGAGCCTTAACCCTCAAAAAAAGAGTTTTAAAAGAGTGAATGCTTATGTTTTAAAGGGTTACAACCTCCAACTTGGGCGCCACCCATGGAGGTTGGATATAAAAGTAGTAGAGGAATCTTGTGAATGCTTATGCTGAATATTGAATTGGAAACTTCAATCAAGTATTTCAAACTTAATTACTACATTTGGAGGACAAAAACCTCTATTCCTACTACTTGGACAGCTCTATTCAAAGGCTATAATTGAGCTTCAAAATTGCACATGTTTACATGCAAGTGGATTTACAAAGTTGTTTTCGGACACCACTTATATTGAGGAAATAATGCAAACCCTATCGGAAGCTGGTTTTGGTGATTTTACAGGTCTTAGAGAGTGGCGAATTACCTTGGGAGATTGTACATTGCATTAAAGACCATTCTAGGGTGTGGCGACTTGCCTAGAGAGTTGGGCAAGCTACTTGGAAGGGTTCATTGAAGTCAACAAAGGTTGTATAATATTCTACTTAATTTTTTAGTTGTGGCGACTTGAATAGAGGGCTGATCTTGAGGATTTTAGGGCTGATTTGAAGTGTTCATGAAATATAAAATATTGCAAATATTTTATACTATTTTTCTAGCTTGGGCGACTTGCCCTAGGAGCCTTTTGGAGGCCATTTTGAAGATTTTTGGTAAGTGAAAATAATCTGATTTATTTTCTATATTTTTTTGAGGTAGGACGAATCAGTTGGAGGTTTTGGACATCTTTAGAGGTTTTTAGACTTTGATTTGACAAGGTACATTTATAATATAAATTCTGATTTTTTTGGGAATTAAATCACAAGGGTTTGAAGGTCTTTTGGTGAGAAAAATAAAGATACAAATTCTGGAATTTATTGCAATAAAAATCAAAAGTGGCCAACTCATTTGGAAAGGAGTTGTGAAGGTTTGGGGTGCTTGTTGACCCTAAAGCGTGGAACAAATATTACCCTTAATATTATTAGTATTTTTTGATATTTTTCCAACTTGTTGGTTGAGGGTTTAAACATTAATAATCATTGAATGTTAGTAAAATTAAAGAATGAATTAAAGTGGCAAAATTCCAGTTTGCTTGTGGGAATTAGCAATTTGATTTTCTCTTGTTTAGTAGCCAGTTTGGGAGTTGAATTTCAGATTACTTGATTGGGATTAATCTCTGGTTATACATAACATTGAAAGCTATTTTCAGAGAATTTTCCAGCAGAGTTGGTGAGTGGAAGGAAGGCTTTGGATTATTGATTTTTGGAAATTTACTTTCAAGTAAGGTGCTCTTCTATTCCAGGTATTCATTACAGTAGTTTACATTATCTTTTGGAGTGTGTTTTTAGTTCTTAGAGGGGGTATAGTGGCTGTAATTGGGGATTAAACTCTGCCCTAGGGGCGTTTAGAATTTGGTTCACGTGGGTGAGGTGTGATGGCTTGTTTGAGAGACATAAAGTGGTTGGTCTATTATCTTATTTTCAATTTTTTTGATTAGAGTTTGTATCCAATTCATTGCTTGCTTGCTTGTCCCAATTTTGGGACATTACAATGGTATCAAACCCATATCTTAGCTATTTTGTGGGGTGAAGGGTTTGATACATGAGTGGCAACAAAGAGGTTAAGTATTACTTGAGGAGTAGCAAGAGGGAAGCATGGTCTCCACCAGTTGGTTCGTTTGAACAGGATCAAGCTATGGGTGACATGGAACACCAGGGGATAGAAGGTGAGAGGAGAGATAGGTTGGTTGAGGAGAGGTTTGTGAAGTCTTCTCAAACTCAGGAGAGGATGACAGTAGTGATAGAGGGGTTTCTGCATTCTCTTAGTGAGATGGGTGGCTTGAAGCCACTCAATAGAGATAGCGATGGCTTAGAGAGCAGGACAAATGCACATACACCCCCTTCAAGGAATGGGGCATCCACACATAGGCACACAAAGGCTACATTCATTCAAAGGGAGGAGCCCGCACCAACGGGGGAGGGGTTATTCAGCCCACGCGAGGAGTTAGAGAGAGATGGATGAGTATGTCACCTTGTCCGCAACAATTAGGGAGGCTATGAATTTTTCCAAGTTTTTAGCTTAGAACCGGGGACAGAGTGGGCCCAGGATCGGTTAGAGGCGGAAGAGCAGCCAATGAGATATCCAGCATGCATTGGAGAAGTTCTCTCTCCACCTTTGATGGGTCATAAAGAAGCTCAATGAGGGCATGGATTCAGAAGGTGGTGTTGACAATTTTGCCCCCCACAGGGCAAATTGTCACCCCTACACTTCGGAACTTTGCTATGGTGCCAAGTTTGTCTTGTGAATCAGTTTTGGGGTCCTTAAATGAGCATTTACAGACACCCAAGTGGCCATCTACAGCCAGGTGAGTTTTAGTCATGCAGAGGTTTCCAAGGAGCTTTCTTGATTACAGCCAAATGTGCAAATACAGCCAAGACATACAAGCTATAAGTTTAGTTATTTTGTCTTCCCAAGGAATTTTTTCGGGCTATAAGAGGTGGACTATTTCTTTGGAAATTCTATCCGAGAGAAAGAGCTCTCAAAGCACTGTGTAGAAGTCTGAAAAAATGACTAAGTGGCAGTCGTTCAAAGCTTATTTTCTTTGGACTTTTTGTCCAAAAGAAAAAGAGAAGCACAGTTGAGAAGACCCGAAGGGCACCTACCCTTCGGGAAGGTCCAATTCAAAAGTCCCGAAGGGTATGTAACCCTTCAGGTTGGTTCATTTTATGGTTTTCAAGTCAAGACAAGTTCTAAAGGACAATTTCAAAAAGCTTGGGTGCCCTTCAAAAAGCCCAGGTGCCCTACAATTCTTCCGAAGGGCACTTTTGAAGGCAAAGAAGCCCTTGCGGAGGGCACTTGGTCGGTGTCAGGACCCTTTCAAAAGTTTCGAAAGGCACTTTTGAGGACAAAAAGCCCTTGCAGAGAGCACTTGGTCGACGAAGTGGACCTTTAGAATTCTTCTGAAGGGCACTTCTAGAAGAAGTTTGCCCTTGCGGAAGGCACCCAGGGGACTAACAGAACCAAATCAAAAAGCCCAAAGGGCAATTTTGGGAAGCAGAAGCCCTTGCGGAGGGCACCTTCATAAAAGCAAGGGACACTTCAAATGGAAAAGAATTTCCTTCGGACTATTTGTCTGAAGGAATTCCTTCGGACAAAAAGTCCAAAGGAATTCAAGGAAAAGGTCCGACAAAGGATATACCTCGGAAAAAAGCCCGATAGAAATAAAAAAAACAAAGGCAAAGAAGGAAACGAGAAAGTTTAAGAAAATCCTTCGGAATAATTGTCAAATAGGAAATCCGCGGGAAATATGAAGTCAACAAAAGCTAGAAGAAAACGAAAGGGCAAGACAGAGCCTAAAAGAATAAATTCGAGAAAATTGGCAAGGAAACGAATTCTTTTGGACTTTTTGTCCGAAGGAATTCGGAAGGACAAAAACCCCGATAGAAAAGACAAGGGCGTAAGCTAAGGCCAAAAAAAAGAAAAGGAAATGCCAAGCCCGAAAAAGAGAAGAGACAGAGAGTCCTTCGAACAATTTGTCTAAAGGACAAAAACTAAAATAAAGCCGGAATCCCGAATTAAGGCAAAACACGGGAAAAACCAGAGAAAATAAAAACATGACTGAGCCAGAACTGAACAAGTAAGACAAATGCAGAAATAGAGGTATGAGCAAAGACTGAGTAGAACTGAACATGGACATAAGCATCAACAATGAATAAAACAAATGCAGAATAAAGATAAAGGTAGGATGAACAAAGATCATGCACAGACTAACGTGAGTGACTCCAACAAAGTTAACGCATTTAAGAAAACAAGCATGTTTTAGTTCTGAAAATAGAGTTGTCTTGCATGATGAATGGGCAAAGTGTTCAACGTTTCAAACAGCTAGAAATTCCATGCACGCACTCTCGTTTGTCTCAAAGCTCAAAACGTTCCGGCCATTCAAACGCAATTCTTAATTTGGCATTTGCATTGATTTTATGCAAAGGGGAGACTCTCAAATGTTCCAGCAGTTCGAATGAATTTGACTACTCTTGTTTTGAAGTTGACTAGTTTTCAAGTCAAGACATCTATTCGTAGATGTCGTGCATCCAAAGCTTGTCTTCTTTTTTTTTCAATGCCAAGGATTCTTCATGCAAGACAGCTAGGTATAAGCCAAGAAAAGACATATTTGGAAGACTCATGCAATGCAATTTGGACTTGGGCTAATGAAAAGTTAACTTCCTCTCCTATTTCCAACATCAATCTCTTGGCTTTTTATAATTTTCTATATTAATAGTTTTTCAGCCTTGTAAAATCTATCCCTCTCTTGGTAAGACTAGACTCTGCCATTGGTGAGTTATGTAACCTCTTCAATCAATAGAAAGACTGTACTTTTAGATTTCAAGTGTTGGCATAGTGTACATTCATTCAGCAATTTGCATACGTGGCAGATTTCTCTCCCTTCCCAAATTTTGATTCATACCTGGTTGCTAGCTCATCATGTTATGCAGGTCATGTTTAGTGTTTTATATGTCTTTTGTTGAAGCTGTAAGTGGATGTTAGGTGGCTGCGAAGTGTCTTGTATCAGACCTCTCTCCATTTTTTCTCACATTTTTTGTCATTGGATCGAACTTTCTCATAAAATACTTATGCTTTGTAATCAATTGAAATCGAAGGTCTTCATTTTCCCTTGTTTGATTCAGTGTTCAAGGTTCCAAGTAGAGTGGATCAACATTCTGGTGTATCACCGGCATTAGGTAAGATTTCCCCTTCAAGTTTCTTTCTCCCTTTTCCATGGTAGATTCACAACACAGAGTGAGATCCGCATTGATACATCTTACAGGAATCAACCTTCTCTAGAGGTTCTTCTCACCATTGAGGCACCCACCCTCGTGAGAAGATCCCATTGCTTCAACTAGAGAGAGGATTAGCCATTTCAGCGCATCTTCAATTCAGGGTGCAACCCCATGTTGACAACAGTTTTTGGCACACACGGTGGGACCTATTGGAGCTGGTCTTAATGAAATTGCAGTTGCAGTAGTGTTCTTCAAGAAGTATTTGGTGATTCCAAGCTCAAGCAATTGCTTCTAATAGTTCAAGGACAATTTCCATGTAAGTCTATTTTTACTGCATTATCATGAATGAATTTTGATGGTTGTGTATGAAGAGAATTCCTATGCTATGTTTCCTTATCAGCCCAATGATGAATCATCCCAGCGTTGTCATGATACCTATAAGCCTTTTTATGAGCCTAATCAGCGTTGTCAAGAGTATTATCAAAGCTATGTTGAGCCTTATCAAGTGTATCATGATTCTTATTATCAAGATCATGAATCTACCTTCCTTGTGAGCCATATCAATCTCAGGACCGGATTTCATCTTTCCCATATGGCTATGATGTTGCATATAAGCAGCCTTGCCTTCAAGAAAGAATGAATGAAATAGAGCTCAAAATACTAGCATATGCAAGAAAGGTTTGTTCTAACTCTCAATATGAGGAAGTGAATGGTCTATTTCAAAATGTGTCCAATGATCCAAAAGAGATAAATGGACTATGTATTCTTGTATTGGAAAAGATGGAGATTTGGGAGAGGCAGAAAATCGAGTTAAACCAATTGTCTACAAAGGGTTCTTGTGCTTCTTATTCTCATGAAGTTCTTAATCATGCCCAGTGTGTGACAAGGGAGCTTCCTAATTGTATTCAAGAGCCTATTCATGAGACTAAACCTTCCTATAGTCCCCTTTCCTCACCAATCATCTTTCAAGCTCAAGTTGTCCAGGAAGACAAACAGGTTTCAGATTTTGATGAGGTAATTGCCAAGTGGAAGGAACAAAATACAGAGGTCTTTAAGATTTTTTCTTTCTTTCTTCTCCAAAACTCCCTAGATAATTCCATTGCCCTCAAGATTCCAAAATTTGATCATGATCGACCTTCTATGCTTCATTTTCTCTCTCAAACAAATGAATTTTATCACCGTCCCACCATCCCCCTTAGGAGGATCCTGTTCTTTGGAGTATTGAGAAAGAGGTTGTAGCTACAGGTCAAGTTCTTGCAGAGTGTGTAGAGGAAGAATTTCCTATTGATACTTCACTTGAGGTTGTAATTGAGCATCCAGTTATAGTTGAGAGTGAGAAGACTGATCTTGATGTAGAGGATCTTCAAGAGGAGTTGATACAGATTGAAGTCATAAATGACTTACAGGTATCTCCTATTGAGAAGGATCCAGATAGCTTTCAAGTCAAGCTGATTCAGTTCAAATAGATCAAAATGAGGAACAAAAAGATGATTGACAGTTGTACCTTGAATCTCTACAAGAGATTGAAGAGCTTTATATGGATATGTTGGCTATTGAAGAGCATGTTTATGAGAAATCTGATCAAAAATCACATATTCAAGATCATGATACAGATTTGGTTGCCGGCAGTCGATAAAAAGGGTGTCGCCACTCAAGAACAATGCATAGATGAGATATCACTTGACAAGGTGGTAGATGACAAGCAGTGCGAAAAATATCAGGAAGTACTTGATGAGTTTGTCTTTGTTGGTGACTGGTTTGTTATTTATGACTCATTTGAGAAGATGTTAATACAGTTGGCGGTGGACAAGGAAAATGCCTCATCAAATGTTATGATTAATAAACATCATGCTTTGCAACTTGTACCATCTGTTGGAAGGAGTGAGTTTAGGAATTTCCCATTTGATCCAGGTAGATCATGCTTTGTCATGGTGAGCTAGGTTCCTTATTTGTTTGCTTTCCTCCAAGTGTTGTTCAAGCACAATAATTCCATTCAGTTTTGTTCCAATAAGTACTTATTTGCACATTTGCTTCTTAGTTAGTTTTCCTGCTTTCGTGTTTTTCCCTTCCTTTTTGAGGGAGAAAGGTTACTTCAGCCAAGGTCAAGCGGAGATTTTCAGTCAGAAATCAGGTTCACCATTTGGGAGTTCGAATAGCATCTATATGGTCTGAGTTTTCTAGCATAGCAGGCATGCTTCCCAACAGAGTCATCAAAAATGTTGACAATTTTGCCCCCCAGAAGGCAAATTGTCACCCCTACACTTCGGAACTTTGCTATGGTGCCAAGTTTGTCATGTGAATCAGTTTTGGAGTCCTTAAATGAGTATTTACAGCCACCCAAGTGGCCATCTACAGTGAGGTGAATTTTAGACATGAAAACGTTTCCAAAGAGCTTTCTTGATTACAGACAAATGTGCATATACAGCCAAGACATACAAGCTGTAAGTTTAGTTATTTTGTCTTCCAAAGGAATTTTTTCGGGCTATACGAGGTGGACTATTTCTTCAGACATTCTGTCCGAGAAAAAGAGCTCTCAAAGAACTATGTAAAAGTCCGAAAAAATGACTAAGTGGCAGTCGTTCAAAGCTTATTTTCTTCAGACTTTTTGCCCGAAAGAAAAAGAGAAAAGCACAGTTGAGAAGGCCCAAAGGGCACCTGCCCTTCGGAAAAGTCCAATTCAAAAGTCCCGAAGGGTATGTAACCCTTCAGGTTGGTTCACTTTATGGTTTTCAAGTCAAGACAAAAGTTTCGAAGGATAGTTTCAAAAAGCCCGGGTGCCCTACAATTCTTCCAAAGGGCACTTTTGAAGGCAAAGAAGCCCTTGCAGAGGGCACTTGGTCGACGAAGTGGACCTTTACAATTCTTCCGAAGGGCACTTCTGGAAAAACCTTGCCCTTCCGAAAGGCACCCAGGCGACTAACAGGACCAAATCAAAAAGCCCGAAGGACAATTTTGGGAAGCAGAAGCCCTTGCAGAGGGCACCTTCATAAAAGCAAGGGACACTTCAAACGGAAAAGGATTTCCTTCAGAATATTTTTCCGAAGGAATTCAAGGAAAAGGTCCGACGGAGGATATACCCAGGAAAAAAACCCGATAGAAATTAAAAAAACAAAGGCAAAGAAGGAAACGAGAAAGTTTAAGGAAATCCTTCGGAATAATTGTCAAACAGAAAATCCGCGGGAAATATGAAGTCAACTAAAGCCCAAAGAAAACCAAAGGGCAAGACATAAGAGCCTAAAAGAATAACTTCGGGAAAATTGGCAAGGAAACGAATTCTTTCAGACTTTTTGTCTGAAGGAATTCCTGAGGACAAAAAGTCTGAAGGAATTCAGGAGGACAAAAAGCCCGATAGAAAAGACAAGGGCGTAAGCTAAGGCCAAAAAAAAGAAAAGGAAATGCCAAGCTCGGGAAAGAGAAGATACAGAGAGTCCTTCGAACAATTTGTTCGAAGGATGAAAACTAAAATAAAGCCCGAATCCTGAATTAAAGCAGAACACGAAAAAAGCAAAGAAAATACAAACAAGACTGAGCCAAAACTGAACAAGAAGTAAGACAAAGCAGAAATAGAGGTATGAGCAAACACTGAGCAGAATTGAACATGGACATAAGCATGAATAGCGAATAAAACAAACGCAGAATAAAGACAAAAATAGGATGAACAAAGATCATGCACAAACTAACGTGAGTGACTCCAACGTAGTGAACGCGTTTAAAAAAATAAGCATGTTTCAGTTATAAAAATAGAGTTGTCTTGCATGATGAACGAGCAAAGTGTTGAACGTTTCAAATAGCCAAAAATTCCATGCAAGCATTCTCGTTTGTCTCAAAGATCAAAACGTTCCAACGGTTCAAACGCAATTCTTAATTTGGCATTTGCATTGATTTCATGCAAAGAGGAGACTTTCAAACGTTCCCATAGTTCGAATGAATTTGACTACTCTTGTTTTGGAGTTGACTAGTTTTCAAGTCAAGACATCTATTCATAGATGTCATGCATCCAAAGCTTGTCTTTTTTTTTTTTCAACGCCAAGGATTCTTCATGCAAGACAACCAGGTATAAGCCAAGGAAAGACAAATTTGGAAGACTCATGCAATGCAATTTGGACTTGGGCTAATGAAGAGTTAACTTCCTTTCTTATTTTCAATGCCAATCTCTTGGTTTTTTGTAATTTTCTATATTAATAGCTTTTCAGCCTTGTAAAATCTATCCCTCTCTTGGTAAGACCAGACTCTGGCATTGGTGAGTTGTATAACCTCTTCAATCAATAGAAGGATTGTACTTTCAAATTTCAAGTGTTGGCATAGTGTACATTCATTCAGCAATTTGCATACGTGGTAGATTTCTCTCCCTTCCCAAATTCTGATTCTTACCTAGTTGTTAGCTCATTATGTTATGGAGGGCATATTCAATGTTTTGTCTTTTGCTGAAGCTGTAAGTGGATGTTAGGTGGCTGCAAAGTGTCTTGTATTAGACCTCTCTCCATCGTTTTCCCTCACGTTTTTTGTCATTGGATCAAACCTTCTCATGAAATATTTATGCATAATGATCAACTGAAATCAAAGGTCTTCCTTTTCCCTTGTTTGATTCAATGTTCAAGGTTCCAAGTAGAGTGGATCAACATTATCACCATTATTAGGTAGGATTTTCCCTTCAAGTTTCTTTCTCCCTTTTCATGGTAGATTTGCAGCAAAGAGTAGAGATTTGCATTGATACATCTTGCAGGAACCAGCCTTCTCTAGAGGTTCTTCTCAGCATTGAGGCACCCACCCTCGTGAGAAGATCCCATTGTTTCAACTGGAAAGAGGATTAGCTATTTCAGCACGTCTTTGATTCAAGGTGCAATTCCAGGTTGACAACAAGTTGATACCTTCTTTTCACTTCAACCTATGGCAGAGGGAGAGGCCATCTAGTTCACCACTTTACATTTAGGGGGAGAAGCCCATGATTGGTGGTATCACGGTTTAATCACACATGGACATCAACACGTACACTCCTATGAAAAGTTCGGCAAAAGGTTGATTGAGAGGTTCGATAGAGCAGATCTAGAGCTTCATTTCTGTGATTTAACTCAATTGAGGCAAAGGGCCTCAGTAGATGATTATGTCAGAGTTTCAGAGACTTTCAGTCATGGTGACTGATATTTCAAATAAGAGATTAGTGGTGCTATTCACAGAGGGCTTGGTTGACTCCCTAAGGGGATTGTTCAAGGCTTTTGACCCACCTTCACTAAGAGAGGCCATTAAGAAGCGCTACAATTTGGAGTCTTCTACTCCAAGGGACATATTTCCACATTTGGGACAGCCAAAAAGTACTTTTTTCCCACCTATTGGGCAGTAGAGGTGGCGGTTTGGGACAACCCAAGAGTAGCTTTGCAGGGCCTCCTAAGGCCAATCATGTGGGTCCCTTGATTAAACCAAACCAACCGGGTTTGGGGTAGCATAAGGAGCTACCACGCAGTAGCTTTGATGTTAGAAATGAGTTAAGAAGGAAAGGTCTTTCTTCACATGCAAGGACCCTTGGGAGAAAGGCCACAATTGTCGTGGCATGGGACATGTTCACTACATCGAGGTGCTTTCCAAAGAGGAAAATGAGGAGGAAGTTGGGACAACCAATTATGAGGAGAACACTTTGGAGATAGAGGGAGAAGAGGAGTTGAGTGGCACCTTGGCATCACTTTCAAGGGCTCATAGATATTCTCTTTAGAGTTAAGGGATTATTGAAGGGTACACCTATTACCATACTTATTGCTAGTGGGGCAACTCACAATTTCATTGACAAAGGATTGGTAACATCATGTGAACTACAATCTGTGGAGTTCAAGGAATTTAGAGTCACAGTAGCAGATGGATTCACCATCACTTGTACAACAAAGGTTCCAAAGCTTAGTCTCACTTTGGAAAAAAATGTAATTGATAGTTTGAATGACGGAGAGGCCCCTTCTTCTAAGGCAAATAATATGTTGGGAGGATGTCTCATGAGCATGAGGAAAGTGGAAAAGAAGGCTGTCCTTAGACATAAAACGCAGCCCTTTCATTCCAAATTGGAGCCTTTTATAAGACATTTGGTAAGCATTGCAAATTTCGATTTTTGTCATACTTATATTAAGAGGGATGAGGAGAGAATGGATTGCCAAGGGCAACCCAAAATATACTTGGGGCAGCACCTTATTCCTTCTTGCAAAAAGGGAAGTAGTGATGTCTTAAGAAAAAGAGGACACCCCCTGAAATCTGAAGGGATGAAAGTGACTAGCAGCTGTTCAAAGGGTCCAAATGACAAGAAAGGAAGGTCCTTCTACTTGCAAAAGAAGGATAAACATAGCTGGGCTCACCTATGGATCCTTGGGGGCATCAAAAACAATTTATTTTGCACATGACAGCCAAGGAAAAGAGTGCGAAAAAATGGTAAGAAGTCTGAATTTTGTTGTTTCAAATTTCTTGAGTTAATAAAACAAGTTCAGCCACATGAAAGAGGGAAAAATTGGCATTTAATGGCATATTACAGCCCATGTTGGGGAAATTTAGTACCAAGATACATTTTGAAAATTATCACATAGTAAAATCTGATTTTGAAGGACGAGTACAGCAATATATAGGAGGCCAAAAATCTGATTTTATTGGTAAATTGCAGCCAAGGGTGTATTCTGGAAATGTGCATAAGCAAGCATGCTTTTGGTTTAATAAAACCTGGAAGGTACAACTCTATGTTGGGAGTTGGCATAGGCTTTTGTTTGATCAATTTTACATCTTTCCTATACATAAAAGGAATGGTAGAAGACACACTCAAGAAAGGTTGTACTTATGTACTTTTATCACTCAAGGTATGTTGTATGATGAGGTTTTAGTGACTAATTACAGAATTGTGAATACTTGTTTGTGGAGGCACATTATTCAGCTTGAGATACTATATCAAAAGCAATCAAGCATGGCATGTCTTAGTTCTTTCGGGTTTTGAGGAATTCTTGGGAAATGATTATGGCATCTTGAACCTATGGGGGCAGCCAACAAGGTATGTGTTTAACAAATGGGAAGTTCAAACTGAAGGTTCTTTTCAGTGGAAAGTCATTTCAGTGAGAAGATGCATTATGAAGAATGTGGGGACAACCCCATGGCTTTTGCAATTGCTTGAGGACAACCAATTTTGGGTGGGGAGCACTATAATGTCCCCCTTTTTAGCATAGCTTGTTTTTAGGTTCTTAGCTTGGTTTTTCCCACAAAGCTAAGGGAAGGAAAGAAAAAGAGAACATAGGGGTGAGGGGGCTATTCTATGAGCAAAAAGATAAAAAGTACTTCAAATTTTCTAATTTTTAATTGAGTTTGCAAAAAGGTACTTTTAATCTTATATTCACTTAAGTTGGGGTAATGGGAGCCTTAACCCTCAAAAAAGAAGTTTTAAAAGAGTGCTTATGTTTTAAAGGGTTACAACCCTCCAACTTGGACGCCACCCTTAGAGGTTGGATATAAAAACAATGGAAGAATCTTGTGAATGCTTATGCTGAATATTGAATTGGAAACTTTGATCAAGTATGTCAAACTTGATTACCACATCTTGAAGATGAAAACCTTCAATAAGTGTCAAGGGTTTGGAGACAAAATTCTCCATTCCTACTACTTGGTCAGCGCTATTTAAGAGCTATAATTGAGCTTCAAAATTGCATGTTTACATGCAAGTGGATCTACAAAGGTGTTTTTGGACACCACCTATATTGAGAAAATGTTGCAAAGCCTATCAAAACTGGTTTTGGTGATTTTATGTCTTAGAGAGTTGTGAATTACCTTGAGAGCTTGTATGTGGCATTGAAGACCATTCCAGAGTATGGCGACTTGCTTAGAGAGTTGAGTGAGCTATTTGGAAGAGTTCATTGAAGTCAATGAAGGTTGAATAATATTCTACTTGCAGTTGTAGCGACTTGACTGGAGGGCTGATCTTGAAGATTTTAGGGTTGATTTGGAGTGTTCGTAAAATATAAAATATTGCAAACATTTTATACTATTTTTCTAACTTGGGCGACTTGCCCTAGGAGCCTTTTGAAAGCCATTTTGAAGATTTTTTGTCAGTGAAAATAATCTGAATTATTTTCTATATTTTTTTGAGGTAGGATGAATCAGTTGGAAGAGGTTTTGGGCATCTTTGGAGGATTTTTAGACTCCGATTTGACAAGGTACATTTATAATATAAATTCTGATTTTTGGGGGAATTAAATCACAAGGGTTTGAAGATCTTTTGGTGAGCAAAATAAAGATATAAATTCTAAAATTTATTGCAATAAAAATTAGAAAAGGGCCGACTCATTTGGAAGAGAGTTGTGAGGGTTTAGGGTGCTTGTTGACCATAAATCATGGAACAAATATTACCCTCAATATTTGTAATATTTCCTGATATTTTTTCAGCTTGTTGGTTGAAGGTTTGAACCTCAAAAATCATTGAATGTCAATAAAATTATTGAGTGAATTTAAGTGGTAAAATTCCAGCTTGCTTGTGGGAATTAGCGATTTGATTTTCTCTTATTTAGTAGCCAATTTGGGGGTTGAATTTCAGATTACTTGGCTGGGATTAATCGTTGGTTATGCATAACATTGCAAGCTATTTTCAGAGAACTCCCCAGCAAGGTTAGTGAGTGGTATGAAGTCTTTGGATTGTTGATTTTTGAAAATTTGCTTTCAGCTAAGGTGCTCTTCTATTCCAGGTATTCATTACAGCAGTTGGCATTATCTTTTGGAGTGTGTTTTTAGTTCTTAGAGGGGATATTAGAAGCTATAATTGGGGACTAAATTCTTCGCTAGAGGCATTTAGCATTTGGTTCACTTGGGTGAGGTGTGATAGCTTGTTTGAGAGACAGAATGGTGGGTTTATTATCTTATTTTCAAATTTTTTGATTGGGGTTGTAAAGACCCTTGTTGAATTAGCCTTTAATTTTTGTTCTGGGCACTTAGTAATTTCGTCAAACACTTTGCTTGTAAACTTGTTCTTCGTTGGTAAGTGTTTTCAATTTGACTTTCACCTTGAATTATGATGGCGTAGTGCTTATATTGTCTTTAACTAACAATGCACAATGTCTCTAAGTGGAATGAGAGTGTTATGCAAGACATACTTTGATTTGTCAATGCAATAAGATAGCTGATATGCATCTACAGCTAATAGACATTTAATCAAACATTTGACATGCATCCTAACTATGCAAAGGAACGCCTACAGTGAGTAAGCATTTCGACAAACACTTTGTGTGCAAACTCCTTATGCAAATGAGAAGCTACAGCCATGAGGAATTATGCCAGACACTTAGCATGCAACTATTATGCTATCTATGAAGATTATAAACCACTGGCATTACATCAACATTTATCATGCAACCTATCCTTCCTTTCATTGATGTACTATCTCATTACAATGTTGATATTAAATGATGAGCCAAGACTCTTGGCATTACAATAAATTTCCAATACAACACCAATATGATATAAAATGATCATCTATAGCAGCGCCTTATGCAAATTGATATAACAATGTAAAATACATCAAAGAACTTGATTATGAAGTCTGGAATGATCAACAAATGCCATGATATCTATCTCTGAATTTTATTTGATTTTATTGAGCCTCGAACGAAATCGCACCTCCTAGAAGTAGCCACCCCTGCCCTTCCCTGGCAATCTTTACTAAAAATAAATGCAGACGTTTAACTCCTCCAAACTGATATAGAAATGATTGTCTTCACAAGAGGATTTTATCCCTCAAATACCCAGAATGAAAGGGTGTCTAGATAAGCCTCCAACAATGAAAATCTGAGAACTCCATGGCTGGTCAATCTCCTTAACAGCAAGCTATTATAAACTTATAGTCTTCCAATTACCCTTACAAAACCTCCACAAATGATCACCAGACCTCCCTAAAGAAGGCGCTCAAGTGCTCATGTAGAATCGATGGAAATATGAAACTAGAAAAATGATAATCTGAGGATAACCTCCAATGAAACCCCTCCAAAATGCTTCACTAAGCTGATATGAAATCACAATCTCCAAATTTGGCCTTTGGCCACAAAATTTAGCTCCAATGAAAGAACTGTAATATCCTCTCCAATCTGCAACCCTTCAATAGATAGTTTCACTACCTCAATTATGCAAATCAATGGGAGTGAACGTTCCCTAGGCTTCTCCACAACATAACAAGTCAAGTATCAAATATCCTCGGTGATTAGAAGCTTAGCCAAGCCCTCTATTTATTCTTTTTTTTCCATCCTTCAAAAAGCTTCTAGAATATTATTTTATTTTATTTAAATCACTTTATTAAAGTCCCATCAAAGACACATTATATAACTTCGGACTTTAAAATAAATATGAAGATGATGTCAAAATGCCTTGATCATTAGCTCGCCAGAAAAGTCTCGATGAGACGCATCTAAACCCACTCTGAAAATCTCAATCCGACACTGAACCCGAACTTACTAAAAATAGTAAGTACTCCACAAGGCACCCAAAACTGCCACTGATCATGCCAACTAGATCCAAACCAAAACTACACATCCAAATGGCCCATCCAAGGCCAACTCACCATGGTTCCCTAACCAAATTGCTAGTTCACGAGAAACCAATGATGGACTAACACTATATCTAGAAAGGGGACATTACAAGGGTTTGTATCCAATTCCATTATTGCTTGCTTGTCCCAATTTGGGGACATTACACAGCTCTTTGTCCAACACCATGTGCAAGAGTCAGCCCTCATAGAATTCCTCATCCTAGCCTTCAACGCAGAAGTAGAGCACTTATCGCAAAGGAGAGCAGCCTAAGAAGACTACATAGAACACAAAGGCTCCTGCACCTTCTACTTCATATAAGGGCAAGATGAAGTCTGGTGACAAGTGGTGCCATCATCATCACTTGCACATCCATGATGACTCTAAATGCCGTGCGCAACAATCATTGATTGCCCAACCTGTTGTCCCCCAAAAATATCGCTCATTTTTGGGACAACATATGAACTATTTTGGGCCCTGCAAGACCAAAATTGTCTCTTCCCTTTTCAAAATTTGTTCTGAGCATTCAAATTCCTCATTTTTCAAGCTTCTCAAAAATCTACAGACTCTACAGGGTTGAATCTACGGACTCTGCAGGAAGAAAATCTATGGACTCTGCAGGCCAAGTTCTACGGGCTTCACAGGTTGATTTCTACGGACTTTGTAGGAAAGAAGCAAGCTCTCAAAACTTAAGCGATTTCATGGTTGGTTCAACGACAAGGTTCAACCAAAATGTCCATCGGCAAGCTTCTAAGCAAGGATTGAACCATTGAACCATTGAACCGTTGAACCTTGAACCATTTTGGTTCAACGGGTTCAATGGATTCAAAGGTTCAACGTCATCAGCAAGAGTTAAGCGCATTTGTCAAGATTCAAAGTTCAACCGCTTCAAGGTTCAACAGCTTCAAAACACTTATCATCAAAGAGAAAAAGGCTTGAACCATTGAACCGTTGAACCATTGAACCACTTTGGTTCAAAGGTTCAACGAGTTCAATGGTTCAACAGGTTCAACGACCAAATGGTTCAACGCATTTGGTTCAAAAAAGTCAGGACTTAGCCAAATAAAAAGAATGAACCGATTGGACCGTTGAACCTTGAACCAAAGGGTTCAACAAGTTCACAGGTTCAAAGGTTCAACCAGTGCGATGAAGATCAAAGAGCCGAGAAAGAACAAGGAAGTGACAGACAAAGGATGAACCAATGAACCGATTGAACCTTGAACCAAAAGAGTTCAAAGTTCAATGGTTCATGGGTTCAAAGGTTCAAAGGCGGCCTCAGTCAAGGAAAGAAGCAACAAACAGGTGGTCCAACAGATGGTTCAACCAAGGAGCGGGAAAGAAATTGAACCAGGAAGCGATGGAACAAAAGAGGCAGAATGAACCGATGAACCAATGAACTAATGTACTTTCGGTGAGTTCAAAGGTTTAAGGTTCAACATGGTTCAAGCGGCTAGTGACCATTGATGGCCCTGCAAACTTCAAATTTAAAGTAAGGGAATATCCATTGAAATTCAAATAAAGTGCTGAACTTGAAGGAAGAACCAAGCGACTGGCTGAAAAGATAGCCCGGGAGCTTAAATTCTAGGAAGAGACAGCTGAAAAAGACAAAAGCGGAAAGAGGGAAAAGCCCGAAATATCTGCACAGAAGTTATTCCAGTAGGTGGAACAGTCCGCAAAGTAGATATTTGAGCTTGCAAACATTGAAGGCGCGGCCTGTTGGTCTCCTTTGGAGTAAAGACAAAATGAACAGCTGTACAGATGTTAGAGGGAACAAACCAGATGATCCAGACTCAAGAGAAGACATATTAGATGAATAGACACGCCATAGTTAAGGCAACGCACTGTTCCAGGCATGGTCCCTCCAGACAGAACTGAAGGTGCATTGAAGGTGTTGACTGCAGCATGGGCCGTCCCATGGGAGAGAGCGCCAAGCCTTGCTTGGTGGCTATATATTGTAATCTCTCATTTGTTACAAGGGAGATCTTCCGACTCCAGAAGCAAAACTCTGCCCAATTGAAAGGCGAATACTGAGACTTTGAGCTCAGATTGTATTTCATTTCATTTTATCTGAATGAGAAAGCAAGTTGTTTGCAGACTTTGTGCTGTTTTGGCTTGTATCATTTTAGAAGATTATTCTTATGTCTGTCTTCTGAATGTGTTCTGGTTTATTTAATTTGGCAAGCAGAATTAATGAAAGTAATAAGGAAGGTGTCCTGAAGCCAACTTGGGAAGACTTTGTGCTGCCATAGTTGTCTTTAGTGTGTGTTTATTTTTTGTTTCTATGTAAAGGACCTTGAGACGACTTTGAACCCTCATTGTCCTTCGTATATCACTCTTGGGCAGTCGAGGTAGACTTTGTGCTACATCTCAGGCTGCTGGTTACTACGCCCTTGGTTACCAGTCACTTGTTACCAGAAAGATTCATGTTGTTTGCAAGAACAAGCACTTCTGAAAGAAGAGAAGTGCCTTCTATCATTTCACCAGGATTTCTACTATCCAAGAAGAGATCTGGCTCTTGGCTGAATGTTACTTCTGAAAGAAGAGAAGTACCTTCACCAATCACCCAAGATTTTTTCTCTGTTTGTTAAAATCATCTCTGAAAAAAGAGAGATGGATGGCTTATCCCACCCCTGTGTCTTACTTTCTGCTTATATATATAGTATATAGCCTCCGTATATTTAATAGGGAACCTCTCCTTGATGAGAGAAGAGATTTATCCCCTATTAATGTAGTAACACTACACACGTGGACAACCAATCCCCCTATGTTGTGGTGATAGGAACTGTTTTGCTCACCAATTAGCTGGTTGACAAAATATTCACCCAACAGTTTTTGGCGACTCTGTTGGAGACAGTAATTTTGTGCAATTTGAAATATTAAGTTTCAGATTGAAACATCACCTGTCTTACCCATTATCATTATAACCTTATCCATGCATTCTGCTGTGGAAGAACGAACTGCTCCAGTGCTTTTCCATTGTTAATTTTTCCTCCCCAGCCTCGCGCAATAGTTTTTGGCGGCTCCGCTGGGGATGAACGTGCAGTCTGAAGCCTCAAGTTTCATATTGAAGCAGTTCCTTCCCTTATCCATTATATAGACTCTGGCGACTCCGTTTTGTGTCTTAGCCATTGCCATTATAGCCTTACCATTGTCCTCTATCTCCATTATTTTATCTAGTCTGCAAAACTAGAGCTGCTAGAAAAGAGTGTGCAGTCTGAAGCCTCAAGCCTCATGCTGAAGCAAGGCCAGTTCTTTTTCATTTTTGTTCTGCAATTTGGCCACTCCACCCAGATTTGTTATCCCTATTTTTCATAATTAAATCATGGCAGTTCGAGGCCCCTGGGGTAACTCTTTTGGCCCACTGAATTTAACTCCACCTCTGCATGAGCTTCCACGTAGTTCAAGAAAGAATTTTTCCAAATTCTTTGGTGATGGGAAAGTTCATCCTAATGAACACATTGCAACTTTCAGCATAGCCTGTGGCGTAATAGGGGTAGAATTTGAAGACATAGCGGTCAGGTATTCGTGGAGATACTACAAGGCGCTGTTGCATATTGATTCTACCACCTGCACGCTGAATCAGTGACCGACTGGGATACACTTAAAGCCAAGTTCGAAGCAAGGTTCAAGCCTGTAGAAGATGCACATGCCTTGCTAGCCCAGCTCACACAGATGAAGGAGCCCCATGAACCTATGAGGGACTTCATTGCCAAGATCGACAAGCTGAGGCACAGGATTCCCATGATTGCCCAGTCGACACCTCAGAATCTCAAGTGTTTCTTCATCAACTCACAGCTGCCTGAAGTTTCTTGCTGAGACGGGCTAGACACATAGACCTTGTTGCTGCTCAAGACTTGGCTATTGAGTTAGAAGATAACCTTATCTTGGCAAGAAAGATAAGGAGAGATCCTAACAGAGGTAAATCCTCTTCATCTTCTAAGTATCCATCTACAGGCACCACGGATCCAAATGGTGCAAACGCTGGCAAATGAACTGCTAGCCTTGAAAAGGCAAATGGCCCAAAGTATGTCGCGCCTAATCGGGATATGCCAAAGAGGGCATTTCAGAATCAGCCATATCAAGGCAATGCCGCCAAGAATCAAGGGCAGCCAAATCGTCTTCCTCCTCCACAAAGGAACCTTGCCCTTGAAGTGCCTCCAACCAACTCAGCAGTTGGATATCTGAAAACAGAACATGATTTCTCTTTCCAACCTGAGTTTGAGCAAAAAAATGATGTTGATCTCTTCACGGAGGATCAAGAAGAATCAACTGGCGACTTCCACATTGGTTTCCTGAATTACCAGGATGAACCCAAAAGTGAAAGTGAAACAGTCGAAGGATCATACGCAGTATTCACCTGGTCCGAGAATCAGTCAGCCCAGCAAGCCGACAAAGAAAAGATAGAGGAGCGACTCCAACCAGCAATTTCAATTGCTAAGCAGAGAACCCCTCTTTCTTTCCAGTCAAAGGACCCGGTGATTGCCAAAAAAGTAAGTACATCGAACATTTCTGCACCTTCTACTTCAAATTCGCAGACCAGTCCTCCCCCTCCCAAAAACCAAAAGGATGAACTCCCATCCCCTCTTCCAAGTCCATTTCAGTCATCTGATATAATTGATCATGTCAAAAAATCCAAAATTCAAATGACTGAATTTGAATTCCTGCAAGCCAATCCTGAGCAGTTAAACATTGGTGGAGAACTAAGTGTGGACCTGTCTGAGGCAAAAATTGTGGTCACCCAAACGTCAGCTCCTGCAGCTCAAATTCTGTTTGAGCCTTCAGGCAGGGGCAATTACTTCTTGATCACAGAGGATGCTCATGTCTCAGCTGATGAAAGTCTCGTAGCTGGCAATCTAGGATTTGATCCAAACAAGACATCAGAAGAATTGGTAGGGCGCTGTACAAATCAAGAAGGATCTTCCATCTCCAATGAAGAGAAATCTGATAGAAAATCAGCTTCTGATGATGCTTGGATCCTGGAATCCGATGGCAGCAATTCTTCCACTAATGCTGGAGCCGGGACTGTGTTGATATCTCCTCAAGGAGATATTTTTCCTTCATGCAAGTTGTAGTTCAGCAACACCAACAACACAGCTAGATGCAAATCTCTGTTGCTCGGATTGAACACTGCTCAGGATGAAGATATCAAACTCCTTCACACCAAAAGAGATGTTGAACTGATGGTTTGTCAGGAGTTTGATGCTGACAATCAAAGCATGTGCTGGACTGGACCAGCAGAATAGCAAGCTATAGTGGTGGATCATACTGCTGTACTCCAAAGTCAGCAAAAGGAACTATTCGCCAAGAGAGCAAGGAGTTATGGTTTTCAGTTTGAAGATCACGTCTTGCCATGGAGCAAGAAGAAAAAACCAAAGGGAAGACACAGAAAATTGGTTCCTGGTGGAGAGTTCCATTCACCCATCACCGATTCAGGGGAGAAAATGGTTTCTTGCTGGTTTATCAGGACAGAGCGCCATTTTCACTGCCTCTCAGGGGGCGGCATCTGAAGTAATTCAATTCTTGAAGTACCAAATAAGTTCACCTGTACATTTGTATATCTGTATATTCTTTAGTTCTATTTTGTGCTTTTCGTTTTCGTTTTTTTGGATCTTTTTTTTTTTGGTAGCATGACTCCATAGCCCAATGGCATACTTCAAGGCACCAGAGATTCTGGTTTCTACTCCCCTTAGCTGTTCCAAGTTTTCAACTGAAGGAAGTTCCCCAACTGGAGCCAGCTGTTGTCCCCCAAAAATATCACTCATTTTTTAGACAACATATGAACTATTTTGGGCCCTGCAAGACCAAAATTGTCTCTTCCCTTTTCGAAATTTGTTCTGAGCATTCAAATTTCTCATTTTTCAAGCTTCTCAAAAATCTACGGACTCTGCAAGCTTGAATCTATGGACTCTGCAGGAAGAAAATCTACGAACTCTGCAGGCCAAGTTCTACAGGCTTCACAGGTTGATTTCTACGGACTTTGTAAAAAAGAAGCAAGCTCTCAACACCTAGGCGATTTCAAGGTTGGTTCAACGACAAGGTTCAACCAAAATGTCCATCGGCAAGCTTCTAAGCAAGAATTGAACCATTGAACCATTGAACCGTTGAACCTTGAACCATTTTGGTTCAACAGGTTCAATGGGTTCAAAGGTTCAACGTCATCAGCAAGAGTTAAGCGCATTTGTCAAGGTTCAAAGTTCAACTGCTTCAAGGTTCAACGGCTTCAAAACACTTATCATCAAAGAGAAGGCTTGAACCATTGAACCACTTTGGTTCAAAGGTTCAACGGGTTGAATGGTTCAACAGCTTCAACGACCAAATGGTTCAATGCGTTTGGTTCAAAAAGGTCAGGACTTAGCCAAATAAAAAGAATGAACCGATTGGACTGTTGAACCTTAAACCAAAGGGTTCAACGCGTTCACAAGTTCAAAGGTTCAACTAGTGAGATGAAGATCAAAGCGCTGAGAAAGAACAAGGGAGTGACGGACAAAGGATGAACCGATTGAACCTTAAACCGAAAGAGTTCAAAGTTCAATGATTCATGGGTTCAAAGGTTCAAAGGCGGCCTTAGTCAAGGAAAGAAGCAACAAACAAGTGGTTCAACGGATGGTTCAACCAAGGAGTGGGAAAGCGATTGAACCAGGAAGCGATGGAACAAAAGAGGCAAAATGAACCGATGAACCATGTCTAGCGCATTGTGAGTTTCTCTTTTGCAGGTCTGCTAGAAGTGTCTACAGCAGGAATATAGGCGCATGTGAATAAGCTGTCAAAGTGTGTCTCAGAACACCTTTATAGTTCCTTCCTCCCTGTATCTCTACGGACCCCTGACTCACTAACACAGAAGAGTTTCCCACATCAGATGAAGTGTATGGGCGCTTCTTCCTGGTGAAAAGTGTATGTTCGCGCTGAGTGGGTCAACATTTTCTGGTGTATCACCTTTTCTTTTTTAGGCTTAGGTTCTGTTTCAGCATCTCTCTCCCTTTTCATCCCCCCCTTTTTACATTTATTTGTTAGCAGTAGGAGAAATCAGGGCTTAAAAGATACATCAGAGGGAGCTAGCCCTTATCTAGAGACTCTCCCCTCTAGCTTCGCCAGTCCCACAGGCGAGAGGGGAGTTTCCATTTTGACGTGTGGAAGGCAGGAGCTAGGCGTCCTGCCAAGGGTGCAATCCACTGCATCAACAGCTACATAACAAGCCAAGCCACAACATCAGACTGTTTGTGCACAACATCGCTTATTAAACCTTTTTGAGCCAATGCCAACAACCAAAGTCACCTTGGTTTCTGCCAAGCAATGTCTTAAACTCATTTCACACGTGCAATGTTGCTCATGGTTCACCCTGACACACCTACACATAATACTAAGCAAGCTCTGACAGTGCACGCCACGTGATCAATGTTGCAACAGCAATAGCTTGGTGAGTTACTAAAGCAACATGATGAAGTCTTCACAAAGCCCGAAGGCCTTCCAATGCATTGTGTAGTAAAGCACTGCATCGATTTGGTCCCTGGATTCCCTATTCCAAACAACCCTCTATATCGCATATCAATCTAGGAGAATGATGAAATCCAACACCAAATACAAGAGCTCCTCGATCAGGGCAAGATCAAGCCTAGCTCTTCTCCTTGCGGGAGTTTGATAGTCCTCGCACCCAAGAAGGATGGGTTATGGCGTCTCTGCATAGACTATCGCGCACTCAACAAAATCACGATGAAGAATCGGTATCCACTACTGCGCATTGACAACCTCTTGGATCAACTTAGAGGTGCACAATACTTCACCAAGATCAACTTGAAGTCAAGTTTCAATCCATCCTGAAGACGTCTAGAAGACAGCCTTCAAGACACGAGAAGGATTGTACGAATGGCTAGTCATGCCTTTCAGCCTAACCAACGTGCCAGCCACTTCATGTGCTTGATGGACGATCTACTTAGGCCAATCCTTTGTCATCGTCTACTTGGATGGAATTCTCATCTACAACAAGACTTGGAAGGAGCATTCGAGCATATCGCGCACGTCTTAGACACCTTGCATCAACACAAGTTGCAGGCCAACTGAGAAAAGTGTACATTTGGCGCTGCGCAGATCCATTACCTGGGCTACATTGACCACACAAGAATTCATGTAGATCCAGAAAAGATCAAAGTGATCAAGGATTGGCCAACTCCACACAATCTCATAGAATTGAGGAATTTTCTTGGACTTGCAAACATCTACCACAGGTTCATCCTTGGTTTCTCACACATCTCTTGGCCACTCAAACAAATAAAACATGCAAAAGCAAAATTTGGCTAGACACCTGTGCAATAGCTCACTTTTGAGGCACTAAAGCAATGCCTCTACACAATGCCTATACTTGCAATGCCCAACATTGCACTCCTTTGAACTTCACACTGATGCATTTGACTGTGCACTCGATGTAGTACTTATGCAACATGGACATCCGATCACCTACCATTCAAAAACATTCAACGAGAGTTGTATGCTATTGTGCAAGCAATTAAGCAATGGCATCACTACATCTTGGGGAAGGAGATAGTTGTTCATTCCGATCATAAGCCACTTCAGTTCTTGCAGACACAAAGCAAGCTAGAGAATGCGTGCCACATGAAATGATTGACATATATGTAGCATTTTCATCTTGTGATCAAGCACAAGGGAAGGAAACCGAGGTAGTAGATTGCCTTAGCTGGCCACCAGTTCACGCGTTCATCACAATGATGGATACACATGGCCACAACTTCACAAACTAGGTATCTATCTACTCAGTTGACCAAGACTTCGCAGACACTTACACTAGCCTCACACAAGGTAAACAAGTTCGGGAGTTCTACTTGTCCGACCAACTTCTCTACAACCTTGAGCATCTCTTGAAATATCCCTTTTTGGGGCTGAAAGCTAAACAAGGAGTTATTCAACAAACCCTAGTGAAATAATCAACTTTCAGAATTTATTCAAACCCTAGGCATTGAAAATAAATTATTTACTACTGTAAGTGCCCCCAAATGGCACAAAAAATAATATTCAGTGATTCCAAAAATTGCAAAAGTTATCCCAAAATTACAGCCAGAGTTCAATCAAAAACCTGATTTTTTATAATGTTTATTGCTAGAAAATATTTAAAAAAAATTCAGAATATTTGTGTGGCTGTTCCACACCCTTGAAAAGGCCCAAAAGGGCCTCCAAACCCAATCACCAACCCTAGATGATGGTTCGCTGCCCTTGTAGGCAAAACGCAGCGCCTTTGGAGGGTTTGCTGCCCTAAAAACAGCCCCAATCCAACTCGCCCAGCCTTCAATGTTAATTGTCCACCTGCAAATGCCAATATGGTGTTGAAAACACCCTTTTTCCACCAATGATGCACAATACAACCTCCTTACGAAGTTATCCAAGTCTGAAATCAAGGGTTTCCATCCTTGTTTCAAACCACCTTGAAGGGATTCCATCCTCAAGGAGCAAGCCAAGCTTTTTCATGCTTAGACTGAAAGAAATCAAATATCAAAAATAACATGAACCTTTCCACAAGATCCCCCCTTTTACCTTTATAGTCTTCCCCAAAGGCTAGCGTCCAAAAGGGAGGGAAAGTAATTCAAATATTAAAACGCCCTTTTCTTATAATCGTTCCACTTGATCACTTAAGTGTCCATGACCCTCAAATGTCCCCTTTCTTAAATGAAAATTACAATCATAAAGTACCTTTTTGAAAAGAAACAAGACCCTATGTTCCCCTTTTCTCTCACTTCATCCCTTAGCTCTTTGGGAAACAAGCCAAGCTAAGGGTCTTCATAGATCATGTTGAAAAGGGGGACATGACATCTCTATGTTCTTAGTGCCGCACCTCACCAAAGACTCATCTGGGAGGCCTAAGCCAAGACCTTGGGATGCTTTGACGTGGCAAAGGTTCTAGCCGTATCGTAATCCCACTTCTACTAGCCGCACATGCACACAAACGTGAGGTCCACATCAAGTCTTGCATTCCTTGTTGCATTGCCAAGCCCACGAATAGGAAGCTAGGGCTTTACACACCTCTATGGGTCCCATCCAAACCATGAGAATCTATCAGCATGGATTTCATGACTAGGTTGCCTACGACGAAATGCCAACATGATGTTGCGTTCGTTGTAATGGATAGGTTTTCAAAGATGGCTATCATGGTCACTTGCAAGAAATACATTGATGCAGCTAGCACTATGCAAGCCTTCTTCAACCATGTTTGAGTTCACATTGGACTCCCAACATCTATCATCTCTGATCGAGATCTACACTTTGTGAGTCATTTCTGGCAAGCATTGTGGGACTTGATGGGAATGCAACTGGATTGGTCAACAAAAATTCATCCACAGACAGATGAGCAAACCAGAGTTGCCAATCAAACGCTTGTTCATTTTCTGCAAATGCACAACCACGCATATACTCGCACATGGGATGAAAATCTTTTGTATATTCAACATGCCTGCAACAGAGTGCTTCACAAATCTATGGGGCATAGTCCATTCCAGACATGTTTTGGGTTTTAGCATACGGCACCTCTAGACATCTACTGTGCACCAGCCAACACTGAGTCATGTGCACAGGAATGGGAGGTGGACAAAGCTGAGAATTTTTTGCACCAAATACAATATGTTCTTCAGCAGGTTCAACAGCTCCTTTCTCAAACCCAAGCGAAGTACAAGGAGCACCATGATGCGCATCGTACACCTCATGCATTTTGAGTTGGTGATGAAGCTTGGTTGCATCTTCAGAAGGAGCACTTCAAGGGTCCACACATGAAGATCAAGCCTTTGCACTATGGTCCTTACAAAGTTACACCATTTTGCACGCAGCAGGTGAGAACGCCTTCATTCTTGATACCCAGTCTTCAATATGGAACTTCTTGAACATTATGTTCCTCCACTTCTTGAGCCAATAGTGACACAATATCCTTTTGATTTTGACCCCGAACACTTGCACCCAACAAATAAGGATCAAATCATTGAAGTGACAGACACATGCACCCACCATGGCACACATCAACTTTTCAAAGTGGTCAAAGTGGGTAGTATGTTGATCAAGCTAAGTGGTACAACTCTCAACAACTTCACATGCAATTTCCACAGTTACACAAGGACGCAATGACGACCATTGTTGTTCAAGAAAGGGCGAATGATCTATGCGCAACTCCTACGCAACGCACTTCTCTTTTGCCTTCCTGTGGCACACTTGCACTTGCTATGCAATCCTGCGCACTACTCCGCACTCAACAGGCTCTTGGTCTCGCGCACCAATCTTGCACTTGTTTGTAGACCTACGTGCCCAACTCACACCAATTCACAAACTTATGCACTCCCCCACACCAAGTTCGTTCCCAGTCTCGTGTGCCTCACTGGCACTTGCACGCAAACTCGCGTGCCTACACTTGTCTCGGCTTCAACACACATGTCACCCTGCTCCAACCGCATGGCTTGCCAAGTGGCACTTCCCAGCATGGAATTTGTCATTTATCTAATTGGACAGTTAGTCGCCACCCACCTGGAAGCTCAACTGCCACCCAACAAGGAAGATGAAATGACTCGTAAATGTCTTCTTTGTAATTGACAATAGTTGTAATAGCTTCTTGTATTTCATGTATAAATATGTAGCATATGCATCCAACCAAGGGTCAATGCCTTACATAGTCATAATGATAGATAGAATGATCTACGTATCTAATTTGTCATACACGCATTGTATCACATTGTACCATTTCCCTATTCGTTCATATTGAATAGAAGTTGCATTTTGGCAAATACAAGACTTCCGCTCCAATTGAATGTGTTGATTATTCTATTTGAATTCTTCTGTGTGCATTCACTCTTTATAACTGTGAGTTACCTCTAATGCACAGTTGTCCCTTGCATACCTAGTTCTAGGCCCCCATAGCACAGATCATTAATTCTCTAGTTTTAAGCTAGTGACGTGGTGACACATCCCTTCCTATCTTTCAGGTCTCCTATATAGTTTAATATTAGAAACTCTTTTAAGCAAAAGACAATTATCACAAGCTATTGTTACTCTCACAACCGCTCAGTCTATTGGCTCTCACTATTTCCTACAACTATCTATTATTTGTGGCAATCCATAAATAGGCAGTTTTAGTGTAGAAGATAAATTTGCATATTGTTGACGTAGTGGATTGCACCCTGGGCAAGAGGCCGAGCTCCTGCCTTCCACACGCAACAATGGAAACTCCCCTCTCGCTTGTGGAACCAGCGAAGCTGGGGGGGACAGTCTCTACATAAGGGCTAGCTCCCTCTGATGTATCTTTTAGGCCCTGGATTCCCTACTGCTAACAAATAAATGAAAAAAGGGGGGGATGAAAAGGGAGAAGGATGCTAAAACAGAACCTAAACCTAAACTAAAAGAGGTGATACACCAAAACAGTTGATCCACTCAGCCCGAACATACACTTTTCACCAAGAAGAAGCGCCCATACACTTCATCAGATGTGGGAAACTCTTTTGTATCAGTGACTCAGGGGTCCGTAGAGATACAAGGAGGAAGAACTATCAAAGGTGTTCTGAGACACTTTGGCAGCCTATTCACATGCGCCAATATTCCTGCTGTAGACACTTCTGGCAGACTTGCAAAAGAAGAAACTTCACAATGCACCAGACATGTTGGAATCGTTTTGTGAAAAGCATAAAAGAAAATGACTTAACACAAAAGAAAACATAGACATATGCGTGAGTGCAAGTCCAGATGGAGGTAAAAATGCTAAGTCTTGATTCAAGGTAAAAACCGGCAGAGTTCTGCCTTACAAGCCCGAGAGATTTTTGGACAGAGCTTTGCCTTACGGGCTAAGAGAATGGATCCTTCTCAAAATGAGAAGTTTACAATATATAGAAAGAGAAGTAAAGCGCCGCTTTGGAAAAGACTTTGGCGCTCTTTGACAAGCTGGCCCATGTGCGTTGAGAGCATCGGGAAGAGGAAGTCACTGTTGCTGATGTCATTCTTCTAAAAAAGGCCTGCTGGAACCATGCTGTGTAATCATCGGTCTTGACTTTGGCGTTCAAACGTTAATGTGAAAGCACGGGCCGCACATCTAATCTGCAGACAAGACTGCTCCTTCCAAATATTTCTGCGGTTTGTCTGCTTATAAATGCAAAATGGAGAAAACAGGCCACGCCTCTTACTGTTTGCGTCGTTTGATGACCACCTGACAATAACTCGAGTCCCCTTTGCCACCTGGACTATTTGTCCGTTTCTGCACTGTCTTCTTCCTGGTTTTGTCTCTTTCTGGCTCCTTCGGCCCTCGGGGCTATCTTTTGGCGGGTCCCTGGCTCCTTGGGCTCTTCTTTAAGCTTTTCAAAATCAACGGCTATTTCACGAGCCTTGAAATTGACGTTTGCGCACCCGTCATTGCATTTGAACTTCCAACGGCTAGTTCGCCATGCTTGATTTTGACATCTTCGGGCCCGTCACCCCTTGGAATTCTTTCGGCCTTTTCCTTTGCTTCAGCTTTCTTCTGCTCCCTTTCCTTCGAGCTTTTCCTTTGGACCCTCCCAAAGGGAAGGTGTCCCTTCAGCTTTTGGAGAAGTGTCCTTCATTTGGTAGTCGAGAGTCCCTCGCAAGGGCACCTGCCCTTTGGGGTCCTTCGATGGCTTTTTCTCCTTGGCTATTTTACTGCGAACAAAAGTCCGCAAGAATTATCTTGCTCATTCCTTTCCTTCGGAGATTTTCCCGCGGACATTTCCCCGGCCACTTTTCCCGCAGACAAAAAGTCCGCAAGAATTGTCTTCGACCACTTTGCCTTTGTCCTTCGGAATTTCTCTTTCAGGCTTTTCTCCCGCATCTTCCCCGAATTTCTTCGGACTTTTTGTCCGAAGGAATTCCTTCGGACAAAAAGTCCAAAAGAGTTTGTTCTATGCCTTAGTCTTTTCCGCGCCTTTCTAATTCCTTCGGGTTTTTCTCCGAAGGAATTCCTTCGGACAAAACGTCTGAAGGATTTCTCCCTTTGCTTATTCGACTGCCTTTGAAAAGTGCCCTTCGGGAAAAATGGAAACGACCCTTCCGAAAGGTATTTCCTTTGCCTTAGACAAATTTCTGAAAGAAACTTACCTCTTCGGCCTTTCTCGCTCGTTGCCCTTCCGAATTGTTCCCTGCCCTCTGTAAGGGCTCTTGAGTCCCGAATCGCCCTCCACAAGGGCACTTGAAATGGTCCATTTTGCGCCTAAGTGTCGGGAACTCATCTCCACTTGCAAAGTCTGTAGAAATTTCCCCTGCAGAGTCCGTAGAAATGGACTTGCAGAGTCCGTAGAAAACCTACAGAGTCCGTAGAAATTTGCAGAGTCCATAGGAAAACCTGCAGAGTCCGTAGAAATCCCTGTAGAGTCTGTAGAAACTTCCAAGACTTGTGCAAAATCAAAAAAAGTACTGGCTCAGAACAGCAGGCGAAAAAGGGGGACCGATTTTGGCCTGCAGGACCAAAATGGTCAACAAATTGGCGACTCCCAGGGGAAGCATCCCTGCTATGCTTAGAGACCAGTTGCCTTAAAGTCCATTGGGCACGGAGTCAGAATGCAGCTTTGAAAAAAAGGTTAACAACAGCCTTTGAGAGATCCCAAAATCAATCATAAAGCTTTTTACCCCCGACACAAGGGAAAGCACACACAAGACTAAAAACACTACCAACATGTGCAAACTGCACTTAGAGAAAACAAGAAAAGAAACTGAAAGCAAACTACTATGTACAGCTAACCAGGTATATTTGCTTCCCTCCTGGATCAAATGGAAAACTTCTTAAGTCCCCTTCCTAGCTAGGAAACTTATGGTGCCAAACAAGTGGCTGAATGAAATGGAGACTTGGTGACCTGTTCCTCTTGCTTGCCACCTGGATTGGCTTGTATCCGAGTGGATCAGATTCAAACATGCTTCCAACATATACGTACTCTTCTTGTTCTTGGAAGCTTGTTGAATGTTGGTCCTTCATGCTGGTGCGTCTCACCAAGAAATCTGTGGCTGTTGGTTCATCGCCATTAGCCCTTTGATATGCATAGTCCCTTTACAATGCACCATGGTTTGACCCGTTTCCTTCTGCTTCGTTAAAGACCCTATCAAACTCATCCTCTGCTCTCTATGGCCTTCTTGAAGGAGGGTGACTGTTGTGATGTCTGAAATGGAATCACAAGCTGATTGCTCATCCCACAGAACATCACCTTGTTCAAGGTTCTCTTCTTCAAAACTTTCCTCAAGGTGAACCGGCCTCTCCTTTTCTTGCTCAAGGATCAGAGTCTCTAGTTGTTCAAAGACATTCATCTGATCCTCTTCCAACTCAAGCTCCTCGGCATAGTCGTCCTCCTCATCGAAGCAACAAGGAAGTCCATCGAACAAGGGGGAAGAGAGCTCACCATGTTTACGTTCCTCTTCGTATTGCTGGAACATCTGCATGTATGTGTGCCCTGCGTCTTCTCCATTGCTGATGATGTCTTCACAAGGAGCATCGATGATGATTTCTTCTTCATTGTCGTTCATGATAGCCTCTTGAGAAACTACAGATTGGATCTTCTGCTCCTCACCCGCCCCCTGCAAAACAGGTTCCTCCTTGAGAAGGGGTGAAGTGGAAAAACCATGTGGAAGAGGAGGCAGTCCTTGAGCTAGAATCGAATGATTCTCCTCCTTCCATTTGGCCAGCACTTCATCTATATCAGGTGTGGCCTGATAGCTCTCTTGGGGGTGTGTAGATGGGGTGTGTTCAGACATGTCCATCACATGTTGGCTAAGGAATCTCACTGTGGATTCCAACTCTGCAATTCTCCTGGCTAGATCTTCTTGGAAGAGCCTTTCTTGGAGGTCATAATCATCATCAGGAGCAGGAGCAGCCTCATCTTCTTCAAGATTTTGAGCAAAACCTTTCTCCTCTTCCTTTCTGCCCCATGATTCTACTGTTTGCTTCCAGCTCATGATCTTGGGATTGGAACTTTCCCCTTGTGAACAGGGAGTAACTTTATCCTCTCCAAGGTCTTGGGCTGATTCATGACTTTCCTTCTTCCAACTTGGAATTTGGAGATCATGTTGACAGACTTGAGGTTGGGGAAGATTTGGGAGGGTCTGCTCATGTACAGGAAGAGTTGTCTGAAGAGAGGCGTGCTGGAAAGCTAGGTGCACGGGATTAAGGGCAGGATCGATTGATGCATCGGATGAGCCAAAATGAGCAAGTGCCATCTGATAGAAAGGATTTGGTGCACAAGAGGGGGCGTTCTTTAGAATAAAAGGGGGCGCGCAACGCTGACTGCCTTGCATGAATGGATTCCTCCATTTTGCTACCTCCTCCTCCATGGATTGCAAGGCCTGAGCTTGCCTGAACAAACATTCCTCTTTATACATCAACTCCTACTGATATCCATACTACTCATCCAGTCTGTCGATCTCCATTACCTGCTTCTCAAACTCCAATGCTACCTCCCTTATCGTTGAAGGGCAACTAGGAGAGCTGCTTGAGGTGATTGCATAAAAAGTTTGAGCTTGATCAAAGTTATGCGAAGGCATACAAAGTCCATGATTCTTATCAATGGGATTATACATACAAAAAATAAGATTTCTTGATGGCACCTGGACTGCTTAACCAGCTGATTCAACTCGGAGTCGCCATTGGTGTTGATAAAGAAGCCTCCAAACGCTGGTTGGTTGAAGAACACACCAAAAATTCTTCAACTCTTTGGACACAACTTGTCCTAGTTGGTCCCACCGGGCGTGCCAAAAGCTGTTGACGCAGTGGATTGCACCCTGGGCAGAAGGCCGAGCTCCTGCCTTCCACACGCAACAATGGAAACTCCCCTCTCGCCTGTGAGACTGGCGAAGCTGGAGGGAAGAGTCTCTACATAAGGGCTAGCTCCCTCTGATGTATCTTTTAGGCCCTAGATTCCCTACTGCTAACAAATAAATGAAAAAAGGGGGGGTGAAAAGGAAGAAGGATGCTGAAACAGAACCTAAACCTAAACTAAAAGAGGTGATACACCAAAACAGTTGATCCACTCAGCCCAAACATACACTTTTCACCAAGAAGCGCCCGTACACTTCATCTGATGTGGGAAACTCTTCTGTATCAGTGAATCAGGGGTCCGTAGAGATACAGGGAGGAAGAACTATCAAAGGTGTTCTGAGACACACTTTGGCAGCCTATTCACATGCACCGAAATTCCTGCTGTAGACACTTCAGACAGACCTGCAGAAGAAGAAACTTCACAATGCACCAGACATGCTAGAATCGTTCTGTGAAAAGCATAAAAGAAAATGACATAACACAAAAGAAAACATAGACATATGCGTGAGTGCAAGCCCAGATGGAGGTAAAAATGCTAAGTCTTGATTCAAGGTAAAAACCGACAGAGTTCTGCCTTACAAGCCTGCGAGATTTTTGGGCAAAGCTTTGCCTTACGGGCTAAGAGAATGGATCCTTCTCAAAATGAGAAGTTTACAATATATAGAAAGAGGAGAAGAAGTAAAGGCGCCGCTTTGGAAAAGACTTTGGCGCTCTTTGACAAGCTGGCCCATGTGCGTTGAGAGCATCGGGAAGAGGAAGTCACTGTTGCTGATGCCATTCTTCTAGAAAAGGCCTGCTGGAACCATGCTATGTAATCGCCGGTCTTGACTTTGGCGTTCAAACATTAATGTGAAAGCACGGGCCGCGCCTCTTTTCTGCAGACAAGGCTGCTCCTTCGAGATATTTACGCAGTTTGTCTGCTTATAAATGCAAAATGGAGAAAACAGGCCACGCCACTTACTATTTGCACCGTTTGATGACCACCTGGCAATAACTCGCCTCCCCTTTGCCACCTGGGTTGTTTGTCCGTTTCTGCACTATCTTCTTCCTGGTTTTGTCTCTTTCTGGCTCCTTTGACTGGCGGGTCGCTAGCTCCTTGGGCTCTTCTTTAAGCTTTTCAAAATCAACAGCTATTTCTCGAGCCTTGAAATTGACGTCTGCGCACCCGTCACTGCGTTTGAACTTCCAACGGCTAGTTCGCCGTGCTTGATTTTGACATATTCGGGCCCGTCACCCCTCGAAATTCTTTCGGCCTTTTCCTTTGCTTCGACTTTCTTCTGCTCCCTTTCCTTCGGGCTTTTGCTTTGGACCCTCCCGAAGGGAAGGTGTCCCTTCGGCTTTTGGAGAAGTGTCCTTCATTTGGCAGCCAAGAGTCCCTCGCAAGGGCACCTTCCCTTCGGGGTCCTTCGGCGGCTTTTTCTCCTTGGCTATTTTCCTGCAGACAAAAGTCAGCAAGAATTATCTTTCCCGTTCCTTTCCTTCGGAGACTTTCCCGCGGACATTTCCCCGACCACTTTTCCCGCGGACAAAAAGTCCACAAGAATTGTCTTCGACCACTTTGCCTTTGTCCTTCGAAATTTCTCTTTCGGGCTTTTCTCCCGCAGCTTCCCCGAATTTCTTTGGACTTTTTGTCCGAAGGAATTCCTTTGGACAAAAAGTCCGAAAGAATTCGTTCTATGCCTTAGTCTTTTCCGCGCCTTTCAAATTCCTTCGGGCTTTTTCTCCAAAGGAATTTCTTCGGACAAAATGTCTGAAGGATTTATCCCTTTGCTTCTTCGACTGCCTTTGAAAAGTGCCCTTCGGGAAAAATGGAAACGACCCTTCCGAAAGGTATTTCCTTTGCCTTAGACAAATTTTCGAAAGAAACTTACCTCTTCGGCCTTTCTCGCTCATTGCCCTTCCGAATTGTCCCTTGCCCTCTACAAGGGCACTTGAAATGGTCTGTTTTGCGCCTAAGTGTCGGGAACTCATCTCCACCTGCAGAGTCCGTAGAAATTTCTCCTGCAGAGTCCGTAGAAAACCTGCAGAGTCCGTAGAAATCTGCAGAGTCCGTAGAAAAACCTGCAGAGTCCGTAGAAATCCCTGCAGAGTTCGTAGAAACTTCCAAGACTTGTGCAAAATCAAAAAAAGTACTGGCTCAGAACAGCAGGCGAAAAGGGGGGACCGATTTTGGCCTGCAGGACCAAAATGGTCAACACATATGATGTCCAAATGAATTGAAACCTAGTGGGAGGGAGATGAACTCACCTTCGAGGTGCCCATAAAGTTTCATGAGAAAATTCATTTGTTTTACTAGTCAAACTACCTCCAAAAGTGAATTGTCAGTCCAAGTTTTTGACATAGCTATTTGAATATGCTCAAGTGGTGGTTTGAACTTTGAACTGATAAGTTGTGGTTTTGATCTGCTCAAAGTGGCGGTTTGGCTCCAAGCATTCAAGAAAGTGTAGTTGAAGAGTCAAACAAGGAGTTAATGGGTCAAATTCAAAGATGGAATGTAAAAAGACCATAGGAAGCGGTTAAGCAAGTGAATGGAAGGTCAAACATCATCCCGGTAACAGTCCTTGCCCAATCTGCCCTTAATTGTCTCAATTTGCTGCCTTGTAATTTTTTCACATTTTGTAAGCAAAGTGCTTGCACAGTTTTGATGATTTGTTACAATGCTCCACTAGACTAGCCAAGACTCTTGGCATAAACAAGAATTACAATTATATGGTATGTTGGTATGAAGGATGCACACCTACAGTTGCAAATATAAACTATATTAAAGGATGAATTATATGCAATGAACCCTGGTGGGATTGAGGCGCCCTTGACAATAGATGAAGGAGCAAGCAATTTCCAAGTGAAAGGATGATCTCCCAACCCAAATCGAATTTCCAAGCCAGCCACCCCTGTTCTGGTCTAATCTCAAATTTAAAATAATATGCAATGAATATGCATTGTCTCAAGCATCTAATATCATCTCTATGCTCCAAGGAAGTGGGCGCACCAAGCCAAGCAAAGAATCGATGCAAATTGGAACCCCCACAAGCAAAAACGTTCCTCCTAATGGCGTCCTTGACTATAAATATCTGATTTTTATATCAGATTTCTCTACAATGCAATATGCGCTCTTAATCAAGGAAAATCGATGCCAAGCTATATAAAAACCAACACCAAAAGATAGCTATGCAACCTCCACAAATTCACCAAATCGATTTCTCCAAAATTGGCCAATGGCCACAAATTTTGCTCCAATTGAGATGACTGAAATATCACCTCCAAAATGCAACCCTTAAGAGATATTTCACTCCCTCAGTTATGCTATCAATGGGAGTTACCGTTCTCAAAGACAAATTGATTCACTGTAGAAAACTATAGGCTCCACCAGTATACCACAACAAAGACAACATCAAATCTGGATGATTCATGGTGGTAGCCCACACCTCCCTTTATACTTTTTTTTTCCTTCATTTGGGAAGCTTCTAGAAACATCATAATATTTTATTATTATTTTTTCCTTTTAATATATTATATTTGCACTTTAATATAAAATAATGAATTATAACATGAAATACAAATATAACATCATCTTGTGTAACATGAGGTTTCTAAAAATAGAAACATTTTAATAAATCATTAGAAAAGCTCCAGAATATGTCGAAACTTCCCCAAAGAAACTGTCATTTGGGTAACTACGGAGAAGACCCTCTAACCATGCCGTATTAGCCTATGAGGGCCACTGATAGGCTAATCATGCTGAAAGTATATTGTCTAGCTAGAAGGGGACATTACAATCCCAAACATATTAAACGGATTCTTTCCAAAGTGAGGAATCCATTTATTTATATATTCTTCCCAATAATCACCCATTAGGGATTGCACAGGGTTTCTAGGCAGAGGAGAAAATGAGCAAAGTAGTAGGAGGAAGCAGTTCTTTCTAATTTGAGGGATTGGTAAATTCCCATCTTCAAAAAAAGCTTCTATGTATGTCATGTCTCCATTTCAGAGTTAATTTAATTGGGGGACCCCTAGTCTATTATTTATTTCCCGTAGGCTAAAGGATAAAGTTAGGAAAATAATTCAATAATAATATTTTAAGTTGTCCTAAGTAACTTTATTTTATAACATTGTAAAAGGGCAACTTATGTACTATTATTTAAAGTGGGTCTAATATAATATTTTATTAAAAAGTGTTTTTAGACACTTCTAAAGGGAAATTAGGCGGGAAAAGGAAATCAGAATGAAAAAGATAATTATAAAGGAGTTGGGCTCAAAAGAAAACATCCATTATCTATTGAAATCAAACCTTTTTTCAAAACTTGAGCACTTGTGTTCATCTTTTCTCCTGAGGACAAAAACCCTTTGGTGTGCAAGATTGGAGGACGAAAACTCTCTTGTTCATTTGTGGTGGTTCCATCCAAGGATTGCATTTGTGCTGAAAGATTGAAGTTTATTCCAATATAAGTTTGCAACAATGCCATTACAGTGCTTTTGTACCATTGTTATAGTACTTTCGTACTGCTGCTATAGCAATTCATTTGGGATAATTTATACATTTGTTAGTGGTAGTGGTTTATTTTGTATGTTGTCATAACATCCTCAAGCTGCCATATGACCTACTTCCAACCGTATCTTGTTCCCATATCAAACATAGCCCTAGTAAGCTCTTTTGTTGCTGTATGTAGTCAATACAATTGGGTTTTTATACTGCTTAAAACATGTAAGGGTTACCTACGGTTTATCTTGGTTATTCAGTAGCATCATCATCTATGTTTTGTAAACATTCAATACGTTATAATAAAGGTTTTCGTTGGGTTTAGTACTTCAATATTGTATGTTTGGTAATTTTATTGATATTCTAGTACTGAAAAAATAATTTAAAAAAATCATAATTAATAAGAATCCCAGAAAGGATCATTACAATGGTATCCAAGCTATGATCTTGCCAGCCTACAAGGGAAAGTTAATATTTTGATATCATATGCATGCCAGTTGAAAAGAAAACAAATATTACCAAAGAGAAAGAAGAAAGGCTCAATTACCAAAAATAGAAGTTGTCTTGGGGGACAGAAAAAAGAAAGTACCTACAGATGAAATGAATTCTTTGCAAGAAACTATCAATCGGGGTCAGAGAATGTGAAAGGACAATCCAAAGCACATCGAGAGAATCCATGACAAAATTAGTATGAGTCATGCAAAATATGAATCAAAACAGGTAAAATCAAGGAGAATGAAGCTCTTCAACTAATGATCAAGTTTCAATCAACCACCCTTCCAAGACTTTTCGAGCAAAATTTATGCAAGAAAATCACCCAAAAGAGGTAGAGCCCCAACAACCCCACATAAGTAAATGACTTTGCAACATATCATGATGAATATGAAGCACTAAGTCATGTAGTACATGACGCATTGACTTTTCGAGAGTTTTGTGATCTAAGGATGAAGAATGGTACAAGGAGAGGAAGGAGAATTTAGCAGGATCAACCCCATAAAGACATCCAGCATCATTTGGGTAAGATTATAATCCCCACATATGATGAATCCAGCAAATGAGATCTCATTAAAATTTGTGTATGAAGAAGAGGTGATCAAATTCGCTACCCTCCACTTGGAAGGAGTAGCACATGAGTGGTGGTATCATGGTATGGTAACCCAATGCCACAGTTCTATTTCCACATTGGAAGAATTTAGCCAAAATTTGACAGAAGATTTGACAAAAAATATTCAGAAATTCACTTCAAAAAATTAGCCCAACTTAAGCAAATATGGAACAGTGGATAGTTATGTTGCAGAATTTCAAAGATTATCAGTAATTGTTCCCGATGTGACAAAAAAGAGACTCATTGTTCTTTTAGTAGGACTAACTGATGTTGGCAATTTGAGTGTCATGGTTGATTTGTGTCATGGGTGTCATTGATGACAAAAGAAGCATGAGCAAAATGTCTTGTTGATAATGACAAAGGCATAGTGATGTTGGCAACTTGAGAAGTCATTAAGTCTATCAAGAAGCTCAGAGAAGGAGAAGTTCAGTGCTCAAGTATAAAGTCGTATGCATATATTAATGACAAAGGCATAGAGTTGAACTCAAGAAGATCCTACACATATCCCAGAAGAGCAAAGTACGGATCAAACAAGTTCAAGAACAAATCGGGTTTTTGAATCACTATTACTTTTACTCATTTATGAGTAACAAGTAAGTAGCTCTCGAAGACCCAACTGGGTCTTGACTTATGTGTTGATAGGGTTTGTCAATTCAAAGTACTTCTACTTATAAAATTTTATAAGTAAAGCAATCACGAAAATCCGACTGGGTCTGAATGGAGAAAAGCGGGTTTTCAAAGTGACTTGTTTAAATTTTATAAGTTGAGCAGTTACAAGAACCCGACTTGGTCTAGTAGAGGTAATCGGGTTGCCAAGATGACTTAGCTTTGTTCATTTTTATAAGTTAAGTTGTGGTAAGAACCCGAATGGGTCAGGATGAAGTAACTCGGGTTTACTTAATGTCATTACTTCTTTCAAACTTATAAGTCAAGCAATGTTACACCTCCGAATTGGTCTAGACGAGTGGATCGGGGTTGCAAGGGGACTTAACTTATTTCATTTTTATAAGTTAAGTAGGCTGAAGAATACGAATTGGTCTAGACGAGTGGATCGGGCTTGCAAAGTGACTTAACGGATTTCATTTTTATAAGTTAAGTAGGTTGAAGAACCCGAATTGGTCTAGATGAGTGAATCGGGGTTTTGGAATGACTTTACGTCTTTCAAGCTTATAAGTCATGCAGTCTTGAGAACCCAAAATGATCTTGGAGAATTCTTTTGGAAAAAGCGTTAAGTCCTCGTCGGGAATATTGTCCTGAACAAAATGCCGAAGGGATGGTTTCAAAAAGTCCGAAGGGTATGTGGTCACTTGCAAAGTTCTCGAAGGGTACATTTCAAAAAGTCTGAAGGGCAAGTGGACCAATCAAGAAAGCCGAAGAGGGCTTTTCAAAAAGTCTGAAAGGCAAGTGGACCATTCAAGAAAGCTGAAGGATCATTTCAAAAAATCCAAAGGACAATTGGACCGTTCAGGAATCCCGAAATGATCTTTTCAAAAATGTCAAAGGGTATGTTGCAAAAACCCGAAGGGTAAGTAGTCCATTGCCAAAGTTTCCGAAGGCCACTTGTTCCAAATAAAAGACCCGAAGAAGTCACTTACAAAGTTCCTGAAGAGTTTCGTCGGGAAAATTGTCCCGAAGCATTTCGTTGGACAAATTGTCTGCGACAACTTTTCCAAAGGACATTTGCAATTCTTACGAAGGATAAGTAACCCAAGCAAATTTCCGAAGGATACATTTCAATGTCTCCGAAGGGTATGTGGACCATTGCAAAGTTTCCGAAAGGTATGTGGACCATTGCAAAGTCTCTGAAGGTTATGTGCAAAGTTTTGAAGGACGCTTTCACTTTTGCCGAAGGACACTTTCGAGTGAATTCGAAGAACTTCCCAAAGGATATTTTTCCAAACTTGCCGAAGGATATGGTCGGAAGAAGTGTAAAGCTCTGAGCTAATGCGCAGATGACAAGTGTCACATTTGCGCTTGTTGAGTGGGTTAAAAGTCATCCCTGTTAATAAGATCGATGGCTCACGATCAACAATACAGTGAAAATCTAATGGAGCGAAGTGTTTTCAAGCTTGAAAGGTGCTCAACTGATAATAGCTAGTGTCAAGATAAACATCGAGCAAGTCTAGAAGAGATCGACGGAGCGAAGGCCTTCAAAGATGCCATAGAGCGAGATGTTAACAAAGCTGCCAGAGGATAACGTCGAAGTAAGTTAAGTCAAGCTCTTTCAAGACCCTGATGTAGTTAGTTAAATTGTGCATTCACGAAAACCTGACAAGAGATGGAGTGTTTAATGTTAAGACTGGCATTTTCAAGAACCCAACAAAGTGAGTCGGTTACAAAACTCTGAAGCGTCGATCAAAGGAACATAACCGATTCTTGTAAAAACGGTTATTTCTTTGAGTCTCTTATATATATTCAGAGGTTGCTTTCAAAGTAACATGATGCGAAATTCCAAAGTGACGAAAAACAGGGAAGACAAATAGTCATTTTTTTGGAATGAGAAGAGTTTGAGCCATAGGTGAAGAAATATGAAACTCCTCTGAGCATGGAGTAGTATCTAATTGGAGAATATATGAGTGTCAAACAGATAAATTCAGATACAAAGAAAGGGTGCAAGAAGAGTGAAGGATACACAAAAGTGTGTTGAAGGAGAAATGAGCAGTTGCAAATTGGCCCTGCAACAAAGAAATAGAATCGGATTCTTTTATGAATCTGATTCATTAATTTGAATTGTAAATGTCTGATAAGTTGGTGCCATCAGATTAAACTGGGTTGGTGCTCAGAATAGGGAGTAGGTGCTCCCTGAGAGTTGGTGCTTTTAAAACAGAGGATTGGTGTCTCCATAGGATGGATGCCCTGAAATGTAACCAGTGAGGTTTTGTCAGTGAGACAAACTTTGTGAGGCTGGATTAGAACAGTCGATTCTAGTAGCTTTTTCACCATGGTTTTTCCCTTTGGGTTTCCACGTATAAATTTGGTGTTGTGTGTTGTGCTTTTGTGATTGCGTTATTTATCCTTTGTGTGTTTATGTTTGCATATGTTTAAAATTATTTTTAAAAGTTGTAACTAGTTTTTGAGATCCACTGATTCACTCCCCCTCTCAATAAATAGGCGTGTTCAGCAATTGGTATCAGAGCAATAGGTTCCTAGTGAGAAGCTTAATCAACTCAGGTGAATCTTGGAGTTTGAACACAAAATGACCAATCTTGAAGGGACTTCATCAAACAAGGCACCGTTGTTTGATGGGACTAACTATGCTTTCTAGCGTATAAGAATGGATACATATTTGACTTCTTTGAGTTTTGATGTTTGGATGTCCGTTGTAAATGGATACACACCCCCTGTGAAAACAATGCCAAAGCAAAGAATGATATTCTTTGTGGATTGTCAAATAATGAATTTGTCAAGGTAATGCATTGCCAAAGTGCAAAAGACATATGGGAAAAATTGAAGGACATCTATGAAGGAGATGACAGAGTAAAGCAAGCAAAGCTCCAAACTCATAAGGGGCAGTTTGAGAGTCTCAAGATGAATGAGGATAAGAAGATTGCAGAGTACCTTCTTAGAGTAGATGAGATTGTAAATGCCATTAGAGGACTTGGAGAAACAATGGATGAAGCAGTCATTGCCAAGAAGGTATTAAGATCTCTAACAACAAAATATGATTCTAAAATTTCTGCCACCGAAGAAGCAAGAGATCTGAACAAACTCACAGCAGATGAGTTACATGAAACTTTCACTGCTTATGAGATGAGGATGGGAGATGTTGAGTCATCCAAGAGAGAAGTTGCTTTCAAAGTTTCTAAGCAAGCAGAAGAAGAGGAAGCTTCGAATTCAAAATCCGAGGAGGCTGATGATGATGTAGAAGCCAATTTCATTATAAAATTGAAGAAAGGCTCAGGCATATACAAAGATAAGTTACTTTTCAAGTGTTTTAATTGTGGTAAGATAGGTCACTTTGCTGCTAAGTGTCCATATAAAAAGAAAGAAAATTATGATTCAGTTGAAAAGAATCAAAAAGAAAAATTATATTCTAAAAAGAAGAAAAGTTTATTTAAGAATAAAAAGGGGTTGTACTCAAAAGAGGAGAGTGACTCGGTAGATGACAACAGTAGCTCCTCAAGTGATGAGCATGATAGTGCCTTTGTAGCAAAGGGAAATGAATCTCTATTTATGGCAATAGAATCAACCTCAAAAGATTCAAATCAAGGTGATAATGATGACTGGGATGAAGAAGAGGAAGGAGAAGTAGATCTGGAAGGAGAACTCATATGTGCCCTAAATGAGATTGACAAGCTGAGGAAAGAAAATTCTAAACAAAAAAGACTTAGTCAAAAAGATATTGAGAAATCGAATAAACAAAATGAAGAATCTAATCAATTGATAGTGAACTTGAAGACTCAAGTAGAAGAGGCAAAGAGGATAGAGGATGTAGTCAAATATGATTTGCAAGCAAAGTCCTTAGAATGTTTGAAAATGGAGGAAGAAACCCAGGACCTAAGAGAAAAACTTAAAAGGCCAAAGAACAAATTGATAAAGGTCTGAAACTGAAAGGAGGATCTGTCATATTGGATGAAATGATCAGTTCACAAAAGCTTTCCAAGGAAAGATCAAGGCTTGGATATGAGAAAGGCAAGAGTCCCATGTTGAGTAAAGCTGAAAATCTATATGAAAACTTCAAGACAGCAGTAGAATCCGGAATCAAAAAGGAAGAAATTTACATTCCTAAGGAGAAGAAGAGTAATATTTCAGCTCCTACAAAGACCAAGGTTGTTGCTACAAAAAGCAATGTAATAGCAAGAAATGAAAAGAAGGCAGAATTCATGAGACCTCATGTATATCCTCAAAGAAGAATGATAACCAGGTATTCTTCATCATTCTATGGTTATTGTTATAGCTGTAATCAATTTGGGCATAGAGCAATTAACTATAAGGTTCCTAAGAAAAGGATAAGCTTTTTAAATAGGAATTCATTTGCTCCTCTATTAGATCTAGATGTCATATGCTATAATTGTAATAACTTTGAGCATATAGCTAAGCATTATAGAACAAAGATTGTCAAATCAAAGTCTAACAATGCAAAAAGAGTCGAAATTCCCAAAGTGAACAAAAGTTCACAAATTGATAACAAAACAGAGAAAAGCACAATCAAGAAACCCAAGGAAATATGGAAGAAGAAAAATCAATCAATGATTGCTCAAACTGCTTTACATGGTAAAGAGAAAAATCTATGGGTTATAGACAGTGGCTGCTCAAAACATATGATTGGTGACAACAGTAAGTTCATCAATCTGAGTCGATGCAAGGAAGGGATTGTCAGCTTGGGAGATAATATTGCAGTCCAAATCAAAGGTAAAAGAACCCTGCACATTGATGGTAAGCTCACTACTCATGATGTTCTTTATGTCAAAAGACTGAAGCATAATCTGTTGAGTGTCAGTCAAATGTGTGACATTGGGTATAAAGTCATCTTTGATACTGAAGGCTGTGAGTTACGTAGGTTTGATAAAATAGTTGCTCAAGATAAAAGGACTGAAAGTAACATATATAATCTGACTGAGGCAAATGATGCAAGTTGTCTCATGGGAAAGATTGATGAGAGCTGGCTATGGCACAAAAGAATCGGTCATGTTAACTTTGACAATTTAGTCAAAGTAAGTTCTAACCAGTGTGTAAGACACATGTCCAAAATAATCAAGCCTGCAAACACTTGTAGAGAATGTCAGCTTGGTAAACAGACCAAGGTCTCGTTTCAAACCAAAGAGTATGCGACTACAAAGCCTTTTCAGATAGTTCATACTGATCTTTGTGGAGCAACCAAGACAAGAGGATCCAAAGAAGTGTATTACTTTATGTTGTTCGTACATGACTACACAAAAATGACATGGGTAACTTTCTTAAAAGACAAGTCTCAAGCATTTGAAAGATTCAAGATCTTTAGGGCTATGGTTGAAAACGAAATTGACAGAAAGATCAAGTGTCTCAGATTTGACAAAGGAGGAGAATTCACTTCAAATGAATATGTTGAGCATTGTGAGAAGCATGGAATTAAAAGACACTACTCAACTGCAAGAACTCCACAACAAAACAGAGTGGTTAAAAGGAAGAACAAGACTGTCAAGGAGATAGCTAAATTAATGTTGAAAGAAGCCAACCTGCCAGATGGTTATTGGAGAGAACAGTCCAAACTGCAATATACATATTAACCCATGTTCAATTGAGAGTGAACAGTGATAAGACCCCATACAAATTGTGGTATGGAAACCCTGCGTCGGTCAAGTACTTCAAAGTCTTTGGCAGCAAGTGCTATATTCGAAAGGAGAAAAAGCTAGAAAGTTTTGAGTCACGATGTGATGAGGGAATATTTCTTGGTTATTCCACTCATAACAAAGCTTATATCTGCTACAACAAAAGACTCCATAAACTAGTAGAGAGCATTCATGTTAAAGTTGAAGAGACACTCAACGAAGTGACTAAACCTGTAAAGGAGATCACTATTGAAGAGCTAAAAGAAGAGGAGAATGAAACATCAGATAATAAAAAAGAGATAAAGAAAAATGATAAGACAACTCCCAAGTACATTCAAAAGGATCATCCTAAGGAGCAAATCATTGGAGAATTGAAAGGAGTCCAAACGCGTAGAAGGGCAGCAATGAGCAAAGAACAGGTAAGTTTTGCCTTACTATTTGAAATTGAGCCCAAAAACTATGTTGAGGCCAGTATAGATGAGAATTGGCAAAAGGCCATGGATGAGGAACTAAGTCAAATAGAAAAGAATAAAACTTGACAACTAGTTCCAAGACCCACAGACAAGAATGTCATAGGCACAAAATGGGTCTTTAAAAACAAGTTGAATGAAGACGGAGCTGTTGTGAGAAACAAAGGTAGACTTGTTTGCAAAGGATATGCTCAGGTAGAAGGAATAGACTTTGACGAGACATTTGCTCCAGTGGCAAGATTGGAAGCAATCAGAATGTTTTTGGCATTTTCAGTTTTTAAGAAGTTCAAAGTCTATCAGATGGATGTTAAGTCTGCTTTTCTGAATGGAACGCTGGAGGAAGAAGTCTACATAGAACAACCTGAAGGTGTTCAGCTGACTAATAAGGAAGACTACATGTGCCAACTGAATAAAGCGTTGTATGGCCTAAAACAGGCACCCAAAGCGTGGTATTCAAGGCTGGATCAGTATTTGCAACATCAAGGATTTATCAAACGCTGTGCTGACAGTAATCTGTATGTTAAATCTGAAAATGGACATATGTTGATCATAGTTGTTTATGTTGACATCATTTTTGGTTGCAGCAACAACAATATCTGCAAAAAATTTGCAAATCAAATGCAAAAAGAGTTTGAAATGTCCATGCTGGGAGAACTTGCATTCTTTCTTGGTCTACAGGTTACACAATCCAACGAAGGAATCTTCATATCCCAGACCAAGTATGCAAAGGAGATGCTCAAGAAGTTCGGAATGGAAGATAGCCGACCAGTTAGTACTCCTATGATAACTGGGTGTAAGTTGAGCAAAAATGATGAATCCCCTGGAGTAAATCATACTATGTATAGATCAATAATTGGTAGTTTAATTTATCTTACTGCTACTAGACCAGACATCATGCAAGTTGTATGCATGGTTGTTAGATTTCAAGCTGCTCCAAAAGAAACTCATGTAAATGCAGTAAAAAGAATTTTCAGATATATCAAAGGTACAATAGACTATGGTTTGTGATATCCTTCAAGTAATGATTTCACTTTGACAGCATATACAAATGATGATTGGGCAGGCAGCACAGATGATAGAAGAAGCACAAGTGGTGGTGCTTCTTTCTTGGTAGCAAACTTGTTTCAGGGCTAAACAAAAAATAAGAGTCAGTTACTTTGTCTACAGCAGAAGCAGAATATGTTGCAGCAGTGGCATGTTGCACACAAATGTTGTGGACGAAACAGACACTAAGAGACATGGAGGTAGAATGCAAAGGACCAATTCACATTCGGTGTGACAATTCAAGTGCAATAAATATCTCCAAAAATCCAGTGATGCATTCTAAGACCAAGCATATATCAATTAAATATCACTTTCTGAGAGAGAAGGTTATTGATCAAGAAGTTACATTGGAATATGTTCACACAACAGATCAGATTGCAGATATTTTCACTAAGCTTTTGTCTAAAGATCAATTTGATTATCTAAGACAGCAGCTAGGAGTGGTGGCTCCTACACCACATCACTAATTTTTGGTGATCAAACATATCTCCATGAGGAGTTCTTCAAGAAACATCTCTAATTCCTAGAAGAAAAAGAGCTTAGGCCACTGAGTCATGGCCTAAGAGGGAGTGTTACTTTTTATTTTATTCTGACAGGTCAGAGGATCAGAAACAGTGAAATACATGAACAAGTGTATTTCAGAGCAAGCTAGTTGACAAACTATGGTAAGGACTCTTTGTCATTAATGTCAAAGGGGGAGAAAGCAGAATGATGTAAGAATGAAAGATAGTTATTCTGAGGATGTTTTTGCCATCAATGATAAAAGGGGAGATTGTTGGTAATTTGAGTGTCATGGTTGATTTGTGTCATGGATTGTCATTGATGACAAAAAAAGCATGAGTAAAATGTTGTTGATAATGACAAAGGCATAGTGATGTTGGCAACTTGAGGAGTCATTAAGTTTGTCAAGAAGCTTAGAGAAGGAGAGGTTCAGTGCTCAAGTATAAAGCCGTGTGTATATATTAATGGCAAAGGCATAGAGTTGAACTCAAGAAGATCTTGCACATATCCCAGAAGAGCAAAGTACGGATCAGACAAGTTCAGGAACAAATCGGGTTTGTGAATCACTATTACTTTTACTCATTTATGAGTAACAAGTAGCTCTTGAAAACCCGACTGGGTCATGACTTATGTGTTGATCAGGTTTGTCAATTCAAAGTACTTCTACTTATAAAATTTTATAAGTAAAGCAATCACGAAAATCCGACTGGGTCTGAATGGAGAAAAGCAGGTTTTCAGAGTGACTTAACTTGTTTAAATTTTATAAGTTGAGCAATTAGAAGAACCCGACTTGGTCTAGTAGAGGTAATCAGGTTTCCAGGACGACTTAGCTTTGTTCATTTTTATAAGTTAAGCTGTGGTACGAACCCGAATTGGTCTAGATGAGTGGATCAAGGTTGCAAGGGGGCTTATTTCATTTTTATAAGTTAAGTAGGCTGAAGAATCCGAATTGGTCTAGACAAGTGGATCGGGCTTGCAAAGTGACTTATTTCATTTTTATAAGTTAAGTAGGTTGAAGACCCTGAATTGGTCTAGATGAGTGAATCGGGGTTTTGGAATGTGTTAACCATTTTGGCCCTGCAGGCCAAAATCGGTCTCCTTCCCTTGTTGTTCTAAGCCAGTATCAAATTTGATTTTTTGCACAAGTCTTTCGGTAAAAGGAGGAAACAGTTCAATGGTTCGATGTCGGGGTCCAATGCCATGAGCTTTCCAAGAAATTTGAACTTGAACTTTGAACCATTGTTGGTTCAGTCAGTTTGGTTCAACGACTTGGTTCAGTTGGCTTGGTTCAAAGAAATGGTTCACTCACTTGGTTCAATCAGTTGATTCAATCTTTTGGTTCGATCGGCTTGGTTGAACGAGTTGGTTCAGTCGGCTTGGTTCAAAGGTTTGGTTCAACGACTTGGTTCAAAGTGTTGTTTCAGTCTGCTTGGTTCAAAGAATTGGTTCAATCGAATGGTTCAAAGCGGTTGGTTCAAGTGGTCAATTGAAAGAGCAGAACACAATATTGAACCATTGAACCATTGAACCGTTGAACCATTGTTGGTTCAATCGGTCGATTCAATCGGTTGGTTCAATTGAACAGTTCAATCAGTCGGTTCAATTGGAAGGTTCAAGGGAGTCTCCCAAAGCCCGAAGGACAAGTGCCCTTGCGGAGGGCAGGGAACACTTGCAAAGGGATCAAAGAGAAGGCCGAAAAGGTAAGTTTTTCTTCGGAAAAGTGAACAAGGCAGAAAAGTTGGAATTCCTTCGGATTTGTTCAAGGCAAGAGATGGAGAATTTTTTCGGACAAAATGCCCGAAGGAATTCCTTCGGACATTTTGTCCGAAGAAATTCATAAGGCAAAAAACAATGTCTTTCGGGAAGATTTTCCACGGCAAAAGACAGGACGAATTCTTTTGGACAAAAGTCCGAAGGAATTTGCCCGAAAGAAAAAGCCCAAGGGAATAAGCAGGAAAGACAAAGGAAGAAATCCTTCGGACAAAATGTCCGAAGGATTTGAGGACCAAGGAGCCCGAAGGACCCCGAAGGGCAAGTGCCCTTGCGGGGGACTCTCGGCTGCCAAAAGGAGGGTCTTTCTCAAGGCCCGAAGGGACACCTTCCTTTCGGGAGGTTCCAAAGACAAAGCCGAAGGAATTGACCAAGAGGTGACGGGCCTGCGGACGTCAAAGTTGAGCATCATGGACTAGCCATTGGAATCCAAATGTCCGATGACGTCCCCAAAGACGTCAAATTCAGGGCAATAGACTAGTTGTTGTCTTTCAAATGGTGACAGGCGCGTAGACGTCAACTTTGCAGAAATGAAATAACCGTTGGTTTTTTAATGAAAGGCACGAACCTGAAGGAATTCAAAGGCTTAAGGCCAAAAGGAAGAGACCGCCGAGAAAGGAGCCTAAAGAGCCAAAGAATTAGAAGATGATAGCCCCCGAGGGCAGAAGGAGCCAGAAAAGACAAAGCCAGGGAGAGACAAAGTGCAAAAACGGACAAAACAGTCCAAGTGGCAAAGGAAGGTGTCGACTCAAGGAGTTACTCCAGCGGTTGACATAGTATCTACCAAGTGGTCATCAAGGAGCACAAACAGTGAACGGCGCGACCCGTTTTCTTCACTTTGCATTGATGGGCAGACAAAATGTGTGATTGCCTTGAAGGAACGGTCTTGTTTGCAGACAAACGGCATGGCCCATTATTTCACATATGACGTTTAATATATCTTAAACGCCTAAAGTCAAAACAGGAGCCGACACAACATTATCTATCAAGTGGCTTCCTCTTCCCAATGCTCGGAACGCACATGGGCCACTTGTAAAAGGGCGCCAAAAGGCCTTTTCTTCCTCTATATATTGTAAACTTCTCATTTTGAGAAAATGATCTCTCATGTTGTAAGGCGAAGCCCTGCCAATTTTCACCTGGAATCAATAGAATACGCATTTTTTACCTCTATTCTGGTTGGATATATCTCTGAGTGTGTCTGAGTGTTAAACTTGTGTTCAGTCATTTCTTTCTTAATGCTTTCACAGGCTTGATACCAACACACCTGGTATATACAAAGCGTCATTCCTGCAAGTGACAAGAAGAGTTGTATCTAGAATGCAGAGGCAGAAGGAGGTTACTAGATAGTGTGCTTTTCCTACAGCACCTATAGTAAGTTCTTTTTTTGTGTGTTTCCATTAAAGCCTCCCTGTCAAGCTCCCTGCAGTCTGGTCCTTTTACCAATTAAAGTGAATGTATGTGTTCTTATGGTTCAGAGTGTGAGTGTGAGTAGATCAAACTTGTTTGGTGCATCACCCTCTTAGGTTAGGTTCTGTTTTTTAGTAATCCTTCTCTCTTTTCACCCCCCCATTATATATATGTGTGTGTGTGTGTGTGTGAGTGTATTAGCAACTTACTAAAATAACTCATATGCATCAAAGGGAGCTAGCCCTTATCTAGAGACTCTCCTCTCAGTTTTGCCATACCCATAGGCAAGAGAGGAGTTTTCATTTTGCCGCGTGGAAGAGAGAAGCTCAGTGTTCTCTCAAGGGTGCAATCCACTACGTCAACAAAATGACTTTATTTCTTTCAAACTTATAAGTCGTGCAGTCTGGAGAACCCGAAATGGTCTTGGAGAATTCTTTCGGAAAAAGTGTTAAGTCCTAGTCGGGAAAATGGTTCCTAACAAAATGCCGAAGGGGTGGTTTCAAAAAGTCCGAAGGGAAAGTGGACCAATCAAGAAAGCCGAAGGGTGCTTTTCAAAAAGTTCGAAGGGCAAGTGGACCGTTCAAGAAAGCCGAAGGATCATTTCAGGAAATCCAAAGGACAATTGGACCGTTCAAGAATTTTGAAAGGATCTTTTCAAAAATGCCAAAGGGTATGTTGCAAAAACCCGAAGGGTAAGTAGTCCATTGCAAAAGTTTTCGAAGGGCACTTGTTCCAAACAAAAAACCCGAAGAAGTTACTTACAAAGTTCCCGAAGAGTTTCGTTGGGAAAATGGTCCCGAAGCATTTCATCGGACAAATTGTCTACGACAACTTTTCCGAATGACATTTGCAATTCTTACAAAGGATAAGTGACCCAAGCAAATTTTTGAAGGATACGTTGCAATGTCTCCGAAGGGTATGTGGACCATTGCAAAGTCTCCGAAGGGTATGTGCAAAGTTTCAAAAGATGCTTTCACTTTTACCGAAGGACACTTTCAAGTGAATTCAAAGAACTTCCCAAAGGATATTTTTCCAAACTTGCCGAAGGATATGGTCGGAACAAGTGTAGAGTAAAGCTTTGAGCTAATGCGCAGATGACAAGTGTCACATTCGCGTTTGTTCAGTGGGTTAAAAGTCGTCCCTTTTAATAAGATTGATGGCTCACGATCAACAATATAGTGAAGATCTAATGGAGCAAAGTGTTTTCAATCTTGAAAGGTGCTCGACTGATAATAGCTAGTGTCAAGATAAACATCGAGCAAGTCCAGAAGAGATCGAAGGAGCAAAGGCCTTCAAGGATGTCGTAGAGAGCGAAATGTTAGCAAAGCTGCCAGAGGATAACGTTGAAGTTAAGTCAAGCTCTTTCAAGAACCTGATGTAGTTAGTTAAGTTGTGCATTCATGAAAACCCAACAAGAGATGGAGTGTTTAATGTTAAGACTTGCATTTTCAAGAACCCGACAAAGTGAGTCAGTTACAAAAGTCTGAAGCGTCGATTGAACATAACCGGTTCTTGTAAAAACGGTTATTTATTTGAGCCTCTTATATATATTCAGAGGTTGCTTTCAAAGTAATGTGGTGCGAAATTCCCAAGTGACGAAGAACAAGGAAAACTAATAGTCATTTTTTTGGAATGAGAGGAGTTTGAGCCATAGGTGCAGAAATATGAAACTCGTCTGAGCAAGGAGGAATGGTATCTAATTGGAGAATATCTGAATATCAAACAGATAGATTCAGATACAAAGAAAGGGTGCAGGAAGAGTGAAGGATACACAAAAGTATGTTGAAGGAGAAATGAGCAGTTGCAGATTGGACCTGCAACAAAGAACATAGAATTGGATTCTTTTATGAATCTGATTCATTAATTTGAATTGTAAATGTCTAATAGGTTGGTGCCATCAGATTAAACTGGGTTGGTGCTCAGAATAGGGAGTAGGTGCTTCCTGAGAGTTGGTGCTCTTAAAACAGGGGATTGGTGTCTCCATGGGATGGATGTCCTAAAATGTAACCAGTGAGATTCTGTCAGTTAAACAAACTTTGTGAGGTTGGATTAGAACAATAGATTCTAGCATCTTTCTCACCGTGGTTTTTCCCTTTCGGTTCCACGTATAAATTTGGTGTTTTGTGTTGTGCTTTTGTGATTGCATTATTTCTCCTTCATGTGTTTATGTTTGCATATATGTTTAAAATTCTTCTTGAAAGTTGTAACCAGTTTTTGAGATTGACTGATTCACCCCCCCTCTCAGTAGATAGGCGTGTTCAACTTACCCTTTCAAAGGGTAGGTACAGGCCTTCGATCCTCTATCTTTGCAAGAAGCTATCAAGACAACTTTAAATTTGGAAAGTTCAATACCCAAAAACAAATTTTATTCAAAGAAACCACCTGTTGGGCAGCAAAAGAAGCCATTTCAGCAAGGAGTTTCTCAGCAAAAAGATTTGCCACAAAAATCAAGTAAAGATGCAGAAACCAAGAATGAGCTCAGAAGAAAGAAATTGTGCTTCTCTTGCAAGGAGCCATGGGATCCTGGACATAGATGCCTTGGGTGAGCTTAGGTGCATTATATAGAGGTGATATCAGATGAAGAGTCAAAAGTAGACCCTGAACCAAAGATTGATGTGAAAGACCCTGAACCAGAGATTGAAGTGAAAGAACCATAACCTAAATGAAAGGAAGATGAAGATACTTCAGAGGGCACTCTTGACACACTTTCTGGTGCTCCTAGATATCACCCTTTTAGAATTCATGGAGTTCTACATGGGCATAAAATCACAGTGTTGACTGATAATGGGAAAACCCATAACTTTATAGATGAGGGATTAGTAGTCAGAAGAGGTTTGAAAACAAAGGATTTTGAAGGATTCAATGTTATCATAGCTGATGGCTTTACTATCCCTTGCACTAAGAGGATTCAGCAATTAGATATTACACTAGGCAGACACAAGGTGTGTGATGACTTCTATAATGTGGGCATAGGAGAGACAAATATGGTCTTAGGAGTGCAAGTGTTACATTCCCTTGGGGAATTCACTAAGAATTATTAGACCATGGAGCTGAAATTCAAATCAATTGGTAAAGTAGTGCTTCAAAGCATTACAAATGGAGCCCCTAGAATTGTCACAGCCAAAAAGATGGAGAGATCATTCCGTAGAGGACAAGTAGCTTGGGCAGTGCATTGTTTTGTGAACACCACAACTTCACCCATAGATAAGAAATCCTAACGCATGGACATTTAGTCTATTCTAGACCAGCATTGCACAGTGTTTAGTGGCATACCTCCGGGATTGCCACTTGACAGAGAATTTCAACATATCATATAATTGGAACGAGTTCTAAACCCGTGATGACTACACCTTACCACCATCCAAGAGGGTAAAAGGAAAAAAATTGAAAAGGCCATTAAGGAACTTTTCGAAATGGGTCACATCAGGCCTATTTCTAAACCTTTGCATCATCAGTGGTCCTTGTGAAGAAAAAGGATGGTACTATGTGGATATGCATTGACTACAGAGCTTTGAACAAGAAGACTATCAAAAATAGGTATCCCACTCCCAGGATCAATGAGTTGCATAGCCCTGTGTATTTTTCAAATATTGATTTGAGATCAGGGTACCATCAAATCCGTGTAAGGGATGAGGACGTGCACAAAACAACATTCATGTGTCACTTTGGACACTTTGAATTTTTGGTCATGCCTTTTGGCTTGACAAATGCTCCAACCACTTTCTAGTCATGCATGAATCAAAATTTCATTAAGCAGTTCAGGACATTTGTTTTGGTTTTTTTTAATGACATTTTGATTTATAGCAAGACTTGGGAAGATCATTTGAGACATTTGGATATAGTTCTAGCTATATTAGAACGGGAGACTCTATTTGATAAAGAATCTAAATGGGAGTTTGGGATGATAGAAATTTTGTACGTGGGCCTGTCATTAGTGCTCAAGGACTTCAAGTGGACCAACAAAAGATCCAAGCTATTTCGGATTGGCCTCCTACCACATTGACACAATTTAGAGGTTTATTTGGCCTCTACAGATATTACAGGAGGTTTGTGAAGGGCTTCTCACAGTTCGTAGTCCCATTGACAAATTTAACGAAGAAGGGAGCTTTCACTTAGTCAGATTCAACACAACAAGCTTTTGACAAGCTCAAGGAGGTAATGAGTTCATGCCCTGTCTTAGCTGTTCTGGATTTTTCACTTCCATTTGTATTAGAATGTGATGTATCAAGAGAAGGAATTGGAGCAGTTTTGATGCAAAAAGGGCATCTCATAGCTTTTCAGATTCAAAAGCTTGGAGATAGAGAAAAAAGATTCTCAATTTACGACAAGGAGATGGTAGCCATAATGCATGCTTTGGCAAATTCAAACAGTGTCTAGTGTGTGGCAGATTTGTGGTTAAGACTAACCATGATAGCTTGAAATTCTTCCTCAGTCAAAGAGATTTGAATGATAGGCAGCAGAACTAGGTAAGTAATCTTTAGGCTTATGATTTTGATATAGAGTATGTTAAGGGTAAAAATATTATTGTAGTTGATGCCCTATCCATAAAACCAACTTTATGCTCTATCTCTGAAATCTCTGCTAATTGGAAGGTTACTATAATGGCAGAGTATGCAAAGAATGCTTTTGCTACTAATATCCTTGAGGGCCAAATACATGATGACAAGTATAAGGTGGTAAGTGATCTCATCCTTTACAAGGATAGAATTTATCTGATTCAAAAACCAAAGGTGAAGGATAAAGTCTTGAGAGCAGGGCATGATACACCATTGGCTGGTCAACCAAGGTACTCCAAGACATACAAGCAAACTAGGGAGAGACTTCCCTGGAAAGGACTCGAGGGAGATGTCCTCAACTACATTAGAGAGTGTATTACCTTCCAGCAGAACAAACCCAACAGGGTTATTGTAACCCCTACCAATTCCAAATAAAAAATGGGAGAGTATCTCTATGGATTTCATCACTGGTCTTCCAAAGGTTCAAGGTAAGAATTATATATATGTTGTAGTTGACAGACTTACTAAATATAGTCATTTCCTTGCCATTTCATCTGATTTCAAGGCACTACAAGTCGCTGATTTGTTTTCCAGAGAAGTATTCAAGCTTCATGGGTTGCCTAAAAAATAGTGAGTGACAGAGATAGCAAGTTCCTTAGTTTATTTTGGCAAGAGCTCTTTCATCTGACAAGAAACAAGTTGACTCCTAGCACCAGTTACCACCCTCAAACAGATGGGCAAACAAAGATTGTGAATAAGTGGATTGACTGATATTTGAGGAATTATGTAGTAGGACAGCAAACAGCATGGATCAAATAGCTCTTTATGGGGGAGCATTGCTACAATACATCACGTCACATGTCCATTGGTATGACTCCATTCAAGGCCTTGTATGGAAATGATGCACGTACTTTTGTGGATCCAATCATCATAGATACTAAATTGTCAGGGGCAAGAGATTTGGTCAAACAGAGTCAGGATATTTTGGAGTCACTCAAAGAAAATCTGCTTCGAGCACAAAAACAGCAGAAATCGTATGCAAATCAGCATCATATTGAGAGGACTTTGGAGGTTGAAGACATGGTTTTCTTGAGATTACAATCTTATTGATAATCTTGTCTCAAAAAAAGTAGAGCTGAGAAGCTCAAGCCTCATTTGTATGGACCTTACAAGATCAAGCAAAGGATTGGAGAGGTTGCTTATGAGCTTAACTTGCCTAAACATATGTTGGACATAGTCATTGATGTTTGAAGGATTTTCATTGATGTCAAAGGCAGCTTGTGCTATTATGCATTAATGACAAAGGTGTTGAGCTACATGGTCAAGTTGTCGAGACCTCATGGAATTGTGTGTGTACCTTGAATTCCAAGAACAGTCATATGAATGCCTTTCTGATTTTGTTTGGATATGGCTGAGTACACACGTTGTTGGTGACAACATTTGCATACATGGCAGCATCTAAAGGAAACAATCACACCAGGCTACTAAGGTTTGTGCCTAGTCTTGGTGGACCAAATTTCATGTCTTGCAGATGAGAGAAGCAAAAGTTATGCAAGTGCAAAGTAGGGCTCCCAGGCATTTGAAAAGTGTTTGAACACTTAGTCGTTTTTACAAATTTGCATTTGTTTGTAAAGCATGCTTCGGAAAAATGTTTGGTCTCCACACTTAGTCGTTTTTGCAATTTGAAATTCTTTCGGAGAAAGTTGTTCGGCGAATTCTTTCGAGAAAATGATTGACTTTGTCGGACAAAATGTCCGCAACAAAGTTTACAAAGGAAATGGGTGCAATTTGGAATTCTTTTGGAGAAAGTGGTTCGGTGAATTCTTTCGAGAAAAATGGTTAAGTCTTTGTCAGAAAAATTGTCCCGAAGGAAATGGGTCCTGAACAAAAATTCCGGAGGGAGCTTTGTTAAAGTGCCGAAGAGTAAGTGACCTAAACAAAGTTTTCGAATGGTACATTTGCAAAAGTTCCGTAGGGTATGTGGACTCTTGCACAAGTTTCGTAGGGTCTGTTGCAAAATTTCCGAAGGGACACTTGCAATTGTTCCGAAGGATAGTTCAAATGGAGCAGAGGAAACTTGCAAAGTTTCCAAAAGGCTTTTTGAAAAGCCCCAAAGGGTACATGCCAAAAGTTTTGAAGGGCACTTAGACATTTTGTCGGAGAAATTGTCCCGAAGTCCCTTAGACAAAAAGGCCACAACAAAAGGCTCCGAAGGGCACCTTGAGAAACTCTGAAGGACCATTACAACTCCGAAGGATAATTCAGAAGAGGTGTAGGGCACTTTCACAAGTGTCAAAGGATCAAGACAAGATAAAGGTCGAGCAAGTCTGAACAGATCGATAAAGCGAAAGCATTCCATTGTCGTCGAAAGAAGCGAGATGAGGTCAACATGCCGAAATTTAATGACAAAGCCAATGTAAAGATCATGCATCTTCAGAGATCGTAGGGCACGCAGAAATCTAAATGAGGAAGATCCAACAGAACGCAAGGACACAGTGGAACAAGGTGATCAATGATTATCAACATAGCAGGAGATTATGGATCGAGCATATTAGAGTATATCGAAAGGAGCGGAAGTGAACCAAAATATAGGGAGCAGTGAGATGCACGAAAAATCGCGATGGTTAACGAAAGGCAACTATAAAGTCTATACAAGCTTGAAGATCTAACAACATGCGGAGCCCGGATGGAAAGATCAACAAACATGTTTCAAAGTTGGAATGAAAACACACAAAGATCTAACGGAGCAAAAGAACTTAGAGGTGGCGCGAAGAAAGAAATCAAAGGCTCTCATTTAATATGTTCTAACGGTCAAGTGGAGGAACAGACAAAACTTGTGAATGAACTCGATATGTCTACATAGAGCTCGAGATTTATCGATCCAACCGATCAATCTACGATTAAGGAAGTTGCATGTTTATGACTTGAATCTAGCAATTGCCATAGATAGTAAAGAAACCTGAACATTACGATGTGAAGAATGAACTGAGATGCAAGAAATCGACAGAGCAAGTCATGGAGATAAATGAGTGTAGTTGAAGTGTGAACACATTAAAGACATGAAACCCTAGATTCATTGTCCATATATACGACATCTAGAACATTGTCATATGTTGTTGCAATTGCCAAAGGTGCTACTAGAGCGACTCGAAGTGTGTCGATTGGAAACGTATGTAGACATAGTAAAAGTTAGAGGGACAAAGAGATGAAGTGCGTCGAAAAAGGTATATCCTGACACAAAGAGAGTGAGGCAAAGAGGAAGAAAGGGCACATAGAGAATGTGTAGAGATTGAGCAGTTATAGACCAGACTTATAACAGAGTTAAAAAACTGGATTCATTTATGAATCTGTCTTGTATACTGGGGTTGTAGCTCTATAGTTCTCATTGGTTGGTGCCGTCAGACAAACTGAGTTGATGCTCAGTCAGGGGCTGGGTGTCTCCTTAAGATGGGTGTCCTTAAATGTAACCAATGTGGTTTTGTCAGTGAGATGTTTAACTGTGAAACTAGATTAGAACAGTAGATTCTAGCAGCTATTCTCACCATGATTTTTTCCTTTGGGTTTTCCATGTATAAATCTGGTGTAATGTGTTTTGTGTGTGTATGATCTCTGCATCTGTTCTTTAATATGCATATGCATTTGTATCTTCTCTAAAAGGTTTAATGAACTAGTTTTTAGCTGATCTGCTGATTCACCCCCCTCTCAGTAGATAGTTGTGTTCAACAATTGGTATCAGAGCCAAGGGTTCCTAGAAAGAAGCTTAATCACCTTAGATAGATCCTGGAATAGTGAACACAATGGCTAGTCAAGAAGGATCCTCCTCAAACAAAGCACCTCTTTGATGGATCCAACTATGTTTTTTGGATTATACGAATAGAAACATATATATTCTCATTAGGTTTTGATGTATGGATGTCTGTGGTAAATGAATATACAGCTCCTGTTGTACCTCCTACTGATCAGGCTGTCAAGAAGGCATATGAGAACAATGCCAAGCCAAAAAATGCTATTCTTTGTAGTATGTCAAATTCAAAGTTCGTCAAAGTTATGCACTGTCAGAGTGCAAAAGAAATCTGAAACAAGTTAAAGAGCATCTATGAAGGAGATGACAAGATGAAACAAGTCAAGCTACAAACATACAAAGGGCAGTTTGAGAGTCTTAAGATGAATGAAGAGGAAAATATTGCCGACTACCTCCTCAAGGTAGATGAAATAGTGAATGCAATCAAAGGTCTTGGTGAAGAAATGGAAGAGTCAACAATAGTCAAGAAGATCTTAAGATCTTTGCCATCAAGATATGATTCAAAAATCTCTGCAATAGAAGAAGCAAGAGACTTGGACAAACTCATTGTTGATGGGTTGCATGGCACATTCACAACCTATGAGACGAGAACGGGAGAAACTGACACTTTTAAAAGAGAAGTTGCATTCAAAGTAGCAAAGCAGGTAAAAGAAGAAACATATACGTCTGAATCTGAGGAGACTGATGGATAAGAAGCTAACTTTGTCAGAAAACTAAAGAGATGATCAGGAAAATATGAAAGCAAGTTACCATTCAAATGCTTTAATTGTGGTAAGGTAGGACACTTTGATGCCAAATGTCCTTATAATAAAAGGGACAATTCTGAGCAAGTAGAGAGCAACAAAAAGATGAAACCCCACAATGCAAAAAGGAAGAACTTCTTCAAGAGTAAGAAAGGTTTATACACAAAAGAAGACAGTGACTCAGTGAAAGACAGTGATAGTGATAGCTCGGATGATGATCATGACTATGTTTTTGTAGCTAAGGGAAATGAATTCCTGTTCATGACAGAAGAATTCACTTCCATAAATCAAGAGCAAGACAAAGATGAAGATTGGGATGAAGAAGAGGAAGGTGAAATTGATCTAGAAGGTGAACTTGTTTGTGCTCTAGAATAGATTGAGAAACTAAGAAAAAAGAACTCAAAACAGAAGACGCTTGAGCAAAAGGAACTTGAGAAATCTGATCAAATGATAGTGAGTCTAAATACTCAAATTGAGGAGGCTAGAAAAATAGTAGTCAAGATGAAACTACAGTCCAAATCTAAGAAATGCATGAAGCTTGAGGCAAAAATAGTAGCATTGAAGAAAGAACTTGAGAAGGCAAAAGGCCAATTAGATAAAAGTCTAAAGTTAACAGAAGGATTAGACATTCTTAATGAACTAATCAGCGTTCAAAAGCCCTCAAATGAAAAATCAGGTCTTGGATATGAGAAAGGAAAAGGTTCCTCAACTAGTATGTCAACTAACTTATATGATAATTTCAAGATAGGAGAAGCAGAAGCAAAGAAAGAAAAGGTCAGCTAGGACACTAAGAATGATCCAAACAAAGATAAGGTGAGGAGAATAAATTCTAAAAAGAAGTCTATTGGAAGGAAAAAGGCAAAAATCAAAGATGCAGAAGGATATACTAAAGTGGCAGAATTTAAAAAACAAAAGCATATAAAAGATAATATACTGCATTGAAAAATGTTATGACTAGGTATTATTCATCCTTTTATAGTTATTGTTACAAATGTAATCAGTTTGGTCATAAGGCTATTAAACGTAGAGTTGTACCTATGAGGAGAACTAATTTTGTAAGTAGAAACTCATTTGCTCCTCTATTAGATTCAAGTACGATGTGCTACAATTGCAATAATTTTGGTCACATAGCTAAGCATTGTAGGACTAACTTTGTAATGTCAAAAATATACAATGTAAAGAAAGACAAGTCTCATAATGAGAACAAAGGTTCACAAGTTATTGATAAAGAAAAGAAAATGACATATAAAAGACCCAAGGAAATGTGGAAAGTGAAAAATCAATCATTGATTGCTCAAACAGCACTCCAAGCCAAAGAACATAACTTATGGGTGATAGACAGTGGGTACTCAAAGCATATGACTAGTGACAAGAGCAAGTTGAGCAAGTGCAAGGAAGGAACCGTCAGTTTGGGAGACAGTACAGCAGTTAAAATCAAAGGCAAAAGAACCTTGCACATCAATTTGGGAGATGGTAAGCTTCCTACACACGATGTCCTTTATGTTGAAGGATTGAAGCATAATCTATTGAGTGTCAGCCAAATGCATGACAATGGATACAAGGTCATATTTGATGCCAAAGGATGCAAGCTAAAGAGATCTAGGAAAACAGTCGCAAAAGGGAGGACTGAGAGTAATATCTACAATCTTGTTGAGGTAAATGGCAATAGTTGTCTCATAGGAAAGGTTGATGAAAGCTAGCTGTGGCATAAGAGAATGGGTCATATCAATTTTGATAATTTAGTCAAAGTGAGTTCGAATAAATGTGTAAGACATATGCCCAAGATAATCAAACCTGTTGATATTACATGCAGAGGATGTCAATTAAGCAAGTAAACAAGGGTTAAGTTTCAAACAAAAGAATATGCAACTAAAAAGCCTTTACAATTAGTTCATACTGATCTTTGTGGTCCTACCAAGACAAGAAGATCTAAAGGAGTTCATTACTTCATGTTGTTTGTAGATGATTACTCAAGGATGACATGGGTAACCTTTTTGAAGGACAAATCTCAATCCATTGAGCGATTTAAAATCTTTAAAACCATGGTTGAAAATAAAATGGGAAGAAAGATCAAGTGTTTGAGATCTGATAAAGGTGGAGAATTCACCTCCAATGAATTGGTAGAATATTGTGAGAAGCATGGGATTAAAAGGCACTACTCTGTTGTAAAAACTCCACAGTAAAATGGAGTTGTTGAGAGGAAGAATAGGACAGTAAGAAGATGGCCAGAACAATGTTGAAAGAGGCCAAACTATCTGATGGATATTGGAGAGAAGCAGTCCAAACAGCAGTGTACATCTTGAACAGAGTTCAACTGAGGGTGAAGAGTGATAAAACCCCATATGAACTGTGGTATGGAAAGCCTGCATCTGTTAAATACTTCGGAGTGTGTAGAAGCAAATGCTACATCAGAAGAAAGGAAGACAAACTAAGAAGTTTTGAGCCAAGATGTGATGAAAGAATTTTTCTTGGGTACTCCACTCATAGCAAAGCCTATGTACATTACAATAAGAGGCTGCATAAAATAGTTGAGAGCATCAATGTCAAGGTCGAAAAAGGATTTAAACATGTTGAACCAGATGAGATCACAATTGAAGAATTAGGAGCAGAAAATGAAGAAGATAGTGAAGAGGAAGAAGAAAAGACTGAAAAGGCACCCTTAAGGTTTGTTCAAAAGGAACATCCCAAGGAGCAGATAATTGGCAACAAAAATGAGGGAGTTCAGACTAGGAGAAGAGCTGCAATGAACAAAGAGCAAGTAATTTTTGCTCTATTTTCAAAAATTGAGCATAAGAGCTTTAGTGAAGCCAACAAGGATAAAAATTGGTTAAAAGCCATGGAAGAAGAACTGAGCCAAATAGAAAAGAACAAAACTTGGGAATTAGTTCCTAGACCCTCAAACAAGAATGTGATAGGAACAAAATGGGTTTACAAAAACAAACTCAATGAAGATGGAGCTGTTATAAGAAACAAAGAAATATTGGTGACCAAAGAATATGCACATGTAAAAGGCATAGACTTTGAAGAGACATTTGCTCCAGTGGCAAGACTGGAAGCTATAAGATTGTTTTTAGCATTTTTTGTTCATTAAAAGTTCAAAGTATATCAAATGGATGTAAAGTCAGTGTTCCTGAATGGAAATTTTAAAGAGGAAATCTACATTGACCAACCAGAAGGTTTTCAGCTAGTAGATGAAGAAGATTATGTGTGCAAACTGAAAAAAGCACTGTATGGTCTGAAATAGGCACCTAGAGCATGGTATTCAAGATTGGATCAATAGCTGCAACAACAAGGTTTCAGCAAAAGATGTGCAAGCAACAATTTGTACTTTAGATTAGAAGGTGAGCATACGCTGATTATTGTTGTCTATGTAGATGATATCATCTTTGGAGGTAGCAATAGTGAAATGTGCAAAGAATTTGCTACACAAATGCAAAGTGAATTTGAAATGTCTATGTTGGGAGAACTCTCATTTCTTGGTCTACAAATTGCACAATCCGATGAAGGGTTATTCATATCTCAAACCAAGTATGCAAAGGAGATGCTCAAGAAATTTGAAATGGAAGACAACAAACCAGTTAGTACTCTCATGATAACTGGATGCAAGTTGAGCAAAGAAGATGAGTCCCCTGATGCAAATAATACCATGTACAGATCAATGATAGGTACCCTATTGTACCTAACTGCATCAAAACCAGACATCATGCAAGCAGTATACATGGTTGCAAGATTTCAAGCAACTCCTAAGGAATCACATATCAATGCTGTGAAAAGAATCTTCAGATACATCAAGAGCACAATTGACTATGCCCTGTGGTACCGTACAAGTGAAGATCTCACTTTGATTGCATATGCAGACGTTGATTGGGCAGGAAGTGTGGATGATAGGAGAAGCACTAGTGGTGATGCATTTTTTCTTGGAAATAGACTTGTGTCATGGCTGAGCAAAAAGCACGAGTCGGTTACGCTTTTTACAGCAGAAGCAGAGTATGTAGCAGCAGTAGCATGTTGCACCCAAGTCTTGTGGATGAAGCAGACTCTCAAAGATATTAAGGTAGAATACCAAGTACCTGTATCTATCTTTTATAATAACTCAAGTGCCATAAACATATCCAAGAATCCAGTGATGCATTCCATAACCAGGCATATATCCATCAAATATCATTTTGAAAGAAAAGGTTGCGAATCAAGAGGTCACAATTGAGTATGTGCCAACAAATGATCAAATTGCAGACATATTCACCAAGCCTCTTCCCAAGGAACAATTTGAGTATCTAAGATTGAAGTTGGGAGTGGTGGCTCCCACACCACATCACTAGATTCTAGTGATAGGGCATGAATTCAAGGGGAGCATTGCGGGAACATTAACTCCTCGATTAAGAGCAAAGGCAATATGGTGAGAAAGTTGCAGTCCCTTTGCCATTTGATGTCAAAGGAGAAAAAGGTGTGTTGGCTCTAGATCATTATGCCTATCTATATAGAGATATGTAGATTATTGATTGGTCTTTCAGACCAATGCTATATAAATGATCATTTGTAGAACAGTGGAGCTAGAGGAAGCTAGAATTGAATGTGTCTGAGTCAAGTTGAGGCAAATGTGCCATTGCCTACGGAGTTCCTTGCACTCGGTTACAACCTACCAAAGATCAAAACAGATTATTGAAAATAATCAAGGCAAAGAAAGCAGATTACATGCATAATCACGCAGCTTGTTGACATTATAACAAAGACTCTTTGTCATTAATGTCAAAGGAGAAGAAAGCAGAATGAAGATAAAGAAGTAAAGTCATTTTGATGATGTGTTGCCACCAATACAAAGGGGTAGATTGTTGGACATAGTCATTGATATATGAAGGATTGTCATTGATGTCAAAGGCAGCTTGTGTTATTATGCATTAATGACAAAGGTGTTGAGCTGCATGATCAAGTTGTCGAGACCTCATGGAGTTGTGTGTGTACCTTGAATTCCAAGAACAGTCATATGAATGCCTTTTCAATTTTGTTTGGATAAAGCTAAGTACACAGGTTGTTGGTGACAACATTTGCATACATGGCAGCATCTAAAGGAAACAATCACACCAGGCTACTCAAGTTTGTGCTTAGTCTTCGTGAACCAAGTTTCATGTCTTACGGATGAGAGAAGCAAAAGTTATGCAAGTGCAAAGTAGGGCTCCTAGGCATTTGACTAGTGTTTGAACACTTAGTCGTTTTTACAAATTTGCATTTGTTCGTAAAGAGTGCTTCGAGAAAATGTTTGGTCTCCACACAGTCATTTTTGCAATTTGAAATTCTTTCGGAGAAAGTGGTTTGGCGAATCCTTTCGGGAAAATGGTTTAGACTTTGTCGGACAAAATGTCTACAACAAAGTTTCCGAAGAAAATGGGTGCAATTTGGAATTCTTTCGGAAAAAGTGGTTTGGCGAATTCTTTCGGGAAAAATGGGTAAGTCTTTGTCGGAAAAATTGTCCCAAAGGAAATGGGTCCCGAACAAAAATTCCAAAGGGAGCTTTGTTAAAGTGACGACGGGTAAGTGACCCGAATAAAGTTTTCGAAGGGTACATTTGCAAAAGTTCCGTAGGGTATGTGGACTTTTGCACAAGTTCCGAAGGGTTTGTTGCAAAATTTCCGAAGGGACACTTGCAATTGTTCCGAAGGATAGTTCGAATGGAGCAGAGGACACTTGTAAAGTTTCCAAAAGCCTTTTTAAAAAGCCCCGAAGGTACATGCCAAAAGTTTCGAAGGGCACTTAGACATTTTGTCGAGGAAATTGTCTTGAAGTCCCTTAGACAAAAAGGCCGCAATAAAAGGTTTCAAAGGGCACCTTGAGAAACTCTGAAGGACCATTACAAAGTCTCCGAAGGATAATTCGAAAGAAGTGTAGGTAACTTTCACAAGTGTCGAAGGATCAAGACAAGATAAAGGTCAAGCAAGTCTGAACAGATCAATAGAGCGAAAGCATTCCATTGTCGCCGAAAGAAGCGAGATGAGGTCAACATGTCGAAGTTTAATGACCAAGCCAATGTAAAGATCATGCATCTTCATAAATCGTAGGGCATGCAAAAATCTGAATGAGGAAGATCCAACGGAGCGCGAGGACACAGTGGAACAAGGTGATCAATGATTATCGACACAGCGGGAGATTATGGATCGAGCATATTAGAGTATATCGAAATGAGCGGAAGCGAACCAAAATATAGGGAGTAGTGAGATGCACAAAAAAGCGCAATGGTTAACGAAAGGCAACAATAAAGTCTATACAAGCTTGAAGATCTAACAACATGCAAAACCCGGATGGAAAGATCGACAGACACGTTTCAAAGTTGGAATGAAAACACACAAAGATATGATGGAGCAAAAGAGCTTAGAGGTGGCACGAAGAAAGAAATCAAAGGCCCACATTTAATGTTCTAACAATCAAGTGGATGAACAAACAAAACTTGTGAATTAACTCGATATGTCTACACGGAGCTCGAGATTGATTGATCCAATCAATCAATCTACGATTAAGGAGGTTGCGCATTTATGACTTGAATCCAGTAGTTGCCATAGATAGTAAAGAGACTTGAACATTACGGCATGAAGCATGAACCGAGATGCGAGAAATTGACAGGGCAAGTCATGGAGATAAATGAGTGTAGTCGAAGTGTGAACACATTGTGAAACCCTAGATTCATTGTCCATATATACGACATCTAGAACATTGTCATATGTTATTGCAATTGCCAAAGGTGCTACTAGAGCGACTCGAAGTGTGTTGACTGGAGACGTATGTAGACACAGTAAAAGTTAGAAGGATAGAGAGATGAAGTGTGTCGAAAAAGGTATATCCAGACACAAAGAGAGTGACGAAGAGAGGAAGAAAGGGCACACAGAGAATGTGCAGAGATTGAGCAATTACAGACCAGACTTATAACAGAGAAATAGAACTAGATTCATTTATGAATCTGTCTTGTATACTGGAGTTGTAGCTCCATAGCTCTGATTGGTTGGTGCCGTCAGACAAACTGAGTTGGTGATCAATTAGGGGATGGGTGTCTCCTTAGGATGGGTGTCCTTAAATATAACCAGTGTGGTTTTGCCAGTGAGATGTTTAATTGTGAGGTTGGATTAGAACAGTAAATTCTAGCAGCTATTCTCACCATGGCTTTTGCCTTTGGATTGTCCACGTATAAATCTGGTGTAATGTGTTTTGTATATGTGTATAATCTCTGCATCTGTTCTTTAATATGCATATGCATTTGTATTTTCTCTAAAAGGTTTAATGGACTATTTTTTAGTTGATCTACTAATTCACCCCCCTCTCAATAGATAGTTGTGTTCAACAACATAGCGAGATTCACAATATTTTTCATGTCTCAAAAGGGCCCTGTTGTAACATGAAACTGCACCTTTGTGAGAGAGTTTTTCAAGCTCTCTCACTCCCAGCTATAAAATTAGAGCAACTTCAGGCTATGGGTATCCTGTAGTGAGGTTGAACCTCTAGGATTTTTAATGAGGCTAGCTCCTCAGATGCTTCACTTCAGCTGTTCCCACACACTAAAACCTATTGTTGACCAAGGAAACGGGAGAGAAAGGTAACATAAAAAGGGAAAACTGAATTAAGAAAAGTGATGCACCAAATAGAGAGTGACCCACATAACCATGAAATAAACACTAATTCAACATAAAATAATTCTACTTACACAACCTCACAACTAGTTAATTTGCATCAGTGTTTCATAAACTAGACTCACTAAACCATATATGAAATAGAGAGGAATTTCAAAATTCACACCAAGTGTCCATTAATGGTAGAAAGAGCTCAAGTTCAGACCTACAACTACCCTGAAAATACCTGAAAATAGGTAAGAAGGAAGAATACTTCTTCATAAGGTCATCATGCACAAGCTTGTTAAACACGATTTTCAAACAAGAGATGGGTAAAAATAATCTTTATTGCTTCAAGAGCTCTTTCTTACAAATTTTGACAAGGTCTTTCCTTATCAAACGAGGATATCTTCTTTTGAAAAGAAACGAGACATATATAGAAAAGTGGAAGACCCAAAGAGAAGAGGTGAGCAAACAGAAATCAATAAATGAGATCCAATCAACCTCCATGAATTCTCACCCACACTTGAGTTAATTAGAACTAATCCTTCTCCAATGACATAATTGGCATTAGCTCCAAAAGTCTTCTAGCCCTCTCATTGGTCGAGAAATGCATTAGAAGACAAAACTCATTAAGGACAACGATGTCATGGTCCACTAAGAAGGAAAAGTTCAGGAACGTCTTAAATGCCCGAGCTATCTTTTCTAATTGCTTGATCTTTATCTTTCAACTCCACGCCATCCTCCACTTGTTTGTTTACGTATGAGGACAAAAATTCTTACATCTATAAACCTGATTGAGCCATGTTGCTTCTACATTTGTCGGTTGTTGGTTGGAGATGATGGCCATGTTGAAGGATGAGGACTCCCCATTAACTTCACCTATCAGCTCTTGCCTTGAAACCCAGACCAAATCTTCCCTATGGATGGAAAACCAATCTAAGGACATTGGTTTTCCTAAATTTATCTTATTTATGTCTGTGCGAGTCCATAGGTTGCATAGCTCCTTTTGCTCTTTTAAACGCCAACAACTATTTGCAAGGGCTCAAACTTGACGTTTGCGGGCCCATCATCAATTTCTTCGGACTTTCATTTCGGGCATTTGTTTATCACTTTCCCGCAGACAATTTATTCGAAGGAATTTATGTCTTCAAAAAAAATGTCTTTCGGACTTTTGCAAGGTACCCTTCGGGTTTGTAAAATGGTCCCTTTCCAAAGGTAAGGTACCCTTCGGATTTTTGAAAATGAACCTTCCCAAAGGGAAAGAGCCCTTCGGGTTTCTTGAAAAGGACTTTCCCGAAGGGAAAGATCCCTTCGGAAATCTTGAAATGATCCTTCAGAGTTTTTGTTTTGGCCACTTCACTTTAAAAGATGTCTTTCAGAACTTTTGTTTGGAACAATTCTTTCAGAACAATTTTCCCAAAGATTTTTCAACACTTGAATGAAAGAAACCGAGACAAAACTCCTAAAGAGAGAACACTTAGCTAAAAGGAACACTTAGCTGAAAGGAGAAAGAATTCCTTCAGGTAAATTGTCCACACAATTTTCCCAAAAGGAAAATAAAACCAAAATAGGCCCGAAAGAAATCACCTTTCACTTGTTCTCCGAAAGAATGAACAAGTAAAAGACTTAGCCAAAAAAGAGATTTTTCATGTAGCTTTTGGCTTACAGGGTTATTCTCGAACACTGTTGCTGAATCCATTTCTAAGCCTTTGACCCAATGTTTCATCAAACCATGCAAGAGCTTCATATGTGGGCCAAAAATGGCCAACAGGCCCTGGGACAGCACATCCATCATGTCCCCCTTTTGATCATAAAGCAAATAAAGATTCTTAGCCTTGTTTTGCTTTCCAAGGGCTAAAAGAAAAAGAACGAAAAAGAGAAACACTTGGGATTTCTAAGAGTAATTGTAAAAGTACTTTATTATTTTAATTTTCAATTAAGTTGTGGTCTTTTAAGGGTCATAGATGCCCAAACCACTTAAGTGCATTATAAGTACTCTTTTTATATTTTGAAAAAGAGAACTTATAATTCTAATTTTCACTTAAGAAGGGGACATTTGAGGGTTTGGGCACTAAAATGATTAAGTGAAAGCTTAGTGATTAAGTAAAAGCTTATATAAAAAGGTCATTTTAATATTTGAATTGTTTTCCCTCACTTTTGGATGCACCACTTTGGGGAAAGGCTATAAAGGTAAAGGGGGGATCTTGTGGAGAGGTTCATGTTATTTTTGATAATTGATTTATTCAAGACTTAAGCACAAAAAAGTTGGAAGGAATTTGTTTGAAAAAAGGATAAACACAAAGAGGTTATATTGAGCATCATTGGCAAAAAAAGGGTGCCTTCAACACCATATTTTCTTCTACAGGTTGGGCAACTAGGGTTTGGAGTCTTGGAGATTGTTTGTGGATTGTTGTTAGGGCAGCATACCTCCATATGGGCATTGAACTACTTACAGGTGCAGCGACCCACTTTTCTAAGGTGGGCGATGGGCTTTTGTAGGAGTGTGGAAGAGCCACACTAATTTCGAATATTTTTGTAATATTTTCCAACCTAAAAACATTTGAAAAATCCGGTTTTGATTGATTATCATTGGTTGTATTTTTGGATATTTTTCTATAATTTTGTGGAGCTTTGAATAATTATTTCTATGGCAATTTGGAGCATTTCTAGAGTTTTGAAATTATATGCAACAGCTAGGGTTTGAATAATTTATTTATAAATAGGTGAAAACTTGTTAATCAGAGTTGCAAAGAAAAATCAAAATTTTGTGATTGATTGGCTAGGGTTTCATATTCAAAATTTTGGCTTATTTTGAGTAGGGTTTGTTGGTAAACCCTTTGATCCAAAAATATTCCCCACAAGGGACATAGTGGTATAAGAGCCAAAATCTTGGCCAGGTGTAGGGTTTGGAATTGTGTACGATGAATCTTATCCAGGCTTTGTTAATGCGTGTGCAGAAAAGAAATAGGGATAGAATGAAAAGATGAGACATTAAGTATTAGCTTGTGCAATAATCTACTATCAGCAATGCAGCCCTAGCATCATTCAAGAAAAGACATAGGAATGATCTTATGCAAATGGCACCGTTGGAAGAACAAAAGAAAGAAGATGAGGACAAGCTTATGGCCTTTGATGAATCTGAAAAGAAGACTGATATGAAGGCAGCCTCTAACACCTTGGAAGGATTTTTAGAGGTGTACAGAAGAAATAAAAATAGAAGAGCAAAGAAGGAAGAGCCTCTAGCGGATTGCCCAAGGGATCCATCACCAAAAGAAGGCACAAATTTTGAAGTGAAAGAGGTTAGTGAGCAGCCAACTATTAGAAATTTTGAATTGAAAAAATCATAATATTTAAGGTAGCAAGATGAAGGTTTTTAGCAAATTCATGAGCAACAAAAAATGTTGCAATTGGAAGACATCAATGTGATAGAGCCAAGCATTTTGGGGCAGCCAAGTGTTGTTTTTTCCGAGTACCAAAAATCAGATATTGTAGGGCAACAAAGTGACATTTTACATCAAGCTCACGGACAGGGAAAGGAGTTGCAAATGATATATTGTGAGAGGGAACACTTGAAGGAAATTTGCACTATTGTGGATTTACATACAATCAAGGATACAATCGAAGCAACAAAATCTGAATTTCTTCATGGGATTAAAAACAATGATGTGGCCATCAAGTTTGCAGATGAGGCCTTAAATGCAAATAAGGCAATGAAACTTAAGGTTGATGAACTCACCCTTGAGCTTGAATCAGCCAAGGACTCATTAGAAAATAGTCAAAGAGATGCAAAAAATCAGATTGATGTTGAAAGGAGGTTTAGGGAGCAAAAGAATGATGCAAGGGCAAAAGAAATCGAACAAATAATTGATGAGCTCGTTAGACTTCAAGAAGACTTTGATTTGGGTTGTTTTCCAGAGAAATCAGAAGTTATAAATGTAGAGTTTGAACAAAGAGATAAATGTCTTCCAATATTTTGACAATCCACTTTTCAAAATGGATATTGAGATAAATCAAAGTGAAGATTTTATGTGGAATCGAGGTGAAACTTTTAGACCATGGAAAAAGGCTGCAATTTCTTAGTTGGTAGCCACCGCCACCAAGAGGGATTCACCCCACTTCATGTGTGGTAAGTAAATTGAATTCTAAAAATTACTGTTCCTTGAAAGAGGTCAACAAAATGGCTAAAGGATAGCCATTAGGGTATGTAAAGAATCAATTAATTCTTTGTTTCTTGAGCTTAATGAATTCTAAAATGAAGATGCCAAGCAAGTTTATGAAGGGAATAATTTTCAGCTTGTAAGCAAAGGAAGTAGGTTTGAAATTTGCATGGGGAAGAGTGTCATGTCCCCTCTTTTGATAAGGACATCTTGCAAGACCCTTAGCCTTAAAAACTATCTCCTAGAGCTAAGGGATAAGTATAAAGAGAAGTATTGAATGTTTTATTTGAATATTTGTAAAAGTACCTTTTTGAAAAGTACTTTATGTTTCTTATTTCACTTAAAGAGGGGACTTTTAAGGGTCATGAAGGCTTACGTGATTTTAAGAAAAGATCATAAGGAAAGGTCTTTTAAATACATTTTTAAATTACTCTCCCTTCCTCTTTTTGGACGCCACACTTGGAGGGCTACAAAAGTGACAAGGAATAATTTGGAAAGGGCATGTTATGTTTTGGATATTGAAAATTTGGTCTATTAGCACACAAACGCTAAGCCGATTGCTTTGAAGACAAAACCCTTCAAACAAACGAAGTTAGGGGACGAAAACCATCTTCTTTCTATAAGGTAACTTCATCCAGGGATTATCATTGGAATCTAGTCATTCAAAAGTGTTTTAGACACCAATTGGTTATTTTCATGTTAGCGCCTTGCTATTGAAGAGTGACAACTTGATTTGAGAGTGAAATCTCACACTTTTGATGATTTTTGTGCCCTAGGGACAATTCTGAAATTATTCACCTTATTCTACATAGTGGCAATTTGGATTAGGAGAGGTTTGGGCTTCTTACGAAGGTTAATTTATCTTGAATTGAATTCTATAATTTTTTCATATTTTTCCAACTTGGCGACTTGGGTTTTCAGTTTTTTTAGCCATCCAAACATTCAGAAAATTTATAAAAAAAGTTTGCCTTTATTGAAAATATATTTATGCAATTAAGGGTTTGATAAGATCTTTGGCATAAGAAACATCTACAATTTTCAGATTAAATTTGTAGCCAAGGACACCTAGGGTTTGAAGAAGAAAATCTGATTTTGAAGGGCTATCTTTTCATGTTTTGAGCAGCCACTAATTGATTAGGGTTCAGCATAGTTTTAAGCTACTTTTAAGGTATATTTGAGGGGTTGTTGGTAGTTAAAGTTTCCTGCAATTAAATTAGAATTTTTTCAATTTGAAGTAGGGTTTATAAATATTTATAATTTTCAGCTAATCGTCCCTTTTGGGAACATTACAGTGGTATCAGAGCCAATGTTTTGCCCAGCTGTGGAGTGGGAGTGATTTCAATGGATTGGCAACGTAAGTTTTTGCTAAAAGAGGAATATAAAGATCTCATTCAAAAGGTATGGATAAAGAAGAGAACAATAGATGAAGCCATGGATAAATTATTGTAAGTCATAGAGAATTATTAGAGGGAACTAAAAGCACGAAGTCCCAAGAATGTGGCAAAGTCTATGAGATTAAGCTCTAGACCTCAAAGGTCTCTTTTAAAATAAGAGAAGGTTGAACTACATGTGAATGATGAACTTCAAAAATAAAAAAAATTGGGGCAGCCAATGATTGAATTTTATGAGCCACAAGAACCAGAAATTCAAGGGTAGCCTAGTGAAGGTCTCCAACAAGCTATGGCGCAATAAATGGGGTTGCAAAGGGTAGTCCCTAAAGGGGGAGCAACAGAAAAATCGGAACTTTTCGAGGTGAAACAAAAAGAAGTTAACAACTTCATAAACCATCAAAAGAACAAGGTAAAGATTTTTTATTTGTAGAAGATGTCTATTTATCTTCTAATGATTGTATGTATGATAGTGAAGTCACCAAAGATGAAAACAAGGAGCTTGAGCCAAAGAAGGATAAAATTGAAGCAAAAAAGGCATCCCCTGTTGTATACCAAGGGTTCAAGTTTGAAGAACTTGCACCAATCTTTGAATATCCATTGGCTAATTTTCAGAACAGCCCTACAAAGAGTCATGTGATTGAAGAAAATATTGGAAATCCTGAGGATATAAGGCATGAGGACTCATTGATTCAAGTCCACAATTATTGGCACCAAGAGGTATGGGATCTCGGTAATTTTTTGAGTTGTATAAAAGTTCTCCATTCTGATTTTAAACTCTTTATCGCTGATTCCATGGGAATAAAGAAAAAATCAGAATTATTTGGGGTATGGAGGATATCCACTTTTGTGAAGGATGTTTCAGAAAATAGATTCACAACTTGGTTCATTGAAGGGTTAACTAAATCTCTTAAGGGATTGGTCAAAGCTTTTAACCCTACTTTACAAGTGGCCATAAAAAGGGCCCCAAGATTATGAGCTTGCAGCTCCCATAGTTCAAAATATGCCCTTTCAAAGGCAAAAGAACGCCTCACATTTTGTGAAACATGTGGAAGGAAGAAGGGCAAGGCAGCCTAGGGAGACAACTCAGAATTTGGTAAAATTGTTGAACACACTATCTACTGAGAGGGGGGTGAATCAATTAATGAGCTAAAACCTGGTTTTTAAAACTTTTAAATGAGATACGTAAAGTACGTGCAAAGTAAAGAACAACACAGAGATACACACACACATAAGAATGCTCAACACCAAATTTTTACGTGAAAACCCAAAGGAAAAAACCACGATGAAAAAAGCTGCTAGAAGCTACTGTTCTAATCCAACCTCATAGAAAAGAAGTCTCACAGACACACCTCACTGGGTACATTCAAGAGCACCCACTCTAAAGAAGCATCAACTTCCTAACTGAGCACCAACTCAGTTTTTTTGATGGCACCAACCTGTTGACCATTTTGGGTCCAGCAAGCCAAAATCGGTCCCCTTCTTCCCTTGCTGTTATGAGCCAGTTCATTTTTTTATTTTTGCACAAGTCTTAATTTCTACGGACTCTGCAAGCCTGATTTCTACGGACTCTACAAGAAAGAAACAAGTTCTCAACACTTAGGTGCAAAATGGACCATTCCAAGTGCCCTTGCGGAGGGCAGGGAACACTTGCCAACGGATCAAAGAGAAGGCCGAAAAAGTTGGAATTCCTTCGGAGAAGTGAACAAGAGAATTTCTTCAGACAAGATGCCTGAAGGAATTCCTTCAGACATTTTGTCCGAAGAAATCCTTCGGAGAAAAATCCCGCAGAAATAAATAGGACCAAGGTAAAGGCAAGAATGATTTCTTTCTAACTTTTGTCCGAAGGAATTCCTTCGGACAAAAAGTCCGAAGAAATTCAAGAGAAGCCGCGGGAAAAAAAAACCCGAGAAAAAATGCCGAAGGAAAGGAAACAAGCGAGACAATTCTCGCGGACATTTTGTCTGCGAGAAAAATGGCTGAGACAAAAGCTCGACCGAAGAGAAAAGAGCCGAGGAAATAAGCGGAAAAGCAAAGAAAGAAATCTTTCGGACATTTTGTCCGAAGGATTTCAGGACCAAGGAGCCCGAAGGACCCCAAAGGGCAGGTACCCTTGCGGGGGACTCTTGGCCAAGAATCAAGGGCCACTTTTCCAAAGCTGAAAGAACACTTCCCCTTTGGGAATGATCAAACAGAAAAAGCCGAAGGAAAGGAAAAGGCCAAGGAAATTCAAAGGGGTGACGGGCCCGAAGACGTCAAAGTCAAGCACGGCGAACTAGCCGTTGGAAGTTCGAACGCCCAGTGACGAGTGCACAAACATCAAATTTAAGGCGGTGAAATAGCCGTTGATTTTGAAAAAGCTTAAGGACAGGCCACGACTGAACTTAGGGACCCGCCAAGAAAATAGCCCCGAGGGCCGAAGGAGACAGAGAAAACAAAACCAGGAAGAGACAAAGTGTAGAAATGAACAAACAGTCCAGGTGGCAAAGAGAGGTGTCGACTCAAGGATTTACTCCTGCAGTTGGAACAATGCTTGCCAAGTGGTCATCAAACGGCGCAAACAGTAAGCGGCGCGGTCTATTTTCTCCACTTTGCATTCATGAGCAGACAAACCGCGTGAATGCCATCAAGGAGCGATCTTGTTTGTAGAGAAACGGCGCAGCCTATGTTTTTAAATGCCTGAAGTCAGAATCGGAGCCGACACAGCATTATATTTCAGCGACTTCCTCTTCCCAATGCCCTCAGCACACGTGGGCCACTTGTCAAAGGGCGCCAAAAGTCTTTTACAAAAGAGGCGCTTTTGTTCTCTCTTCTCTATATATATTGTAACTTCTCATTTTTGAGAAATCTCTCTTAGCCTGTCAGGCAAAGCTCTGCCCAAAAAACCTCTGGGCTTGTAAGGCAGAACTCTGCCGGATTTTACCTTGAATTGAGACATAGCATTTTTACCTTTATTTGAGCTTGCACTTTCGTATGTGTCTATGCCTTTGTTCTGTGTTAAGTCATTTTACTTTATGCTTTCACAGGATGATTTTAGCATGTCTAGTGCATTGTGAGCTTTTCTTTTGCAGGTCTGCCAGAAGTGTCCCTAGAGGAATATAGGTTCCTGTGAATAGACTGTCATAGTGTGTCTGAGAACGCCTCTAGTAGTTCTTCCTCCCTGTATATCCACAGACCCCTAGCCCACTAATGCAGAAGAATTTCTCGTGTCAAATGAAGTGCATGGGAGCTTGTTCTTGGTAAAAGTGTATGTTCGGGCTGAGTGGATCAAGTTTTTTGGTGTATCACCTTTTAGTTTAGGTTTAGGTTTTGTTTTCAGCATCCTTCTCCCTTTTCATCCCCCCCTTTTTTCATTTATTTGTTAGCAGTAGGGAATCCAGGACCTAAAAGATACATCGAAGGGAGCTAGCCCTTATCTAGAGACTCTCCCCCCAGTTTTGCCAGGCCCACAGGCACGAGGGGAGTTTCCATTGTTGTGTGTAGAAGGCAAGAGCTCAGCCTCCTATCAAGGGTGCAATCCACTGTGTCAACACAACCTATCAAAGAAATGAAGCTGCAACTTCGAAATATAGAAGAGATTCAGAATAAATCTTGTTCACTTTTTTGGTACAAGTCTTGTCTGTAACTGCACCTATACTGTGTGCCTTCTCGACTTATCTGCCTTTATCTCTTTGTGTCTGGATATCTTTTATATTGACACACCTTATTTTATTTGTCTTTTTACGCTGTCTGCATATGTCATCACTCGACAATTTTGACTTAACACTAATTATTATCATAGCAGCAGCAAAAGACTTTCAAATGTTTTGTTCGTAGCATATATAGACAAATGCATTGTAGGGTTTTCTATCTGTAAAGTGTTAACATGTCAACTGTGCTTAACCGGTTCAAACTTTTGATCTACATTCAATGTGACTTTGACTTTGTGTCTCAATTCATGCTTCACATGACAACTTTCAATTTTTTTTAATTTGGCATCTGCACTTAACTACGTTGCTTCCTCGATCACTTCTGATCTGCATTCAATGAGACTCTGACTTCGTGTCTCGATTTATGCTTCAAACAACAATGTTCAAATGCCTTTACTATCTTTGGCATCTACACTTCTACTTAACTACGTCGATTCCTCGATCACTTCTGATTTGCATTCAATGTGACTTTGACTTCATGTCTTGATTCATGCTTCAAACGACAACGTTCAAATGCCTTTACTATCTTTGGAATTTGCACTTCAACTTAACTACGTCGCTTCCTTGATCACTTCGATTGAATTATCTCGAACTCCATGAAGATATATCGAGTTCATCACCAGTTCCAGTTGTTCCTTTACAGACAGTTAGAAGACATTGATTGTGGGCTTTTTATTTCATTCGTCGTGCCAAGTTCACGTTCTTTTCTTTGTTGGATCTTTCCTTATGACCTTTTGACACTTGTCAAATGCGCGTGCACTCGAAGGATCATCTGAGTTTGCTTTGCACCATTGGATCTAATGCACTGATCACACATGAGTCATTGATCTTTTAAAGCAGCACTAGTTTTAATTCTTGCTTTGCCATTAACCTTTGAGCTTCTTTTCTTCCCTTTTTGCATCTCCCTGCTTTTTATATCATGGGTTCGCTTCTGCTCCTTTCGATTATCCTCGATATGCTCGATCTTTACCCTTTGTATTGAGCGTTAAACTTCGGCATGTTGGCATGATCTTATTTTCTTTGTCATTCTTGTAACGTTCCTTGCAACGTCGATTCTTCAAGACTTGCTCCTCTTTTAACCTTGTTTTAATTCCTTGGTAGGTTCCTTTATACAAATTGTTGCGGGCCTTTGTGACTTCGGGACAATTTTCACGGATTTTTTGTCTGGGTTCATTTCATCTTGAAGTGTCCTCCAATTTCTTCAAAAGAATTCGTCATTGGCTTCTAATAGATGTCCTTCAAAAATCTTTTCTTCGGACTTTTTGTCCACGTTATTTCTTCAGACCTTTTGTCCACGTCATTTCTTCGGACTTTTTGTCCAAGACATTTCTTCGGACTTTTTGCCCACGAGGCATTTCTTTAGACTTTTTGTCTGTGAGGCATTTCTTCAGACTATTTGTCCACGTCATTTTTTTGGCTTTTCTGCAAGTGTCCACATACCCTTTGCAACGTTCAAAAGATACCCTTCGGACTTTTTGAAAAGGTCCACTTGCCCAAGAAAGACTTGACAATTTTTTCGAAAGAATTGTCCTTGCCATTCTTTCTGAAAGAATTCTTCCGAAGGAATTCTTCAAGACCATTCCGGGTTTTCAATTCTTCATGACTTATCCCGATTGCCTCTTTTGAGTAAGAGCATTTCATAAACGCGATTTATTCCACAAGTCTGCTCAACTCAACCTTTGGCATTAATGCATGATCAGATTCAATCTCAATGACATCAAGGGCATCAACATTTGACATCAATGACAATTCCATACCGCTTTAAATGGGAATGATAACTCTTCAATCTTCAGACTGCTTTCTGTTTCATGATATCAAAACTGTCAACTGTCTCCTTGTACGAATTTCCAACAATCTCCCCCTTTGTCATTGATGGCAAAACAACCTCAAGAGCAAAAACATCCTCAAATGTCCCTTCTCATTCTGCTTGCTTGCTCTTATTCTGATTTCTCTCCATTTGACATTAATGACAAAGAGTGTTTGCTAAGCCAATAAGACACTGTTGTTGAGTTGTTCTGATCCTTGGACCTGTTTGGATAGAGCATTATGAAAAAAAAGACTCCCCCTTGGATAATGCACACCGACCTGAACTGTTCTTATGATTCTCTGAGCTTTCATATGCTTCAACCGATCTTGGATATAGCATTGGTCTGAAAGACCAATCAACAATAGATATATCTCTTACATAGTTGAGCATAGAAATCTAGATCCAACATACCTTAGTTTGCTCCTTAACATCAAATGACAAACGATGTGTAAGGTACATAGTAGATTGCCTTCACTCTTATTCCAGGTGTTTAATAAAATGTCTGCAATGCTCCCCATGGACTTCTAACCTATCACAAAGAGGCTAGTGATATGGGGTGGGAGCTACAACTCCCAACTTCTCTCTCAGATACGCGATAATGCAATTTGATCCTTGGTTGGCACATATTCTATTGTGACCTAATTTGCTACCTTTTCTCTCAAAAAATGATATTTTATGGAGATATGTTTGGTTCTAGTATGCATCACTAGATTCTTGGATAGATTTATGGCACTTGAACTATCACAGTAAATAGAGATACGCGTTTGATATTCTACCTTTAAGTCCTTGAGAGTTTGTTTCATCCACAAGACTTAAGTGCAGCAAGCAGTTGCTGCGACATACTCTGCTTCAGTTGTAGAGAGTGTAATCGATTCTTGCTTCTTGCTCAACCAAGACACAAGTTTGTTATCCAGAAAGAATGCACCACCACTTGTGCTTTTTCTGTCATCCACACTTCCTGTCCAATCAACATCAGTATATGCAACCAAAGTAAGATCTTCACTAGTTGGGTACCACAACCCATAGTCAATTGTGCTCTTGATATACTTGAAAAAAAAATTTAATGCATTAACATGTGATTCTTTGGGGGCTGCTTGAAACCGTGCAACCATGCATACTGCTTGCATGATGTCTGGTCTTGATGCTATTAGATACAACAGGCTACCTATTATTGACGCTGTGGATTGCACCCTTGACAGAAACGTTGAGCTCCTGTCTTCCACGCGGCACAATGGAGACTCCCCTCTTCCCTGTGGGTCTGGCAAAACTGGGGGGAGAATCTCTAGATAAGGGCGAGCTCCCTTTGATGCATCTCTATGGTTCTGGATTTTCTACTGCTAACAATGGGGGGGGGGATGAAAAGAGAGAAGGATTACTGAAAATAGAACCTAAACTAAAACAGTGATACACCAAAATGGTTGATCTACTTAGCTTTGACATACACTTTACACCAAGAACAAGCTAATATACACTTCATTTGATACGAGAAACTCTTCTGCATCAGTGAGCTAGGGGTCCTCTGGAGATACAGGGAGGAAGAACTACCAGAAGTGTTCTAAGACACTATGGCAACCTATTCACATGTGCCTATACTCTATTGTGGACAATTCTAGCTGAACTGCAAAAGAACTCACAATACACTAGACATGCTGGAATCATTATGTGAAAACATGAAAGAAAATGACTTAACACAAGACAAAACCATAGACATGCAAAAGTGCAAACTCAAAATGGAGGTAAAAATGCTATGTCTTGATTCAAGGTAAAATCCTGTAGGGCTTCGCCATACAAGCTGAGAGATATCCTTCTCAAATCAAATTTTACAATATATAGAGAAAGAGAAAGCAATGGCGCCTTTTTCCACAAGTGGCCCATGCTGCATTCAATTCATTGGGAAAAGGAAGTCGCTGAAGGAAGCCATGCTGCGGCAATCCAAGTCTTGACTTTGACGTTTAAATTATATATTAAACGTCATTGCGAAAGCATGGGTCGCGTCTTTTTGCTTGAAAACAAGACCACTTCTTAAAAAAATTCACATGGTTGTCTGCTCATTAATGCAAAATGAGGAAAAACAGGCCGTGCCATTCACTGTTTGCGCTCCTTGATGACCATTTCTTAAGGACTGTTCCAACCGCTGTAATAACTCTTCTGTCGACGCCTCTTTTGCCACCTGGGTTGTTTTGTCCGTGTCTGTGCTTGACTCTTCAGGCTCCTTTCTTGGCGGGTCGCTGAGTTTACAAGTGCGGGCCTGTCCTTAAGCATTTCAAGATCAACAGCTATCGTATCACCGTAAAGTTGACGTTCGCGTGCCCGTCACCCCTTTGGCAATTTCTTCAGCCTTTGGCAATTTCTTCAGCGTTTTGCATTTGATCCTTCCCAAAGGGAAGGTGTCCCTTCGGCCTTGGAAAAGGTCCTTTTTCGGTCGCCGAGAGTCCCCCGCAAGGGCACTTTCACTTCGGGTTCTTCGGGCTGCCTTGTCTCTTCAATTTCTTCGGACAAAATGTTCGAAGGAAGTCTTTCCTTCATGTTTCAGCCCTTTCTTTTGGTCTTTTCCTTTGACAAATTCCTTCGGACATAAAATCCAAAGGAATTCCTTCGAGCTTTTTGTCCGAAGGAATTTGTCTTTGATCCTTCCTTGTATATTTCCTTCGGACATTTTGTCCGAAGGACCTTTACTTGCCGTGGATTTCCTTCGGAAAAAAGTCCGAAGGAATTCTTTGCCTTGCTCACTTTGATGAATCTTCTCACTACCTTCCGCGAGGGCCCTTTGGGTCTTGGAATGCCCCTTTGAACCTTTCAATTGAACCTGAACCCTTTTTCGGAGTTCAATGGTTCAACGGTTCAATAGTTCAACACTTTGTGTTCTGCAAAGAGTCATGTTCATTCAATTCCCTTGTGAATTAAATGAATCGTTGAACCTATTGTTTGAGCCGACTGCTTGAACCAACCGCTTGAGCCAACAATGGTTCAACGGTTCAACAGTTCAATACTTCTAAGTTCAAAGTTCAAAGTTCAAAGCTCTTGGAAAGATCATGTCGTTGAAACCCCGATGTTGAACCACTTTTTCCAACCTTAAAGAAAAGTGTCTTGAAAATTTTGGTCTCTTTCCTTGTGAATTTCTTCGGACAAACTGTCTGAAGAGCTGTGTAAAAGCCTTGCATTCTTTGAACTGGTTCATTCCCTTGCCGAAAATCTTGTGCAAACCAAATTCACAATGATGGCTCAAAACAGCAGGGGAAGAAGGAGACCGATTTTGGCCTGCAGGACCAAAAATGGTCAACACCTATCACTGATCTATGCAGCGTATTATTTATATCAGGAGACTCATCTTCCTTGCTTAGCTTGCAGCCAGTCATCATGGGAGTACCAACTAGTTTGTTGTCCTTCATTCCAAATCTCTTGAGCATCTCTTTCGTGTACTTTGCTTAAGATATGAATATCCCTTCATTAGTTTGTGTAATTTGTAAACCAAGAAGAGTTCTCCCAGCATTGACATTTCAAACTCATTTTGAATTTGCGTGGCAAATTCTTTGCACATGTTACTATCACCACCTCCAAAGATAATATCATCCACATATACAACAATGAGCATATGCTCACCTTCTGATTTAAAATATAGATAGTTGTCTACGCACACGTTTCTGAAACCTCGTCATTGCAGGTATTGATCCAATCGTGAATACCATGCTCTAGGTGCCTGTTTCAAACCATACAAAGCTTTCTTTAGTTTGCACACATAATTTTCTTCCTCTGCTAACTGAAATCCTTTTGGTTGTTCAATGTAAATTTCCTCTTCTAAGTTTCCATTTAGGAATGTTGATTTCACATCCATTTGATATACCTTGAATTTCTTGTGAACAGAGAATGCCAAGAACATTCTAATAGCTTCCAGTCTTGCCACAGGAGCAAATGTTTCTTTGAAATCTATGCCTCCTACTTGTGCATATCCTTTGCACACCATCTAGCATTGTTTCTTATGACTGCTCCATCTTCATTGATTTTTTTCTGTAAACCCACTTAGTTCCTATTACATTCTTGTTTGAGGGTCTAGGAATTAATTCTCAAGTTTTATTCTTTTCAATTTGGCTGAGTTCTTCCATGGCTATTAGCCAGTTTTCATCTTTGTTGGTTTCATTGAAAGTCTTAGATTCAATTTTCAACAGTAAAACAAAGTTTACTTGCTCCTTGTTTATTACAACTCTTCTCTTAGTCTATACACCCTCATCTTTGTTACCAATTATTTGCTCTTTGGGATGTTCTTTTTGAACAAACCTTACAGGTGCCCTTTTACTCTTTTCTTCCTCTTCTTCGCTATCTTTTACTTCATTTTCTGCTCCTGATTCTTCAATTCTAATCTCCTCATTAAGCTCAACTTGTTTGAATCATTTTTCTACCTTGACGTTAATGCTTTCAACTATTTTATGCAGCCATCTGTTGTAACACACAGGGTTTGCTGTGAGTGAAGTATTCAAAAAAAATTCCTTCATCACATCTTGACTCAAAACTTTCCAATTTGGCATCTTTTCCTCTGATGTAGCACTTGCTTCCAAACACTGAAATATTTTATAGATGCGGGTTTTCCAAACCACAGTTCATATGGGGTTTTATCACTATTTACCCTAAGTTGAACTCTGTTTAGGATATATACTGTTGTTTGAACTGCTTCTTTTCAATATTCATCAGGAAGTTTTGCCTCTTTCAGCATTGTTCTAGCCATCTCCTTCACAGTTCTTTTTTTCTTTCTACAACCCCATTTTGTTGTGGAGTTCGTGCAACAGAGTACTGTCTCTTAATCCCATGCTTCTCACAATATTCTATAAACTCATTGGAGGTGAATTCTCCACCTTTTTCTGATTTTAGACATTTGATTTTTCTTCCCATTTCATTCTCAACAATGGCCCTGAAGATCTTGAATCTCTCAAAGGCTTGTGATTTATCTTCAAGAAGGTTACCCATGCTATCCTCGAGAAGTCATCTACAAATAGCATAAATTAGTATACACCTTTGGATCCTTTTGTCCTTGTAGGACCACATAAATCTGTATGAACTACTTGTCGGGGTTTTGAGGTCAAATATTCTTTTGTTTCAAATCTGACCCTTGTTTGTTTTCCTAGTTGGCACACTCTGCATGTGACGTCTGCAGGTTGACTATTTTGGGCATATGTCTAACACACTTGTTAGAGCTTGCTTTGACTAGATTGTCGAAGTTGACATGACCCATTCTTTTATGCCATAACAAGCTCTCATCGACTTTTTCTATGAGGCAACTTGCATCATTTTCTTCAATCAGGTTGTATATGTTGCTTTCAGTTCTTCCTCTTTGTGCAACGGTTTTTTCAGCTCTTTTCAGTTTACAACCTTCAACATTAAATATGACTTCATAGCCATTATCACACATCTAACTTACACTTAAAAGATTATGTTTAAGTTCTTTAACATACAGGACGTCATGTGTAGGAAGCTTGCCATCTATGTGCAAGGTTCCTTTACCTCTGATTCCGACTGTTGTGTTATCACCCAGACTGACAGTCCCTTCCTTGCATCTACTTAAACTTGTGAATTTGCTCTTGTCTCCAGTCATATGCTTTGAGAAACCGTTGTCTATGACCTACAAGTTTTGCTCTTTGGCATGGAGTGCCGTTTGAGCAATCAAGGATTGATCTTTCACCTTCCACATCTTTTTGGGTCTCTCATCTGCCTTTTTCTTTTCTTCAAAAGTGGCCTTTGAAACTCTATTCTCATTTAAACCCCTGTCTTTGCCTAAGCTGTACTTTCTTGTCATTGCAATGTTAGCTCTACAATACTTAGCTATATGTCCAGAATTATTGCAATTGTAACATATTAAATTTGAATCTATCAAAGGAGCAAACAAATTTCTACTAGCAAAATTAAATCTTTTAGTAAGAAAGACTCTACAATCAATAGCCCTATGACCAAACTGATTATAGCTAAAACAATAATCGTAAAAGGAAAGAGCGTACCTGCTCATAACATTCTCTGGTGCAGTATACCGAAAACTTTTACCTTTCTGCTTTTTCAAGTTTGCCACTTTGAAGTATCCTTCTACATCTTTCCTTGGATTAGTCTTTATGTCCTTTCTGGTCTTTGCCATCGTAGCTTCTTTGTTCATAACTTTTACTTCTCCTTTCTTGAAGTTATCATACAAGTTCATTGATGTATAAGCTGAGGATCCTTTTTCTTTATCGTATCCAAGACCTGACTTTTCATTTGAAGGCTTTTGCGCACTGATCAGTTCACTAAGAGCTTCTGATCCTTTCGTTAGCTTTAAGCTTTTGTTTAATTGATCTCTTGCCTTCTCAAGTTCTTTCCTCAAAGATACTACTTCTACTTCAACTCTCATGCATTCATTGGATTTTGACTGGAGATCCATTTTGACAACTTCTACTATTCTATTGGCTTCCTCAACTTGAGTTTTTAGAGTCACAATCATTTGATTAGACTTTTCAAGCTCCTCATGCCTCTTCTGCATTGAGTTTTCTTTTCTCAGATTATCGATTTCTTCAAGAGCACACACCAGTTCACCTTCAAGATCAATCTCACATTCTTCTCTTTCATCCCAATCTTTATCTTCATTTTGTTCTTGATTCAAAGAGGTGAATTCTTTTGCCATAAATAGGAACTCATTTCCCTCAACTAGAAAGGCATAGTCATTCTCATCGTCAAAGTTGTCACTGTTACTTTCTCTTACTGAGTCACTTTCTTTTATATATAACCCATTTTTGTTCTTGAAGAAGTTTTTCTTCTTAGCATAATGCGGTTTTACCTTTTTGATATTTTCAACTTGCTCGGCATTGTCCTTATTGAATGGACATTTTGCAGCGAAATGTTCTACCTTGCCACAGTTAAAGCACTTGAACAGAAGATTTCCTTTATACTTACCTGATCCTCTCTTCAGTCTTCTGACAAAATTTGCTTCTTCACAATCAGTCTCCTCAAAATCAAGCATAGAGGCTTCTTCTTTTACAGACTTTACTACTTTGAAGGTTGCTTCTCTCTTGACCGTGTCTATCTCTCCCATCCTCATTTCATATGTTGTAAACGTTCCATGTAGTTCATCCATGGTAAGCTTGTCCAAATCTCTTGCTTCTTCAATAGCCAAAATTTTGAAGTCATCTTGATGGAAGGGATCTCAGAACCTTCTTGACAATAGTCGATTCTTCTATTGTTTCTCCAAGTCCTCTTATGGCATTGACTATCTCATCTACCCTGAGGATGTAGTCAGCGATCTTCTCTTCTTCATTCATCTTCAGGGTTTCAAACTGTCCTTTGTGCGTTTGCAGCTTGGCCTATTTCACTTTAACATCTCCTTCATAGATACTTTTTTACTTATTCCAAATGTCTTTTGCACTCTGACAGTGCATAACTTTGACATACTTGGAGTTTGACAACCCACAAAGAATAACATTCTTAGCTTTGGCGTTGTTCTCATAAGCCTTTTTGGCCGCTTGATCAACAGGAGTTACAGCAAGAGCTGTGTAACCATTTACCACTGACATCCATAAATCAAACCCTAGGGAAGACAAATATGCTTCCATTCTTATGTTCCAAAAAGCATAGTTAGATCCATTGAACAAAGGAGCCTTTTTTGATGAAGATCCTTCTTGGCAGGCCATTGTGTTCACCACCCACGATCTACTTGAACCGACTAAGCTTTTCCTAAGGAACCTGCACTCTGATACCAATTGTTGAACACACTATCTACTGAGAGGGGGGGTGAATCAGTAGATGAGCTAAAACCTGATTCTTAAAACTTTTAAACAAGATACTTAAAGTATGTGCAAAGTAAAGAACATAGAGATTACACACACACATAAGAATGCTCAACACTAGATTTTTACATGGAAACCCAAAGGGAAAAACTAGGATGAGAAAAGCTGTTAGAAGCTATTGTTCTAATCCAACCTCATAGAAAAGAAGTCTCACAGACAAACTTCACTGGTTACATTCAAAAGCACCCACTCTAAAGAAGCGTCAACTTCCTAACTGAGCACCAACTCAGTTTTTCTGATGGCACCAACCTATTAGAGAAATAAAGCTTCAACTTCAAAATGCAGAGGAGATTTAAAATGAATCTTGTTCACTTTTCTGTTACAAGTCTTGTCTATAACTACACCTATGCTATGTGCCTTCTCAGCTTATCTGTCTTTATCTATATCTAGATATCTTCTATATTGACACACCTTATTTTTTTTCCCTTTTTACATTGCCTGCATATGTCCTCACTCGACAATTTTGAGTTAACACTCTAATTATTATCGTAGCAGCAGCAAAAGAATCTTTCAAATGTTTTGTTCGTAGCATATATAGACAGATGCATCATAGGGTTTTCTATCTGTAAAGTGTTCACACTTCAACTGTTCTTAATTGGTTCAAGCTTCTGATCTGCATTCAATGTGACTTTGACTTTGTGTCTCGATTCATGTTTCACATGGCAACTTTCAAATTTCTTTACTATCTTTGGCATCTGCACTTCTACTGGACTTAATTGCGCCACTTCCTCGATCATTTCTGATCTGCATTCAATGTGACTCTGACTTCGTGTCTCGATTCATGCTTGAAATGGCAACGTTGAAATGCCTTTACTCTCTTTGGCATATGCATTTCTACTTAACTACGCCGCTTCCTCGATCACTTCTGATCTGCATTCAATGTGACTCTGACTTCATATCTTGATTCATGCTTCAAACGGCAACGTTCAAATGCCTTTACTATTTTTGACATCTGCACTTCTACTTAACTGCACGCTTCCTCGATCACTTCGATTGAATTATCTCGAGCTCCGTGAAGATATATCGAGTTCATCACCAGTTCCAGTTGTTCCTTTACAAACAGTTAGAAGACATTGATTGCGGGCTTTTTATTTCTTTCGGCGTGCCAAGTTCACATTCTTTTCTTTGTTGGATCTTTCCTTATGACCTTTTGACACTTGTCAAATGTGCGTGCACTCGGAAGATCATCTGAGTTTGCTTTGCACCATTGGCTCTAATGCACCGATTAGACATGAGTCATTGATCTTTTATAGCAACATTAGTTTTAATTCTTGCTTTGCCATTAACCATCGAGCTTCTTTCTTCCCTTTTTGCATCTCACTGCTTTCTATATCATGCGTTCACTTCTGCTCCTTTCGATTATCCTTGATATGCTCGATCTTTACCCTTTGTATTGAGCGTTAAACTTCGGCATGTTGACATGATCTTATTTTCTTCGGCATTCTTGTAACGTTCCTTGCAACGTCGATTCTTCAAGACTTGCTCATCTTTTAACCTTGCTTTAATTCCTTCGGAAGGTTCATGTCCCCTTCTCAAATCTGATCTCACAGTGTCCGTTGGCCTAGTTTTGGAAATCCGTAGGCTATTCGGAAGGTGCAAATTAGGGTTTCCTATTTTTTAGGATGTCCTTGCTCGGAGTTTTGATGGCGAATTCTTTCTGGGTTTTTCGAGAGCTTCACGAAGGTAGTTTGTTTCGACTTTCTGAGCATTTTCAGGAATTTACTATTTTTAGTAAATTCTATTTTTGGCAGCTAGCAGGGTTGTCTCAAGGAGTTAACTTTCTTTTTCAGTTGACTCATTCAGTTTTGGGCTTCAGAATGTGGTCTCAGTGAAATAAGTTAATTTCACTTAAAAAAAATAACATTCTATTTTAACGTTGACCTTGGCCTAGTCGAAATAACTTAATGTTATTTTAAAAGGGGGACTTGAAGGGGGGGGCGCCATCATTGCATGAAAAGGGGCGCCACTTTTGGAGATAAGGCTTCAAGGGAGGCCAACTGAAGCCTATAAAAGAAAGCATTGGGTTCTCATTTTATCATCTTGGTCTACTACATGCTTATGCTGCCGCTTTGGCTCTGGAATTGCTTCGGGGAATGAAGGCCTCCTATTTAGGGCATCGCTTCATGCTTGCAAGACAGCATCTAGTGGTGATGTCAGTCATTGATATTTGTATTTACTTGTGATTTGATATCAGTTCTTTCATTGTTAGTTTATTTAGTCTTATTAGTGTTTCAGTTATTGTATTCTGTATAAGGCAGATCTAGGTTTTTACTCATAAATTAAAAAAAAACAAAAAAAAAGGTTCTGGGTATTATTTCATTATCTTGGCTAGGCTTAGGCGCCCCTTTGCTCTAATTTATAGAATTTTTAAAGCTTGCAATTTATTTCTAGAGCAAATTGCCCTTTTCAGCTGGGACGCCCTTTGGGGTTTGCATTGGAATTCGTGTAACAAGTTTTGGATGCAGATTGGGTCTGAATTTTGATGCTAACTTGGGCGCCATCTTAAGGAAGAGACTTTGCAACAGAAATCAGGAAGATTGAACAAGTTTTGTGTGAGTTATGAACATCTGAAGAATTTAATAGGTGAAGAATTTAATAGGTGGCTGGTTTTTCTTCTTTCTAAGAGCAAATTCTTCTTATTTTGTAAGCTGACAGTAGTACTGACAGCCATTCTTTACTTGTTCAAATTTGATTTCAAAAGTTCAGTTTCTATTAAGTTATTGTATTAGTTTTTAGCTCCGCCCTATGGTAGCTACTTTCCCTATTGGGGTTAGCAAGCACATTCTGGGTGTAGAGCTCCACCCTATGGTAGCTACTTTCCCTTCTGGGGTTAGCAAGCACATGCTGGGTGTGGAGTAGTTTCATTCTTCAGTATTTCCAATTAAAGCTTTGTTATTAATTTCACTCCGTCATATGGTAGCCCCTTACTCCGCCTTGGATTGGGTAGCACATACTTGACGTAGAGTTCCTTTGTTTGTAATTTACTCCGTCTTATGGTCGCCCCTACTCCGCCTTGGATTGGGTAGCACATACTGGACGTTGAGTTTCATTTCTAGCATTTAAAGTAGCAGAGTTGTTTCAGTATATTTGGGTTTATCTTCTAACCTTAACGGTATTTACTTGTAATGTTGAAATCCAATATCTAAAAAAAAAAAAAAAATTGGCCGGGGATATTTCAGACTTTTCTGTAAGTGTCCACATACCCTTTGCAACATTCAAAAGATACCTTTCGAATTTTCTGCAATCTACCCTTCGGCTTTTTTGCAAGTGTCCAGACCCTTCAAAAGATACCCTTCGAACTTTTTGAAAAGGTCCACTGGGCCTTCGGAACGTTCAAAAGATACCCTTCGGACTTTTTGAAAAGGTCCACTTGCCCGAGAAAGACTTGACAATTTTTTCGAAAGAATTGTCCTTGCCATTCTTTTCGAAAGAATTCCTCCGAAGGAATTCTTCAAGACTATTCTAGGTTTTCAATTCTTCGTGACTTATCCCGATTGCCTCTTCTAAGTAAGATCATTTCATAAACGTGATTTATTCCACAAGTCTGCTCAACTCAGCCTTTGGCATTAATGCATGATCAGATTCAATTTCAATGATATCAAGGGCATCAATTTTTGACATCAATGACAATTCCATGCTGCCTTAGATGGGAATGATAACTCTTCAATCCTCAAACTGCTTTCTGTTTCATGATATCAAAACTGTCAGCTGTCTCCTTGCTCGAATTTCCAACAAAAATTAGACCTCAATGAGCAGAAAAAAGGGTATTTCCAGCAAGGAGAAAGGCATCCAAAAGGGCTGCAAATGAATTCAAAGTCTTTTTGACATCAAAAGAAGAGTTTCCAGCCAAAGGAAGGAATCTTGGAAGGGCTGCGAACAAATGACAGAAGTGTTAAAAGAGCAAAAACAACCCATAATGCAAAGGAGCAAGCTACAAACATAGAAAGAAGCACGATGGGCAACTTGGCAACAATAACCGGAATTCCTAGAGGTGTATTGCAGGGCAAAAAAATCACTATACTCATAGATAGGGGGACTACACATAATTTCGCTAATAAGAAGTTGGCTACAAGGTATGGCTTAAATACTACTTCTTTTAGGGGTTTCAAGGTAAGACTAGAAGATGGATTTTCTATCCCTTGTCATCATAAGATTTTTTATTTGAAATTCAATTTGGGAAAACATAAGTTTGAAGGAGATTTCCATATAATTGATATTGGATAGGTTGATGTGGTTTTGGGAGTACAATGGTTGCACTCTCTTGGAGAGTACACCCAAAATTACCAAACAATGGAGCTCAAATTTGACTCTACATGGTTTGTATGATAGGGCACCCAAGGGGGCAATGACCAAGAGAATGGAGAGCATGATGTATGAAGGAATTCAGGTAGGGGCAGCAAGACAAGTGAATTTTTCTGAGTTGGAACAGCCAACTCTCATGAAGAGAATAAGTCACATACATGGCATGTGGGGTGAAGAAAAAATGGGAAAAGGTTACCCCCATGAAAAACTCAATGATGGGGGCATAGGGCAGCCTCCAAGATATGAAAAGAACTTTCAAATTCTTCTTTGTATAAGCTGGGTTTTATAGTATGCTAAAATGTGGTTTCTAAGGCATGCTAAATTGAACAAGTGTTTGTTGAGAGGAGTCAGTGCTATTTTGTTCCCAAGGTATGGAAATACTTACTTAATTCCTATTTCTTTTGCCAATTCTGAAAATTTATGCATTAAAATTGGTATAGTGGGGAAGTAAGATTCCATATTTGAAGAAAATAAAGAAATCTGAAAATGGCATGGGAAGAAATTTGCAAATACACTAAAGAAATTCTAAGTGTTTTATGTCATTTCAGCTTAACATACAATTTGGAAACATGGCAAATAAGGTGTCAACTCAGCTAGTTAAAAACACCCCGAGGTTTGAAACCAAGAGGACACTTGGTGATGGTAGTAATGAGGGGATAGATGAGCCACTTCAACTGAATATTTGTGCGTGGAACAAGGTAAAAAGGGGCAATGAACAGCCCTCTACAAAGTCTGATTTTGCAAGGAAATGTAAGTTTCCTTTTGAGGGCAAGGTTCCAATTATTGCTTCACCCCTCCAAGGTAAGCAACTCCCACACTTGGAGAACGCAACATATACTCTCAAAACCCTCAACGTACACATAAAGGGCAGCTCTTTGATAATTTCCCATTCTGATTTATTTTTTATGTCCATTATGTCTCTTTTATGTGGCATAGACACTAAAGAATTGTTAGACAACACTTTGGTGATGGATGGTTTGACTTCAATAAAGAATTGCAGGGTTATGTAAAATTAGAATAAATGATTGACAAAGGAATTGGTTCACTCCAATACAAAGATACAAATGAATTTATGGGTCAAGAGTGGAATTAACCTTTTCACACATGAGTTTCCAACCCTTTGAAGATTTAATTGGAGGGATTTGGAGGATAAAATCAAGAGCATATGCAGCTATTATGAGTTGCATAAAGTGGGATACACTTGGGGAAGCAAGGTATGTAATGTCCCCAAATGGGACGATTTCACATAAAAAAGGTTTTCCCCAAAATCCATAAATTCTGAAATTTAAAAATTTAAAAATCAGCAAACCCTAGTTGCTGCAATTGCACCTTCAAACTGAAAATTAATTCTAATTTCACCTTGAATTAAATACTAAATAAATACCTTGTGAATTTGGCCACAAATGGCTCTTGCCGCAATGAAGAAAGAGCCTGAAATGGATGTTTCAATCCTCCAAACCCTAGTGCTACACTGGCTGAAATGAATTCATTCTTTCCCACTCTAATCTATGCTCAAGCTTAATCCAAACCAATCACCAAAACTCAAAAAATTACTGCAATAATTAATTCAGAATGAAACCCTTGCAAATCTGCCCTCAACAAATATTAATTCCTACGAACAACTGAAAACTTCAAAAAGTTATAACTCCCTCAATATTTAGAATTATGATGCAAACAAGAGTTCAAACTGATCATAAAAATAAGGGCTATCAAATAAAAATAATTTTGGAATTTTCCTTCCATAGAAAGGTCACCAAAAAATGCTCCGAAATTTTGAAAACCCTAGTTTCATGTTTGTTGACACTGTGGATTGCACCCTTGACAGGAGGCTGAGCTCCTGCCTTCCATGCGACAGAATGGAAACTCCCCTCTTGCCTGTGGGTTTGGCAAAACTGGGAGGAGAATCTCTAAATAAGGGCTAGCTCCCCTTGATGCATCTCTGAGTTATTCCAGTAATATTGCTAATATATATTTAATGGGGGGGTTGAAAAGAGAGAAGGATTACTGAAACAGAGCCTAAACTAAGAGGGTGATGCACCAAAAAAGTTTGATTTACTCATTACTCACACTTTAAACCACAAGAGCACATACATACACTTTATCTGCTGAGAAGCCCAGACTGTAGGGAACTTAACAGAAAGGCTAAATGAAGACACACAGAAGATGAACTTACCATAGCCGCTGTAGGAAAACACACTGTCTGGCAACCTTCTATCTCTGCGCTCCAGATACAGCTCTTTTTGCTACCTTCAGGAATGGCGCTTGTTTATACCAAGTGTGTTGGCATCAAGTTTGTAAAAGCATCATGGAAAAATAACTGGACACAAGGTCAATACTCGGACACACTCAGAGATATATCCAACCAAATAGAGGTAAAAATGTTTCTTTATTGATTCAAAGTGAAAATTTGGCAGGGTTGCGCCATACAAAAAATGAGAGATCTCTTTCTCAAATGAGAAGTTTACAATATATAGAGAAAGAAAGAGGCTTTTGGCGCCTTCTGGAAAATCTTTTTGGCACCCTTTTACAAGTGGCCCATGTACATTGAGAGCATTGAGAAGAGGAAGCCGCTGAAAGAGAATGTTGTGTCGGCTCCAGCTTTGACCTTAAAGCGTTTAAAATTATATCAAATGTTATTGTGAAAGCATGGTCTGCGCCGTTTGTCTGCCAACAAGACCGCTTCTTAAATACATTCACGCGGTTGTCTGCTCATTAATGCAAAATGAGGAAAAAACAGGCCGCACCGTTTACTGTTTGTGCTCCTTGATGACCACTTGGCAAAGACTGTGTCAACCGCTAGAATAACTCCGTGTGCCGACACCTTCTTTTGCCACTTGGACTATTTTGTCTGTTTCTACACTTGGCTCTTTTCTGGCAATCCGAGCCCTCAGGGATATCTTCTATCAATCTTTGGCTCTTTGGGTTCCCCTCTTGGCGGTCTCTTCCTTTTGGCCTTAAGCCCTTTGAATTCCTTCGGATTCGCGCCTTTCATTTAAAGACCAACGATTATTTCATTTCTGCAAAGTTGACGTCTGCGCGCTTGTCGCCATTTGAAAGCCAACGGCTATTCCATTGCCCTGAACTTGACGTCTGTGGGGACATCATCGGACGTCTGGATTCCAACGGCTAGTTCACGATGCTTGACTTTGACGTCTTCGGGCCCGTCACCCCTTGGTCAATTCCTTCGGCTTTTCCTTTCCTTCAGCTGAATTCCTTCGGACAAAATGTCCAAAGGAATTCCTTCGAACTTTTTGTCCGAAGGAATTTGCTTCGTTCCTTTGCCGCATGAATTTTTCCGAAAGAATTCCTTGTTTTGTCTTTTACCTTGTGAATTTCTTCGAGCAAAATGTCCGAAGGAATTCCTTCGGGCATTTTGCCCGAAGAAATTCGACCTTTGCCTTCGGAAATTCCTTCGTGCATTTTGCCAGAAGAAATTCGACCTTTGCCTTAGCATTTCCAAAGGAAAACTCACCCTTATGATTCCTCCGCAAGGTTCCCTGCCCTCCGCAAGGGCACTTTTGGGTCCAAAACTGCCCTCCGCAGCCTGTTGGAATGATCTTTTTCGTGCCTGACTGCCCTCCACAAGGGCACTTGTCATTCGGGCTTTGGAAGACTCCTTTGAACTTTCTGATTGAACCATTGAACCTGAACCTTTTTTCGGAGTTCAATGGTTCAACGGTTCAATGGTTCAACACTGTGTTCTGCAAAGAATTGCGCTCATTTAATTGACTATTTGAATCAAACCGCTTGAACCAACCGATTGAACCAACAATAGTTCAACGGTTCAATGGTTCAAAGTTCAAAACTCTTGGAAAGATCATGTCATTGAACCCCGACGTTGAACCACTTTTCCAACCTTAAGGAAAAGTGTCTTGAATCATTTTTCGCTCTTTCTTTGTGAATTTCTTCGGACAAAATGTCCGAAGAAGCTTTGTAAAAGCCCTTTCATTCTTTGAGCTGGTTCATCTTCTACCGAAAGACTTGTGCAACCCGAATTGAACTGGCTCAGAACAGCAGGGGAAGAAAGAGACCGATTTTGCCCTACAGGACCAAAAATGGTCAACACTGTCAAAAATAATTAAATAATAATCTAAAAATTATTATTTAATTTCCTATCAATTTAGGGCTTCAAATCTTCCACAAATCTTCTCAAAAACCCCACGCTAATGTGCAGAAATTAGCAATTAATTTTAGAATATTAAATTGCATAAATATACCGTAAAGGGGCCTCCAAACCTTCAATCAAGTCTCCCAAAATAGTTCGTTCCACTTGCAAAAATAGTGCAAATATTAATCAAAAATAATACGCAAGAAAAAAGCCTCCAAAACCTCACAATAGCTCTTCAATGTAAATCGCCCCACTCTAGGGCAAGTAACAAGATCTCTTTAACAAAGGTGGCGTCAAAAGACACCTTTTGTAGATTGATCAACACCAAAGCAGTAAACACACCTATTGGGCATGCATCCCAATACTTTCTTCAAGCATGAAGAAAACAATTATCAAATTCAATATGTCTTCAATTGTGATCTTCACCTTGTATTTGTACCTTTCAAAGGGGGGAAAATCAACTTGGAGAGGTAAAATACCTCATAAGCCTCACTTGCCCTTTTTTGAATATCTTTTCATTTTTTTGTTTTAGCTCACAAACTGACATTCTTTTATTTTCATTTTAGGCCTTTTTGAATTAATTAAATAATTTGCCTTAATAAATTAATAATTAAAATTACTTTTTGGCAAGTTAAATAAATAGATCCTTAAATAATTAATTAAATTGCTCTAATAATTAAAGTGATAAAAATCATTTTTCAAGAATTTTATTAATTATAAATCCGCTTAGAATAATCATAAAAATTACCTTGATTTTTCAAATGGTTAAAACCACTTTTCCGATAATTTGAATAATTATCCAAGATAGTTTTATTTTAATAATTAATTAATTGTCTTGTAATTTTAAATGATTAAAATCACTATTCGGGCAATTTTATTAATTATTAAATTTATATGAAAAGGGGACATCACAAAGTAATAAATGAAAAAATCATTGGATGGAGGGATAAGGAGGTTGCTAGGGGCTGCATAATTCATAACAATCAGAAATTCGCAGCCATGCTCCCTAAGCAAATCATGGTCAAAAACACAAAAAATAAGGGGAAAATGATTCTTTTAACTAACATGTTTGCTTCATGTGCAGGTATGGACATAGGGGCGATCAAGGCCTTAACACTTGAAGACTACCTTAGCTAAAATACCATTTTTCAGCCACCCTTGTGATGCCAAATTTGAAGATTTTCTTGCTTTTAGCATCTTAGGGGCATTTTTTGAACATGGGCTCAAAAGTAAGAGGTAATAACATGAGGTGTTGTTGGTCTTTCATTTTCAGTTTGCTTAAGCAACAAGAGAACTTCATATACAACTATAAAAGCCATCACCAAGAGGGGTCTTTCCATTGGGAAGGACCTAGGTTCGAGTTTGGCACAAGACCCACAATAGAAATAGCACTTTAGCTACATTTATTGTTTGAGGACACAATTTTGGACAGGAAGGATTGTCATGTCCCTCTTTTGATAGGGACATCTTGGAAAAACCTTAGCCTTAAAACTATTCCCAAGAGTTAAGGGACAAGTATAAAGGGAAGTGAGTATTGAATGTTTTATTTGAATATTTGTAAAAGTATCTTTTTGAAAAGTACTTTAGGTTTTTTATTTCACTTAAAGAGGGAACCTTTAAGGGTCATGAAAACTTAAATGATTTTAAGAAAAGATCATAAGGAAAGGTCTTTTAAATACATTTTTAAATTATTCTCCCTTTTTTTTGGGCGTCACACTTGGAAGGCTACAAAAGTGAAGAGGAATCATTTAGAGAGGGCATGTTATGTTTTGGATATTGAAAATTTAGTCTATTAGCACGAAAATGCTAAGCCAATTGCTTTGAAGATGAAACCCTTCAAGCAAACGAAGTTAGGGGATAAAAACCCTCTTCTTTCTATGAGTTAATTTCATTCAGGAGTTCTCATTGGAATCAACTAGTCATTCAAGGGTGTTTTAGACACCAATTGGTTATTTTCAGGTTGGCACCTTGCTATTGGATAGTGGTGACTTGATTTGAGAGTGAAATGTCATGTTTTTGGTAATTTTTGTGCCCTAGGGGAAATTCTGAAATTATTCACCTTATTCTGAATAGTGGCGATTTGGTTTGGGAGAGGTTTGGACTCTTGCGAAGGTTAATTTATCTTGAATTGAATTTTGTAAGTTTTTCTTATTTTTTCAGCTTAACAATTTGAGTTTTGGGTTTTTTTAGCCATCTAAATATTCATAAAATTCATAAAAAAATTATGCCTTTATTACAAATATATTTATGCAATTCATCTTAGTTTAGATTGCATACATTGGGCATTATTTAGTTGCATCTTTGATGAGTTACAAATACATTTTCAATCAAGAAACACCATCAGAAAATTCATATCAGTCATAGACAGTTGCAAGACAAGTGTTCGACGATATTCCTTGAGCTTCTAATCAGCAACTTGAGGTCAGATTGGTCAAGGGATAATACATTCTCTTCCATGGGAAAAAACTACAGGTGGACTTTGCATGAAGCAACTTGTTGGGACAGCTCCATGGATGTTGCTATTGCTTGAGGACAAGCAATTTTGAATGGCGAGGATTGTCATGTACCCTCTTTTAATCAAGGAGCAAATAAAGATCATTTTCCTTGTTTTGTTTCCCAAGGGCCAAGTGAAAAAGGAAAAAGATAAACACTTGGGGTTTCTAAGAGTAATTGTAAAAGTATTTTATTATTCTAATTTTCACTTAAGTTGTGGTCTTTTAAGAGTCATAGGCGCCCAAACCACTTAAGTGGATTATAAGGAATATTTTTTTTTTTTTTTGAAAAAGGTACCTTATAATTCTAATTTTCACTTAAAGGGGCATTTGAGGGTCATAGGCACTCAAGTGATTAAGTGAACGCTTAGTAATTAAGTAAAAGCATATATGAAAAGGTCATTTTAATATTTGAATTGTTTTCCCTATAAAGATAAAGGGGGGATCTTGTGGTGAGGTTCATGTCATTTTTTATAATTGATTTCTTCAAGTCTTAAGCACGAAAAAGATGGACTTTGCCTTGAGGACAAAACCCCTTCAAGGTTGTTTGGAACAAGGATGAAAACCCTTGATTTTAGACTCAAGACAACTTCACAAAGAGGTTGTATTGAGCATCATTGGTAGAAAAAATGTCTTCGACACCATATTTTCTTTTACAGGTTGGGCGACTAGGGTTTGGAGGCTTAGCAATTGTTTGTGGGTTGTTTTTAGGGCAGCATACCTCCATGAGGGCAGTAACTACTTGCAGGTGCAGCAACCCCCTTTTCTAAGGTGGGTGATAGGCTTTTGAAGCCTTTTTGGGCTTTTGCAGGGCTGTGGAATTGCGACACTAAATTCTAGTATTTTTGTAATATTTTCTAGAATTAAAACATTTGAAAAATCAGGGTTTGACTGATTATCATTGGTTGTATTTTTGGATATTCTTCTATAAAGTTGTGGAGCTTTGAATAATTATTTCTATGCCAATTTGAAGTATTTCTAGAGTTCTGAAATTATTTGCAACAACTAGGGTTTGAATAAATTATTTATAAATTGGTGAAAGCTTGCTAATCAAAGTTGCAAAGGAAAATCAAAATTTTGTAATTGATTAGCTAGGGTTTCATATTCAGAATTTTGGCTTCTTTTGAGTGGGGTTTGTTGGTAAACCCTTTGATCCAAAAATATTCCCCAAAAGAGACGTTACAACATCACTCTTTCAGCTGAGTTGTCTCATTTGGTTGATGAAGGTAAATTGATCTTGATCCCAGAATCTATCATAAACATCAGAGAGAAGTTGATTAACATGAGCATAACAAAATATTTGGTGCATTGGAAAGATCTCCCCACATAAGATGCTACATGGGAAGGTGCAAAGATTCTTGAGCATCTTAATCTGCAATTGCTTGAAGGACAACAATTATGGGAAGGACAGACTATTATGTCCCCTTTTCGAAGTTAATTTAATTGGGGACCCGTAACCTATTCTTTATTTCTCGTGGACTAAGGGATAAAGTTAGGAAAATAATTCAATAACAATATTTAAGTTGTCCTAAGTTTCTGTATTTTATAACATTGTAAAAAGACGACTTATGTATTATTATTTAAAGTGGGTCTAATGTAATATTTTATTAAAAAGTGTTTTTAGACACTTCTAGAGGGAAATTAGGTGGAAAAAGGAAATCGAAATGAAAAGGGTAATTATAAAGGGATGATTTGGGCTCCAAAGAATACATCTATCTATTGAAATCAAATCTTTTTTCAGAGCTTGAGCATTTGTGTTCATCTTTTCACCTGAGGACGAAAACCATTTGGTGTGCAAGATTGGAGAACGAAAACCCTCTTGTGCATTTGTGATGGTTCCATCCAAGGATTACATTTGTGTCAAAAGATTGAAGTTTATTCCAGTTTCAGTTTGCTACAATGTCGCTACAATACTTTCGTACCGCTGCCACAATGTTGCTACAATACTTTTGTACTGCTGCTACAGTAATTCATTTGGAATAATTTATGTATTTGTTAGTGGTGGTGGTTTACTTTGTATGCTGCCATAACATCCACAAGCTACTGTATGACCTGCTAGCCATATCTTGTTCCCATATCAAACACAGCCCTAGTAAGCTCTTTTGCTAATGTACGTAGTCAATAAAATTGGTTTTTTATGCTGCATAAAACATGTAAGGGTTTTCAGCAGTTTATCTTAGTAATTCATTGTTATTCAATAGCATCATCATCTGTGTTTTGTGGGCATTTAGTACGTTATAATAAAGGTTTCAGTTGCGTTTAGTACTTCAATATTGTATGTTTTTATTTGGTAATTTTATTGATATTTTAGTATTGAAAAAGAACACAAAAAGTTCAAAATTAATAAAAAATACCAGCAAGGGACATTACAATGTTGAACTCATTTCTCAAGCCATGAAGATTAATGAAGCATAAGCTTTTCATTATTGGAGTTTTTACCCACATTTAGCTTCTCTAAGGCAAATCTTTGTGTTGTTTCATGTGATTGCTTTTACTGTATTGTTCAATATATTCCTTTACATTTTCCATTATTGTACGGATGATATGAGTGATAGACCATTCTAATGGTATGAGTGATTGACCATTCTAATGTTACAAGAGGATGAATAACTGTACATAGTGGTACGGGGCAGTGTTTCAACATGGCTACACATATTTCGTCCATGTAAATAATTTATTTCAGCATAGCTACATGTATTTCAACCATGTAAACAGCTAATTTCAGTTGTAACATGCATTTCTAATATGGCAGCATGCGATCAGCTTATTGATGAATATACATCTGATTTTCAGTGTAGTACTTGAGGCATGAACACACTGGAATCAGCATAAAGGATTAGATGATAGTTTACATCTGTAGGACTCATTAATTTTCAGCCTATGTATGTTGGATTTCAGCAGTTTCCTATTGTTTCAACAGCATAGAAAACTTAAAGTCCGTTGCGAAGATTTGTATCAAGCATAGCCTGAAAAAATCACATGTCAAATCATAGCTTATAATAAAATCTATAAAGAAATCTCATGAAAGGACAATATCTCTATTAGAATTAGGCCACTATAAACTTAGGAAATGAGAGTGCACAGAAAAAACAATCGCACTTAACACAACTTGTGGGTGAAGCAAGCTCTATACAATGTGTGCACTCTATCCGAAAGCATACACACCACAAAGATGAGATGCGGTAGGAGTATATTTGTATTGATAAGAATAGAAAGGTATATGTCATCGATCCACTACTAAATCCATTAATCAAATCTGGGCCATTGATCGTAGCCTAATATGGTTCACTTAAGGAACCAATATATATTATTGATACCAATACTCGGCCTTAATGCTTATAGGGTGTTACAATACACATGAATATTTCCAACATGTGAGACTCCGTGAGAGAATGGGGACTTGGCATCACATTATTACTTCCCCTTGATTGCAACAACTTAAGGCTCAACATGGTTCTGAACTCGAAGAGCTTGGATTCTTTCAAAAATTATGTTGAAAATTCACCACTGGAGATTTCAGTTCTGCAGCATTCTAGCATAATAAAACCTTAAATATTTTGTCTAATCAAGTGGTTGGGGATCTTATTATGCTTTCTCTTTGCATGATTCTTGGACAAGTAAATGGAACTTTTATCGTAACCATACAAGATGGTGCTTTCCTATAAATGAAAACGTAATTCATCAATGACCCCTCTCAGCCAAATTGCTTAAGCTGTTGCCATTGGACCATCAACACCAATTAATTAATCAGTGCCAACCCCTTCTAGACTCGAGGGGTTTTTTGTGCCTTCTCCCCACAATTTAGAATTTAAACAAAAATCGTCATCCTCTTTTGGTAGTGTTCACACGATCAATCCGCTTTCTCTATCTCATGTAATGGAGTCAACTCCTATTTGAAATCCTGGTTGTATCCTTCAGTCCCATTGACCTACTTATTGGTCATCTGTGGACATTCATATAATTGCTTTCTTTTTTTCTTTCTTTCTTTCACTGTCATTCACAATAACATTTTTGTCATAGGAAACCTCAATGTCACTCTCAGGAAAACTCTGTATTGATGTTGTTTTTTTCTCACTTTGGCTTCCTTTTCTCTTGTTCAAACAATGGTTCTGAATGTCCAACTAGATCACCCCTGCACCCTTCTCGTCTTCTCTTCTTTATGCTAGATAATGGCTTCTGGAATCAAGGCTGAAACACAAATTATTTGGTGTTCCTAGTACAATTTTCTTCTTCCATGCACTGTATTTGTCTCTGCCTCAAAAAGTTCTACTCGTGTTCTTCTCTTTCTTCTTCCAATTGATGGAATCTCCTTGCAAAAAAGTGAGGTAGATAGGCCACCAACCATTCTCAATTTTTATAAGATTTATCTACAATTGAAGTTGGTTGGAGGGGGAAGACCATGAATCAAAACAGTATGTAGAATGCTTTGTATTCCAATTCTCAACAAAAAGCAGCTACATCCTGTAGATGCAAACACCACAAACAAAGTCTGATCGATGATTTGAACACTACACCGGAGGCCTTAACAATCAAATGCTACTTTGGCAGTCCACATGGCGATTGTACATTCTGGATGTGCCTAATGAATTGGGCCATAACCACAATTCTTTCTATTAGAGGTCTTCCAATCTTCATCGATTGGCCAATAATCATAGACAAAGATTTCCGATGAGGTATTCCAGTCTTCATGGACACATGCTTTTGGAGGCTCTTGTTCTCATTGCTATTTGTATTGGTTCCATAACCACCTTTGTTAGTGGCACAATGCTTTACTTTGTCTTATGTACTTTAGTTTCGTGGACTCGACTTTCTATTGTTAACGGTTGTATCCTCAAGTTCCATTGACCTGCTTTTGGTCATCCGTGGACATTAATATAATTTTTTCTTTCTTTCTTTCTATTGTCAACAGAATTTGAATTTTGCAAAGTGAAATTAACATTAATATGAAAGATCGCCAAATATTCCAAATCGAGTTTTCCAACATCTCCGACAAACCACTCATTATACATATCCTCGTCACAAGGAACTTGAAGAAATTAAGCATTGACAACAATCATATAAAGACTATCCAACATTTTTATATTATGCAGGCTTATTTACTAATAAGAGCGACTTCCTTTAATGGAGGTAATATTGTTTTCACAAAGGCCAAACAAACCATTCATTATACCTTGATAGATTTGGGCAAACATGCCAGTGTCCAGGTGATTTGCAAAGCAGCGAAATAGTCTCTTGAAATACAATAAACAAGTATGCATGCCTCTTGAAATATCAATAAACAAGAATGCATGCTTCAAATACTACTTCCTCCTCAACTCGTAATCTGAGACAAGTCCCTGAGAATAATTTCAATGGTTATGGCCCATGGGTATCATGACCACAGAGAGCATCACCCGTATGGGGGTCAAAGAGTTGGTGTAGGGCTAGCTGGACAGCATGTGCACAATCGCTGTCATGGGAGGCATGAATGGGTATTTGAGAACCATCCATTGTCTCAATTCCAAGTATCACCACCGCCATGTATAGCATTTTCATTGTGTACATCAATGCTTGGAGAGAGTCAATGAGGCTCAAGCCGCCATTCAGGCACAATCAGGACAGTGATATAATGCCCTGGCACAAGTGATTATTGCGATGCAGGAAGGAATATGCAGGTTGGAAAATCATTTTACAAATCTATAGATACAGTGGTTAACACTCCCAAAGCACACATAGTATCGCCACATAATGGATTTTGTGATTGAAGGAGAAATGTTGGTACGGACATCCACACTACGATCAACTCCAAAATCAATGGATATTCGCTCCATGGAGCAGGAGATACAGACAGAAAGGAATCATTCTTATTATTCAAACTCTTGTAGAGAACAATGGACTCATAATTGTCGAAGCACCCAATGTGCAAGACCCAACCTGGCCAATGGCTTTCCGGATGACAGGAAAATATCATGGGTAAGTGTGGCGCACACAGATATTAGAGGCAAATGCATCAGAGAACACGGGTTCCAATGATTTCATCTTATCATTACGTAATTTTGCATACTTGTGGCTTCCAAGCCTTCGTGTACTCATTATAGTGCATATTTTGTTTAGTGTTCATAGGGATCTTATTCTTCTAACTTATTTGTGATTCAGGCTTAGTGCCTTGCTTTCTATATATCACTAACTTCAGTTGGCCCTTTTTGTTAAATTAATATAATTACTTGTTTAGCAAGACAATTCCTATCTACAAAGGATTTAGCTATAAATTGTTGAACCATTGATATAATACTTAATGGAATTTGATACATGAACAGTAAAATACTTTTGAGTCACTTGAAAATAAATTAGGCAGGCACCGAGTACTTACACTTCTTGACCCTAAGAATCTTTTGATGTCTCTATTCATCTAAGTGCTGGATATTGGCCCAACTCTAACTCAGATTGAAAGATTAGTGGTTTATAACTTTATAGGAAGCAAAAAAAGGGGAATATACAGATAAATTGTCTTTAATATATTTGGTTTCAATCATGTACTCTATAAATTGGTAAGATAGGATGCATAAAATTGGTCTTATCAAGGAGAAAAAGTCTTTGAAGGGGAAGAGAATGACAACCCATAAATCAGAAATATTCATCCAAAGCATGGGACAAAATCTTTCAATGGAAATACCTCGAAGAAATCTTTCCAAAGCAACAAATGGAACTGAAATCTGAGCAATGGATCAAAATTTATGGCCATTTAGACTAAACAGAATCATGAATTGTGAAGAAGCCAGTTGGCCCAAACAACCACTGATTAAATCCCACTTCTTACCTGTGTGGATGGCTCGCATGAAATCCTCAATCCATTCTAATCTTGTTAAATTCTCGCTCATCAACATTGCATTAAATGCAGCCAGATGATAGGAATACAGGTCTGAGATGACTCAAATTTTTCAGTCTTATGTCATAGTGACTTGCATAAAGAGCAGTTTACACACTTTGGTTCTGATTTTCGCAGGTTTTTTCATGGATTTTGATTTTGATTCAATACCCTAATAACAGCACAACAGATCTGAAACATAAAGCATCATTCCATGCCCGTTTGATCAACTTAAAGCTCATCAACATTGCATCAAATGCAGCCAGACAGTAGGAATACATATTTGAGATGATTCAAAATTTTCAGTCTCATGTCATAGGGACAGTAGCTTGCAAAAATATATAATGACTTGCATAAAGAGCTGTTAACACACATTGGTTCAGATTTTATCAGGTTGTTTCATGGATTTTGATGTTGATTCAACATTCGAATAGTAATAACAGTATAACAGGTTTGAAACATTTCATACTTTTTTATTGTTATGCTAAGTGACTTGGATGGGAGTGGTAGGGGATCTGTCTTGGAGCTTTGGCCTGGGTACCAGAGGAGTATTTCCTGTATGTTGATGCTGATTTCATTGTCAAAGAGAAAATTACAGATCTACACACATTTTTTTATGCATATTAGATGTTTGTTGGATGCATCTGCAGCAGATATAGTAATGTGTTCTAGTTTTCAGCACTAAAGGACACTTCTCCCAGACCCACATGCCTGATGAAATGAACACACGAAGAAGGTCACATAACAGCGCCAGCACTGACACCAAAATGGATCAAGAAGGCAAATTTAAGGTCCCTGTAAAGTGCTTCAACAATATGCTATTCACTCAAGCATATGATTCCCCAATTCCAGATGCTGTACCTTCTCCTTGCGGACTTCCCAAGCATAACTTCCAGTGAAGGACGCTTCAATGATATGGAAAATATAATTACTTATGTTGATCTGCATTTTCTAGCTATATGGTTCTCCTGCTGTATTGCATTGCTTAGGCTTCCTCCTATATGCCTTACGGTCTGTTTATGTAATGGCTGCTCAGCATTCTTCATCTAGCTCATTTATTATCTTGGCTTTGAAAGCCCAGCAATTCTTATCGTGAAAGGTCTGGTTTTCCAGTCTTAAGACTTCAGGCTTTGTTGTACACTGTTCTTTCTTTCAATATATATTTAATTTTATCAAAATATATAGCACATCATCTTTATATAAAACCAAAAAATCCTCAGGTGGGAAACAATTTGTGTAGCTCCATTTTTATGGGTGATGTGATAATGATGCATGTATGGCCACATACATATTGTTAGGCATGGTAATAAACCTTAAAGCCCCATTTTAGGGAGATGTCAACATATAATGGGTATGGGGCAGTGATTGCATGGCATGATTGAATATGATAGTGTAATATAGATATGGTCAACCATTGGCATAATTTATGACTTTCCTAGGTATAATCCTAAGTCCTACTACCTTTATGTGTGTTTTGGTTCGGTGGAGGGAAGGCGCAAGGCAAGATTTTTACCTGATAATTAAGGGGCTCTAGTTACTTCAGGTATTTATTAGTATCTCAACCTGCCAGAGCTCAAAACGTGGGTGATGCAAGGCTGACACCCAGTCTCAACAGATGATATCCTAAATAGACCTAATTATCCTAAATGATAGTGGCCATGTTTGCTTTTATGACAAAGGACAAATTACCGTCGATCGAGGCTAAAGAACCCAGTGTCATGGCCCAAAGGAAACAATTGAGACTACCTGTTGTCTCCAAATCTTGCACTACAAGAGGATTGTTCAGGGCTCCTCTAGATTTGGGCAACGTTGGGACATTTCCAGCCCTGTGGGTGTGCCTATAAGTGGAAATGAACCTCTAGGTTGAAAGGGCTAGCTCCCTGTATTAGCTTTTATGCAATAAAAATCTGCTGAACCAGCTTGTTTGGATGAAAAGGGTCAGAAATTTACATAAATGAAAAGCCTAGTCTAAAATGGTGATACACCAAAAGTTATTATCCACACGTAAGCCCTATACTTTTGCACAATACAACAGAATACAAGCCTATTCTTCAAGCTCTAGAAGATCCCAACATAAATATTTCAATGTAAAGACAAAATGAATGAGATCACACAAGGTAAATAACTGGAAAGACACCCTGTATAGTCCAAAAAAGGGTTACACATATGCAAAATCTCATACAACTAGAATGCACTCTACATGCCCTGTTGGATCAACTCTTTGCTCAAAAGCATGAAGGACAGAGAACAGAAGGATAAAACATCACTTGTTGTCACTCTGTGTCTCTTGCATGTCCAGGCAAATGTCCAGAACTTAGAAAAAAAACAGACTTATGCTTCTTTGCTCAAAGGCAAGAAAATGGCGAAACATTCCAGCAGAGCTTCGTCGTACTATCTGTGGATGAAATAAGAATAGCCCAAGGGTCTTATTTATAGCAAAGAGAGAGAGAGAAGGGAGGTCCCTTGTGCCAAAGAGAGGAATCAAATCTATTGGAAGCCATTGTCCTCAGCTGCAACTGATTTTGCCAATGATGCTTATTAGGGCACTCTGATTGATCCACGTCACCGTCTTGAATGCCATGGGCTCGCCCCTCTGAAGATGCTTCCCAACCACTTCTCCTTGGCTTATCGATTTGTGCAATGGCGTGGAAAAGGACACTTTCATTTGGTTTGGCTTTGTTCTTTCTTTTTGCTTAGTCCTCAAGGAATGACTCGGATCATGGTATTGCATCGTCGATCAGCCATTTGATCAAGCTCATAAGCTAAGCAGTTCCAAAAAATCCAATTTGCTTTTGTTTAGACCCTTTCGGATTTTTTGAATGACTTCACTTATAAAACTCATAAGTCAAGCACTTGCTTAAACCCGATTTGCATCTGCAAACCCATTCGGGTTTTCTTGCCTACTTATAAAACCTTATAAGCAAAGCACCTTGGGAAACCCGGTTTGCACTGCCAAGACCCTTTTAGGTTTTCTTGCCCTTCTACTTATAAAATTCATAAGTCAAGCACCTTGGGAAACCCGATTTGCACTGCCAACAGCTAGTTGCCCAAGCTAAATTTGACGTCCTGAGGCACGTCATGCATCGATCCAACGGCTAGTTGTCCACCTTAAACTTGACATCCTGCGGCACGTCATGCATTGACCCAACAGCTAGTTGCCCACCTTAAATTTGACATCTTGCGGCACGTCATGGGCAATTCAGTCAGGTTTATTGCTCAGGCAACGCCTTGACAATTTTCCTGGAGTAATTCCTTCAGACAAAAGTCCAAAGGAATTCCTTCGGGAATTTTGCTTTCAGGCTTTGACTAAGCCAAAGGTCCCTTCGATAACTTTTCCCGAAGGACACTTGGAGGAAAGTGTCCTTCGAAAAAGTTCTAAAGGACACCCGAGGGGAAACAAAAGCCCCTTCGAAATTTTCCAAAGGGCATTTCCAACGGAAATGGCCCTTCGGACCTTTTCCGAAGGGCAACCTTTGGGAAAAAGGCCCTTCGGGAACTTTTCCTAAAGGACACTTGGAAGAAAGTGTCCTTCAGAAAATTTCCGAAAGACACTCGGGCCAAAAGTGACCCTTCAAGAAAATTCCTGAAGGGCACTTGGACGAAAAATGTCCCTTTGGGAACTTTTCCAGAGGGGCATTTTGGAAAGGCTAGGGTAAAAGTGCCCTTTGGAAAAGTTCCTGAAGGGACACTTGGGCAAAAAATGCCCTTCAGAACTTTTCCGAAGGGACACTTAGACAAAAAAGTGCCCTTCGGAAGAATTCCGAAGGGACACTTGGACAAAAAGTGCCATTCGAAACTTTTCCGAAGGGACACTTAGAGGAAAAAGTGCCCTTCGGAAAAATTTTGAAGGGTCACTTGGGTAAAAGAAGTGCCCTTCGGAAAAGTTTCGAAGGGACACTTGGGGGAAAACAAGGCAAGTGAAGTGCCTTCGGAAAATTCCGAAGGGCACTTTGGGGCTAAGGCAAAACAAAGCCAAGGGGAAAAACAACGAAGGGAAAGCAGAACAAGGAAAGACCGAAACAGCAAAGGCCCAAACACAGAAAACGAGTAAGGAAGAACGAAAACCAGCTGAAGAGGTAACACAAACTGGCTATGCAGAAAAAGGGGGCAACACTACCCAGAGGAAAGACCCACCAAATAATAAGATCTTTCCCACATTAATAACTTCTCTTTGCTTAAAGTTTGTTTACATATAATGTGGGGTATAATTCAAATATAAAAGAGCTTTCGGTGCTATGCCTGCAAGTGCATTTTCCTGATCATCTTGTGTAAATTCCTCATGGATGTAAACAGTATCTCTGAATACTCTTGACTTGCAGACAATAGTCTTTTGGAAGTTAATGAATTAGGTTGTTACAAGATCTAACAGTTGGTTTGATTGTTCACACAACATTTTTAAGACAACGTGTCACCTTTTCTGGTTTCCCTCAAACAGTGATTTTACTGTTATTATAGAGTGATGATTTGCATTTTGTGAATGAGATTCTGTGTTTGATGACTGTAATTCATACAATGGCGCATTAGGGCCAGACTGATAGAAGAATCCACATGCTCTAGACCATTTTTTATTTAATCTTGTCCAAAAATGTCCATCCTGAAAGATAAATTTTGAATTCATAGTAATCATAGAACGGAATAATGAATTTAAAAGATATAAAAACTGGATTTTATTTCCCCGACATTTTCTTGAATTATTGTCAGTTGAGGTTAATTTTTGGAGGCCCTATAATGAGAAAGAAATTTTTTCTTGGCAATTGAGCCATTCTGAATTTGAGTGCAGATTACTTGTTGGCAAGCCCTATAATGAGAGAGAAATTTTTTCTTGGCAATTGAGCCATTCTGAATTTGTGTGCAGATTACTTCTTGCACTGCCAACAAAATTGTCAATTTCTGAGGTGATTTTAAGCTTGGTTGATGATGAACAAAACCCATCAGGCAATATTGTGGATTTGTGAAGGAATCCCTCTAGAAGATGTTGCCCCTCTGTCAAATGGATTTGTAGACTCTTAAATGCACCCTATGATCTTGTTACAAATTCTTATTGAAATAATTAGATAAACAAATTAGTACTTGAATTTTTTTATCAGATTAATATTTATATTTAAAGAGGTTTTTTTTGTCCAGATAAGCCAGTGAATGGGGTCCGTTGTTTGCAGTGTCACCCAGTTTGAGTTGTGGGATGCCTGTTACTTATTACATTATATGAGGCTCCATTCCCAATGGGACTTCATAGGAAATATCATTGGCAAGCCCAGGAAAAAGAGGTATAGGTGCAATCAGCAAGTTTATTTCAAAAGAGGAAATATCATTAGCAAGCCTAGGAAGAGAAGTTATAAGTGCAATTAGTAGGTTTTGTGACCAAAGAGAGTTTATATGACATTTAGATTTTAGGTATTCATAAGCAAATAGGGGTATGAAAATGTTTTTAGATGTAATCTGTGTAAAAGTATAATGATTTGTAAGGAGGTTTAGTGTCAAGGGGGATAAAAATTTGATTGAAGTGCAGTAAGAGAATGTACTTAAGAGTGTTAAGTATTTTTGTATTGGAAATACTTAATCAAATAAATTGTGTCCATTCAATGCTATTTGCAACAAAACAATGGTCATTATGAAAGCATGATCTTAAACCATAAGCTTCAAGACCCAATAAGGTAGCTATTAATTATGCTCTTAACCTCAAAAACATCAAAATCAATAGAATCATAACTGACATAATCGCAAACTAAGGTGACTCACAATAGCATCATAAGTGTTTTGTATTATAGTAGGGTCAATTTTTGGTTTCAGTAAGGTTCTTGGAAAAAGGGGGCATAAGAAGTATTGTTGTTTTATTCATAGTTTACATAACCATAACCGGCGAGTATTTGTCAAGGAGGATTTTTTTTAACCAGAGATTAATTGACAAGGGTGATCAATTAATTGGGAATAACAGAGAGGGTATGTTTGAATTTATAAGACAAATAACTACATGTTTCCGACATTTGGAGGCCTTGGATGCATTCTGGAGACACGTCTGGGCCATGTACAGGCCTCCTAGCGAGTACTATGATAGTACTCGTCGAGAGGCAAAACACCAAGATCTGGTGAGTATTTTTTGCGAGTAATGGGTTTTCCAAATTTTCTGCAAGTATTCGAGCAATAGGCGAGTAACCGGCAATTATGTAATCTATAAACTTTTATTGTTTGTGAATTTGGAGAATTGTGCCATTTGACTAGTTAGAGGATACGACAATTTGTTCTAACAAAGTCATTGTCTTCTTCTATGTTGATTGGTATTTCTCTTATTCACTAACCTTTTTTTCTTTGTTGCAAGTTTTTTAACATTTTTCAATGGATAAAGGTTAAAACACTTAATTGGATGAAGTTTTTGCGCAAACAATTGGAGAAATAGCATTTAAGAGAAGATATCACCCTCCAATTTCATTTGTTGTTAAGACCCAAAGGGAGTAGCCTACCTAGATTTACTATTTCAAAAAGTTGTTAGTTTCTATCATAGTTCCCAATTTCAGAAATATAGATCCATTCAGGGGGGCAAAAGAATCCAAAGTCTGGAATTCTTGAAAAAGTTCAAAAAAAATCTGACCTAGAATATATACATATATATGTAAGCATAGTTTTATAAATATGCAAAATTAATAAATACAATGAAAAATATTAATAAAATAATATAAAATGATAATGTTATATCATATTTATGGTTTTTGAGTGTTTTTTTGTGTAGAAAACCTAAAAAAATTAAAAAACTAAAAAATTAAAAAAAAATAGGGCCGACCCGGACGAACTTATTTGGCCCTGCCAAAAAATCGGGATCCGGTCGGATTTTGTTGGATGTGGCCGGATTTTCCCAGATCCAACCGGATTTGGTAACTATGGTTTATATTCACAAAACAAAGGCATAATCAAGCTAAGTCATCTAGATAACAAAATCAAAGAGTAGGGAGTTAGTGGCTCAAATTAAGCCGCTTTCTAGGTCAAAAAATTGTTAGTTTGTAGTCACAAAACAAAGACATGATCAAGTTGAGTCTTCTAGAGAACAAAATCAAAGAGTAGGGAGTTATTATCAGGTTGAGCCATTTAGGATACCAACAAAATCAGAAAGTTGTTAGTTACAAAAAAGATTGCATTATTAGAGAGCCAACAAATAAAAATTAAAGGTAAGGTATTTTTTAAGTCACTGCCAAGCGAGACACTAATTTGGTGTAAGAGGCCCCCTTGTAGAAGCCCAAAAGCGTATTCGTTTCCATTTACTTTATATATTGTTCAAATTTTGTACACCTGGGTTTTGACCTCATAAGCAAGCTCAATGCTAAACTCAAACTTGTCTATCTACCTACACTCATAGTGGTTTAGGATATAAAAAGGAGTGTGCTTTTATACTTCAAACTACTCTAGACCTGTTGGCCATTTTTGGCCCACATATAAAGCTCTTGCATGGTTTGATGAAGCAGTGGATCAAAGCAATAGAAATGGATCCAACATTTGCGAATAGAGAGGATCCAAGCAAGGTTTTCTAAGGATCCAGCAGCAGTGTTCAAGGATAAACCTGTAAGCCAGAAGCTAAGTGCAAAATCTTTTATTCAGCTAAGTCTTTACTTGTTCATTCTTTCGGACTTTACGGGGACTAAGTGTTTCTTTTATTTCAGGACCTTTTTTGGCTAAGTGTTGAATTCTTTCGGACAAGTTGTCCAAGTCTAGGTTTCTGAAGGGTCTTTTTCAAAATTTTGAAGGGTTCTTTCCTTTCGGAAAAGGTTCTTTGCAAAATTCTGAAAGGTTCATTGCAAAAAATCCGAAGGGCACTTCTCGGGAAAAGGGGTTATTTTCAAGAAGGCCGAAGGGTACTTTCCTTTCGGAAAGGGCATTTCAAGTGAAAAACAAGGCACTTTACAAGAAATTTGAAGGTCCATTCTCAAAGAAAATTGTTGAAGGCCAAAGAAAAGGAATGAATTCTTTCGGGAGAATTGTCCTCGGAAATCGAAACAAAGAAACCTCGAAAAAATTCCTTCGAATGAAAAGCCCGAAGAAAAGTCAGAGAAATTCTTTCAGGCAAAAAGTCCAAATAAATTAGTCCAAAAAGTGGCCGAAAACAAAATTCCGAAAGAATTAATGATGGGCCCGCAAACATCAAGTTTGAGCCCTTGCAAGTAGTGGTTGCCTTTGGTCAAGTTTTCAAAAGGTTCATCAAGATTGTCGCGAGCTTGACACTTGTCAAGATCTAGCAAGGAGATCAACGGAAAAGAAAAGCCCAGGTTTTCAAAAAGATCCTAGTGGGATTTCAATAGCGAATCAGCAGAAAAGGACGAGGATTTTTCTTTTCAACTCCGATGACGTAGTCTACAGCTCACATTCAGAACATGTAAAGTGGTCAAACTAAGAATAGATGCATCCAAGTGGAGCAACAAACATGCAAAGTGAAGAAGCACGCCAAGTTTTAAAAGCAAAAGATCAAATCATTTACACTTGGCGGTGTTGATAATTTTGCCCCCCACAAGGCAAATTGTCACCCCTACACTTCGGAACTTTGCTATGGTGCCAAGTTTGTCTTGTGAATCAGTTTTGGGGTCCTTAAATGAACATTTACAGTCACCCAAGTGGCCATCTACATCCAGGTGAATTTTAGTCGTGCAGAGGTTTCCAAGGTGCTTTCTTGATTACAGCCAAATGTGCAAATACTGCCATGACATACAAGCTATAAGTTTAGTTATTTTGTCTTCCCAAGGAATTTTTTCAGGCTATAAGAGGTGGACTATTTCTTTGGACATTCTATCCAAGAGAAAGAGCTCTCAAAGCACTGTGTAGAAGTCCGAAAAAATGACTAAGTGGCAGTGGTTCAAAGCTTATTTTCTTTGGACTTTTTCTCTGAAAGAAAAAGAGAAAAGCACAATTGAGAAGACCCGAAGGGCACCTGCCCTTCGAGAAGGTCCAATTCAAAAGTCTCGAAGGGTACGTTGGTTCACTTTATGGTTTTCAAGTCAAGACAAAAGTTCTGAAGGACAGTTTCAAAAAGCCCGGGTGCCCTTCAAAAAGCCCGAAGGGCACTTTTGAAGGCAGACATACCCTTGCGGAGGGCACTTGGTCGATGGCAGGACCCTTTCAAAAGTTCCGAAAGGCACTTTTGAGGAGAAGCCCTTGCGGAGGACATTTTGCAACGAAGTGGACCTTTACAATTCTTCCGAAGGGTACTTCTGAAAGAACATACCCTTGTGGGGGGCGCCAAAGCCAAAGACAGGACCGAATCAAAAAGCCCAAAAGGCAATTTTGGGAAGCAGAAGCCCTTGCGGAGGGCACCTTCATAAAAGCCAAGGGCACTTCAAACAGAAAAGAATTTCCTTCAGACTTTTTGTCCGAAGGAATTCAAGGAAAAGGTCCGACGGAGGATATACCCGCGAAAAAAGCCCGATAGAAATAAAAAAACAAAGGCAAAGAAGGAAATGAGAAAATTTAAGGAAATCCTTCAGAATAATTGTCAAACAAGAAATCCGCAGAAATATGAAGTCAACAAAAGTCCGAAGAAAACCAAAGGGCAAGACATAAGAGCCTAAAGAATAAATTCAGGAAAATTGGCAAGGAAACGAATTCCTTTGGACTTTTTGTCTGAAGGAATTCAGGAGGGACAAAGGCCAAAAAAGAGAAAAGGAAATGCCAAGCCCGGGAAAGAGAAGAGATAGAGAGTCCTTCGGACAATTTGTTCAAAGGATGAAAACTAAAATAAAGCCCAAATCCTAAATTAAAGCAGAACACGAGAAAATCCATAGAAAACACAAACAGGACTGAGCCAGAACTGAACAAGAAGTAAGACAAATGCATAAATAGAGGCATGAGCAAATATTAAAGCAGAATCGAATATGGACATAAGCATGAACAGTGAATAAAACAAATGCAGAATAAAGCCAAAGGCAGGATAAACAAAGATCATGCACAGACTAACGTGACTCCAACGAAGTGAATGCGTTTAAAAAAACAAGCATGCTTCAGTTCTGAAAAGAGTTGTCTTGCATGATGAACGGGCAAAGCGTTGAACGTTTCAAACTGCCAAAAATTCCATGCACACACTCTCTTTTGTCTCAAAGCTCGAAACATTTTGACGGTTCAAACGTAATTCTTAATTTGGCATTTGCATTGATTTCATGCAAAGGGGAGACTTTCAAACATTCCAACAGTTCGAGTGGATTTGACTACTCTTGTTTTGGAGTTGACTAGTCTTCAAGTCAAGACATCTATTCGTAGATTTCATGCATCAAAATCTTGTCTTCTCCTTTTTCAATGCCAAGGATTCTTCATGCAAGACAGCTAGGTATAAGCCAAGGAAAGACAAATTTGAAAAATTCATGCAGACGCAATTTGGACTTGGGCTAATGAAGAGTTAACTTTTTCTCCTATTTCCAACGCCAATTTCTTGGTTTTTTATAATTTTCTATATTAATGGTTTTTCAGCCTTGTAAAATCCATCCTTCTCTTGGTGAGACCAGACTCTGCCATTGATGAGTTGTGTAACCTCTTTAATCAATAAGACTGTACTTTCAGATTTTAAGTGCTGGCATAGTGTACATTCATTCAGTAATTTGCATACGTGGTAGATTTCTCTCCCTTCCCAAATTTTGATTCGTACCTAGTTGCTAGCTTATCGTGTTATTCAAGTCATGTTCAGTGTTGTATATGTCTTTTGCTAAAGCTGTAAGTGGATGTTAGGTGGCTGCAAAGTGTCTTGTATCAGACCTCTCTCCATCGTTTTCCCTCACTTTTTTGTCATTGGATCAAACCTTCTCATGAAATGCTTATGCATAATGATCAATTGAAATCAACGGTCTTCATTTTCCCTTGTTTGATTCAGTGTTCAAAATTCCAAGTAGATTGGATCAACATTCTGATGTATCACCGTTATTAGGTAGGATTTCCCCTTCAAGTTTCTTTCTCCCTTTTCCATGGTAGTTTGCAACACAGTAGAGATCCTAACTGATACATCCTACAGGAACCAGCCTTCTCTAGAGGTTCTTCTCACCACTAAGGCACCCACCCTTGTGAGAAGATCTCATTGTTTCAACCAGAAAGAGGATTAGCCATTTTAGTACGTCTTCAATTCAGGGTGCAACTCCAGGTTGACAACAAGTGGGAACATGCAGCTACCCGCAACATGGCTCTATCAATTCCAAAAAAAGGACTTGAATGCACGAGGGGCTCGAGGATATTTGCAATGATCTTGGACGGTTTATCTCATGGTCAAAGCAGTTGCATGCTTTGAATGCAAAAGAGCTCGAGTACAACAACAATGGTCCGAGTCATTGGCGACTTCTCTCGGTTCCCCACTCCAACATGCAAGTCCCTCTTCTCTCTTCCTTTTCTATATATATCTAATGCTTTCCATTTTGCAAGGGTTCCCAATTTTTTATACTTTTTCATCTCTCTGAGAGACGGGACACTCTTTGAGATATTGCAAAATATGCTCAGCGTGATTAGGCTCGACCCTACCAAGCATTTGTAAGAACTACCTCTTGATGCAATAAAGGATTTTTTTTGCCTATCTCTTGCCTTGGATTTTTATCTATTGAGTTGCACACTATGGTATTGTGTGAAGGAGAATCTTCCTCGTCCATGGTCCTCCTTTCTGACCTTGTTTAGGGAGTTTTTCAACGCTGATTGCAGATCTGGTTGAGTGTTTTTTCCGCCATTGATGTGAACTTTCAGTAAGTCTTAAAACTCCTCTTTGTTTGCATTCATTGCTTCCTGAACCTCCTCCATGAAATATTAATGCAACCAACTTGATCTTGAGGTTGTGTATGTCAGTATTGTCCTCTACAAAACTAGTGTGGGTTCAAGCTTATGGGAGTTCCCATTTTATTTTGGTGCATCCCCTGATTAGCTTTCTTAGGAGCCCTTATCCCCTTTCTAACCCTTTTTCCCATGGAGCATTAGTTTAGCTTTAGTTTTAGGTGATCTACCAAGAGGAAGATGGCCTTCTCTGGAGGTTCAACCTCACTATAGGCTACCCACAGCCTGAGGTTGTTCCAATATTGTAGCTGGAAGTGAGAGAGCTTGAAAAAATCTCCCACAAGGGTGCAATTCTAACGCTACAACAAGACCCATTACATTTGCTAGGAGAGTTTACTATCGGAGATGTCACCAAGTCCGAATAACATGAAATCAAGTTGGAAGGATCAGACGAGATGAAGCTTGTGCACACCACTATGTTGCTGAAGCAAGAAGAAATCATATAAAATGAGAATATTGCAAGAGACAAAGGAGAGTGGAGAAAACCAATCATTCATTGAGAGAATTAGGCTCAAGTAGAGCATACATATAGGAGAGCAAGTAACTCCTCAAATGGTGGTCAAAGTGCTCCTAGAATAGAAATATAACTCCACAAAAGGTGGTCACAGGTGCCCGAAATAAAAGATAAGATAAGATAAATATATTAATGTCCAATGAATGTCAAAGGGACTACAAATAATGTGTGCACGTACAAAGCGGGAGAACCAAAAGATTCCTGAGAAAGAAAAGTACAAAGCCAGAGAAAGGGGTAAAATCGAAAAGAGCAATCCCACGAACCCAAAATCGGGGGTGGAAATGCAAACGAGAAGGGAAGACGACCAAGGAGAAGCAATGAGGAAAGTCTCCAACTCTCCTAACATCTGAGGCCAATTGGAAGAAAGAAACTCTAGATGGAATGACATCCAAATGAAGAGGTGGTAGAGTGCGAAGGCCACCTACTATGTTGTTGTCTGGACACCATGCTATATCTCAAAGGCTTGGTAGATCTAGTTTGTCTCCTGGTGCAGGACCTAGTATGGGCCTGGCTATGATGGCTCGAGGACCTGTGGATGGTATCTTTGGGTTGAATAGATCTAGAGTAAGAAGTAGAGCTGGCCCCATTGTTGCGCTTAGTGTCTCTCACTGAAGGTAGTACTACAAATAAGGAAGTGATTTGCCGAGTAGAATCTAGTCTGGAATGTGGCTAAAGTGTGTGCTCACGAAGCCTCAGAGCCTCCTATATGTATAAGGCTAAGCACTTCTAATCCTCATACCTAAAGAAATCAGAAATAGCTTGTGCCCTCCTAAATAGACAGTAGAACCTCCCTCTGATCTCATAGTAAATGGGGCAACAAAAGATGAAGTGTGTCTCCGTCTCAGTCTCCTGGAGACAACACCGCTAGCAAATCCTATCAAAACGATCAAGGTGGTGATCCATCTCGCATTGGAGTCTATGAGAACCTACTCTAAGCTCCCCAAGGGGGATGCAACGGGCAGGCATCCAGTGACGAAGAGTATACTAAGGACAGATAATGAGACCCTCACTTAACTCCAGAAAGTGATCAATATAAAAGGGTATTTTAGGGCATAGCCCCCCTAAGGGTTCACCCAAGTGGTGTGAATGAATTGCCTGTAAATATCCTCTTATGATCTTGTTAATTACCTGTCTGGTAGGTAGAAGGTGGCCCAGTGCATCCAAGGAATACTAGAAAGGAGGAAGATGATCCATCTGAATGCCCACTGTCCCTAAGAGGTCGGAAACCTCAACATACCAACCGTGACCATGGCGAGAAGAAACTGAATGATCAATAGCCTCTGATGAACAATACGCCAAGTACGGGTACCTGTCCCGCCCCTCAATGGAATCAATGAAACCTTGGATGTTGTGTAGGAAAGAGATCAAATCAAACATGGTCTCCAATCTGAAAGGACGGGCTCCAAACTCAGCCAAAATAATGTGCTAGGGGACAGTATGCTTGCACCTGATAAATCAGCGAAGGAGAAGTGTTTGGACTCTCTCTGCAGAATCCCAGTCAGCAACTAGTAAGGAGGGCCCCCAAACAATGGAGCCGTAAAGAACAGTGGATCTGATGAGGGAGTCCATGAGGGACATTTTGGAGATGTCCTGGAAGTGGTGGCAAAAGCACTCTCTCAAGGAGGCCTAAGGATCCATAACCCTTATTAACACGAGGTTGGAGGGCTAGTTTCAAACTAAAACATGGGCCAAAAAGCTGAACGCCCAAGTAAGGTATATGTGTTGGTGATCTCAATCTCCTCGCCCCTAAAGAAGAAGTGGAGGTGTGAGGTCTTCAAACCATTGAAGACCATAACCTTTGGTTTACCCAAGTTAACCGTCAACTGCTGAAGGTCTCGCAAAACAAGGCTAAGGTATCCAGTTGTCTCTATAGACCATCTGAAGAGGAGGCCAAGAGGACCACATCATCAACAAACAAAGGAATGGAAATCAGAACCTAGTGAAGTAGGCACCCATCGTTGTCCTAGATATGTTCATGGAGGAAGGACTCAAGCTCATATATGTATATCCCAAAGAGAGTTGCGGACAGGGGACACCCCTGTTTGACCCCAATGGTACCCCTGATGAAATCCGATTCCTCGTGCGCTGTGCAGAGGTGACCCAAAATAGTCTCGTATAGACACATGATGGCAGTGAGAAGGCTCTCAAAAATGCCAATGTCTTTGAGTCTCTGAAAAAATGCCACACGTGGAACCGAGTCAAAAGCTTTCTGAAAGTCTACAAAGCAACAATAAACTTTCAATGAGCAATGGCGAGCCTCCTCAATGACAGCGCAGAGAGTAAAGATATGATCAATAGTCTGGTGAGCTGGACGAAACTTGCTTGGCCCCTGGCTCTGAGGTGGCTGCGCTCTAACTCCTCGAAAAGTTGCATATGGAGGACTGTAGCATAAAGTTTGGAGAATGTATGACCCACCATAATTGTCTTGTAGTTCTTGGGATCCAAGTTGGGGCCCAATTTGTGGATGGGGTGAATGGTGTGATGCGACCTAGCCGACGGAAAACCAAAGCATACAACGTGATTGAAGAGGTTAGTCAAATAGCTACCAAGCACCCCATAACCATACTTGAGGAATTCTGCTTGGAACCCCTCCTCATCCACTGCCCTGCTACCATTCATCACTCTAACTGCCAAGTGGCAAGAAGATGGTGGATTATCAACCTGGATAAGTAGCTGTCCAAGAATATCATAAAGATTGGAAATGTGAGACAGCATGGATTTGGGGCTAAGCTCTAAGGGAAGAGGAGAATGGCGAGGGAAAATGGTGCACCAAAACTGCTTAGGAAAATACCAGAGAGACGCACATAAAGTCCGTCTATGCTGGGAGATAAAGAGGCATTTTTTGCGGCGAAGGAGACAGCGGTAGGATGTTTTCAAGGTGGGATAAGAGAGTTGGGCCTAGATAAAAGCATGTCATAATTGGTGGTGTAGGGATTTGCACTCATCATCATGCCACTTGTTCATGGGGCAAGTTTTTTGTTGGTGGGAAGCAGAGGAAGACCGGGTGAAGCTAGGGAAGGACATGAGGGCAGCTTCCCAAACGATGAAAGACAAATGGGCATACTTGGCCGTGACACTATCCAGAAAAAAGAATAGGGACTTCGAAGGGAGAATTTGCCGAATGTGGGAAGAAAAGGTGTCAAGTCCCCCTTGTCAAACCGGAAAATGGTGCGAGGGGGGCCATGAGGGGGGACAGTGATAGGAGGGGGAATGTCAATACAAAGTGATAAAGAGAGAAGAGCATGATCGGCAAGAGGAATGGGGGAAATAAAGAAATGGCTGACTAGTGACAAGGAGTTTTGGCTAGAAAGGACATAATCCACTACACTAGCACCCTGATGCAGGAGCATCATGGGAGTGCTTAGATGTGGTAGATAAAATTATTGTAATTCAAAAAAAAAAAAAAAAAAATCCAAATTGTGGGCACTTGTCAAGAGGAGAGGATAGGCTTATTTGGGTATTATAAAGGTCAAACTTAGTTATTGATAACCGTGTTATCATGTAGAATCAAAGGAGTCAGCCATAAGTGGCATAGGATTGATAGTAGTTAAATAATTCTATGTTTAAAACATTTGTTGAGTTTTTCTAGGTGTTGGTTGAATGTTATTCCTAGTAACTTAAGACTATTTCAATATTGTGGGGCGTAGTATAGGCAGTAGAGTAGGAGGTTGTGTAGGAGGAAGTGTAGGAGCAAGTCCGGAAAAAAAGGACTGCATTTTGATAGATTTTGTAAAAAGATTGTTCTGTATGAAATAAAGGATTTTACAGAGTATGTGGCAGAGCTTTCCAATATACGCACAGTCCTGAATGTGAATATATAATTTGAGTTGGATTTCTATGTTTTTCTTCTATTTGTTGAATCTAGTTTAGGAGGAACTCATCAGCAATTCGATTGGGTAAAGAATCAAGATGCCTATTTGCAAGGCCACCTGGCCTGACTGTGGATCACATATGTTATACTTCCAGGGCTTAATTAGATCTATTGCATAGTGAAGTTCTTTTTTTTTTAAATCACGATCTGTAGGGAGAAGAAAGGCAGCGAAAGTTTCAAGACTGCTATCGACCGTGCCATTGATCTGTCTGGATTCTCTTTGAAGTTTAACGACACTAGTCTTTCAGATTTTGATTTCCGTGGAAAGTTCTTTTTTTTAATCCACTCAAATGATAAGGGTAATGAAGTAACGCAGGGGGATGTGAATTCTTTATTGGGTCGTTTTCTATATGCACTTTTAGTCACCAACACGCACAACCAACGGGACTTCTGAAGAATTGGTTCAGATAGCAGATAGCCAAGCAGAAAGAGGTGGATTAGAACAGTCCGGGAGCCAGCAATCTGGGCCCAGCGAGAGAGGAGATTAATTACTTGACGGAACAGGAGGAAAAATAAATCGATTCCATAAATTAGAGAGACTCAAAATGAAAATCCCCGTGAATCAGATGTTATTGGTTATGTAAAACCCAGTGAGCCAGAAACAGTTGACAAATTGCCGAATGAATCAGATACGCGTGAGATTCGATTTGGGATGGTTTTGGAGCCATCGGAGATAGAAACGGTTGGGCTGGTGTTGGAGAAGCGTCGTTGTTGGATATGTTGCGCAGATCGAATTCTTATGTGTTATGTTATTTCTAGAACTGTCATTTGATGTTTTGTTTGATGCCACGTGGACATGGTTTCTAGTCTTTGTCAAAAAATAATTTAAGTTATGATTCATGGAAACAAGCAGCGAGACTGGTGAGGAACAGAGAAGCTTTTGTGATACAAACGCTGCTTTGGAAGATAATGCATCTGAAGATATTAGGAGAACGCTGAATGGAAACGGGTCTGATTTTCTTTCTCTCCAAGACTTGTAACATCAAAGGTATTTGACTTACTGTATGCCGTAGCAAATCTTCATTTCTTGTATGCTTACCGTGAAAAGAGTATATGACTAGGATCGACAGAGTTTGTGTTAAGATAGACAGAGTCCTGTTTCCTATTCTGTAAGGTCACTGAGCCATGGTAAATATTATCTCATTTTAAATGCAAACCTGAATATGGGATACGTCTAAGGAGATCTATTGTGCAAATCAGGAATGTGTATGTCAATGTAGTTAATAAGCATAGTTGGCACTATTTTTTTATTTGGAATTGTGTAGAGTATGAGCCTATAAATCCAAGCCAGCCTGTCTAGCTCAGCTGGTAGAGCCTTTTGGATCAGAATGTTGTTTTTGCAGAGATAATGCACTGTGTGGAGTTGCAAATAGAAGGAAACAGATTGGAGTGGTTGAAGCTGCCAACGCTGCTATACAAGAGAAAAGAGTTTGTGATGAGACTGAAAGATATAAGGCAAAGAAATGGAGAAAGTACTGTTTGAAGACTAAGGTCAGCAAGTCAGAATATTTGATCAGAGCTTCGTTTTGAAGTTTCCAGAAAGTCATTTATGCATCACACCCCCACCATGAGGTCGACAAGTAAAGGAATGAGATTCGAGAAAGCAGGCAATACCATTGAGGATCGATAACTGATGTCATTCATCAATCTACAGAAGGTGCCGGCCATAAGCTATGAGGGGCCTTGAATCATCCTCTAAAGTCCTATGCAGCCAACTATCTCTGGATCCACCCCCTGAGTGCATAACATATCCTCTGAACGATCGTGGAGAGGGACCTGAAGGGTTCTGGTGTGGGCGTTGAAATCACCCAGAAGGATGACTTCCCCAACCACTGAATACTGAGTAATGTTGTCATACAAGTCACTAAAAGGATCACCACCAGGACCATTATGGATGGCATATGGGGATGAGGTCGGAGGGAAATAACATACTGCCATGTATATATCCCTGGATTGATGCGCAGCACCCCGAATATGGACCCATATGAACCTAGCGAACTCATCTTTGGCGACCAAAGAAATCCTGCGCTGGAGGGAACTCTATACAAACATGCTACACCCCTCGAACCTCTGACACCACCCAAACTCCTAGTCTCATGCCTACAAGCAGAGTACCACTGACATCCCATGATATCAAGGAGTGCTCTGGAGGGAATCTCTATACAAACATGCTACACCTCCCGAACCTCTGACACCCCCTGAACTCCTAGTCTCCTACCTACAAGCAGAGTACCACTGACATCCTGTGATACCAGGAAGAGGCCGCACAGGACTCTCGTGAGTCTCTGTGATGAAGAGGATGCTTGCGTATCCGAAAGCATAATGTATAAGGCCAAGCAAAGACTAAAAAAATCCATTACCATTCCAACACCTAATAGATATGCCCGTACTCTATCGCCTCTCCCACCTAGCCCGTCATTTGGAGTTTCAAACTCTCATACCTGGAATAGCCAATCAAGGGAGTTACATCCTAGTCTTCTGATCAAACCTATGACATATATGACACACTATCTCCACCTAAGCAAACATATCCCCAAAATGTAGGAAAACTCCATGTGAGCAAATATAATATTCTCAAATAAATAAATCTGGGAAAATAAATACCTACACTAACATTTACATTCAGGGTATTGTTGTAGATGGTATGGTTGATGATAGTGATAGGCATCACCATTGTGGTTGACATAGAAACAATGCATTTGGGTGTTTTGACATATATCCATATCTTTGATTTAGGAGGACAACTTTCGGAGGATAGTTGTCATCGTTGGAGGAGAGTTTATAGACATCCTAGTCAACTATAACATTTTGGATGGATGGATACATGGAGATGGTGATTAGAGGTTCAACTAAGGTTGTCTGGGTGCACACACCCAGCCATATTTGGGCTGCACCAGAGACGCACCCGCACTAAAAATACACCCACACCCAAGGAAAACTTACACACCCTATTGCACCGGGTGTGTTTGCCTTATTTTTTCCCTTAATTTCACATGCATTGGGTGTTGCATACCCATACCTTTTTTTACCCCTGCACCTGCACACCTAGACAACTGTGGGTTCAACTTTTGGAGCATTTTTACAATAGATTTTAGTCACAGTTGTTAATTAGAAAGCAATATACTAGAAAGGAAAGTGATACTCGTAGAAAGCCAGTCTCAAGAGTCTAGAACGTGTATAACAATGCCCTCAAGTCTGATCAAGAAAAAGAGTTCAATTTATGAAGAATTGAATGGATGACTAAACAGCGATGGTGGTTAGAGGTTCAACTTTTGGAGCATTCTTATGGTAGATCTCAATCATGATTATCACCGTGTTTGAAAGCAGTACACTGGAAAAAATATGTCCTATTGAATAAGAATATTATACAGATATGATGATAACAGATTAGGGCGTTACTTATATAGACACCAAAAAGGAAATCATCATGAGACACACTTGCATATAACAATTAAGTAGGTTAATAGTCCATAACAATGATATTAGGGGGGAATCGGACTCATGTACCATCAAGATCAGGGCACAGATTTTGTTTTCGAGTGTTTCAGACCATGGAAATCCAACTTCAAGGATTTACAGGTTTTTAGATAGGGCAGTGATAATTTTTTTTTAAATGTGTTGGGGTCAGGTTTTTGCGGACTCAGGATGGCCTCTTTTCAGAGAAAGCATCACAAGTAGAAGCTGCTGTGGGCTGTAGGCATGGAACCTTACAGGAACTCGCACTTATTCCATACAAAAATAAAAAAAGATGATGCCAATGATCCCTCATGTTGGAATATTCAGGCATCAAACTGGAATGTAATTGATAACTTGAAAAAGTCCCTTGTGATCAAGAGAGCAGCATTCTGAACTGTGGTCCTTGAGATTCCATGTTGGCAGGGGTGTCAAATACTTGATTGAGTTGGACGCCATGTTCACCGTACTAGAGAAATATCCTGAAGCAGTATCAGGAAGAATGGACTTCTTGAAAATAGGGGAAGAAGAAACAAATTCAGTGTCAACTTCACTAGATGACAGTGATATTTTCAACTGAGGCTCTTTATTTTTTTGTGAAATCTTCGTACATCAACAAGTGATGTTTTCATCTCACAAAGAACCTTCTTCTGCTTTTCATAGGAATCTTTATTTTGAGTCTGAATCTGATATAGTTTGTTACACATTAACTGGAAAAAGTGAGTAATGGTTTTCGTTTCCCCAAAGACTGCCTTATCATATTACTTAATAGGATGGACTGGGTTACTCGGTGGGAGTTCTAATATGTGTCCACTAGGTGAGATTAGAATCTGTGAACATCAATTTGAGAGGGTGGCTCAAATGTAACCCCTTCATAGGCCATACCACCGGTAAAAATATTCTGGTGTAACAGGCAAAAAATTTATTGGCTCGGATTAGAAGGGCCATATCCCCAAGTTTGATTGAGGGATTGTTGTTTTTGGATTAAGGCGTGTTCTGGGTTTTGTTGAGAGGCCTAAGTGCACAAATGTAGAACAGGAGTGGGAAGTAATGGATACCCAAGCTGATTTCTTCACACAGAAATATGCAGCTTGTTAATAGAAGGAAACTTCGTTAAATTAGATTGTTGGGGATTGAAGTTACCTCACATCCCTTTCAAAGGACTAACCGGTAGAGATGGCAGCTTGTGGCTGGTCTTACCGGTCATCTTGAATTACCAAGGGTAGGCCTTTGGATGGATAGCGCTTTGAGCACCTCCTTGTTGACATCATTTGGATTTTTCTGCTGTATCTTTGAAAAGCCTCCAAAAAGTACTTTCTGTGAGCCTAAGTTTTAGTTATTAAGCTTATTTCCTTTGATAATTCCTTAACTGGTGGCTCCTCAAAGATCACTCTTTTCTGGACTGACTTGCCTTCTCTGCAAACTAGATAATTACATGCTCCAACTAAGCCGTGTATTGTCATGTCCCCCTTTTGGACATGACACTATTGAAGACCTTTAGCCTTGCCTAGTTTCCCAAGGGCCATGACCCTTAAAAGCCCCAACTTAAGTGAAATTATAACAATAAAGTAGTTTTACAATAATTCTTTTCAAAATCAAATGTTTCCCTTCTTTTTCTCTTCTTCCCTTAGCCCTTAGGAAACTAGGCAAGGCTAAAGGTCTTCAATAGTGTCATGTCCAAAAGGGGGACATGACAGTTAAACACCAGTTGAGCTCAATAGGAGTACATGATTTCACACTTACTTCACAAGCAAACGTTAAGTTCATAGAAATTTCAAATTTCATGGGTAGTCAGTGCAAAATGTGCTGAAGTTAATGCCCCTAAAGCTAAAAGCCTAAAATTATATACTAACTGAACCCATCCAGCATTAACCATACCAAACTATTGCCTTATTATAAAATGTCACTATACCTTTCCTTTAAGGGCATGGTTTTCTAATTGAAATAATATCATTCAGGGAATAAGGTACACTAAGTTACATATAAGGCATATAGTAAAAATATAAGTCTTAAATCAATTCTTTTGTCAGTTTCCTATCTCTTTCTGTTGCTTTTTTTAACAATCTACTGACATCTCACTTGCAGGCTATTTTAACTGTCAGTCTGCTTTTGAAAGTTATATACCGGTTATTGAGCATGTCCATTTTAATAATATATTTACTTTTTTATTGAGAAAAAAAAAAACTGTCTAATATTTACTGAATATGTACTTTTAAGATGATAACTAAAAACACTAGCTTTCAAAGTTTGTATGATTTTTTTCTCAAAGAAATAAGGAAGGAAAACTCACCAGGATCCCAATTTGTGATTGCCTGTATCTTCAGATAAAAATCCTGGAAAGATTGAAAGTGTAACCACATATATAACAAATAGATCTAGTGCATAATCTATGTTTTTCCACAGAAGCTGCTTGTTATGCAAGCGCTCTGGAATTTTCCCTTCTGCTATGCCCTGCAATACATTAGATTTCCAGATTAGAACTACAAGTTTAAAATGGTCCTCTAACATAGATGACCTTATTTTTAAATCATTAACAAAGCAATGTTTTAGCAAGTCAAAATAATCGTACTTGTGCATGAGAGGATACTGTGATGCCTCCTGCAGCAAGATCAGCAACAACGGTCTTTGATCCTTCAAATGCAGCCTTTGAGCGGTAATGTTTTACAATTTGTAGTCTTGGGAAGATAAATGCATAAAGTAATAAACAACCCAGCTCAAAGAAGGTAGATAGTGAAAAGAACATCACTGCCAAAAGAAAAATGATGAATGATTCAGGATAACCAATGTCCAAAACTTGCACTAGACATCTTCCCACAAAACAACAAGACCAAAATCAAGAAGTAAACTTCATACTAATATATAAGAAAAAAAATGAGACCTCTAGAAAACTCTGTTGACGACTGTGTTTGCTCCATAGAAGGAAACTCTCCTTAAAAGTTTTGAAGTCTAGAAAGATATGATAGGCTACAAAAAGACAATTTGGATAAAAAAGTCACAATTAAAAGTCAAAAGAGTCATAGTATAGTGCAGTGGAGATCCTATTACCCTTATGGGCCTGTTGAGTACGTTAGAAGGGTGTTTTTGCCCTTAAGACAATCCATAATGATGATATCACACCACGTAGGTGACAAGCTATGAATGCATCATTTAAATATTCCCATATTTAAGATTACTTTCACATGAATGGCAAGTGTGATGGAGAAGAATAGCTATGCTACTCTTCACAATGAATAATTAAACTCCTTTTCATCCTGTATCAAAATCTTTCACATTCCACCACACAACCACATTTTTTCCAAATAAACTTCACAAAATCAATAAACCACTCCAAAATGCAGGGCATACAAGAAAAGCTGACAAAGAGGACATGGTGATTCATCTCCCCTTTTCTGCAAGAACACCTTTTTCCTCTACTGTTTGTTTCTTCATTTATAGGAATCTATTATTTCTTTATGTTTAATAGCCATAAATAAAATGTAATAAATCTATTGGACACCAATCTTTGCTTGTGTGCTTGAAACACATCAAATAGTATTAATTTCAGTAAATTAGATATTATGCTCAGGTCTGGGATGAATATGCTTGGTAAGAAAACTTAAAAAGAAACAGACACTATTTTAATTGCCTCGATACATTTGCAAAACTTCCATTCCCAAGACACATTGAAACTTCTATCTCAAATAGTAGAAAATCAAGTATCCCACATTTCAAAGAAAAGTCATAAAAACAACAAATGTAACAGAACCATTCAAAAATCATGCATAGAACAAGACTTTGGTTAATCAAGATTCTTTAAATGGCACTGTTATCTGAAAAGAAGGAAACAGAGATTTAGTGAGCTCTATGTGGAGTCATGGGAGTTAAAGCAGGAAAAACAAATGTCAAATGTTACCTTAAGCAAGGTTGGGACAGCAAGTTGGCACTGTTTCAAATCTACTCACATGTTAAGTATTCAGAATAGCAGCATTATTGGTACTTAAACTGCCAGTAGGAGGCCCATATAAACTTGCAAACATACTTTTAATAGAGTAAAGAGACTATGAACTCACAAGCTCCTTTATGAAGGCCATCTTTTGATTTTTCAAAGGCTGCTTTTGTGACAAATCTTAATCCAGACGTGATAACACCTGAAGCTGCTGACCCAGCTATAAAAGACTGTTGTATGGCAAAGATCATTCAGGAATAAAAACACAAATTGTGTAAGCATAATTATCTTATGCTAAAAGGAGAGTACATATGCAAGTTGTGAGCTACCTGAACAAATTCAGCTTGCATAAACGATAGTTCTCCAATCACTCCTCCCTGAACTAGAGAGTCTGCAATACCATAAAGACCGCTCATGGCACATATACCAATGAAAAGTCCAACATTTCCATGTCCAGATGCTGCAAGGTTCATCTGTTGGCAAAATGCAACACAACTATGGGGTTTAAAATCAGAAATATGAGATCAACTCTTTCCTTTTCTACTCTCGCCATGCAAATTCCTCCATGTGTGGTCACCTGTATAGGCAAACCAAAAATATAAACAAGATTTGAAGTGCATATATGCATTTTCTAGAAATTTTTAACCCAATCTCTATCGTCAATTCACTTGTTCTTGGATAATGTAAAGAAGAGGTTAGCCATGAGCAAAAAACCATGTCATTAAATATTATTTTTGAGCTTCAAATCTAAGGACAAATATAAATTCAATTGAAAGAAATCTCTTGTAAAACAATACTCACAGTAAGAATCACAAATGAACTCAGACAGAAAAGTGAATATCCAAAAAGTATCCGCCACCGAGTATTTATTCCAGCCTCATGGTATGAAACAATAGCAATTGTTATCAACGCGCATGGTTGGTACACCAGGGTCAACACTCTAGCTGGATGGTACCGCTGCATTCCAAAGAAAATTGTCGAAAGTAGTACATACATGAACATTAGTACATATATAAAATAGCGCACTAACAGTTGCTAAAGATGAAAGCACATTAACACAGAGTGGTAACAAAAAGAAAGAAAAGCATTACCTTGTAGCTAAAATAATTGAAGAAAATGTCAGATCCTCCAGAACACCTATCCTCGTATGAAAGGATAATGGGTACAAAAAATAAAAGAAGATTTCGAACAAACGATGGTGCCCAACACAATGGATACAAATATTAAACCTAAAAAGGCTGTCAGATGCACATATAGGCTAATATTAATAAAACAGCTCCAAAGAAGGGGGTGGGGAGAAGGAAGGTGGGGATGGGAGTTACTCAAATCCTACTTGAAGATTAGGTAAACAAAAAATCCCTAATCCTTCTTAAAAACATATTGACTCATGAGAACACTGTAGTGTACTTATTAAACCCAAGAGGCATCATCCTACATGCAATTGATACTCACATTATCTCGAAACTAGATTGAACTTAATGCTTCTGTGTTCAGCTATTTCAAGGTTCAGTTTGAAATGGTAAGGATATACAAGAAATACTATAATTACCTAAATATAGAAAGTGTGCCATTGTATGAGAACAATCAATGTTCGCCTCCTTTCATCAGCCAAGTGCATAAATGCCCTAAAGTCGGTTGAGTGCTCTTCCATTGGACAAGCCCTCCTACATCACAGCATGACTTCACATTGATCATTGCTTGGAATAGAAGCTACAGTGAGAACCGGAGAGTGGCAGCTGGTTTTTGGAACAAAAGGACCTGACACGAGTTGTTGGGGATGACAGAAGTGAAAGCCCGGGGTGGGACAAAAACAGGAGGAAGCTAAAACTCAAACGGAAGCATGTCCTAGCTAAAGCAAGAACATCATTAAACCAGTCAATTGTGTACCGGCCATATCGGGCTGAGACTATCATGAGTCATGACTCACTCAATCCCAACCGAACCAGCCAAGTTCAACACACTACTCCATCCATATAGATGGCCAAATGGATAGGATGGAAAGTACAGTACTATATTATATAGATATGGGAAGGATGACTAACTTTAGTGCCCTTCTCCTGTTAGAGGTGGTAGTGTTATGGACTAGAAGAGGAAACCTTTTTCTCAGCTTGAACAACCCCAAGGAAATTCTACCATTCGTGGTGGGAAATGGTAGTTTTAGGAAACGCCATTTGTTTTCTAGTGAACAAACAAGTACTTACCGGGTCAGCACCCCGTTCATTTTTACATTCTTTGACACACTTCTGGATCCCAAACACAGGGAGATAAGGCACTATGGAAAGACACCAAAAAATAGGCAGTAGAACAGGAAAGAGGGACCCGCTCTCAATAGCATACCTTGGATCGCATTAGCAAGGCATTACATGGCATTGCCAAGGAATCAGGGAAAGGAGGCCAGGAGTAAAACACTGCCATTGTATGAGAACAATCGACTAAATGCATATCTATATCAGAACTCAAAATAAGTCACAATTATATAAAAGTCCAAAAGGTTATCTACCACAAGCAGACAAGGCTGAAACTGCTTGGGATAGAGTGTTCATAAAACACACAAATATCATTAAATATCTATTATGAACTATCTAAAAAACTCCTATATCTCACCCCCAAAAGAAATGGACAGACTCCGAGCTGGTAGTTACAGTCATTTCTGCTCAGAGGGAGGTTTTTGTTGTTCTGCAGGTGGTGCTAGTTCCAATGTCGGTGTTGGTGCTGATGCTAGTTCCAATGTTGGTGCTTGGTGCGATTACAGATACTCGTGGAACCTGTTCAGCTGGGATAGGTATGACAGAAGCACTGGACTGTGATAACTGTTCCAATGCCTTTTGTATATCTTGCAAACCTGGAAGAGTGAATAATTGTACAAAATCCTACTCATGCTATGCTGGCGATGGAAAAACGAATTTGGTATGCCTTTTAACTGTCTCAATTTTTTCTCTAAGATGATGCAGCTCTTCCTCCAACTTGTCACCATCAGAAGGCCTCTTATGTCACTCTTCTTTGCATAATTCAGCTGCTGCCAAAAAATTATTTTTAGTATTTTCAAGGGACACATAACTGGTATTCCACTTGGCATTGGCATTCATTGCTTGAGCTAACTGTTTCTTGAAAGTTTGGACTTCCTTTTTTTATAGTTGTTTTTCAATCTTTGATCGGTCTCAACCACAGATTGATTCAACTGTTACTGTACTTTCAGAATATGATTGAAGTAGGCCTGTCTTTTCTATCGACAAATTCATTAGTGGATTGAGGGAAACCCGAACACCCTCATCAATGTATGCATTTATTGTCATTGCACCTGAATTTGTTGTTGTTGCCTTCAATTTCCATGCATGTTCATCTGCTGAAAGTTCCTTGTATTCATCAAATATCTTAGTTCTTCGTTCATAGCATTATTGGATGATTTGCATCAAACAAGATGCCATATTTTTCCATTTTAAGTGCCTGAATTTTGCAATTTGTACCTACCTCATCAAATTCATTCAAAATGCTATGAACTTTGGAAGAATGATGTCTCATAATCTGTGTCCGTGGAAAGGAGGGAAAGATATTTGTGAACAGCAGAAGCTGCGTTAATAGTTGATATTTCCCCTGGGGGAGATGGAAAAGCTGTAGAAGGTAGCAATTTTGGTAGAAATAAATTTTAAAGAAATTCAAGTTGCGTCAGTGCCTTTTATGTCTCATAATGTCTAAATAGTTTCGTGGGCTATGGTGTTACTTTGGCAGAAGGCAGAAGCATAGTAAACATAGGAGTAGCTGGAACTTTGAATTGCGGTTGAGGTGATGGAGAGGAGGAAATAAATCCTAACATGGAATAAAGGTCTCCCAACATAATAAGGTAAGGGTAAAGGTTGTTGTTTTAGGTTAGGACCAAGCCAAATGCCAATTTGGCATTGAGACCCCCCTTGTGGAAGCCAACAAGGGGATTTTTTTACCTCATATTATTCAAATTTTTTACTAGGATTTGACCTCATGACCAAGTTTGGGAGTTAATGAGACTTTGTCAATCCATCTTCACCCAAAGTACTTTAAAATGGGAAAAGGCGAGTATGAACCCATAACCTTTTTCACTAGTGGCCCAGTACTTGGCAACTATTAAGTTGGACACTTTCCTCAACTAGGATAACGTAATGTCCCCAAATGGGACAATTAGGCAAAGTTTGGGTTTTCCCACAAACCCTACCTAATCCAAAACCCTTTCCTTCAAAGAATCTGAAAATATAAATTCAGCCAATAACACACTTCAAAAAATGAAACAATATTCAACAATTTCCTCCACCAAACCCTTAGGTGATTAGGGCAAAAATCAGATTTGATACTTTAACCCTCTAAAAAATATGAACTGAGTTTTATATTGCAGCCACTAATTTTAGAAGTCAAAATATTTGCTCAAAAGTCAAAACTCATAATTATGGAGTTTATTATTGCAAAATTACAGTAAAATTTCATAAATTCACAACTTTCACAATACTTGGAATTTCAATGCAAGTGATAGCTCAAAATGATCACAAAAATAATAGCGATCAAACAAAATTAGAATCAAAATTTTTTCATCGTGGCAAGTCCACCAAAAGCTGTTCCAAAATTTTCAAAACCCTAGTTCATTGCTGAAATAATATAATAAATTCATAATATCATCTAGGGCACAAAATCACCCTAAATCATATGTAAATCAACCCTCAAACAATTCGCCAAGGTAGAATAAATTGTTAAAAATACCTCTAACCCTAGAAGAGGGTTTTGAAGCCAATTAGCCCTCTTGAGAGGGGTTGCCACTCTACCAACGCAATTCGCCACCCTAGGGATGGTCTCCAAGATCAACCAAACTCCTCAGATCAAGTTCGCCCACCTTTTTGACTTGCAAATTACGAATTTCCCGCTCTCTATAGGGTTTGAAACAATCCCTAATGAAGGTGGTGTCCAAAACCATCCTTGTAGGTCCAATTGCATGCAACCATGCAAATCTGAAGCACAATTGCATCCCTTGAATAGAGCTGCCCTGAATGTAGGAATAAAAATTTTTGCCCCCAAACCCTTGTCACACTTGAAAGTTTTTGTCTTCAAATTGTGATGAACAAGCTTGACATACTTGCACAACAAATTCAATATCAAAAATGCATAAACCTCTTCTCCTAGTGTGGCACCCAAAATAAGAAAAGAGAGTTTACCTTTTTTCTTTTAAAAATACAATATATTAAACTTCCTTATAAAATCCACTTTAGGCCTTAAGTGCCCATGACCCTCAAAAGGTCCCAACTTAAGTGAAACGCCAATTAGGCTATTAGTACTTTATTTTAAGTATTTAGAAACACTTTTCAATTAGGCTATTATTACTTTATTTTAAGTATTTAGATATACTTTTTATTTTAGTGATAATATTATTTTAATTTCAAAATTGGGACATTACAGATAATCAGATTGTTTTTAAACATTTGTAGACGATACATCCTCAGAGTCATCCTTGGACAAGTGAATTGGTTTTTGCAATTGTGGATTGAGATTTTTTTTATGAACTAGTCATTCAAAAGTATCCTTTTCCAAATTAGTATTTACTGCTACTCTCAAGTTTCTCCTTTGCTTCTTCAAATACCTATTCTGCAAATCATTTGGAGTCATGACTGGTTCCCAAAATTGTTCAACAGGGAGTTGAAGTGATTTTTCTCTCCTTTTCCTTTGATAGCCCTCACAATAGAGGGTAAAAGCATACAGAGACGTTGTCAATCTCCCAGAATGTTTGGTTTACCATTCGTTGATGCCTCCTCAATCTTATAAAAAGATATTGTTACCAATTACAAACATTTCCCTGTCTAAAATCATCTAAATACTAGAAAGCAAAATATTGTTCTGTGCAAAAAAAATTGGCAGAAATTTCAAGGCCCAATGTATTTTGAAAAGGTGATAAAGTAAAAAACAACTCTTTCTTGCATGAATAAGTGCAAAGAAACAATACTACCAACTACCAGAGAAGAAAAGATATATAAAGATACATGAGAGAAGAAAAAAATCACAATATGCCTCAATATAATCTGCATGAAGACAATCAGTGCTTGAAATATCAACAATTTCCCCAAAGTAATGATAAACCAAAAACTAATAGCTTGTAGTTATTTGAAAGATAATAGCACGAGGGTTAAAATTACCTAAAGCTATAAACTAAATAGCATTTTGTCAAAACTATCAAAAAAGCATTGAACTGTATTTTGTTGGCACAACATTAAAAAGTATCGTTTTAAACCATGGAGAACTCCATGAGAGAAAAGTCTGAATAGAAAACAGCTCCATAAAACCAATTCTCTAAACCCTCCTCATTGAGGCTTCATGGAAGTCATCTTTCCAGCAAAGCTTTGATCATGACCTCACTAGCTCCTTCAAAGGTGGTCCAAGCAGCCCCAACTCCTCCATACTACACCACAAGATGAGTTGGAGTGTATTTCATAATAGACCAATTAAAGTTCACAGTTGTGCCAATTAAAACAATCTCCTCCCTTTTGGGAGCAGTTGGAGCCATTGCATTCAAGTGAATTTCTTCAAATTGTCTTTTGCAGATTAAGTCAAGGAAAACCAAACTCTCCAAAGCTTCCATCCTTCAGTGCATGATCTCAATGATTTGTTGCTGATTTCGCTACTGATAGCAAATTGTTTATGGCTAGTCACCAGATATTGGTTTTTCCACCAACTGTTGGTTGTTATTGGCAAGATGAATAACACAACTTGTCAAACCCTTGATAACAGAGGGAGGTGGAGAGGGATATCCCAACTGGATTTTTGACTCTTTCGTTGTCACATCTGCTGAAGGAAGGAAAGTAGCAAAAATGGTTTATCACTTAGTGACTTTAGAGAAGAAAAATGAGGCGGTTGCTCCCCCTTTAAAACTCACATTTGGCCTTTCATTAAACATTGATGGCTCCTGAAGTCCTAGGGTGGGAGGGAATTTAGTTTGTATTTGCTCAAGCTCAAAAGGAGGTGAAAAAGATCTGCTTGAAATAAAACTGGTTAAGAAATGAGTGGCAAGTCAATTTTTGTAATGTCCCCAAATGGAATAAATTACTCAAATCTAGAATTTTATGCAAACCCTAGCCAAAGCAATATTTTTTTTAATTTTTCTAGCCAAACCCTAGGTGCCTAAAACCGACAAATTGCTAAAAATAAATTATGAAACCCTAGCACAAAAATTACTGAATGCTTTAATGGTTTTTAGGGCATCAAATCACTCAATAAAATCAGTCATAATGGCACCAACATGAAGGAAATTTACAGCGAATATAACACTGATTTTTGGTGTTTTTTCCAACTTGAAAGTGATGGAAAATATCTTCAAAATTATTGATAAATACATAAAAATTAATAGAAAATTCTAGAATAGTATTTGGGCACAAAATAACCCTCCAAACCCTAAAAAATCAGCTCCAAACCAATTCGCTCTAGCTGAAATAATTTGATAATAAACTCCCAAACCCTAGGAGAGGGTTATTCTTTTGTAGCGCAACCCTTAACGGGATTTTCAACACAAGTGCCCAAGTTGCCACCCTCTAGAGCTCTCCAAAAACCTGTAAATGGCTTCCAATAACAAGCCACATAACCCCAACATAGCACCACACTTGCTAAGACAAGTCGCCACCCTAAGAGGATGCAAATCTACAATCCACAAATCTAAAGCACAACTACAGCCCTTGAATAGAGCTACCCTATATGGAAGAATGGAGATTTTTGTCTCCAAACTCCTTTGTGCACTTGAAGGGTTTCATTTTCAAGTCACTTGTTCAAGCTTGGCATACTTGAACATAAGATTCAATATCCAAATAAGCATAATCCCAAAAATGGATCATTTGCTTGCAATAAATGCCCTCCCAAGGGGTGAACCATGTGAGGGAGTCCAATGCATGAATTAAAAATCATTGCCGGCCTTTAATTCCTCTTTTCCACTTTTGGATCCCACCCAAAAGGTGGCGTTCCAATTTGGAACAACTCAAAATCCGACAGTTACAATTCATTATCCAATTATTAAATTAATTTACCTTCAAAATAATAATAATTAAAATTACTTTTGGGACAAATAATCTAATAATTAATTAATTAAATTGCTCTATTTGCAAGAGTGAAAAATCAATTTTTGAGCAATTAACTAATAAAAAATACCATCCAATTATTTACCTAAATTATCTTAATTTTTGGAGTGATAAAAACCACTTTTCAGATAATTTCAATAATTAATCATAATAGTTCCATTATTTTAATAATCAATTAAAATTGTCTTGAGATAACAAATGATTAAAATCACTATTCGGGCAACTCTAATTAATTATTAAAATAAATTCCCCAATTATCATCTCTTAGCCTATGGAGAAAATTGGGCTAAAGGTCTTCAACCTGTTTCCCTTTATCATGAAAAAGGGGACATTGTAGTCCTCCTTTCCCAAAATTGCTTGTCCTCAAGCAATTGAAGCACCCCTAAGGTTGTCCCCACCATAGATTTTGTGCACAATTCGAACCTTGGTCCATACCATGAGAAAGAACCCTCTTGGAGAAGCCTTATACTGCTGTTCATGAGGATTATTTGTTTATGCAAACTGAATTTGCACAAACAATAGTACCATATCCTTTTCCCTCTTGCCATAGACACCATATGCCTCAAAACTGCCCATAAAATGATGAAAGCAATGAAAACTCCAGAATAAGCATTACTATTGACGTTGTGGATTGCACCCTTGACAGGAGGCTGAGCTCCTGTCTTCCATGCATCACAATGGAAACTCCTCTCTTGCCTGTGGGTCTGGCAAAACTGAGGGGAGAGTCTCTAGATAAGGGCTAGCTCCCTTTGATGCATCTGAGTTATTCCAGTAATAGTGCTAATCCATATATATAATGGGAGGGTGAAAAGAGAGAAGGAATGCTGAAAAACAGAACCTAACCTAAGAGGGGGATGCACCAAACAAGTTTGATCTACTCATACTCACACTCTAAACCATAAGAACACATACATACACTTTATCTAATGAAAGGGCCAGACTGAAGGGCTTAACAGGGAGGCTTTAATGGAAACAAGCAAAAAATGAACTTACCATAGGCGCTGTAGAAAAATCACACTATCTGGTAACCTTCTTCTGCCTCTGCGCTTCAGATACAGCTCTTCTTGTTACCTGCAGAAATGACGCCTTGTCTATACCAGGCGTGTTGGTATCAAGCTTGTGAGAGCATCAAAAAAGAAATGTCTGAACACAAGTTTAACACTTAGACACACTCAGAGATATATCCAACCAGAATAGAGATTAAAAAAAATGCGTATTCTATTGATTCCAGGTGAAAATTGGTAGGGCTTCGCCTTACAACATGAAAGATATCCTTCTCAAATGAGAAGTTACAATATATATAGAGAAACAGGAGGCAAAAGGCACCCCTTTTGGAAAAGTCTTTGGCGCCCTTTGACAAGTGGCCCACGTGTGCTGAGAGCATTGGGAAGAGGAAGTCACTGAAAGAGAATGTTGTGTCGGCTCCGATTTTGACTTTAGGCATTTAAATACATTAAATGTCATGTGTGAAAACATAGGCCGCACCATTTGTCTGCAAACAAGACCGTTCCTTCAAGGCATTCACGCGGTTTGTCTACTCATCAATGCAAAGTGAAGAAAAACAGGTCGCGTCGTTCACTGTTTGTGCTCCTTGATGACCATTTGGCAGACACTGTGTCAACCGCTGGAGTAACTCCTTGAGTTGACACCTTCCTTTGCCACTTGGACTGTTTTGTCTGTTTCTGCACTTGGCTCTTTCGTCTCTTCCTGGCTTTGTCTTTTCTGTCTCCTTCGGCCCTCGGGAGCTATCTTTTGCTAATTCTTTGGCTCTTTGGGCTCCCTTCTCGGCGGTCTCTTCCTTTTGGCCTTAAGCCTTTGAATTCCTTCGGGTTCGCGCCTTTCATTAAAAAACCAATGGTTATTTCATTTCTGCAAAGTTGACGTCTACGCGCCCGTCGCCATTTGAAAGCCAATGGCTAGTCTATTGCCTTGAATTTGACGTCTTCGGGGACGTCACCCCTTTGAATTCCTTTGGCTTTCTCTCTTTGGAACTCCCCGAAGGGAAGGTGTCCCTTCGGGCCTTGAGAATGGTCCATTTCGTGGTCGCCGAGAGTCCCCCGCAAGGGTACTTGCCCTTCGGGGTCCTTCGGGCGGCCTTGTTCCTCAAATCCTTCGGACATTTTTGTCCGAAGGATTTGAGGAACAAGGCCGCCCGAAGGACCCCGAAGGGCAAGTACCCTTGCGGGGGACTCTCGGCGACCACGAAATGGAAATCTTCGGACATTTTGTCCGAAGGATTATTGAAAGGCCCGACAAAAAATGGCAAAGGCAAAGGAAAGATTTCCTTCAGACAAAAAGTCCGAAGGATTTCTCTTGTAAATTTTTGCCGCGGAAAATCTTTTCAAAAGATATCCTTTTGTTCCTTGACTTGGCAATTTCTTCGGACAAAATGTCCGAAGGAATTCCTTCGGACATTTTGTCCGAAAAAATTCATCCTTTGCTTTTCTAAAGAAAACCTTACCCTTTCGGCCTTCTCTTTGATCCTTTCGCAAATGTTCCCTACCCTCTGCAAGGGCACTTGTCCTTCAGGGTTTGGGAGACTCCTTTGAACCTTCCGATTGAACCGTTCAATTGAACCAACAATGGTTCAACGATTCAACAGTTCAATGGTTCAAAGTTCTTAACTCTTGGAAAGATCATGTCGCTGAACCCCAACGTTGAACCACTTTTCCAACCTTAAGAAAAAGTGTCTTGAATCATTTTCGCTCTTTCCTTGTGAATTTCTTCGGACAAAATATCCGAAGAAGCTTTGTAAAAGCCCTTTCATTTTTTGAACTAGTTCATCTTCTGCCAAAAGACTTATGCAAACCAAATTTGACCTGGCTCAAAACAGCAGGGAAAAGAGACTAATTTTGGCTTGCAGGACCAAAAATGGTCAACAATTACCAAAGTGGCTGGAAAAATGTATTACATCCATGTGATCTTCAACTATTTGGGCCTTGCTTGCTCCCCATGGTGTTTCATGGTGTCTTCTATGAGTTGGAAATCCTTCCCACAAGATGATCCTCCACTCCTTGGCCCTCATGCCTCTAGATCCTCCAATTTTGGAATGGGGTGCTTTGCAAGGGAATCTATGTATGATGGTTAGAGGGCTGCAATTGTAACTTCCAGCCTTGCAATTGTTCTTGGAAATTCACTTCCTCACTTTCCTCTTGCCCTTTGGTGTGCCAAACATGTATGCAATTCTAAAGGAAACAATATTGGAGTCATGTTTTACCATAGATGAGCTGAATTTGTCATAATAAATATGATAAGAAGAGATGTTACAGCTGCCTTTCCTCTTTGTTTTCTCATGCCATAGCATACAATAATCATGACCATGCCCCCAACTCTCCCAAACATGTCCCCTAGGGCTGGAAGCTCCCAAGTTGTCACCAAAGTCCAAGGTCCCTTCATCAAGGAGATTGCCTTCTTGTAGCCCAAAGTGAACTCATTGTTATCCATGAACTTGGAGGATTTCCTTACAAGCACAAAATTCATATAAAAGGAACTAGATTTGCAAAAATAAAAACATTTGGAAAATGATACCTTGCTGCCCCACTTGAAAAAGTCCCTTTGTCCTTCATTCTTGGTGTGCAAACTAGCATGTTTTCCTTTCAACAAACTCTCAATCACTCTTACATGCCACTATAGGTTTCTCTTCCTTGTTAGGGGCTATAATTTACCCCACTTTTCAACCTTTTTACCTTCCATAGGTGGCTGAATTGTCTTCATCAACTCAAAAAATTCTGACTAATAAAATTCAGACCTTGAGTATAACTTTTTGAAACTCGCCATGGGCTGTAGCATGTTCAAAAAATCAACATTTTTGCCCTTATAAGGTGGCTGGACCTGCCCTAACCACTCAGAATTTTTTGAGTACCAAAATTCAGACCTTGAAACGACATTTTCAGAATGGGTTAGGGGCTGTAAGGTGCTCAAAAAAAATAAATTTTGATGTGAATAGTCAGCTGATTTGTCCCTCCAAACTCGCCATTCTTATAGCCCAAAAGACTCTGAAATTTCACAGCCAAACCTAAATTTTGTTTGCATCCCTTAAATTGGTCTTTTATGCAAATTTCGGATCTGCCCTCATTACTTAGAAACCAGCTCATGCAAAAATAAATTTGATAGTTTTTTACATACCTTACAGGCAGCCCTATGACCCCATTCATTGATTTCTTTGTAAGGGTAACTTTCTTCCATCTTTGCTCTACTCAACAAGCCATGTATGTGACCAATTTTATCCATGCGAGTTGGCTGCTCCAACTTAAGAAAAGCAACTTGCCTTGTTTCCCCTATCGGATTTCCTTCAAGCAATATTTTAATCCAAAGAAACATCATCAAACTTCCCAAATTACAGTTGTCCAAAGAAAATACTAGTATTGCAACATGTGAAATAGAGAGTATCATCATATCATGGCTATAGCAATGCATTATCTCATGCAACATTATGGCAATGGTCGCTAGAACCAACCATATGTGATCTAGGAATTTGACTCAAGAGAGGGGGTTAAACCAAGTGTTAGTTCAAAATGAAAATAACACACTAACAAGCATGACATCTCTAGGCCTAGACACTAGGGGAAGCTTAGTAACAAACATATATGTGAAAGCAAACAACTAAAACATAAAAGAAACCTTCCTTCACCTTCCTTGGAGCTTCCAAATGGTTCGTAGAGTGGCTTGTGCCTCAAAGAGTCTTCATCAATAGAGTTGTTTGGCTCCTTTTCTCCTTGGCACCAATGCCTTTGTGATGGCTTTGGCTTGGCTCAACAATTGGGCATGATAACACTAAATCAATGGCTTGAGAGAGCTTGTTAGCATTATACAAAAAGAGCTTTTGAGGTCATTTGGGCACGATAACTTTGGCTTATCAGAGCTTAAAAATCAATAGGCAAGGCCTCATATTTATAGATTTTGCAAAATGATCACAATGAATCTGAACCGTCTATCTCAAGATGAAAATGTGTGGCTAAAAATCCATTTAATTTTGGAGGCTAAAATCAATAAATACCCTCATAAATATTTGGGATATAGAGGCATTAAAGAAGCATGGAAGGTCTTAATGAGGCATGGAAGGGCTTAATGAGATATTTTATGCATTTATGGCTTAGGGATGCCTTCTCAAGAAATGATGTCACTTGATGCAGAAACTCAATCAATTTCCGAAAAGAAATATTCAACAAGTTCCATGGAATTCTTAATCAGGCTCTTGATTCAGAGTAATTAGCTTTAAACATGATTTATCACTTTTGATGCAAATCTTAGTAATTGGTGCACAAATTAATCAAATTGGTTAGAATGTCGTATTATTGGCTCAAAATTTGACTAGATTGGAATTAGGATGTGTTGGATCTGTTATCCCATTTAGGATGTTGCCAACACAAAATAACGAAGGCACGTGTATCGTGAAAAAAAATTAGTAGAAAAGAGCAATCCAGAGCACCCAAGGGCGAAAATGTCATTTTGATTCGAAATGATTTGATCAAAGTTAGCTATCTCATAAAATTCCTTGTCCCATTTAGGATACTCTGACCAAAATCGGCACTTGTATATAACAATTTCAACTCATTTAATGTATTTGTGTTTTAGGCCAAATTGTGCATTTTGATAGAAATTGATCAAAAGCCTAGTTGGAGATTATTGGAGGCCAATTTTAGGTGTCTACACCATGCAGTGGCTAAAAATGCTCCAACAACATCAACAATTGAAAAATTATCCCAATGTATGACTAAATTTACTTGTAGGACTACATACAAGTTGTTGAGCTCTCCGAAAATGATGGCAGCAGCCTTCCTACTTGCAATATAGATCTTTTGAAGCAATACATTCCCCTTGAACTTCTCTTCACACCATGTGATTGAAAATCCCTTAAAAGTAGTTTAAACTATAAATTTATCACCTTAATGACTGCAATTACTTTCATGGCAACAAGCTTACAATTTGGTTCCAATGAGTGACTCGTGAATTGTGTGTATTGGCCCTTCACAAATTTGTTAGAATTCACTACACTCCATATATGATCCCTTATGAATTTTATTTGGATGTATAGGATAAAGAACTTATCAACCATATTGAAATTAAGGCCTCTAACATCCATCTTAGCATGTTGCCCATGATGACCATCATCTAGTGATAAAAACAAATCTAGAAGACTTCCATACCTTAGCTTGTGATTAGCATGCTTGTCTCCATTTGCCAACACATCTTCATCCCTATAACTCACATTTATTCTTTCATGAGTATGCTTATGAGCTGAACCAGAACCAATGTGAAAGGAGAATGTTGCGGTCCCATCTAGCATACCTTGGAACTTGACTAAAGGATAGTCATCTCCAAATACCAAAATATGAGCATGCAGTCCAAGATGACAAAAATACAATGATGTTATAAGTGGAAGCCATAAATCTGAACTATTTGCATACCTTTGGTTGCCATCATAATGCTCATCTTTCTTTGTTGAATAGACATGGGTTAAAATGTCTTCCACACCCCCAACTTTGTGAATACTGTGGTTTTCAAATAAGCTTATTTTTGTATGCCAACCTTCCAATGTCAACCTGTGCATGCCTATATTCCTCCATACCCCAAACAATTCTAATTTTTTCTTTATTCCCATGGAATCAAGCATAAAGAATTTAAAATCAAAATTGAGAACTTTTGTAAAACTCAAAAGATTATCGGGATCCCATACCTCTTGGTGTCAATAATTGTCAACTTGAATCAAGAGTCCTCATGCCTTAAATCCTCAAGATTTTCAATACTTCCTTCGATCATATGACTCTTTGTAGGGTTATTCTAAAAATTAGTCAATGGATATTCGAAAGTGATGTCCTTTTTGCTTCAATTTCATCCTTCTTTGGCTCCAACTCCTTGTTTTCATCTTTTGTGACTTCACCGTCATGCATACAATCATTAGAAGATAAATAGACATCTACAAATAAAAGATCTTTACCTTGCTCTTTTGATGGCTCATGAAGTTGTTGAACAACTTGTTTCACCCTGAGAAGTTCTGATTTTTTGTTACTTCCCCTTTTAGGGACTACCCTTTGCAACCCCATTGGTTGCTCTATAGCTTGTTGGTTCTTGTGGCTCAAAAAATTCAATTGCCTGCCCTTTATTTTCTGATTTTTGAAGCTCATCATTTACATGTAGTTCAATCTTCTCTTCTAGAAGAGACCTTTGAGGTCTAGGGCTTAACCCCATAAACTTTAACACATCCTCGGGACTTAGTGCCTTTAGTTCCTTCTGATAGTTCTCCATGGCTTGCAATAATTAGTCTATGGCTTCCTCCATTGTCCTCTTCTTCATCCCTATCTTTTGCATGAGATCTTCGTATTCCTCTTTTGGCAAAAACCTAGGTTTCCAATCCATTGTAAACTCTCACACTCCACAGCTGGCCAAGATTTTGGCTCTAATACCACTATAATGTCCAAATTGAATAAATTACTCAAATCTGAAATTTTATGCAAACCCTAGCCAAAGCAATATTTTTTTTATTTTTTTAGCCAAACCCTAAGTGCTTAAAACTTACAAATTGATGGAAATAAATTATGAAACCCTAGCATAAAAATTAGTGAATATTGTAATGATTTTTATGGCATCAAATCACTCAATAAAAATCAATCATAATGGCACCATGAAATATTCTGAGCTAAATTTTTTCAACTTTTTTAGATTTTGGATTACAACATCACAAGCAAATTCCGTCAAGATTAAGAGTTAATCTCAAATAAACTGAAATAGCTTCGCCACTAGGATGCAAGAAATGGAACTCAACGTCCAGTATGTGCTACCCAGTCCAAGGCGGAGTAGGGGCGACCATAAGACGGAGTAATTACAAATAAGGAACTCTACGTCCAGTATGTGCTACCCAATCCAAGGCGGAATAGGGGCGACCATAAGACGGAGTAAATTACTTAACAAAGGAACTCTACGCCAAGTATGTGCTACCCATAAGGGGCTACCATATGACGGAGTATGCTTAATAACAATGCTTTAATGGAAATACTGAAAAGGAAACTACTCCACACCCAGCATGTGCTTGCTAACCCAGAAGGAAAAGTAGCTACCATAGGGCGGATGCTCTACACCTAGAATGTGCTTGCTAACCCGATAGGGAAAGTAGCTACCATAAGGTGGAGCTGTAAACTAATTACAATATTAAAAAGAAAATTGAATAAATAGAGAAGTGCTGCCAGTACTACTGTCAGCTTACAAAATTAAGAGAAATTTGCTCTTAGAAGGAAGAAAAACCAGCCACCTATTAATTCCTTAAGATGTTCATAACGCATGCAAAACTTAATCAATCTTCCTGATTTTTGTTGCAAAGACTCTTCCTGGATGTGGCGCCCAAGTTAGCATCAATAAACTGGTGAAATCTGCATCCAAATGTGTTACACAAAAACCAATGCAAACCCCAGAGGGGCGTCTAGCTGAAAAGGGGCGACTTGCTCTAAAAATTCAATGCTTTCTCTAAAAATTCTATAAAATTGAGCAAAGGGGCGCCTAGGCCTAACCAAGACAATTAGATGATGCCCAGAACATTTTTTTTTGTAATTTTTGATTTATGAATGAAAACCTAGGTCTGTCTTATACAGAATACAATATCTGAAACTCTAATAACATCAAGGAACTGACAATGAAATAACTGGAAGCAATATGTAAGCAAATACAAAAATCAATGACAATTCACCCTTAGATGCTGTCTTGCAAGCATGAAGAGATGCCCTTACTAGGAGGCCTTCATTCCCCGAAGCAGTTCCAGAGCCAAAGTTGCAGCATAACAATGCATTAAAACCAAGATAATCAAATGATAGCCCAATGCCTTCTTTTATAGGCTTCAATTGGCTTTTCCTTGAAGTTTATCCTCAAAAGTGGCGCCCCCTTTCCAAGCAATGTGGCGCCCTCCCTTTAAGTCCCTCTTTTAAAATAACATTAAGTTATCTAGTCTAGGCCAAGGTCAACGTTAAAATATAACGTTATTATTATTTTTTAAGTGACATTCACTTATTCCGCCAAAACCGAATTCTGAAGCCCAAAACTGAATGAGACAACTAAAAAGGGGAAGTAAACTCCTTGAGACAATCCTGCTAGCTGCCAAAAATAGAATTTACTAAAAATAGTAAATTCCTGGAAATGCTCAGAAAACTGAAACGAACATACCTCCGCGAAGCTCTCGAAAAACCCAGAAGGAATCTGACGTCAAAACTTCGAACAAAGACATCCTAAAAAATAGGAAACCTTCAATTGCACCTTCCGAATAGCCTACGGATTTCCAGGAATAGGCCAACAGTCATTATGCGATTATATTCGAGAAGGGGTCATTACAGTCCGCCCTTCCCAAAATTGCTTGTCCTCAAGCAATTGTAAACTAGGATGATGCAAGATCTCATCATTTTCCCAAGTTGCATCCTCCATAGGTAGGTCCTTCCACTTTACCAGGTACTCTTTGATGGTTCTTTTCCTCAAAGAACGTTCTCGAACATCAAGTATCTCTTCAGGAATTAATGTCAACTGTCCCTCTTCATCCAAGGGTGGTAGCTGTGATGAAGCAATCACATTATGTCCAAGTGCCTTCTTGAGGCGAGACACATGGAAGACGTTGTGCACTCTGCTATCAGAAGGTAACTCTAATTCATAAGCTACAGCTCCAACTTTTCTGATGACCCTAAAGGGCCCATAGAAGCGAGGTTTGAGCTTCTCAGCTCCACTCTTCTTGAGAGTAGATTGTCTATATGGTTGTAATCTCAGATATACCATATCTCCAACCTCGAAGGAACGCTCAACACGTTTCTGATCCGCATACAACTTTTGCTGATTTTGTGCCATCTGCAAATTATTCTTCAAGGATTTCATTATATCCTGACTATTCTACAACAAATCCTTGGCTAGGGGTGCTTTGCTGTCACCAAACACTAAATCTGCAAAACTAGGTGCCTCATATCCATAAAGTGCCAAGAAAGGAGACATCTTAATTGATATATGAAAAGTAGAATTGTAGCAATACTCACCAATATGCAGCGACTTGACCCAGGGTCTCTGCTGTTCTGACACATAATTTCTCAAGTAGCCCTCCAACCACTTGTTCACCACTTCAGTTTGTCCATCTGTTTGCGGATGGTAGCTAGTGCTTGGGGTGAGCACAGTGCCACTCATTCTGAAGACTTCTTGCCAAAACTTACTTAGGAACTTGCTGTCCCTATCACTCACGATGTTCTTTGGCAATCCATGCAGCTTAAACACTTCTCGAAAAAAGAGATTTGCAACTTGGGCTGCAGAAAAAGTGCTGGTGATGGCGAAGAAGTGAGCAAATTTAGTTAACCGATCCACCACTACATAGATGCAATCTTTCCCTTGGGCTTTGGGTAACCCTGTGATGAAGTCCATCGAAATACTTTCCCATTTTTGATTGGGGATAGGGAGTGGTTGTAGTAAACCAGCTGGTAAAGTATGCTCATTTTTATTCGCTTGACAAACAGGACACTCCTGAATGTAGCGTTGAATCTCTCCTTTCAATCCCTTCCAAGAAAACCTTTCTCGGATCTGTCGATATGTTTTGAAGAAACCTTGGTGGCCAGCAACTGAAATATCATGAAAATTCAAAAGAATTTTCTTCTTCAACTTAGAATCATTCACCAGAAAGATTCTTCCCTTATAGTGTATCAATCCTTCAACCACCTTGTACCTTTCATCATGAAAAGTACCCTCAAGAATGCTAGTTGCAAACTGATTTTTAGCATAATCAGCAAGCAACATGTCTCTCCAATCTGAAGTAAGCTCAATCAATGAGCTAAGATGAGGTCTCCTGGAGAGAGCATCGGCCACTATATTATTTTTTCCTTTGACATATTCAATATCAAAGTCGTAAGCTTGAAGCTTACTCACCCATTTCTGTTGCCTCTCATTTAGATCCTTTTGGTGCATGAAATGCTGGAGGCTATTGTGGTCAGTCTTAACCACGAACTTATTTCCCACCAAGTATTGTCTGAACTTGGCTAATGCATGCATAATAGCAAGCATTTCTTTGTCATAGATTGAATATGTTCTTTCAACTCCTCGTAATTTTCTGCTCTCAAACACGATAGGGTGTTTGTCTTGCATCAGGACAGCCCCCACACCTTCACCTGATACATCACATTGCAGCTCGAAGGGCTTAGAGAAATCCAGTATTGCCAAAACCGGGCATGAACTCATGATCTTCTTGAACTTGTCAAAAACACTTTGAGCCTTTTCTGACCAAACAAAGGCTCCCTTTTTGGTAAGATCGGTAAGGGGAGCAGCATTCTGTGAATACCCCTTTACGAATCTCCGATAGAACCCACATAGACCCAAAAAACCTTTCAACTGAGTTAAGCTCTCAGGAGGTGGCCAATCAACTACCGCCTTGATCTTTTATGGGTCCACCTTCACTCCCTCAGCACTGATTATGTGGCCAAGGTATAGTAACTCAGTCATCCTAAATTCACATTTGGAAGCTTTTGCAAACAAACTCTCAGATTCCATAATACTAAGCACTTCCTCCAAATGCTTAAGATGATCTCCCCAAGTCTTGCTGTAAATCAGAATGTCATCAAAAAATACTAACACAAACCTCCTTAAATGATTCTGAAAGATACGATTCATGCAAGACTAAAAGGTAGCCGGGGCGTTAGTCAATCCAAATGGCATGACTAAGAATTCGAAATGGCCATAGTGGCATCTGAAGGCTGTCTTCTCAACATCCGATCCCCTCATTCGAATCTGATGGTAACCCGATCTTAGATCAATTTTTGAGAAGAACTTGGCACCATGTAGCTCATCAATGAGCTCATCTATCCTGGGTATGGGATATCTGTTTTTGATGGTGCTTTGATTCAAAGCACGATAATCCACGCACATGCGCATGGTACCATCCTTCTTCACAAGAACCACTGCAGAAGCAAAGGGGCTCTTGCTTGGACGAATGAAACCCATCTTCAAGAGTTCTTGAATATTCTTCTCGATCTCGTCCTTTTGCCGCTTCGGATACCGGTATGGAGTTATGATCACCGGTTTTGCTCCCTCTTTGAGCTCAATGATGTGTTCTGATCCTCTATCAGGAGGTGGTCCGGGTGGTAAATCAGCAAACACTTTACTCTTCTTGGTGAGTAAAGATTGAATATCTGGAGGATGCTCTATTTTTGTTTCAACAGGACTAGTCGGAAGAACCATGAATTCTGCGGCCCAATCCACTTGATCATGTCGTATCAATCTTGCCATCCTTTTGAATGATACAATTCGAGGGCCACCATTTGACATCCCTCTCAACACCACCTTCTTTCCATCGGATTGAAACCTGAGTTCCATGGTTTGCAGATTTAAAGAGATGTCTCCAAGAGAACGCAGCCATTGAATGCCAAGGACAGCATCCGTATCTCCAATATTCACCACATAGAAGTCATCTTTGACTTCATAATTGCCCAATTGCATTGACAAGTTGGGAACCCTTTTGGTACAAGAAATGTGGAATCCATCCGCCACCATAACTTTGAACCCTTCAAAATCTTCTGTTTGCAACTCCTTTGCCACCATAGCTTCATCAATGAAGTTATGGGTTGCTCCAGTATCAATTAGAGCAACGATACGCTGCCCTTTGATCGTCCCACGTATTTTGAAAGACTCATTCTTTTGGAAGCTTGAAAGTTGAGCCAACGTACCACCACTTTCTTTTTCGCTTTTGGGCTCTTCAGGTACTCTTTCAACTTCACTATCTTCGGAATCAGATTGCTGGTCCGAAAAATCAGAATTACTCTCACCAGTGGAGTAATACTCAATCTGGTGGAATTTGACTCCTTTTGGGCAAACATGGTCTGGAGACCATTCATCTTTGCATCTGAAACAAAGCCCCTTTCTTCGGAGTTCATTGATAGTTTCCGGATCCAATCTTTTGCCAAGAGGTTTCTGCTGGTTAAACTCCTTTTGGAAAGGCTTTTGTTGAAACCTTCTCCCTCTATCCTTCTTGTGGAAGGATGGTTTAGGATGGAACTTAGTTTTGGGAGCAGCCCACTCCATGTTTCTAGCTTTCTTCATTGCTTCTTGCAAAGACGGTGGATCAAAAGCTTTGATCCATCCCTTGAGTGGCTCCATCAAACCTTCGCTGAATAAGATCACTAATCTTCTTTCTGTGATTCCAGTGACCATAACTGAAAGTCTTTGAAACTCAGCTATGTAGGCATCAACAGTGCCATACTGCTTCAACTGCGCCAACTCCCTAAAATGCACTTCTGGGTCCTTCTCGAACCTCTCAATGAGTCTAGTGGTGAATTCATCGTAGCTAGTGATTGATCCATGACCCAAAGTGACTAGGCCATGGTACCACCACTCATGCGCTACCCCATCTAGGTGTAGCGTGGCGAATTTAATCGCATCTTCTTCAGCCATTGGCCTAAGGGCCAAATAGTTGTCTAATTTTTGAATCCCGGCTCGAGCAGAACTATTGTCACTTCCATCAAAGTGGGAAAGCATTAGCTTGTTGATAGCTTGATGCAAGTCTCCTTGTGCTGGAGTTCTTCTGTGATCATAATTTCTCCCTTGTCCCTTACTCTTTCTCTTATGATCAATAAATTCATTATAGGACATGTCCATTTTGATTTCTTCAGGGAGAGAGTCATACTCCGCATGACCACGTCTCAATTGTTCCACAAATGAAGAATTCTCTTCAGGATCAGGTTGGGTATTGACTGGTGCTAAAAAGGTGGGTTTGAAGGGCCTTGACGAAATGTAAGTGTTGTTTGAAGCAGGTTGAGCAACACTTCCATCAAATTGATTCGAGGCACTAGGCTCTCCTCTATAGCCGGAATTGGTCTGGAGATTTGGGTTCTGACCCACTTTTCCCAACATGAGGGATACCATATCCATTAAGGCATCCATTTTCCTTTCAAATCTCTTTTCCGGACTTAGGGATCTTTCTCTACCCTTCCCACTATCATTTCTAGGATTGGTAAACCTCTCGTTACCCCCTACTGATCTCTCACCTTTTGCCATATTTGTTTCTTGAGAAGACTCCCAATGAGCCCTCAAGATCTCTGAAGCAGTCTGACCTTCGGGAACCTGATACCACTGGAACTGTTTTGCAATTTTCTTATCCTCTCTCGCAATATATCTCTTTTCGCAGTCACTCATAGATGGTTTGTCCACAGGATGGCAGGATACGTGGCTCTGATACCACTGAAATATTCCGAGCTAAATTTTTTCAACTTTTTTAGATTTTGGATTACAACATCACAAGCAAATTCCGTCAAGATTAAGAGTTAATCTCAAATAAACTGAAATAGCTTTGCCACTAGGATGCAAGAAATGGAACTCAACGTCCAGTATGTGCTACCCAGTCCAAGGCGGAGTAGGGGCGACCATAAGACGGAGTAATTACAAATAAGGAACTCTACGTCCAGTATGTGCTACCCAATCCAAGGCGGAATAGGGGCGACCATAAGACGGAGTAAATTACTTAACAAAGGAACTCTACACCAAGTATGTGCTACCCATAAGGGGCTACCATATGACGGAGTATGCTTAATAACAATGCTTTAATGGAAATACTGAAAAGGAAACTACTCCACACCCAGCATGTGCTTGCTAACCCAGAAGGGAAAGTAGCTACCATAGGGCGGATGCTCTACACCTAGAATGTGCTTGCTAACCCGATAGGGAAAGTAGCTACCATAAGGTGGAGCTGTAAACTAATTACAATATTAAAAGGAAAATTGAATAAATAGAGAAGTGCTGCCAGTACTACTGTCAGCTTACAAAATTAAGAGAAATTTGCTCTTAGAAGGAAGAAAAACCAGCCACCTATTAATTCCTTAAGATGTTCATAACGCATGCAAAACTTAATCAATCTTCCTGATTTTTGTTGCAAAGACTCTTCCTGGATGTGGCGCCCAAGTTAGCATCAATAAACTGGTGAAATCTGCATCCAAATGTGTTACACAAAAACCAATGCAAACCCCAGAGGGGAGTCTAGCTGAAAAGGGGCGACTTGCTCTAGAAATTCAATGCTTTCTCTAAAAATTCTATAAAATTGAGCAAAGGGGCGCCTAGGCCTAACCAAGACAATTAGATGATGCCCAGAACATTTTTTTTTGTAATTTTTTAATTTATGAATGAAAACCTAGGTCTGTCTTATACAGAATACAATATCTGAAACTCTAATAACATCAAGGAACTGACAATGAAATAACTGGAAGCAATATGTAAGCAAATACAAAAATCAATGACTAATTCACCCCTAGATGCTGTCTTGCAAGCATGAAGAGATGCCCTTGCTAGGAGGCCTTCATTCCCCGAAGCAGTTCCAGAGCCAAAGCTGCAGCATAACAATGCATTAAAACCAAGATGATCAAATGATAGCCCAATGCCTTCTTTTATAGGCTTCAATTGGCTTTTCCTTGAAGCTTATCCTCAAAAGTGGCGCCCCCTTTCCAAGCAATGTGGCGCCCCCCTTTAAGTCCCTCTTTTAAAATAACATTAAGTTATCTAGTCTAGGCCAAGGTCAACGTTAAAATATAACGTTATTATTATTTTTTAAGTGACATTCACTTATTCCGCCAAGACCGAATTCTGAAGCCCAAAACTAAATGAGACAACTAAAAAAAGGAAGTAAACTCCTTGCGACAATCCTGCTAGCTGCCAAAAATAGAATTTACTAAAAATAGTAAATTCCTGGAAATGCTCAGAAAACTGAAACGAACATACTTCCGCGAAGCTCTCGAAAAACCCAGAAGGAATCTGCCGTCAAAACTTCGAACAAAGACATCCTAAAAAATAGGAAACCTTCAATTGCACCTTCCGAATAGCCTATAGATTTCCAGGAATAGGCCAACGGTCATTATGCGATTAGATTCGAGAAGGGGTCATTACACACCAACATGCAGAAAATTTACAGTGAATATAATACTAATTTTTTGTGCTTTTTCCAACTTGAAACTGATGGAAAATATCCTCAAAATTATTGATAAATGCAAAAAATAAAATAAAAAATTTCAGAATATTATTTGGACACAAAATAGCCCTCCAAACTCTAAAAAATTAGTTCCAAACCAATTCACCCTAGCTAAAATAATTTGATAATAAATTCCCAAACCCTAGGAGAGGGTTATTCCCTTGTAGCGCAACCCTTAACGGAATCTTCACCACAAGTGGCCAATTTACCACCCTCTAGAGCTATCAAAAACCTGTAAATGGCTTCCAATAGCAAGCCATACAACCACACTTGCCAAGGCAAGTCACCACCTTAGGAGAGGATGCAAATCTGCAATCCACAAATCTAAAGCATAATTACAACCCTTGAATAGAGCTGCCTTATATGGAAGAATAGAGGTTTTCGTCACCGAACTCCTTTTTGCACTTGATGGGTTTCATCCTCAAGTCACTTGTTCAAGCTTGACATACTTGAGAATAAGATTCAATTTCCAAATAAGCATAATCTCAAAAATGGATCATTTGCTTGCAATAAATTCCCTCCCAAGGGGCAAACCATGTGAGGGAGTCCAGTGCATGAATTAAAAATCATTGTCGACCTTTAATTCCTCTTTTCCACTTCTGGACCCCACCCAAAGGGTGGGCGTTCCAATTTAGAACTCAAAGGCCGACAAAGTCACAATTCATTCTCCAATTAGTAAATTAATTTGCCTTAAAAAAATAATAGTAATTAAAATTACTTTTGGGACAAATGATCTAATAATTAATTAATTAAATTGCTCTATTTGCGGGAGTGATAAAAATCACTTTTTGAGCAATTAATTAATTAAAATACTATCCAATTATTTACTTAAATTATCTTAATTTTTGGAGTGGTAAAAACCACTTTTCAGGGAATTTAAATAATTAATCATGATAGTTCCATTATTCTAATAATCAATTAAAATTAGCTTGAGATAACAAATGATTAAAATCACTATTCGGGCAACTCTAATTATTAAAATAAATTCCCCAATTATTATCCCTTAGCCTATGGGAAAAATTAGGCTAAAGGTCTTCAACATGTTTCCCTTTATCATGAAAAATGTGGCATTACAATTTTCCTTTTTAAGAGATAAAGAGTCTTTTTGTTGGGTCCTACAACACCCAAGTCTTCCATATTTTGAACTTGGGTATGAGTTTTAGAAGGTAGAGGGGATAAATCGGCCTTGTTAGGGCTGGATTCCATCTAGGTATTCAATGATAACTTGGGATTCAAGTCAAAATGACTTACCTTTCTCCATAGCTGAAAACCCTTCGAACGTTGGATATCTAGACTGACTTGGAAGTTCCTTGAAAAGTCTTCTACATCCTAAACTTGGGTATGAGCTTTAGGAGTCATAAGGGTAAATTGGCCTTGTTAGAAATGGATTCCATAGAGGTATTCAATGATAATGGTCTTCCTTCAGTGAATTATTTTACGCTATTCCACTTTATCTTCCCTCAAGGGATTTGCAAGCACAAGCAGAGCAGAAGTTGTTCTTGTGGCCAAATGAAACCTATAAATAGGAGTACGGATTATGAAAATGATTTTTCCATTTTAGCTAACATCATTGGCCCAACCAAAGTAGTCAACCCAAAACAACAAAAACAATGTAATGTCCCATTTTTCAAAATAAAGGAAAACAGGTTGAAGCCCTGTAGCCTAATTTTCCCTATAGGCTAAGGGATGGTAATTGGGGAAATTTATTTTAGTAATTAATTAGAGTTGACCAAATAGTGATCTTAATCATTTGTTATCTTAAGGCAATTTTAATTGATTATTAGAATAATGGTATTATCATGATTAATTATTTAAATACCTAAAAAGTGGTTTTTACCACTCCAAAAATTAAAGTAATTTAAGTAAATAATTGGAAAGTATTTTCAATTAATTAATTGCTCAAAAAGTGATTTTTATCGCTCTTGCAAATAGAGCAATTTAATTAATTAATTATTAGATTATTTGACCCAAAAGTAATTTTAATTGCTATTATTTATTAAGGCAAATTAATTTAATAATTGAAGAATGAATTGTGACTTTGTCAGCCTTTGAGTTGTTCTAAATTGGAACACCACCCTTTGGGTGGGATCCAAAAGTGGAAAAAAGGAATTAACGGTCGGCAATGATTTTTAATTCATGCATTGGACTCCCTCACATGGTTTGCCCGTTTTGGGAGAGTATTTATTGCAAGCAAGGGATCCATTTTTAGGAGGTTGATATGCAAATTTACACTTTGGAAGCTTGATTGAGGACGAAAACCCTCACCGGTTCAGCTATAGAGAATGAAACCCTCTATTGGATATTCAGATTTTGAGGATCAAAACCTCAAGATCAAGGGCAATTTCATTCGGAAATTGCAAGGGATTTAATTCTGAATTTTGTAAGCATTTCTAGATTTTCATCTAGGACATTGACTACATACTTTCAGGTTTTGCACTCGGATTCGGGTGACTTCCAACCAACAGCAAATTCTGATTTGTATTTCATTTGAAAGCTTATATTTTTAGCTTCAATTTGAGCTATTATTCAGTTGGAGATCTTCCATTTTGAGGGAGATATTGAATTTTTTCATATTCAACAAATTCTGGGAAAACCTAATTATTTTGAATTATCAATTTCATTTCTTTTATGAAATCTGATTAGGAGAATTATTTGCAAAAATTTGAAAGTGGTTTCATGCATTTTAGTTGGATCAAAATCATTTTACGATAAAAAATCCTAGGCACTAGGGTTAGGGCAGCAAACAGAATTTTTAGCATTCACTTCCAAAACTATGGCATTGATTTTCAGATTTTTTCTTGCACTGAATATTGTGCATTTGCCGAATTGTTAGGATTTGTGGAAAACCCTTGTTTTGGTCATTGTCACAATTTGGGGACATTACAAACAATATGTCATCAATTGGGCGGATGACATTGGGCACGAGCAAGCAATTTTGGAGGGGGGTCAGAGGAAGGACGAAGGAGGTAAAGGATGACAAAACTAATATGAAGGTGGTAGATAGGTACCCACAACACATCTCTCACATAGTTGGCTCAAAACTGGCCCACCCCAATCCCGAAAATGGGAGATTAACATGCCAATAAGTCCTCAAAAAATAAAGTGTTAGTACAACACATTTTATGTGTATACACCACACCCCAGGTATTAAATAATTATTCTACTTGACAACTACCAACCCACAATTAGTAGTCAAAATCTATACAAACATGATCACGATATGGGCTTGAAATTTAGAATACATGTGCCCAAATACATTTCCTCACATGGGTAAGCATAAATGTCACATTCATATATAAATGCCTACAACTACAAACCTATGTAGCTTAATGCCATGGATATAATATGCCAAATAAGTACTATCCCAGCATTTATCCCTCATAATGACCATTTGGGAAAACTCCACATGTATCTCTAACCTTGTAGAATTTATCCTTTGGTACTGCTTTAGTGAATATATCTGCTACATGATCTTCTATGGTGAAATGCACTAACTTGAGAAGTCCCTGTTGTACCAACTCTCTAATGAAATGATTTTGGATCTCAATATGTTTGCTCCTTCCATGAAAAAATACATTCTTAGTCATCTGGATGGTACTTTCATTATCACAAAAACAATTCAACAGCATCCTCTTGTTGTTGTAAGTCCTCTAAGATCTACCTCAACTAAACTTCCTCACATGTTATTCTGCTTCTATTGTAGATAATGACATTGTGGGTTGCTTTTTGGTACAGCATGCAAAACCTAACAAATCCATACTGAATGTATATCCTGATTTTGACTTCCTATAATTAACACATCCTGCCCAATCTAAATCTATATAACAAACGAATCTAAAACCCTCTGTTGATATGTAGCTGCTATCCAATGAACTACCTTAGGTTCTGCGATAAATCTAGATACCAACTGACAACAAAGGCGATATCTAGCCGAGCAGTAGTCAAGTTAATCAAACTTCCAATCAATTGTTGATATTGTGTGGGATCAACTGCCTTGGAGTCTTTATTTTTACATAACTTCAGCCCAACCTTGACTAGTTTCACAACTATCTTGAAACTATCCATTTTAAACCTATGCAACATATCCATTGCATACTTTGATTGTGACACAAAAATGTGATCACCTCTTTTCCAAGCTTCCATGCCAAGACAATAAAGCAACTATCCCAAATCTATCATCTCAAACTCTAAAACCACGGCTGATTTGAAATGTTGAAATAATGCAAGGCTATTTCCAGTGTAGATCAAATCATCAACATACAAGGCTACAATAAGAATGTCATGTCCTAGCTACATAATATACAAACTTGGATTTGAAGAACTCTTTACTAGTCTTTTATCCTAGAAGTATCAATCCTGTAATACCATGCCCTAGGTGTTTGCTTTAGACCACATAGTGCCTTCCTCGGTATGTAGACCAAGTTCTCCTTGCTTGATACCTCAAAACCTCTAGGTCGCTCTCCTTATATCTCCTCATCAACATAGCCATTGAGAAATGCAAATTTCACATCCATTTGATATTCTACCCAGTTTTGTTTTGCACCAAGCATAGGAACATCTAAACAATATCCATCCTAGCAACTGGTGCAAATGTCTCTATGTAGTCGATCCCTACTTGTTGAGAATAACCCTTTGCAACTATATCAGCCTTATATCAGTTAATAAACACATTAGACTTCTACTTGGTCTTATAAACCCACTAGGTACCAATCACATCCTTGGCTTCAAGCAACTCTACCAAGTCTTGGGCCTCATTTCTCTCCAATGCTTCAAACTCTTCTTGCATAGTATATCTCCACTCTTCAATCTCTACTGCTTCCTTAAAAATTTGTGGCTCATTTTTCTTCATTACTCGAGGCATTAACAAAAAAATAACTGTGCTTTGTGATCTAATAACTCTTTTTCCAAAAAAATTATCCAACAATTCACTGGGTGAGTGGTTCTTCTCTATCCACTTGGATTATTCTTAAATAATTCATGTCCATTGGAGCCAAAACTTTCATCAATCTTCACCTCAATATCTTCATCATTTCTTAATTCAAACCTAGGATGGATTGTGTTGATATATTTCCTTCAACATCAAATATCACATCTTTACTTACCAAATATTCCTCCTTCCTATGGTCATATAGTCGATAACCCTTCGCATCTTTACTCCGTTGCTTGAAGGGTTTCGTCTTCAAAGCAAATGGCTTAGCGTTTTCGTGCTAATAGACCAATTTCAATATCCAAAATCATAACATAACCTCTCTAATTGAATCCTATTTTACTTTTAAAGCCCTCCAAGTATGGAGCCCAAAAGAGAAAGAGAGGGTAACTTAAAATGTTTTAAAAGATTTTTTCTTATAATATTTTCTTAAAATCACTTAAGCCTTCATGACCTTTGAAGGTCCTCTCTTTAAGTTAAATAAGAAACATAAGTAACTTTCTAAAAATGTACTTTTACAAATATTCAAACAAAACATTCAATACTCATTTCCCTTTATGCTTGTCCTTTAGCCCCCAGGAATAAGTTTAAGGCTAAAGGTCTTCCAAAGTGTCCCTATCAAAAGAGGGACATGACAATCCTCCCTATCCAAAATTGCTTGTCCTCAAGCAATAGAAGTAGCCAAAGTGGTATCTACACCATGGATTTTGTGCCAAACTCGAACCTAGGCCCTTCTCAATGGAAAGGCCCCTCTTGATAATGCCTTCTACAGTTGTAGATGAAGTTCTCTTGTTGCTTAAGCACTCTAAAAATGAAAGACAAGCAGCACCTCATATTGTTACTTCTTACCCTCAAGCCCAAGTGTTCAAAAAATGCCCATAAGATGCTGAAAACAAGGAAATTTTCAAGGTTGGCATCACAAAGGTGGCTAGAAAATGGTATTCCAGCTAGATAGTCTTCAAAGTATTAGGGACTTGATTGCCCTTGTATCAACACTTACACATGAAGCAAACACATTAGTCAAAATAATTATCTTCCCCTTCACTTTTGTATTTTTCACAATGCTTTCCTTATTGAGTATGGCTGCAAACTCCTTATTGCTAGACATGGTGCAGCCCCTAGCATCCTCCTTATCCACCCAACAAATGATTTTTCTTTTTACTATCTTGTTGCCCCAAGCGTATTCCATTTTATGCAACTCATAACAGTTGCATATGCTCTTGATTCTACTCTTCAAACTCTTCAATTTGAATCTCCAAAAGGCTGGAAACTCGTGTGGAAGTGTTAATTCCACCCTTGACCCATAGATTCATTTGTTTTCTTGTATTGGAGTGAACCAACTCTTTTACCAACCTGAACCATTTATTTTGACTTTCAATAGCATTGCAATTCTTTATTGAAGCCAACCCATCCATCATCAAAGTGGTTTCCAACAACTCCTTAGTGTCTATGCCACATAAAAGAGACACTAAAATAAGTAAGCAAAAAAAAATAGAATTGGAAAAATATTAAAGAGCTACCCTCTATATATACCTTGATGGTCTTGAAAGCACATGTTGAGTTCCCCAAGCATGGAAGTTGCATACCCTGGAGGAGTGATGCAACAATTGGACCCTTGTCCCCAAAGAAAAACTTACACTTTCTTGCAAGTTCAGATTCTGTAGGATTCTATTCATTGCTCTTTTCTATCTTGGTCCATGTGCAAATATTCAGCTGAAGTGGCTCATCTACCCCTTCATTGCTACCAACACCAAGTGTCATCTTGGTTTGAAACCCTAGGGTGTATTTAACCAGCTGAGTTGACACTTTATTTGCCATATTTCCAAACTGTATACTAGGCTGAAATGACAAAAAACTTATAATTTTCTGAGTGTATTTGCAAATTTCTTCCCATGCAATTTTCATAATTCTTTATTCCCTTCAAATATGGAATCTTACTCTCCCATGATACCAATTTTAAGCACAAATTTTCAGAATTGGCAAGAGAAAAAGGGATTAAGTAATTATTTCCGTACCTTAAAAACAAACTAGCATTGACTCCTCTCAACAAACCTTTGTTCACTTTAGCATGCCTTAGAAACCATATTTTAACATACCTTAAAAACCAGCTTATACAAAGAAGAATTTGAGAGTTCTCTTCATACCTTAGAGGCTGCCCTATGCCCCCATCATTGAATTTTTTGTGGGGGTAACCTTTTCCCACTTTTTCTTCACCCCGCATACCATGTATGTGACTTATTCCCTTCATGAGAGTTGGTTGTTCCAACTCAGAAAAAACCACTTGTCTTGTTGGCCCCTACATGAAATCCTTCATGCATCATGCTCTCCATTCTCTTGGACATTGCCCCCTTGGGTGCCCTATCCTGCAAACCATGTAAAAACACTTCCCATTGGCATCAGATTTGAGCTCCATTGTTTGGTAATTTTGGGTGTACTCTTCAAGAGAGTGCAACCATTGTATACCAAGCACAAGGTTGGTTTCCCCAATACCAACCACATAAAAGTCATCTTCAATGAGAAGTGTTCCCATCATTATGTTTAGCTTGGGGATTTTAGTGGTACAAGGGATGTTGAAGCCATCTGCCACAGTCACATGAAAACCACTAAATTCAATAAGATTATAATCTACATAAAGCCACTAATTTTTTATCAATGAAATTATGATTAGCTCCACTATCAATAAGAATAGTGACATCCATACCTTTCAAACTACCCTTCACACGAAACGGGTAGTACTTAGGGGTTCATGATAGAGAAGCAAAAGTGCCCTCCAAGTCTTCTCCACCAAAAAATTCCAAATGCTCCTCATCATAGGTGGTTGCCCCTTCTTCATCCTCATCTTCTCCATCGGAATGCACTTCAATGTAGTGCACTTGACCTTTCCCACGACAATGGTGGCCCAGTGACCAAGTGTCTTTGCAATCAAAGCACAACTTGTTTCTTCTCAATTCATTTCTTGTCTCAAAACTCTCTATTGGCAGCTCTTTTTACTACCCCAAACCCTGTTGGATTGGCCTTCCAAACTGCCCTATACCATGTTGATTGGGCTTATCAAAGTGCCCCAAGGGGGCTGATCTAGGTGGCCCAAAAGTGTTGCCCCTTGATTACCCCCATTTGTTGTCCTTTGGTTGTCCATAGGTCTTGAAAGAATTAGTTTTTTGTAATTAAAGGGCAGAATTTTACCTTGTGGTGCTGAGGACTCAAGATCAAGAGCTTTTTGAATGGCTCCTTAAAGAGTAGAAGGATCAAAAGCCTTGACCAAACCCCTAATAGAATCAATCAAGCCCTCCATGAAAAGAACCACTAACCTTCTCTCTAAAACATTTGTCACCATGATTGAAAGCCTCTAAAATTCAGTCATAATCTTCTACCGTGTCTTTTTGTTTTAGTTGAGCCAACTCCCTAAAATGCAATTCTAGATCAACCCTATCAAATCTCTCAACAATCCTCTTACTAAATTCCTCATAAGACGGAATGAGTTGATGGCCTTGAGTAACCAAACCATGATACCACCATTCATTGGTAGCCCCTTCCAATTGCAAGGTAGCAAACTGAATGGAAATTGAATGGCCTCTTTTTCTAACATAGGCCTTAGAGAAAAATATGTATCTACCTTTTGGATCCAAGCCCTGACTAAACTTTTAGGAGAACCATCAAAATTTGAAAGTCAAAGCTTACCCAAAGTGTGGTGGAGTCCTCCTTGGCTGCCCTTGTGCTTTTGGCCAACCCTATTGCCTCCCATTTGACCATGCTTTCATGAAGTGAAAGCTAAAAAATCCATTTGTTCCCTAAAAGGGGTTGGATATGTCATATACTCATCCTAATCTTTCAACAAAGTGTCCCTCAATGAGGGTTGTGTTTCTCCATCCGGAATGACCACCTCATCCCGCAAAAAGGTAGGTTGGTTAGGCCTACATGAAACTCTTCCAACACCCTTAGAAGGCTAATCCATGAAGTTGTGACTTCCAAAAGCACTACCATCCGCATTGGATGGTTTGTCACCCTTCATCTCCTTCATAGTACGCACAAATCCTAAAGTCATGGATGGTAGTCATTTGTTCTTGGGCTTGTGTACCTGTCAAGCCTTTCTTCTTCTCTGTTTTCTACCTCATCCCTTGACTGATCCAAGTGAGACATGTCTTCTGTTTGCAGAATTTATTGCACTTTCTTCTTGCTTCTCAAGTAATATTTTATCTCTCACCCTCTTGCATGTGTCACTTAGAAACCTCACAGCTGGCCAAGATTTGGCTCTGATTCTACTGAAATGTCCCAAATAGGATGATTTGATGAATATTAGGATTATTTGGAAATCCTATTTCAATAAGGAAAAATTCTAATTTAATTGCAGCAAACCCTAGCTGCCAACAACCCTTCAAATATAGCTCAAAATTAGCTTAAAAATAAGCCAAACCCCAAACAATTAGTAGCTGCTCCAAATAAGAAATTATAACCCTTCAAAAATAGAATTTATTCTTAAAACCCTAGGCATCCTTGGCTGCAATATATAAACTGAAAATTATAGATATTTTATCATGCCACAAATCTCATGAAACCCTCAATAAATTGCATATATATTATTGCAACAAAAGGCAGAATTTTTAATGAATTTTATGAATGTCTTTATGACTAAAAAGGCCAAAAAAATCAATCGCCCAAGCTAAAAATTTATGAGAAAATTACAAAATTCAATTCAAGACAATGATCTTCACAAGAGGTCCAAACCTCTCCCAAAGCAAATCGCCACTATGCAGAAAATTAGGAATAATGTCATAATTGTCTTTATGGCACAAAAACCCCCAAAAACATGAGATTTCACTCCCAAACCAAGTTGCCACTCCCCAAGAGCAAGTTGCCAACTTAAAAATGACCAAATGGTGTCTAAAACACCCTTGTAGGACTAGATGATTCCAATGGTAACCCCTGACTGCAACTACCTCAAAGAAGGAAGAGGGTTTTCATTTCCTAACTCCGTTGCTTTAAGGGTTTCATCTTTGAAACAAATGGCTTAGCGTTTTTGTGCTAATAGACCAATTTCAATATCCAAAATCATAACATAACCTCTCCAATTGAATCCTCTTTTACTTTTATAGCCCTCCAAGTGTGGCACCCAAAAGAGGAAGGGAGGGTAACTTAAAATGTTTTGAAAGATCTTTCCTTATGATCTTTTCTTAAAATCACTTAAGCCTTCATGACCCTTAAAGGTCCCCTCTTTAAGTGAAATAAATAACATAAAATAATTTTTCAAAAAGGTAATTTTACAAATATTCAAACAAAACATTCAATACTCATTTCCCTTTATGCTTGTCCCTTAACCCTCGGGAATAAGTTTAAGGCTAAAGGTCTTTCAAGATGTCCCTATCAAAAGAGAGACATGACATGTTGGGACCATAGTTCGAAATCTCGTTCTCGACAATTTCATGGGAGAGCAAAATTTGGACCGAATCTCGAATCTTGAGAATTTCTCGACATTTCTCAGTAACTTTAATCGCTACTTTAAAAAACATATAAATCTATAAAATAAACTTAAATTAAATGTAAAACATTGTTAAATGACATGAAAAATGAATGTAGAGAATGCCATAGGCCCATAAGTAGATCTTCTATCAATGTGAGATCAAAAAATAATACAATAGTAACAATACTACAAAGTTGCAAACTAAAAACTCAAAGTACAAACTACAAAGTTACAAATTGCAATGCTCATAGTTATGAAATATCACATATACATATTATCTTTCATCTCTAGCACCTAGAATAAGTTTGATGTGGCTGTCTAACCAAATTGGAAAGTTAGAAATTTTCCTCTCCAATGCCAACATCATCAGCAAAGTCAAATGTATCATCTGGATCCTCACCAACACCCCCTGATATCTCTGCTACCCTAGATGCTATTGCTTCTTCTGCCTCCCTCTAAATCTGCAATCTCCTCCACTATAAACATGGGCTCTGACTTTGCATCATCAACGATCTAGTCGCCATATGGATCGATCTCATCCAAGTCAATAGCATCATAGTTATCTTGCCCCTCCACTTGTTTCATACGAGGACAAAGATTGTCTTGCACAAAGATAAAGACATTGAGGCATTGTGTCGTCAACCTGTTGCGTTTCTTTGTGTGAACAACTTCAAACATGCTCCAACTACGTTCACACCCAGAAGAGCTACACGATTGACACAAAATGTGGATGGCTAGCTTTTGAAGATTTGGAACACTTGAACCATAATCTTCCCATCACACATCTGTAAAAAAAAAATAGTCAACTAGGCTTGAATAAATGAAAGAAGTCTACTAAAAAAAATTAACAAATGTCTCAATTTGTTTTTATAGTTTACCTAGCTGAGAAGTGTTTCTTCTTTTAATGCATAGAGTCGAAGAAAAGAGTCTCCCTGTTGCATTCTTGTAAATCTGTGCTCATCAATAATTGCATCTCTAGTCTCATCACCAAAGATCATCCTCTCTATGCATGTATTGAGGCCATCCATAACCTCCTCATCTGCCTTAAATGAATCAGAATAGAAAAACTTAGGATTCAAATAGTAGGTTATTGCATGAATATGTTGATGAAGTGTCTTGTTCCATCTACGATCAATTATGTACCATATGGATTCATATTTCTTTGATTATGCAAATACTATTTGGCTATGGCCTCATTGGCCACGTCCATGGCCTCATACAAATAACCCATTGGGTTTCTCTCACCATTCACCAACCAAAGAACTCAAACCAAAGGCTCTGACACCTATAACAAAATAATACACAAATTTAAAATGAAAATTAAGAAAAAAATTATAACAAAATAAATGATCAATAAAAATAATAATTCATTTTAAGCCTTTAAAGTTACCTTAACGATTTCCTCCATTCGCTTCACAAAGACTTCATCAAAAATGGTCTTCATGAGCTTTACCCCTTAGTCCTTAGCATAGGGAGACCCCACCCACCGATCGCTCACCACCATCTGCTTAAGGTATTGTTGATGCTGTAGATTGCACCCTTGACAAGAGACTAAGCTCCTGTCTTCCATGCGGCACAATGGAGACTCCCCTCTTGCTGTGGGTCTAGCAAAACTGGGGAGAGAATCTCTAGATAAGGGCTAGCTCCCTTTGATGCATCTCTGTGGTCTTGGATTTTCTACTACTAACAATGGGGGGGATGAAAAGAGAGAAGGATTACTGAAGATAGAACCTAAACTAAAACAGTGATACACCAATATGGTTGATCTACTTAGCTTTGACATACACTTTACACCAAGAACAAACTGATATACACTTCATTTGATACGAGAAACTCTTCTGCATCAGTGAGCTAGGGGTCCTCTGGCGATATAGGGAGGAAGAACTACCAGAGGTGTTCTAAGACACACTATGGCAGCTTGTTCACATGCGCCTATACTCTGTTGTGGACACTTCTGGCTGACCTGCAAAAGAACTCACAATACACTAAACATGCTGGAATGATTCTGTGAAAGCATGAAAGAGAATGACTTAACACAAGACAAAACCATAGACATATGCAAAAGTGCAAACTCAAAATGGAGGTAAAAATGCTGTCTTGATTCAAGGTGAAATCCTGCAGGGCTTCGCCATACAAGCTGAGAGATCCTTTTTCTCAAATGAGAGTTTACAATATATAGAGAAAGAGAAAGCAATGTCGCCCCTTTCCACAAGTGGCCCATGTTGCATTTTATTCATTGGGAAGAGGAAGTCCGGTGAAGGAAGCCATGTTGCGGCAGTTGCCAGTCTTGACTTTGCTGCCTAGGCCTATTAACACCCCTGCGAAAGTATGGTTCACTGCTCTCCATAACTGACAAAGCCATCCTTCCATGAAAGTTCGCGTAGCTGTCCGCCTATTAATGCCAAACAAAGAAAAAACGGGCTGCCCTCTTGAATGTTCGTGCTCTTTGATGACCATTTGGTGGAGACTGTTTCATCCGCAGTAATAACTCCTTCTGCCGACACCTTTTGCCACCTGGACTGTTTTGTCTGCGTCTGCGCTTGGCTTTTGTCCTTTCCCAGCTTTTGTCTTTTCCTAGCTCTTTCAGCCCTCGGGGCTATCTTCTGTCAATCCTTGGCTCTTCGGGCTCCTTTCTCGGCAGTCTCTTCCTTTTGGCCTTAAGGCCTTTGAATTCCTTAGGGCTCGCGCTCAAGCATTTAAAGATCAACAGTTATTTGATTGCCGTAAAGTTGACATTCGCACGTCCGTCGTCATTTGAAAGACAACGACTATTCCATTGTCCTAAATTTGACGTCCACAGGGACGTCGATGGACGTTTGAATTCCAACGGCTATTTCGCGATGCTGAATTTGATGTCTTCGGGCCCGTCACCCCTTTGGCAATTTCTTTGGCTTTCCGCAATTCCATCGGCCTTTTGTCGTTGAACCCTCCCGAAGGGAAGGTGTCCCTTCGAAGCTTGGAAAAGGTCTCCTTCTTGGCAGTCGAGAGTCCCCCGAAGGGCAAGACCCCTTTGGCAATTTCTTCGGCTTTCCGCAATTCCATCAGCCTTTTGTCGTTGAACCCTCCCGAAGGGAAGGTGTCCCTTCGAAGCTTGGAAAAGGTCTCCTTCTTGGCAGCCGAGAGTCCCCCGCAAGGGCACTTGCCCTTCGGGCTCCTTCGGGGTGCCTTGGCTTCTCAATCCCTTCAGACAAAATGTCCGAAGGAATTCCTTTAGACATTTTGCCCGAAGAAAATGTTTCTTCAAAAGTCCCGGCCCTTTCTTTCTTTCGAGAAAATCCTCCGACAAATGCCTTCGGACAAAATGTCCGAAGGAATTCTTTCGGGCATTTTGTCCGAAGGAATTCATCCTTTCAATTTCCTTGTCTTTTCCTTCGGACAAAACGTCCGAAGGACCCTTTGACCTTTGCCTGGGATTCCTTTCCGAAGGGTAATTTTCCGTTTGGCACCTTGCCTTTGGAATTTCTTCAGACAAAATGTCCGAATGAATTCCTTCAGGCACTTTGTCTGAAAGAATTCACATTGATCTTCCTTGGATTTATTCCTTCGGATTTATTCTTCGGACAAAACTCCGAAGGAAATCCTTCCTTTGCCTTAGTCTTTTTTTTGAAAAAAACCTTACCTTTCGGCCCTCTTCTTTGGTCCCTCTGCAAGTGTTCTCTGCCCTCCGCAAGGGCATTTAGGCCCCAAGTTACCCTTCGGACTCTTTCGGAAAGGCCCGATTGGTCATTTGCCTGCCCTCCGCAAGGGCACTTTGTCTTTGGAGGCTTGTATTTTTTGAAGGGATTTTTTGCCTTTGTTTGTCGTGGATTTCCTTCGGACAGAAAATCCGAAGGAATCCTTTGCCCTTCGCTCTTTAATGAATCTACTCACTGCCTTCCGCGGGGGCCCTTTGGGTCTTGAAATACCCCTTTGAACTTTTCGATTGAACCTGAACCCTTTTTCGGAGTTTATCAAAGTTCAACGGTTCAATGGTTCAACACTGTGTTCTGCAAGGAGTCGGGTTCGTTCAATTGACCACTTGAACCAACTATTTGAATACTTCTAAGTTCAAAGTTCAAAGTTCAAAGCTCCTAGAAAGATCATATCATTGAACCCCGACATTGAACCACTTTTTCCAACCTTGAGGAAAAGTGTCTTGAAAATTTTGGTCTCTTTCCTTGTGAATTTCTTCGGACAAAATGTCCGAAGAAGCTTTGTAAAATCCTTGCATTCTTTGAACTGGTTCATCTTTTTGCCGAAAGACTTGTGCAAACCAAATTTACGACTAATGGCTCAGAACAGCAAGGGCAAGAAGGAGACCGACTTTGCCCTGCATGACCAAAAATGGTCAACAGGTATGCTAGTATGCCTACAATGCTCTGCAATGTGAGGAAATTTGTGGCAAATCGTGTGACTCCTGATCGCACAAACTCCTTTCCATTGGTGTGCTCTCTCATCAACTGTATCACCCAAATGTGATTGTAGATGAACTTGGTGATACTTCTACCCTCATCAACCACACTCTTCACCCATGATATCTTTCTTATATCCTTGAGCAAAAGATCAATGCAATGGACCGCATTGTCTGTCTGTTGTTACATATGCGACCGCATTGTCTGTCACAACTTGAACAACATTCTCCACACCTACTTGCATCACCACATCATCCAACATGTCACAGAGTGTTGGTTTAACTTGATGAGAGGCATCAGTTGACTTCAAGAAGACCAGTTGCCCACTTAAAACCACTAAAAAGTTAATCAATGTACGGTTTTCCCATCCAACCACTCCTCAGATAAAATGGTGCACCCCTTTTTCTACCCTATTTTTTGTCTTCTACAAGGACTTGTGTATGTCTCACAGAATCTTCCAACAATGGGCCACTCAAGTCATAAGGAATAGAAGCTTTGAACTCCTTCCCGACAACAGTCAATGCAGTGACCAAATTCTCCCAATATGGACTTTTTACCACATTGAAAGTTATGTTGTAGTATCAAAAATTTGTTGTAGCCATCCTCGCTTCATTTTGCAATTCTTTGTTCCAAGCAATACTTGCCAACGAAGGTTGTGACCCAGGGTTACTTCTAAAAACAAAAAAATTAGCCAAACTATCACTAATAGATGATCCTTGTCCTTGACTATGACATGTGGAGTTGGGGCAATAGAATGGCCCTCAATGTCACTATCATTTCTCTTTGTCCTCTTACTCATTAGGAGTGCAAGTGCATCTACTTTCCTCTTTTTTTCCAATTTTTTTCTGCATTCATTGCAATGCAAGCAACCAACTCTCTTTGAGCCTCAAGTGGTGCTTGATTGCACACTGCGACATCATTCCTTGTCAACCGTACAATGTGATTTTTCAGACGAGAAACACCTCCACTCATCTTCATCCCACAATAGTTGCATATTACACAATTGCCCTCTGTCCGTTCACAATGCTTTCAACTAGGATCATCAAACTTAGGCTTGCTATGAATAGGATCCACGGAACCAGATGTTGATCTCGATGCCATTTTTAAACAACAAACTTGAACCCTATATAAAAATATATATATATTTTAGTCTTTTAGAATTTAAAATTTAAACATAACTGCTATTTAAAATTTAAATATAACTGGAATCTAGAAATAAAATTTTATATTTCAATGATCATGATTGTAAATTTCAAATTATAAATTTTATAATTATATTAAAAATTAGAAAGATAATGAAAATTTTTAAAAAAATACCTAGAATCTAACTCTGCTGTACACTAGGTTGCAAGCTACCGGTGTTGGGCTCTCACTGGAGTCGTGCCGGTGCACTACTCTCAATCTCAAGCTTCAGCTGTCAATGACCATTAGTGGCAAATGGCAATACAAATAATATGAAATTACAATCTATGTTTTTTTTTATTTTTTACCTTCTCCAAGTCCAAAGTATATTCAATGACAATATTGCAACTTGCCAAATACTACAAGTATAAAACTGCAGTCTCAAACTTTTACGGTTCACAACTTCACAGCTTCACAGTTCACCTTCATTCAAAGTAGTAAATACTAAATATATATTCATGAATCATAATTTCACATTGTATATTGTTACCAGTAGTAGTACCACTTACCTGTATATACTATATAGTATAATTGTTATACTGTAAAGTATATACAAGGCCCAAGCTACTGTGAACTTGTGAAGTGTCAAGACTCAACAGTCAACCAAACTTCAAACTTTTAATCCTGATCGGTTGTGCACAGTCCACTAATGGCATCGGGCAGCAAACTGCAATGACTTATGAGGGCACTGTCGCACTATACTACTGAGTATAAAATACTAAGTCTAAAACTTACAACTTGAGCCTTGAAAGACAAACTACAATGATGAATGAGGGCACAAGAAAATTGCGATAATAAAATCCGCAATTCACTTTATGAGCAAATAAGAAAATCACGATAATGGTTTTAACCTTTTAACTTTTTTTAATGCATTGGCTTTTTTTTGGGTTGCCAAGATATTGAATTTTCTCGGTGATTTTCGCCGAGAAATCAATGAGATTTATCGGCAAAAATAGCCGAGAAAATTAGGGTTCTCATCTCACAAGAAACCCCCTAGTTTCTTAGCCGATAATCATACCGCGAGAAACGTCAAGAAATAACGAGATATCACCAAGATTTCAATCTATGGTTGGGAGACCCCCGTGGATATTGCAATTGCTCGAGGACAAGCAATTTTGGGCGAGGATTGTAATGTGCCCCTTTTCGACATGACACTATTGAAGACCTTTAGCCTTGCCTAGCTTCCTAAGGGCTAAGGGAAGAAGAGAAAAAGAAGAGAAACATTTGATTTTGAAAAGAATAATTGTAAAAGTACTTTATTGTTATAATTTCACTTAAGTTTGGGCATTTTTAAGGGTCATGAGTATTGAATCACTTAAGTAAATTATAAAAATATATTCTTTTATAATTTGAAAAAAGATCAACAAAGGTATTTCCACCCAAATTGTATGCTTCACTTGGGGAGAAGTATAAAAGTGATTGAGGAGTCTTGTTAAAAGGCATCTTGGATCATAATTTGAATTTACAAGTTTTGAGCACGAAAAAGCTTGAGCTTTGGACTTAAAGACGAAAACCTTCAAGCGAAGAGATTAAGGACGAAAGCCCTCATTCTTCCATGGGGTAACTTCATTTAGAAGTTGTCATTGTTCATCAAAATTCAGAAAAAGGGAAAAATAAAAGTTTCCAAGTAGGGCGAACTACTTGTTAAAGTTGGCGACTTGGTTGGAGATTGATTTGCACATGCTTTGGGGTGATTTTGTGCCCTAGTTAATATGCTGATTTTATTGTATTATTTCTACACTTGGGCAACTTGATTTGGAAGGGCTTTGCCTTTGTTTGAGGGCCATTCCTTGCCCTAAAATATTATGTAATATTTTATATAATATTTTCAGCCTTTGGAGATTTGCAAAAAAGACATATTTGAGGGTTTGAGGTCAAATATTGATTCTAAAATTATTCTGAAATTTTCAATATTATTCTAAATATTTGCGGTAATAAATTCTGCTTATTTGTGAAGGAAAACCTCATAAAAAGGTATATGATTGCAGCTGTATTTTTCTATTAATTTTGAAGACCTATTGAAGGTAAGACACTATAGAAATTGTCAAAAATGGCTGCCATAAATCATATTTATTTTCTGAACATAGGCACCTAGGGTTTGAAGGGCTAATATGAATTTTTGAAGGATTAATCTTGGCTAAAAGGATTCATAATTGATTTGAAGGGTTTAGCATACTTTTATGCTAATTTTGGAATATACTTACAGCTAGGGTTTACTCTTGAAAAAATCAGAAAATTGTTTTTTATCTAGAGTTTGCAATAAATTTCAAATTTCAAAAAATATCACGAACAGGGGACATTACATTATCTACTTGTACAGAGGAAGTATCATGGATTACAAGATGTGCTCAAAATAATTATAATGAAGAGACCCTAAGAATCACAAGTAAAATGTGAGGTTCAAAGGCATGTCACCTCACATCCGATAGTGTTCTAAAGGTAAGTGACAATGGAGCAGCTCAATTACAAGGTAAGCAGATTCATACCAATACTATCTTGGTTGGATTCAGATTTGATGTTTGGATAGAGAGTGCAATTGCCCGAACAATAGTCATAGTTGTAAGTAAATGTGTCATAATATTTGACATGGAGATTGGTGATAAGTTGGCAAATGGTTGTCTTCTATACAAGGTCCATGGTATGCTAGATAGGGCAGCAGCAGTTTTCTCTTCTTATACTGGTTTTGATTGAATTACTAATATACCATTCAACACTGGCATGATATTCTCCATATATAATGAGTTGTATTTGTGTAACTGGTTGTGTTTGCATCATCATGATCCGACAATTATAGTCAAAGGTCAAAAAGATAAGTCACAAAGCTGCCTACGCATCCTAATATGGGATCTCAAAGATATTTCTAGACATGAGCAAGGTAAACATCACGTTAGTATTCATATTTTTCAAAATAAGTGCATTGTGGTGTTTAGACATTTGCTCCCAAGATGGACATAGAAGATCAACACATCACACGTTTGGAATCAAGTTCCAAGCAAGTTCATCTTTCCAAGATACAGAGGAGAATCTCCAGAAGATGATAATCACATTGATGGGAACGTCATAGCTCCTTGTGAGATCTTTCATTACGACACTGTACACACTTGGAAGAAGAATCCACATGCAGATCTGAATTTATACTGGAAAAGCATAGGGCATATAGATTCTTTGATTCAAGCTCAAAATTATTTTTCCTTGTGGGATCCGGGTGACTTTTTGAGGTACAAAAGAGATAAAGGCTATAATGTGACTATGGCTGATGGCTTCACCATCCCATGTACCAAGAGCATTCAGCAACTTTACCTTACCTTGGAGAGATCTTTTCATAGAACGTGGGCAGCCCATTTTTTGGATGAAGGTGTCGAAGATATCTCAACAATTTCTAATGCATCAAAGGTAAACACTTTGATTACAGCCCAAGCTACATACAGGTTGGTCACCCCTAGTTGTGTAAAGGAGAATCCACAAAGGTTGGGATACTACAATGTAATGTCCCCAAATGGGACAATTCAACAAAATTGGGGTTTGCAACAAACCCTAACAAGCAATCATCAAACCCTAACCAAAACCATGCCAATAATGAATTTACCATAGTAAACCCTAGACAGTAATAATCCCACAAATATTGAAATTAATTTGTTCAAACCCTGGCACGAATATTGAAATTGAAATGGACAATTAGGGCATCATTTCACCATGCATTTCTTTATCTCTATTGCCAAAATACACAAGGAAATACAACTCATACATACCCTTCCCTAAATCTGAATTCATGGACCAATTGGGATGCCAAAAATCATGAATATTATACCGAAAATATGACAATTATTATAGGCAAGTCATGGGCATCAAATAACCACACAAATGCATCAAATAGTCTCCCAAAGGGAGTTGCCAATGCTGGGAATACACTGCTGAATGATTGCAGCCCTCAAATCGTCATCTTAGGCCCTTAGATGAAGTCGCCCAACCCAATAAACTCTTACAAAAAATCAGAATAATAATACTCAAAAAAAGTACCTTCAATTATCTCTTTTCATAGAAATAAACAGCTGAAAATTATCATAAAATTAGGAGAATATTTGTCCAATGACAAATCAGAACTTTGGGCTCAATTAGCCCTAACATCCAAGGAATCCAACCCTAGGATAGGTTCGCCCAGCTGCTGCAATTAATTTGCTGCCCTAAGCAGCCTCTGAATATGTCCAAACACCCTCACAATGTGTCATCAACCCTAAGGGAGGGTTTGCTGCCCTTGCAAGACATTCTGCCCTTGAAACCTGCAATTACTCCTCCAAACCCTAGGCGCTGCCCTAGGTACAATTGAAACCCTGAAAGTGATGTTCCCTTGCACACAAAACGATAAAATTTGATACAAGACCTAAAGTAGTGCTGCCAATACCAAGATTGAAGGTTTCCATCTTCAACCCTTACATGCCTTGAAGGTTTCCGGCACCAAGTCACAATACCAAGCACTACATGCTTAGGCATAAGTTTCATTATCAATAAATGCATACCTCAAAAACAACCCTTCACTTGATTTTATAGCTTTTCCCCCAAATTGGAGGGAAAACACTTTTATTCAAATATTAAAAGAGTAATCCTCATAGCTTCCACTTAAGTGTCCATGACCCATAAAAGTCCCCCCACTTAAGTGAATATTAGAATAGCATAGTACTTTTCATAACTCAATTGAAAAATAGAAATCATAAAGTACCCTTTTCACTAATGGCTCTTAAAGTGGGCCCCCAACGTCCCCTTTTCTTCCTTTCCCCTTAGCCATTGAGAGCACATATAGGCTAAGGGTCCTCATGAGGGTTTAGATCAAAAATGGGGACATTAAAATCCTCCCCGCCCAAAATTGCTTGTTCTCAAGCAATTGCAATATCCACGGGGTTGTCCCAACACTCCTTATGATGCATTGGCTACCTATAAATGTTTTCCAAGGAAGACCTCAATCCAAAACCTCCCCCGGTTGTACCTGTGCTTCAAAGGCTACCCGCAAGTGTTGAAGGTGCTATGAAAGCTACTATCAAACTCCCAAACAGCCCCTAGGCTCATTCATTTCTCAAGCCAATGGCTGCCCCATGCATATCCCACTGTAGGAAACTCATCACATCTGCCATTATTATGCATATCATGTCCCAAACCTCTCAAAACATAACCACCAAGGGCTACAAACTCCCAACTTGAAGCCATAATCAATTGACTTCCTCTCAAGGAGGAAGATATTCCATAAACACAACTATTCCTGCTGTTATAAGGGCTGTAATGGTGATGTACATCCTTGCCATTGCTCCAAGTTGTCAACTTATTCAATGCCAAGTTGGCCTCCAATGAACCCTTTATGTCACTACTCTTAAAGCAAGTCAACATGCATGCAAACATTATGTCCAGAGAGCTAGGGCTGCCAACATAATCAAAACTGATTTCTATCATAAGGTTGTCCTTTATGAAGGTTCCCTATTGAATGTAGACCATGAAGTGTGGGCTTCCATGGTATGCATTCCAAACCCACTTAGGGTCCCTCTTGTGTCGTGCCATTCCTTTTACCCAGCAAAAATATGGCTCCCAATAATTCAAACAACAAACATCCACCCTCATTCTTCTTTCACACCCATGGCTGCCTCTACTATAGTTTTCTATGTGGAACCAATAACAGCTGTTAACCTTCCCCAAACCATCTTCCAATCTGGTCATTTCAAGCTTCATAAGGACTCAAAACTTCCTCATAAGGACTGTCATCCAATCCTTGGCCCCTAAACTCAATTGACCCCCCATCAAGAAGAGGATCATCTCAACAACCACTCTGTACTTGCTGATATATAGGCTGTATATGTGATATACAGCCATGCAATTACCCCCAAAAGTCAACCAATTCACTACTAAGTTGACCTCCCATGTGCTCTCCATATCCACATCCTTCGAGGATGCCAATATGAACACAAACATCATACAAAAAGAGCTAGAGTTGTCAAAAGAAAAACATTCGAAAAATGATACCTTTCTGCCCCAAATGGAAAGATCCATTTGATCTTCATTCTTCATGTGCATACTAATGTGGCCATTTTTCAACAACTCCTAGGTAGCTCCTACATGCCATGATAGGCTATTTCAAGCTTGTAACAAAAGAATAACAAAAAAATTCTTGGGAAAAATACCTTGGAAACCACTTTCAACAACTTGCCAACCCTCTTGGATGATCCTTTCCATGCGTGTTATATGTTCACCCATGGGCTGCCCTTTCTTCACCCCCTCATGCATGTGTAGGACCAAATGTGAGTTCAAAAGGAACTCATTGTGACCACAGGAATAGTGTTGTACCATCACTTCCTCCTTCACCCTTCTTCCATGCAAGTTGTGTTCCCAAACATAGGCTCTTTCAGAATTTGATAACAGTTGTAAAGATTCAAACCTCTTACCCATGTGAAGTGTTTGCAATAGTGTTCCAAGGTCTGATTTTTTTGCGTGATAAAACTCAAATCTAATTGGTGCAATTTCCTTGCCCAACGTGAGTTGTACTTTGTCCAAAAATTCAATTTCTACGGCCTCAATAGGTGGTTGGAACCTTCTTACCAAATCAGAAATTTCTGAGCAAAAGAAATTAGACTTTGCATATGTATTTCCAGAATTCATGTAGCGTTGTAACATGCCAAAAAATTTATAGTTTTCTGAGTGGCTGAATTTGCAACCCTCTTTCCACCCCTTCACCTTCATCATTTTCAGAATTCACCAAGTTCTTCAAACACAAAGTTGAGTGGTTTCTACCACACCTAAGTGGTTATCCATGCACAGAAATCACAACACTCTTTGCCCCTTTCATGGGTATTGCAACCAGCCCCACTATAGGTACTACACATGAAGCAAACATGTTAGTGAAAACAATAGTGTTTAACAACACTTTTCTACTCACTCCATCATGCCTTATGGACATGATATGGACTTCTTTTTTGTCTTATCTTTTTTTTTTATCATGGCTATAGTATGCCTTTTTCCTCCTCCTAGTGGCTAGAAATCCACTAATACACACTTCGACCATCCCCATGGTGTTGAGGTGTGAGAAGCACACCTTCTTACGATCCCTACTCACCATGGTGACAAGAAACTTTAAGGAGAACAAATTATGCTAAAAACAACAGTCACTATGATCTTGGGACCATGATAACTCTTGCTTATTCACTTCTTTATGTTGGCCCAACTTGTGTTCTTTGTCTCACAAAATGACATGATAGCAATATTACTCTTGTGAGACTCACCTAGATCCCACATCCACGATGGATACCTATCATGTTCATTCCTTGAATTTACTTGGAAGAATTTTCTTCTCCATTGAGTGCCCTTCACTTCAACCTTAGTGATAGCGCAAGTTTTGCAACCAAAATGATGAAAGAACCAAGCATGAGGAGAAATCAATGAGCACTTACCAAGATGACAGCTCAATTGCTTACCCATACACACTCTGATTTTCCTTTTTCCAAATGCAAAATGAAATCTTTTTTCTTTCTATTTGGCATTACTCCTTCAAAGGACCCCATTGCCTTGTCCAATCTCGTTAGGACATGTTGTTCCTTTCCAAGTGTTAATTGTTTCTTCCAAGCTTCCTCTTGAAATCTGAATTTAGACAAATAGAATGGTTTATGATAAGAAACAATGCAAAAAAATTATGTCGTGACATACCTTTCCATTATGGTTCCTTACCCATCTCCAAGCTTTCTTCTTGGTCTTTTGATTGCTCATGAAGTTGCTAAACCACCTCTCCTTGCTTTACCTTTGGAAGTTTTAATTTTTATGTTACTTCCCCCTTAATGTCTACTATTTGCAACCCCATTGGTTTCCCCAGAGCTTTTTGGAAACCCTCACTAAGTTGCACTTGAATTTATGGTTCTTGTGACTCAGAAAATTCAATCATTGGCTGCCCTTAGCTGAAACAACTCTTCTTGTTGCTCCAAAATCTCTGCATTATGAAACTCAAAAATTTCACTACTTGGTTGTCATAAAATTTTTTATTTTTGAAACTCATCATTCACATTGCCAGGCTGCCCTTTGTGTAGTTGGAGGTTATTCTTTAGCTACCCTACAATTTCAAACTTTTGAATCTCCATTTCACCTATAGTTCAATCTTCTCTTCTTTTAAGAAAGACTTTTGAGGTCTAGAGTTTAACCTCATAGACTTTGTCAAAACCTTGGAACATAGTGTCTTTAGTCCCCTCTGATAATTCTCCATGGCTTGCAACAAATCATCCATGGCTTTATTCATTGTCCTCTTATTCATCCCCACCTTTTGAAGGGATTCTTTGTATTTTTCTTTTGGCAAAAACCTAGGTCGCCAATCCATTGAAATCACCCACACCCCATAGCTTGCCAAAAAATTGGCTGTAATGCCCTCTTTCCATATAATTTTAGTAATTAATAAAATTGTCCGAATAGTGATTTTAATCATTCGAAAATATAAAGCAATTTAATTGATTATTAAAATAGAACAGTCTTGCATAATTATTCGAATTATTGGAAAAATGGTTTTAACCATTTGGAAAATTAAGGTAATTTTAATAATTATTCTAAGGGGTTTTATAATTAATAAATTGCTTAAAAAGTGATTTCTATCACTTCAATTATTGAAGCAATTTAATTAATTATTGAAGCAAGGACCCAATATAAAATAATTATTCAATACCAAAAAGTAATTTTAATTACTAATTTATTGAGGCAAATTATTTAATTAATACAAAAAGGCGTAAAGTGAAATAATAAGGGATGTCCTTTTAAAGTTTTGGAAGGGAGGGTTATCTAAAAGAAAAGAGGATATAAAAAGAAGGTAAGCTATCATTTGATGTGCATGGAATAAATGATATTGATGTGGATTGATCAAGTATGTTAAGCTTGGTTAATTTTGGCATAGTTTCTTGATGAATGTTACCCTTCAAGGACTATGATGTGTTGATTCTCTAAATGGTGTTTCGAACACCACCTACATTTGGAAATTTGAGTGAACTCAGGGTTCGAGGAGAAAAATTCTGGAATCTAGGGTTTTCAGAATTTTAGAGCAAGTTTTGGTGGCCTTCCCATGAAAGGAAAATTCTGAAATTATGTTTATTTGATAGTCACTAAATTTGTAGTCAGATTGAACTCTTACTTGCATCATAATTCCAAGCATTGAGGGAGTTATAAATTTTTGAAGTTTCAGCATGTTTCTACGAAATAATAATTGTTGTGGGCAGCGAATTGTTTGGAAACGGCAACGAAATTGCATGTCTTTGGAAGGTGGGTGAATTGCTTGGAAAGGTTGGCGAATTACCTTGTAACGTTGATTTGCAGGTTTCTATCTTGGGCGAATTACGTGGGGGTCTTAGGGACTTTTTTGGAGGGTCTTCCATTGAGGAAACCCTCTTCTAGGGTTTGAGGTATTTTATACGAATTTTCTATGGGTGGCCAAATCATCTTGGTAGCATTTTGAGGCCATTTTGTGGTCAATTTGATGCCCTAGGTTATGATAATAATTCAGAAAATTATTATTATATTATTCTGATTTTTCTACCAACTTTGCATGCTGAATTTGGGTGATTTAGCGCTGATTGCAAGGTGAATAATTATGAATTATTCCTATTATTTTTTCTAAGTGGGGCATTTCACCCAAGGAGGGTTTTTGGACTCCAACTTTGAAAGGAACAATTATATATTTTTTAATTTATACTTTGGAATTTATTGCATTAATTTTTCAACATTGACTTATTTTGGGAGACTTGGAAGCTTGTTGAAGCGCAAGTTGAGGTTTTCAGCATTTTGATTTTATTTCCTATATTTTTTCAATTGTGGCGACTTTATTTGGAAGTGTTTGCAAGGTGTTTCAGGGTGTTTGAAGCATGTATCAGTTGGCTGCAAGCTCAAATTAACTGTATTGGAAGGGATAGCAAAAGAAGTATTTTATTTACTGCATTTGTGAATTAAGTGGTTGCTGATTTTAATTTCAGAATTCAGTATTATTTTCAGATTTGTTTGGGTTTCGTGGAAAACCCCTATTGTGGTCTTTGGTCCCAAATTGGGGACATTACATTGGCTCTGATACCACTGTAATGTCCCAAAATGGGACAATTTAACAAAATTGGGTTTTGCAACAAACCCTAACAAGCAATCATCAAACCCTAACCAAAACCATGCTAATAATGAATTTACCACAGTAAACCCTAGGCAGCAATAATCCCACAAATATTGAAATTAAATTGTTCAAACCCTAGCATGAATATTGAAAACTAAAATGGACAATTAGGGCATCATTTCACCATGCATTTCTTTATCTCTATTGCCAAAATACACAGGGAAATACATCTCATACATACCCTTCCCTAAATCTGAATTCAAGGACCAATTAGGATGCCAAAAATCATGGATATTATACCAAAAATATGACAATTATTACAGGCAAGTCATGGGCATCAAATAACCACACAAATGCATCAAATAGTCTCCAAATGGAGTCTCCAACGCTGAGAATACACAGCTGAATGATTGCAGCCCTCAAATCGCCATCTTAGGCCCTTAGATGAAGTCGCCCAACCCAATAAAATTTTATAAATAAATCAGAATAATAATACTCAAAAAAAGTACCTTCAATTATTTTTTTTCATAGAAATAAACAGCTGAAAATTATCATAAAATTAGGAGAATGTTTGCCCAATGACAAATCAGAACTTTGGGCTCAATTAGCCCTAACATCCAAGGAATCCAACCCTAGGATAGGTTCGCCCAACTGCTGCAATTAATTTGCTGCCCTAAGCAGCCCCTGAATATGTCCAAACACCCTCACAATGTGTCATCAACCCTAAGGGTCGATTCGCTGCCCTTGAAATCTGCAATTACTCCTCCAAACCCGTTGCCATAGGTACAATTGCAACCCTAAAAGTGATGTTCCCTTGCACACAAATCAGTAAAATCTGATACAACACCTGAAGTAGTGCTGCCAATAACAAGATTGAAGGTTTCCATCTTCAACCCTTACATCCCTTGAAGGTTTTCTTCACCAAGTCACAATACCAAGCATTACATGCTTAGGCATAAGTTTCATTATCAAAACATACATAACTCAAATAGAACCCTTCACTTGCTTTTACAGCTTTTCCCCCAAAGGGGGCACCCAAATTGGAGGGAAAACACTTTTATTCAAATACTAACAGAGTAATCTTTATAGCTCCCACTTAAGTGTCCATGACCCATAAAAGTCCCCCATTTAAGTGAATATTAGAATAACATAGTACTTTTCATAACTCAATTAAAAATTAAAAATCATAAAATACCCTTTTCACCAATTGCTCTTAAAGTGGGCCCCCAAGGTCCCCTTTTCTTCCTTTCCCCTTAGCCATTGGGAACACATATAGGCTAAGGGTCCTCATGAGGGTTTAGATCAAAAATGGGGATATTACATACAAAATGGCTTCATCATTCCATGTATCATGATTCAGAATTCAGCATTCAACATTCAAAATTCAAAATTTCGCACTTGGAGTGGACACAAGGTATGCAATGATTCCTACATCATGAGTTTAGGTGAGAAGCTAAAATCCATAGATGAGAGAATTTTACTGAGGCTTCAAATGATGTCAGTTCAGATAATGAAAAGAATGTTCCAATCCAAGAAACATATCTAATTGACTTTTAGAATGATTCTACTGATAAGCATGCACTTCAAAAGAGTAGTTTGGTAGAGGTACGTGTTAAGTTCACAAATTCAGCGATTGGTTACATTATACAACATGGTTCTTGGGATGTATTGAGACATTTCAAAGCTTCAGTATGCCAAAAAGCTGAGTTGCAACGTGATTAGAAACAGTGTGGCAATGCATATGAGAAAGATGCCAATGAATGTGAAAATTGGGAAAAGCTCTTTGACACTGGAGATAAACTAACTTCTCATCCTTTTGTATATCTCATGGAAGTTTATGCTACCGCTGGGCAGCCCATGAATTCTTTGGATATTTTCCAAGAGATGCAAAAGAAAGGAGTTCCTATGGGTGTGATTGCTTATGAGAAAATTATATGGGTATTGTCAAATTCTCAAAGAAAGTGGAATTCAAGCCTAGAAGAAGGGATACTTGATATGGTTGTGAGTTTGCAACAGGCATTTGTGCCCATAGATGGAATAATTAGCAAGTAACCGCCGGTTGGTCGGTTACTTGCTAGGGATTTCATCAGGGAATACTTGCCACTCAAAACCGTCGGCACTAGAAAAACTGCAATTTTTTTTTAACCGCGATCACTCTCTGGTTAGTCATCGGTTACCAGACAGTATATAAATAAAATGAACATTTAAGTATAAGTTTAAACTTATACTTTAAGTTATATTTTATTTATATACTTTCAGGATGTTTGAGAGTGGTTTCAGACCTCTAGGAGCTATAATGCAAATTCTAGGTTTTGGAAAATCCTATCATATTTCAAACTTAGTCAGATTTTAGGGTTTCAGGGTTTCAGAGTTAGCCATATTTCGGGGTTTCAAAATTTCAAGGAGACATCGTAGGAGGAATAAAGGTTGCATGAAGGGATGTAGGTATGATAGAATAGTATGAGAACATCTCTAGCAAAGTGCCACAAGTCGACCCCACCGCATTTCTTGTGCATAGATTAAAACCAATACAATGATACTTATACAAGAATCTACAAGTACAAATTACAAGAATCTTTATCGTGGACGGAAGGCAATCGCGAGCAGGGTTTGAAGTCTCTCGTGTCCCAGAAAAAACGTGGGCTGAGGATCCATAAACGTGATTTGCAGAAGTAGTAGCTCGTGACCAGACTAGACCAGAAGGATCCAGAAACGCGAGCAGAGGAGCTAGAAACAGGAGCAGGAGAAACGACAAGCAGGAGAAACGCGAGCAGGAGAGGAAACACGAGCAGAGGATCTAGGAACGAGAGGAGTGGCAATGCGAGCAGGAGTGTTAGGGAAAACGCGAGCAGATGGACAGCACAAAAATCACTAGAGCACAAATATGGCAAACCAAGAAGATCATGAGTTAAGAAAATCATGAGTTTTAACCATGATTTGGGGGATAACGTGAAGACCTCGATAAATCGCGATTTGCAGCAGTTGTAACTCACGACCAGACCAGAGGAACTAACGACAAATTGAGGTGGGCGCAAGCTTGGGTGCAATAGAAACCCAGACTAGTAGAAAACCAATAATAATTTTCCAAAAACTGCAAACAAAGGTGATTCGCTATTAGTGCAAACTATTTATGATTGCCATGAGTGTTTTCCAGTGTATAATTTACATCAGGAAATGATAGAAAGTGCAGAAAGAAAGGACACAAAAATTGTAGTCAAAGATTTACCATGTCTGAGTGCAAACAAAAGAAAATCAGAGATTCACCACTTTTGAGTGCAGACAAAAGAAAATCAACCAGATTACAAGTTCAAAGTGCAAGTGCCACTCACAGGTGCATACAGTGAACATAATGGAGTTCCCTCTAATGCAGGGGTTTAAAACTCCTCGCCATCACAAAGTGTTGACCCCAAAATTTAAGTATGCTAGCATTTGCAGCCGAGTATCTAGAATTAAAGTCCTAGGTTCGGAATTCCAAAATATTTTGTCGTTGTTTCAGAGACAGTTGCAGGACAAAGATGATATTATTGCTGATCTACAAGCTAGAATCACTAAACTTGAACAACCCAAGCCCCTCCAACAAATTCTCCATGCCTACAGCAGCTTACTGAAGTGGTTTCAGAGATTCAAAACAAACAATCCGAGATAATCTTTCAGCATGAACACCTTAAAAAGGAAACCACTGCCCAACAATAATCTATTCAAACATAGGTTGAGGAACAAAATTCATGGGTTCAAGTGGTTAAGGGAAAGAAAGCACCTCTAATTGTGGAAATGGTTGTCCAGGAAAAATTTGCAGAGGAAAAGGCATGGCAAACCAAAGCACTCAACCTCCGTGTTCGTGGGCTCCCTAAATCAACTGATACCCTACAGACAGGGCATGCATTCTTGCGTGAATCTTTGGATTTGAAAGATATATGCCTTAACAAAGCTTGGACACTGATGGACAACACCCTTGTTATCCAATTCCAAACTGCTACAAAGTGTTTGCAAAATCTTAAAGCAAAAAAGCAGCGCTTTTCCCTCCCATAGAAAAATTTATGTAGATGTTGATCTCACACGAGTCCAGGTGGAAAAGCTTTGGAAAGCTCGTATTCAAGTAGTAGCTACCAAGAAGGAGAACAAGTGGGGCTGTTATCAGAGATTGTAGGGCTGTCATTCGTGATTCTCCCCCACCAGAGTGGTCATGCCCTGGACTATTAGCATGACAACGACCTCAGGTATCAGTGGCCGATGATGACATCTCCATTGCTTCTTGGAATTGCAACGGCACTTTATGGTCTTCTCCAAGCCTATTGTTTGACACTCTTAGGTCATCAGACATTCTTTTTATTACAGAAACTCATGAGAGCCCAGTACGGCCTCTCCCAAACATTACATGATACCGCTAGTTTTTAGCTTGTCGTCAGGAGACTAGGAGTTCTGGTGGGGTTAGAAGTTCTAGTGGGGTGGCTTGTTTATTTAGAGACTCACTCCAGAGTAGAATTTCCGTGGAGATGTTTGATGAATTTGTTAGATTCATGTGGGTCCAAATTAATGGGGCTGCCCCACTTTCCAGAGATATTTACATTGCAATTTGTTACTTTCCTCCAGCGTCTTCATCATATGTCATTCATAGTGGTCCTAAGGGGGACCCTTTTATAGATTTCTATACCAGGGTTTCCCAATTCTCAGTTGGAGAAGTTATCCTTCTTGGTGACTTCAATGCCCGTACCAGAGACTTTCAAATACCTCTCCACGATCGTTCCATTGATACATTCTACACACAGGGGACTGATTTAGAGTCAGTGGGGTTGCATAGGAGATCAAATGATGTTTCAGATCCTTACACAGCATACGGAAGACACATCTTACAATTGGGGGAATCTCATGATTTGTTGATTCTTAATGGGCTGCCTTGCTTTCCAAATCCACACTTTTTCACATGTACACCTCATGGTGGAGGTAAGAGTGGTGGATTACATCTTATCCAGTCAAAACCTTTTGCCCTTCATCTGTCACTTTTCCATTTTCCCCATTACCCTTGCGGACCATGCTTTTCTCTCCTCCATCCAGGCTGATTTCTCCCCTCATGTTACAACCCCCTCTTTCAGTATACCACGTACCATTTTCCAGTTTGAGGATGGGGACTCTGACATTTTCCTTTCTCACATCCGTCAGTGTCTAGCTCCAGAACCCCAGTTCTTCTCACTTGGTTGTGTTAATTCCAAGTACACGTCTTTCCTAACTACACTAGATCTACATCTACTTCCCATCAATCTAAAAGATCTTGTCCCATGAATAAGTGGTATGATGATGACTGCAGAACTCTCCACCGTCAGCTTCGATATGCCTTCCTCCATTCCCACCCCTCTTACCCAGCCTTAAAATCATCCTATCATTACCTTCTCCGATGTAAGAAACGCCTTTTCATTTCCCAAAGGAGACGGTTCTTACAGGCTTCCTACATTCACTCCCCCAAACTCTTTTGGCGTACCATCCTCCCACGACATTCTCCCCTCCCCACTGAGCTTAATCCCACATCCATGATTTCCCATACCTCCACCCTTTATGATATTCCTGGCCAAACGCAAACCCATGTTACCTCTCCACCATCTTCTTCTCACTTTTTCAAATACAAGAATGTTAGAGAGGTGGTGAAGGTGATGAATAGTAGCAAGGCAGCCGATGAAGAAGGTTTCTAAGACGAGTTTTTCAAACATGGGCTTAGAGCATTTAGAAGCTATTTGGTTGATCTTTTCAACCACTTGGTTTGTTCGAGTTTCCCACCCTCTTGGTCACATCACATTATTCATCCGATACACAAATCAAGCTCTTGTTCAGATCCCAATAATTACAGGATGAACATGGTTGGACACACATTCTCGAAATTGTATGCTACTGTATTACACATGCAGCTTTCAAGAGAGCTAGAGCAGAGACACCTCAGAGCTAGGGGACAGGCAAGGTTTAGACCAGCCCATCAAACCATTGATCATATTTTCACACTCCAGGCCATTATTGAGGAGGCACGTCATCGCTCATCCAAAGTCTATTGCTGTTTTGTAGACTTTAGGAAAGTGTTTAATTATGTTCCGCGAGAGGCACTTTTCCGGAGATTTAGGAATATTGGCATTTCTAAGACCCTCTTGGCAGCCATTATGAGAATATACGAGAATGTTCTTGGTCGTCTCCACACGGTTCATGGGATTTTAGATTTTATTAGGAGTACCATTGGGGTCAAGCAGGGATGCCCTTTGTCCAAACCTTATTTGGGATATACATTGATGAGTTAGAGACCTTTCTTCATGAACATATTTAGGCTAGTGATGGGTGTCTTCTCCACTAGGTTCTGATTTCTATCCTCTTGTTTGCAGATGATGTGGTTCTCCTAGCCTCTTCTCCTGAGAGCTTACAGCAGCAGTTGGATGCTTTGGCTCTCTTTTGCGATCTCAGACAGCTGACTGTTAATTTGGAGAAAACCAAGGTCACGATATTTAATGGCTTGAAGACCTCCCACCTCCATTTCTTTTTCAAAGAAAAGGAGGTTGAAATTACCACTTCCTATACTTATCTGGGAGTGCAATTTTCTAATCCACATTTCAGCTTGAGGCAGCTACTCCAGCCTAGAATAAACAGAGGTTATGGTTCTTTAGCTCTCCTTGAACGACAATGTTTTCGGCATCACTTTCAAGATATCTCTTCCAAGATGTCACTCATGGATACACTTATCAGACCCACAGTCCTCTATGGATCTGTAGTTTGGGGGCCCTCTCTACATAAGGTGATTGGGATGCTATTGAGAAGGTCCAGACACTTCACCTTCGTTGCATGATCAGATGTAAACAGACAACTCCCCAACACATTATCCTTGTAGAGTTTGGAGCCCGACCCTTCCGACTGGAGACTATATTTAATCTGATCACTTTCATACATCACATACGAAGGTTTGCTAATTCTACAAGTGGACGTGACAGATACCCATACTTAGCATACTGTTTTTTAGAGAATCTTGCCCTCTCAGCTCCTTCAACCCGTGGACGTTGTTGGTATGCAGGAGTTTTTGATCTATTGGAGTCTATGGGAATCAGGATGGACCCACTTCCTCCATTTATGTACTCCTTGGATGCCCCAACTCATCTTCTAACCACTAGATAGGAGTTGAACCGGATTATTAGGGATGATATTTACAGAGAGTTTATCCATATTATTTGGGTAAACCCTCCTGGGGGATTACGCCCTAAGATGGCATTTTATGCAAAGCACTTCTTGGAGCTGAGTGATGGGCTTATCATTCATCCACAGTATACATTCCACCACTGGATCCACTCTCTTTGCATCCCATTAGGCCAGTTTTGAGTGGGTTCTCACAGGCTTAGGATTGAGACAGATCACCAGATAGATCGAGCAGACAGAGTTTGTCAGCTATGCAGCATCCAAGAGACGAAGTCCAAGGAGCATTTCATCTTTCATTCTCCCATTTATTATGAGATCAACGGGAGGTTTTACTACCTATTTAGGACACAGATTCTTTCTGACTTCTTCAGATATGAGGACCATAGATGTTTGGCTCTATATATACAAGAAGCTCTTAAGCTTCGTGATCATTTTACTCAAAGACCCACTAGACCAATCTCCACTCCACGGATTACTTCCTTTTTCACGATGCTACCTTCGAGGAGAGGCACTAAGCGACAGATTGACATCAGTATAGCCCTACATTCCAAATCAGTGAGGCCCAGAGACACTATTCATAGTTCCCCAAGTTTTCATCAACATATCCACTTCAGACCTGGCATCAAGACGCAAACTAGATCCACCAGACCTTCACAGAGGACTTTTCCTTCGAGGCAGAGGATTAGAGGACAGTCCAGGGATCATACATCCCCTTCTTCAGGTCAAACTTCTATTTGGAGCTTCTTCTCGTCGGCCTTGGATGCTAGGAGAGTTGGATCGAACTCTTGATGGGTCCCCTCCCGGTTCTTCTTTCTTAGGGATCATCATCTTGCTCCCGATGTTTACAGATTCTTGGAGATCGCTCATTTCTTTTGCTCCCTTCTTTCGACCCAAGCGTGGTTGGGTCCTTTGGTGGTTTGGCTCTGAGCGTGGTCACTCTTTACCTGTTTTATACTATTTCTTTCAGCACTGCTCTTCTTGTTTTCGAAGACATTTTTTTTGGTTTCCCGCTTTTCCCCGACACATTTCTATAATCTGCAATCCCTTTGACCTACTTTTGTGGTCATTAGTTGGACATTAATATATTTATCTTATTATCTTATCTTCCCTGCTCTCTAGAAAACTAAGGGAGACTGAGAAAGTCTATTAATCTATGCACAGGGAATGGGGTGGGATCAACTTGTGGCACTTTGCAAGAGATATTCTCATACTATTCTATCATACCTATATCCCTTCATGCAACATTCATCCCTCCTATGGCATCTCCTTGAAATTTTGAAACCCTGAAATATGGCTAAGTCTAAAACACTGAAATCTAACTAAGTCTGAAATATAATTGGATCCTCCAAAACCTAGAATTTGCATTATAGCTGCTGGAGGTCTGAAACCACTCTCAAACATCCTGAAAGTATATAAATAAAATGTTTATTTTATTTATATACTGTCTGCTTCAGGGAAATTTCAATTATTTTTTGCCTCTGTCGGTTATTGCCAGTTATTCGACCGAACGGGTCGAATAACCACTGGTTACCCATTTTGGGCCCTTGGCGAGTACTCGCCCCAACCAGTTATGCCAACTATATTTGTGCCCATAACAGAAAAATAAAGACCTCGAGCTCTATTAAATTGCTAAAGCCCAATACTAGAGGTAAATTCCAAGTACAATTAGATGAATTTCGTAGTCATTCTAACTTCATGAGTGTTGATTTACAGTTCAGTTTCAGATTCTCTAAGGCAACCAGAAATTGTAAACAAAAGGCCCCTTTTGTACGTAATGAGAGTGCAATATTAGAAGGGGCCATTATGGGTAACATGCAGCAAAAATTGAATGTTTTAGAAATGCAAGAGGAACAATTTCATGCTGGTTCTCAGTCAAACAAGCTGATGAAGCAAAGTTTATTCAGAACATAGGATTGAAAATTCCCAAGGATGAATTGGGATCCAGGTATTATAGGGATAACCATTTGAGGAGAGCTCGAGTAGTTGAACTTGCAATTGCTTAAGGGCAAGCAATTTCAGGAAAGGCGGACTGTCATGTCTCCTTTTTCGAATACCAAAAATGAAAAAAAACTGGCCCTGCTTCAGCTTGAAGCTTGAGGCTTCAAACTGCGCGCTCTTACCTAGCGGCTTTGGTTTCGTAGACCAGACTATATAATGGAAATAGATAAGGCTATAATAATAATGGATAAGACACAAGTGATGCTTCAATCTGAAGCTTGAGGCTTCAAATTGCGCAAAATTGCTGTCCCCAGCGAAGTCGCCAAAAACTGTTGGCGTGAAGCTAGCAGTGTTCTTCCCCAGTGATATGAAATGCTTCAATTTGAATAGACTGGAAAAGGACTGGAAATGCTCGTCGATCCCCAGCGGAGTCGCCAAAAACTATTGGGTGAATATTTTGTCACCAGCGAATTGATGAGCAAAATAAGTGATTTCAACCACAGCATAAGGAGATTGGTCGGCCAAATGTGCAAGTTTACCACATCACAAGGGGACAAATCTCCTCTTATCAAGGGGAGGTTCCCTATAAAATATGATGAGCTATATACTATATATATATGCAGAAAATAACACTCAGGGGTAGGACAACACCATCCATCTCTTTTTTTCACAGATGACGTTCACAAACAAAGGAGAAATCCAGGTGAAAACACTGAAAGCACTTCTCTTCTTTCAGAAGTGGTCTTGCAGCAAATAGCTGGAGTTCTTTCAGATAGATAACAAGTAACAAGGGCGCAGTAACCAGCAAGATGAAGTGTAGCACAAAGTCTCCACCTCAACTTCGAAAGAGTGAAATACGAAGGACAATGAGGGCACAAATTCGTCCCAAGGCCCTTTACACAGAAAGAAAAACACACACTAAAGACAATTGTGGCAGCACAAAGTCTTCTCACAGTTGGCTTCAGGACACCTTCCTGATTACTTCCACTAGTTCTGCTCATTTCATTAAAATGGACAAGAACACATTTAGGAAACAGACATAAGAACAATCTCCTAAATGACACAAGCTATTACAGCACAAAGTCTGAAAGTAACTTGCTTTCTCATTCAAACAAAAAAATATGATCAACAATCTGAGCTCAAAGTCTCAGTAATCGCCTTTCAATTTTGGCAGAGTTTTGCTTTTATAACAGAGAGATCTCCTTTGCATAAAATAAGAGATTACAATATATAGTAGCCAAGAAAGGCTTGGCGCTTTGTTTCATGGAATGGCCCATGCTGCATTCAATGCCTTGAGTGCATTTTCAGTTTTGTCAAAGAGGGCCATGTTGGAACAGGGCATCTGCTTTAATTGTGGCGTGTCGATTCATCTCAAATGTCTTCTCCTTAGCATGGGTTGTCTGGTCTTTTTTCTGATATCTGCGCAGCTGTCCACTTCGCCTTTACTCCAAGGGAGAAAAACAGGGCGCGCCTTTAATGTTTGCAAACTCAAATATCTACTTGGTGGACTGTTCCACCTACTAAAAATAACTCTTACGCAGATATTTCTGGTCTTTCCCTCTTTCTTGTTGCAATTTGAGCTCTCGGGCTATCTTTTCCCCTTTCTATTGGCTCCTTCGGCTCCTTCAGCTGGTCGCTGAGTTTGTTTTCAAGTTTCACGCCACATTTGAAAATCAACGAATATTTCATTTCCCTGAATTTGACGTCCGTGGGGACGTCATTGATTCACTGTTTCAACGGCTCGGGTGGCCTTCTCGGCTCCTTGGTTCTTGTTGATGCAGTGGATTGCACTCTTGACAGGAGGCTGAGCTCCTGCCTTCCACGCATCACAATGGAAACTCCCTTCTTGCCTGTGGGTCTGGCAAAACTAAAGGGAGAGTCTCTAGATAAGGGCTAGCTCCGTTTGATGTATCTCTGTGGTCCTGAATTTCCTACTGCTAACAATGGGGGGGGATGAAAAGGGAGAAGGATGCTAAAAAACAAAACCTAAACCTAAACTAAAAGGTGATACATCAAAAAAATTGATGTACTTAGCTTGAGTCTACACTTTCCACCAAGAACAAGCTGGTATACACTTCATTTGATACGAAAAATTCTTCTGCATCAGTGAGCTAGGGGTCCGATGGAGATACAGGGAGGAAGAACTACCAGAGGCGTTCTAAAACACACTTTGGCAGCCTATTCACATGCGCTTATATCCCTGCTGTGGACACTTATGGCTAACCTGCAAAAGAAGAACTCACAATACACTAGATATGCTGGAATCGTTCTGTGAAAGCATAAGGAAATGACTTAACACAAAACAAAAACATAGACATATACGAAAGTGCAAGCTCAAATAGAGGTAAAAATTGATGTCTTGATTCAAGGTAAAATCCGGCAAAGCTCCGACTTACAAGTCAAGAGATTTTTGGGCAGATCTTTTGCCTTACAGGGTAAGAGATCCCTTTCTCAAATGAGAAGTTTACAATATATAGAGAGAGAAGTAAAGGCGCCCCTTTGGAAAAGACTTTGGCACCTTTTTACAAGTTGGCCCATGTGCATTGAGAGCATCGGGAAGAAGAAGTCGATGTTGCTGATATCATCCTTCTAGAACAGCGCTGCTAGAACCATGTTGTGTAATCTCCGGTCTTGACTTTGGCGTTCAAACATTAATGTGAAAGCATGGGCCGCGCCTCTTTTTCTGCAAACAAGACTGCTCCTTTCAGATATTCACGCGGTTTATCTGCTTATAAATGCAAAGTGGAGAAAACTGGGCGTGCCGTTCACTATTCGCGCCTCTTGATGACCGCTTGGCAGGCACTGTTCCAACTGCAGGAGTAAATCCTTGAGTCAACACCTCCCTTTGCCACCTGGACTGTTTTGTCGATTTCTGCACTGTCTCTTCTTGGTCTTGTCTTTTTTGTCTCCTTCAGCCCTGGGGGGCTATCTTCTTGGCGGGTCACTGAGTTCACTCGTGCCCTGTCCTTAAGCTTTTCAAAATCAACGGCTATTTCACCGCCTTAAATTTGACGTCTGTGCACCCGTCACTGAGCATTTGAACCTCCAACGGCTAGTTCATCGTGCTTGATTTTGACATCTTCGGGCCCGTCACCCCTTGGAATTTCTTTGGCCTTTTCCTTTCATTCGGCTTTTTTTGCTCTGGTCGAGCTTTTGTCTTAGTCGAGTCCTCATTGTTTTGGCGGCCAAAATCCTTCGGACAAAAAGTCCGAAGGATATCTCTTCTTGTGTTTTGCCTTCGTTCGAGCTTTTCTCCCGGCTATTTTTCTCGAATTTCTTCGGACTTCTTGTCCGAAGGAATTCCTTCGGACAAAAGTCCGAAAGAAATTATTTCTTGCTTTTGCCTTGGTCTTTTCATTTCTGCGGGATTTTCTTCCAAAGGATTTCTTCGGACAAAATGTCCAAAGAAATGAAAAGACCAAGGCAAAAGCAAGAAATAATTTATTTCGGACTTTTGTCCGAAGGAATTCCTTCGGACAAATTCCTTCGAACATTTTGTCTGAAGAAATTCTCGTCCTTTGCCTTGTAAAAATTTCCGAAGAAAACTTAACTTTTCGGCTTTCTCCTTGATCCCTTTTCAAGTGCTCCCTGCCCTCCGCAAGGGCACTTGGAATGGTTCATTTTGCGCTCGACTGCCCTCCGCAAGGGCACTGGTCCTTCGGGAGACTCTCTTGAACCTTCCCATTGAACCGTTCCTTTGAACCAAATATTGAACCAACTCATTGAACCGACTGTTGAACCAAGCCGTTGAACCAAGCCGTTGAACCAAGTCGTTGAACCAAGGCATTGAACCAACTGAGTGAACCAAGACAGCGAACCAACCCGTTGAACCGAATGCTTGAACCGACTTTGAACCATTTCTTTGAACCAAGACGACTGAAACAAGTTATTGAACCAAGCTGTTGAACCGACTCATCGAACTGACTGCTTGAACCAACTGATGAACCAAACCGACTGAACCATTTGATTGAACCTCGCCGTTGAACTTTGCCGATGAACTTTGCCGTTGAACCAAAACGATGAACCAAAGCGACGAACATAACCTTTGAACCAAAGCAATGAACCAAAGCGTTGAACCAATCGATTGAACCGGTTCAATGGTTCAACAGTTCAAAGTTACTAACTCTTGGAAAGATCATGTCGTTGAACCCCGACGTTGAACCACTTTTCCAACCTTAAGGAAAAGTGTCTTGAACCATTTTAGCTCTTTCCTTGTGAATTTCTTCAGACAAGAGTCCGAAGAAGCTTTGTAAAACCTTGCACTCTTTGAACTGGTTCTTCATCTGCCGAAAGACTTATGCAACCAAAATTGTACTGGCTCAGAATAGCAAGGGAAGAAAGGGACCATTTTGGCCTGCTGGACCAAAAATGGTCAACAGTTCCATCGCTTCTTTGGTTCATTCACTTGAACCTTCTCCTTGAACTGGTCTTTGGAATCTTCCGCTTCTTTCCTTTGCTCGGAGCTTTCTTTGAACCGTTGAACCCGTTGACCCTATGAACCATTTTGGTTCAAGGTTCAACGGTTCATCTTCTTCCTTAGAAGCCTTTGTTTTCTCTAAGTCTCTCGAGCTTTGAAAGAGTTCGTAGAAATATGTCTACAAAGTCCGTAGAAACATTCCTTCGGAGTCCGTAGAATCAATCCTTCAGAGTCCGTAGAAACAAGCTTGCAGAGTCCATAGAAACATTCCTTCGGAGTCCGTAGAATCAATCCTGCAAAGTCCGTAGAAATAAGTCCGTAGAAATCAACCTGCGGAGTCCGTAGAAACCAACCTACAAAGTTCGTAGAAACCAAGCCTGCAGAGTCCGTAGAAATCAGTCTACAGGCCTTTGATTATTCCTTCGGCTTTATATCTTTGGAACCTCCCGAAGGAAAGGTGTCGCTTCAGGCCTTGAGAAAGATCCATTTCCTGGTCGCTAAAAGCCCCCCGCAAGGGTACCTGCCCTTCGGGGTCCTTTGGGCAGTCTTCTTCAATTCCTTCGGACATTTTGTCCTAAGGAAATCTTCCCTTGCCTTAGCCGCTTTCTGTCGGGCTTTTGATCATTCCTTCGAACATTTTGTCCGAAGGATTTCCCTTGTAAGATTTGGCCACGGAAAATCTTTTCGAAAGATCTCTTTGTCCGCTTTTGCTCACTGCCCTCCACAAGGGCACTCAGCTTTGGTTCACTGCCCTCTGCAAGGGCACTTGGGCTTTGGTTCACTGCCCTCCGCAAGGGCACTTGGCCTTTGGGCTTTGGGGGACTCCTTTGAACCTTCCGATTGAACCGACCAACGGTTCAACGGTTCAATCTTGTGTTTCGCTCATTCAATTGACCGCTTGAACCAACCGCGTTGAACCTTTGAACCTTTTTGGTTCAAGGTTCAACGGTTCAGTCTTCCTTCTTTTCGCTAAGTCTTTTGAAGCCGTTGAACTTGCTGAAGCGGTTGAACTTTGAACTTTTGAGGAAGCGCTTAACTCTTTAAGCTTGTCGATATCATTGAACCTTTGAACCCGTTGAACCATTTTGGTTCAAGGTTCAACGGTTCATTCCTTTGTTTGAAGCTTGCCGATGGACCTTTTGGTTGAACCTCGGCGTTGAACCAACCTTGAAATTGCCTAAGTGTTGGAAACTTGTTTCTTTGAGAGAGAGCTCGCCTGTTGAAGTCGTAGAACTTGTTGAACCTGCTAGTCCCTTAACTGAAAAAAGCTTGAATAATGAAGAATTTGAATGCTCAGAACAATTTTTGAGAAGGGAAGAAAGAATTTTTGCCTGCAGGACCAAAATGGTTCATATGTTGTCCCAAAAATGAGCGACAGATTTTGGAAACACAACGTAAAAGCGGCATGGTTCGGCCAATTTTTTCAACACATGGAGACCCGCGTCCCTTTTCAACAGGGCACATAAAGGGGAAGGTCGCCATGCCATCTTTAATACAAAGATCAATGCAATCGCGCCAAGAAGCGACATTCCAACTGCCCGCGACATGGCTTCTCAAAATCCACCAAGGGAGCTGTTGACCATTTTGGTCCTGCAAGCCAAAATCAGTCTCCTTTCCATATTGTTTTGAACCGTCAGTCTTGGATGTATCCACCTTCTGCAAAAGCCCATTTTCCCATTTAAATCATGTTCTTATAAAGGATTGATAGATCTAAAACTTGTAGGTTTCAGTTCAATATGGAGCTTATTTCGCTTTGAGCAAATGCCTTAGACAAGCTTTTGACAAGGGAATGGGCCAGCAGGAATGGAAGTCTCTTGCAAAGCCCCGAAGGTCAAGTGCCCTTGCGGAGGGCAGTCAGGTGCAAACGGGACTGTTCAGCAGGGTCCGAAGGGTAATTTTGACCCAAGGCGCCCTTGCGGAAGGCAGTGAACACCTTCGGGAAAGTGAACAAGGCAGAAAAAGGACAGAGTTTTCCTTCGGAGAAAGACAAGGCAAAAAATAAAAGATTCCTTCGGACTTTTCGTCTCTAGGAAATCCAAGGAGAAAACAAAGGTTGAATTTCTTCAGACAAAATGTTCAAAGAAATTCCTTCGGACATTTTGTCCGAAGAAATTCACAAGGCAAGGAGCCAAACGGAAGATCACCCTTCGGAAAGAAATCCGCGGCAAAATGGCAAAGGCAAATTCCATCGGACAAAAGTCCGAAGGAATTTGCCCAAAAGAAAAGCCCGACCGAAAGAAACAAGTGGCAAAACATGAAGGGAACATTTCCTTCGAACAAAATGTCTGAAGGAATTAGCGTCCCCTGCAAGGGCAATTGCCCTTCGGGCTGCCTTAGCTTCTTAATTCCTTCAGACAAAAATGTCCAAAGGAATTAAGAAGCTAAGGCAGCCCGAAGGGCAATTGCCCTTGCAAGGGATGCTCCGCTGCCAAAAGGGGGACCTTTCTCCAAGTCCCGAAGGGACACCTTCCCTTTAGGAGGGTTCAACAACAAAGGCCCGGACAAAGGAAAAGAAAGGAAAGATATCCTTCGGAAAAGAGTCCGAAGGACCACTTCGGAAAGTGAAGCCGAAAGAAAGAAAGCCAAAGGAAAGTGCAGCTGAAGGAATTACTAAAAGGGTGACGGGCCCGCAGACGTCAAATTCAGGACGATGGAATAGCCGTTGGCTTTCAAATGGTGACGGACGCGTGGATGTCAACTTTGCAGCAATGAAATAACCGTTGATCTTTAAATGATTGAGCGCGAATCCGAAGGAATTCAAAGGGCTTAAGGCCAAAAGGAAGATACCGCCGAGAAAGGAGCCCGAAGAGCCAAAGGATTGATAGAAGACAGCCCCGAGGGCCAAAAGGGCCAAGAAAAGACAAACGCTGGGAAAAGACAAAAGTCAAGAGTGAACTCAACGACCCGCCAAAAAAAGAGCCCAAGGAGCCAAGCACAGATATGAACAAAACAGCCCAGGTGGCAAAAGAAGGTGTCGGCACAAGGAGTTATTTTGCAGTTGGAACAGTCCCTATGAAATGGTCATCAAGGAGTGCAAACAGTGAATGGCGCAACATGTTTTTCCTCATTTTGTATTGATGAGCAGACAACTGCGTGATTGTCTTATAAAGTGGTCTTGTTTGCAGACAAAAGGGACGTGGCCCATGTTTTCACAATGACGTTTAATATAATTTAAATGCCAAAAGTCAAGACTGGCAGCTAACACAGCATGTTCTTTCAGCGACTCCCTCTTTCCAATGTTTTCAACACAGCATGAGCCACTTGTAAAAAGGGGTGCCATTGCTTCCTCTTTCTCTATATATATATTGTAAACTCTCATTTGAGAAAAGATATCTCTCATGTTATATGGCGCAGCCCTGTCAAAATTTCACCTGGAATCAATAGAATGCATTTTACCTCTATTTGACTGGTTATATCTCTAAATGTGTCTGAGTATTAACCTTGTGTTCAGTCATTTTGTATGATGTTTTCACAAGCTTGACACCAACATACCAAGTATAGACCAAGCACCATTTCTGCAGGTGACAAGAAGTGTTGTATCTAGAGTGCAGAGACAGAAGAAGGCTATCAGACATTGTGTTTTCTACAGCGCCTATGGTAAGTTCATTTTGTGTCTTCAATAAGCCTCCTTGTTAGAGCTCTCTGTAGTCTAGTCTTTTCATCAGATAAAGTGTATGTATGTCTTCTTCTGGTCTGAAGTGTGAGTAAATGAGTAGATCAAACTTGTTTGGTGCATCACCGTCTTAGGTTAGTTTCTGTTTTCAATATCCTTCTCTCTTTTCACCCCCCCTTTTATATATTAGCAGTAGTGAAATAACTCAAAGATACATCAAAGGGAGCTAGCCCTTATCTAGAGATTCTCCCCTTCAGTTTTGCCAGACCCACAGGCAAGAGAGGAGTCTCCATTGTGCCGCATGGAAGACAAAAGCTCAGCTTTCTGTCAAGGGTGCAATCCACAGTGTCAACAGTTTTTGGCATACCCGGTGGAACAAGTTTTTATTCCAAAGAGTTGAAGAATCTTGGTGTGTTCTTCAACCAACCAGCCTTTGGAGGTTTTTTTATCAACACCAATGGCGACTCCGAGTTGAATCAATTGGTTAAGTAGTCATGGTGCCATCAAGAAACCACAGTTTGGTATGTATAATTCCATTGCTCAGCATCATGGGCCTTGTGTTCCTTCTTATAACTTCGATCAAGCTCAGGTTGTTCATGGAATCACCTCAAGCAGCTCTCCTGGTTGCCCTTCACCTAGTGTAAGGGAAGTAACGTTGAAGTTTGAGAAGCAAGTGATGGAGATAAACAGATTGGATGAGCAGTATAGATATCAGCAAGAGCTTATGTACAAAGAGGAGTGTTTGTTCAGGCAAGCTCAGGCCTTGCAATCCATGAAGAAGGAGGTAGCAAAATGGGAGAGTCCATTCATTCAAGGCAATCGGCCTTGTGTGCCTTCTCCCATTCCAAAGCAGCCCCCTCTTGTGCACCAAATCCTTTCTATCAGATAGCACTTGCTCACTCTAGCTCATCTGATGCAGTAACCACTCCTGCTCTTGATCCCTTGCACCTAGCTTTCCAACATCAAAGGGCATTAGAGCAACCTCTCATGGAGACTAACCTTCTCAATTCTTTGGAATGTGGACCCTCTTTTGAAGGGAATACCATGAACCAACACGTCTCTCTTCAGGAATTTCTTACTGTGCATCAACAGTCTCTTCCTAGTCTTCCTCAACCTCCTCAGGGCTCTCAACATGATGTCAAGATTCCAAGTTGGATGAGGGAATACCATGAACCAGCGCAAAGCCTTGAAGAAGATACAGCTGCTCCTACTCATGGTGATCCTCATGATCTCCAAGAAAGGCTCTTCCAAGAGAATATAGCCAAGCAAATTGCAGAGTTGGAGTCCAGAATGATATTCCTCAGCGAAAGTGTGATGGACGGTTCAGATCAAGCAGAAGATCCTACATTTGAACACACCCCATCTACACCCCTCCAAGAGAGCTATCAAGCCACATCTGATATAGATGAGGTGCTGGCCAAATAGAAGGAAGAGAATCATTCGATTCTAGCTCAAGGACTGCCTCCTCTTCCACATGACTTTAACCATCAGCCTTCCACTTCATCCCTTCTCAAGGAGGAACCTGTTTTGCAGGAGGCAAGTGAAGGGAGGATCCAATTTGCAGCTGCCCATGAAGCTATCATGAGCGACAATGAAGATGAGATTATCATGGATGCTCCTTTTGAAAACATCATCAACAATGGAGAAGACACAGGTCATGCATACATGCGGATGTTCCAGCAATATGAAGAGGAAAGTAAGCATGGTGAGCTCTCTCCTCCCTTGTTTGATGAACTTCCTTGTTGCTTTGATGAGGAGGATGACCATGCCATGGAACCCGAGTTGGGGGAGGGTCAGGAGGATGACTTTGAACAGCTAGAGACTCTGGTCTTTGAGCAAGAAAAGGAGAGCCCTGTCCATAAAGAGGAAAGCTTTGAAGAAGAGAGCCTTGAATGAGAAGGTGATGTTCTGTGGGATGAGCAAGCAAGTTGTGATCCCATTTTAGACATCGCAACAGTCATCCTTCTTCAAGAAAGCCATGATGAAGCAAAAGATAAGTTTGACAGTCTCTTTAATGAAGCAGAAGGGGACAAGTCAGTCCATGATGCATGTCAAAGGGGCTATGAGCTAAATGAGGCTTGTGATGATAAGCTAGCAGCCATTGATTTCTTGGTGAAACACACCAGCATGAAGGACCAGCATTGGACAAGCTTCCAAAAGCAAGATGAATACACAAATGTTGGAGAGATGTTTGACCATGATCCACTCAGATACAAGCCAATCAAGGTGGCAGGCAAGAAGGGCAAGTTACGAAATCTCCATTCCTTTCAGCCACTTGTCTGGCACCATAAATTCTCTTGCCATGAAGGAGACTTAAGAAGTTTTCCTTTTGATCCAGGAGGGAGGCAAATATACCTGGTTAGCTTTACATAGTAGTTTGCTTTCAATTTTTCTTTCCCTGTTTTCCCTAAGTGTTGTTGCACGTGTGTTCGTAGTTTTTTAATCTTGTGTGTGTTTTGTTTCCTTTTTGGGGTAAGAACTTTGTGATTGATTCTTGGATATCTCAAGGCTGTTGCTAACTCTTTCAAAGTTGTGTTTTGACTCCGTGCCGAATGGACTTTGAGACTACCAGACTTCTTTAAGCATAGCAGGGATGCTTCCCTTGGGAATCGCCAAATTTGTTGACCATTTTGGTCCTGCAGGCCAAAATGGGTCTCCTTCTTTCCATATGTTTTGAACCGTTAGTCTTGGATGTATCCACCTTCTGCAAACGCCCGTTTTCCGTTTGAAATAAATCCTGTTCTTATAAAGGATTGATAGATCTAAAACCTGTAGGTTTCAGTTCAGTATGGAGCTTATTTCGCTTTGAGCAAATGCTTTTGATAAGGGAATGGGCCAGCAGGAATGGAAGTCTCTTACAAAGCCCCGAAAGTCAAGTGCCCTTGCGGAGGGCAGTCAGGTGCAAACGGGGCCGTTCAGCAGGGTCCGAAGGGTAATTTTGACCCAAGGCACCCTTGCAGAAGGCAGTGAACACCTTCGGGAAAGTGAACAAGGCAGAAAAGGGGCATAGTTTTCCTTCAGAGAAAGACAAGGCAAAAGATAAAAGATTCCTTCGGACTTTTCGTCCGAAGGAAATCCAAGGAGAAAACAAAGGTTGAATTTCTTCGGACAAAATGTCTAAAGGAATTCCTTTGGACATTTTGTCCGAAGAAATTCACAAGGCAAAGAGCCAAACGGAAGATCACCCTTCGGAAAGAAATCCGCGGCAAAATGGCAAAGGCAAATTCCATCGGACAAAAGTCCGAAGGAATTTGCCCGAAGGAAAAGCCCGATCGAAAGAAACAAGCGGCAAAACATGAAGGGAACATTTCCTTCGGACATTTTGTCCGAAGGAATTAAGAAGCCAAGGCAGCCCGAAGGATCCCGAAGGGCAATTGCCCTTGCGGGGGACGCTCAGCTGCCAAAAGGGGGACCTTTCTCTAAGCTCCGAAGGGACACCTTCCCTTCGGGAGGGTTCAATGACAAAGGCTCGGACAAAGGAAAAGAAATGAGAGATATCCTTCGGAAAAGAGTCCGAAGGAACACTTCGGAAAGTGAAGCCGAAGGAATTACTAAAGGGGTGACAGGCCCACAGACGTCAAATTCAGGACAATGGAATAGCCGTTGGCTTTCAAATGGTGACGGACGCACGGACGTCAACTTTGCGGCAATGAAATAACCGTTGATCTTTAAATTATTGAGCGCAAATCCGAAGGAATTCAAAGGGCTTAAGACCAAAAGGAAGATACCGCCGAGAAAGGAGCCCGAAGAGCCAAAGGATTGACAGAAGACAGCCCCGAGGGCCAAAAGGGCCAGGAAAAGACAAAAGCTGGGAAAAGACAAAAGTCAAGAGTGAACTCAACGACCCGCCAAAAAAAGAGCCCGAGGAGCCAAGCACAAATATGAACAAAACAGCCCAGGTGGCAAAAGAAGGTGTCGGCACAAGGAGTTATTGTTGCAATTGGAACAGTCCCTATGAAATGGTCATCAAGGAGTGCAAACAGTGAATGGCGCGGCATGTTTTTCCTCATTTTGTATTGATGAGCAGACAACTGCGTGATTGTCTTATAAAGTGGTCTTGTTTGCAGACAAAAGGGGCGTGGCCCATGTTTTCACAATGATGTTTAATATAATTTAAATGCCAAAAGTCAAGACTGGCAGCTGACACAGCATGTTCTTTCAGCGACTCCCTCTTTCCAATGTTTTCAACGCAACATGAGCGACTTGTAAAAAGGGGCGCCATTGCTTCCTCTTTCTCTATATATATTATAAACTCTCATTTGAGAAAAGATATCTCTCATTTTGTATGGCGCAGCCCTGCCAAAATTTCACCTGGAATCAATAGAATGCGTTTTACCTCTATTTGACTAGTTATATCTCTAAGTGTGTCTAGTATTAACCTTGTGTTCGGTCATTTTGCATGATGCTTTCACAAACTTGACACCAACATACCTGGTATAGACCAAGCACCATTTTTGTAGGTAACAAGTGTTGTATTTGAAGTGCAGAAACAGAAAAAGGTTATCAGACAGTGTGTTTTCTACAGCCCCTGTGGTAAGTTCATTTTCTGTGTCTTCAATAAGCCTCCCTGTTAGAGCTCCCTGTAGTCTGGGTTTTTCATCAGATAAAGTGTATGTATGTCTTCTTCGGGTCTGAAGTGTGAGTAAATGAGTAGATCAAACTTGTTTGGTGCATCATCGTCTTAGGTTAGTTTCTATTTTCAGTATCCTTCTCTCTTTTCACTCCCCCTTTTATAATTAGCAGTAATAGTGAAATAACTCAGAGATGCATCAAAGGGAGCTAGCCTTTATCTAGAGATTCTCCCCTCAGTTTTGCCAGACCCACAGGCAAGAGAGGAGTCTCTATTGTGCCGCGTGGAAGACAGAAGCTCAACAGTCTGTCAAGAGTGCAATCCACAACGTCAACAGGAGCGACTTGAATGCGGGAATGGCTCGAGGAGATTGTGCGACGACCCTAGAACGGCGCATTTCGTGGTAAAAGGACAATGGTGGTGGTTGCAGGAATTTATGGTTTCCTTCCCAGTTTCTCATGCATTCCCATCTTTTCTTCCCCCTTTTTTGTTATAAATAGAGGCCTTGGAGCCAAGAAATTATCTCTGGACTGGGAATAAAATTACTCCGCCAAAATCATTTTGTAAAAGACCTTTTGAAGCAATAAAGATTAATTTTTACCTATCTCTTGTCTGAAAATTGCGTTGAGCAAGCTTGTGCACAATGGCTTTGTGAAGAAGTGTTATTCCATGCCCATTGTCCTTCTTTCTTGCCTATTTTTAGGTGTTTTCAAGTTAATTTCAGGTCTAGACTTGAGCTCTTTCCACCATTAACGGACGCTTGGTATGGATTTTGAAATTCCTCTTTGCTTCATGTATGGGCCAGTGAGCCTAGTTTACGAAATAATTATGCAAATTAACTGGTTGTGAGGTTGTGTAAGCAAAATTTATCTTATACTAAATTAGTGTTGATTGCCAAACTAAGTGGATCATTTCTTTTGGTGCATCACCTCCCTTAGCTTAGATTTCCTTTCATGTTATCCTCCTATCCCTTTTCCTTAGCCAACAATAGATTTTAGTGTGGAAATCAAGAGCTGAGTGAAGCATCTGAGGAACTAGCCTCATTAAAAAGCCTAGAGGTTCAACGTCAACATAGGATACCCACATCCTGAGGGTGTTTCCATGCTTGTAGCTAGAAGTGAGAGACCTTGAAAAACTCTCCCACAAAGGGTGCAATTCCAAGCTACAACAAGACCTTTAGCCAATTATCCATTCCCTGAAGGCTAAAGGGGTGATGCAAGGGAAATAAATTAATACTTTTATGTTATAAAAAGGCAACTTATGTTATTTTATTAAAAAGGTTATGTATTTTTATAAAAGAAGTCAACAACAAAACATAAGTGGAACGTTGCTTTATGAGTGTTGTCTCGATAAAAATTGAAAGTAAAATTATAAAAGGGGCATTGGGTTCCTTTGGAAAGGATCTTTTATCAATCAACCTTTCTAACTTATTTGTGAGTTTGAGCATTCTGCTTCAGCTTTCAACCTCAAAGGACGAAAACCCTCCAAAGGAAAAGACTTGGGGACAGAAACCCCTAGGTTTTGTGTCGTGGTTCCATTCAGGTACTACATTTATGCTTTAGATCTAGTCTATATTAGAAATTAGCTACTTCAAATAATCACAGCAGCATGAAAGTTATGGATCTACGCTAGGGCACCAATATTAGAGCTGGCATCACACTTCTAGAAGCATTTATAGGGCTGGCACCATTTGTCTAGGGATGATATCATCATTGTGGGGGCTGGCATCACCATGAGAAGATATTTTCAGGTTAAATTCTCCACTTTCATGTTCAGTTGTGTCATAAATAATTTATGCATTTTGTTGTAATTGAATTGTGTTATTATTCCAATAAAATATCTATTTTGAGTTGTTTATCATAAAAAAATCAAAGTTTTATATTTTCAGTTTAAGGGTTTATTGCAAAAATCAGAATTTGTTATAAAAATGAGAAATTTACAGAATGTTGTAATTTCATCTACAAGGGGTTTAATATAAAAATCAGAATTTAATATTTTCAATTTAAGGGTTTGCTGTAAAATCCAAATTGTTCTAATTTGTCTAGAAAAGGGACATTTCAATATTGGTGGGATTGGAAGTGAAACACAGGAAAAACTCTCCTCAACTATAAATCAAAGGACTTGTATGATCAAGTATGCCATTCCAATTTTATTGCCCCCTCGATTGAACAAACAATGGTGGGTCCAAGACCCTGAAGTGAGATGGCAACGACGTTGTCAAGTTATTTGGAAAACAAGAACATCCTTCAAGCATAAGGTAATGGAATGGTTAGTAATACATCAGGGTCTAGTTGTCAAAGCAAGGTTGAGTAAGACTGGTTTTACAAATGCATTTTGCATTTTGTGTGGGAAAGAAGAAACAGTTAATCATATCTTCTAGAATTGTCCAACAACAAGAGGCCTTTGGGGATGGCTGCAAGCTGAATTCAATTTCCTTTTTAGTGCTTCTCTCTCTTGGAAAGGGCCTCTTTTAGGGATTTTTGGATGGTTAAGGGCAGCTGCAAGGGTATATGGCATACAACACAGTTGGCAACAATCAGCTTTCTTTGGAGGACAAGATGCCAAGTCATCTTTTAGAATGATGCCTCCCCTCTCAGTATGGGGAAGTTGAGACTTTTTAGACGAGTTGGCATTGATTTTACAAACTAAATTGGAGTAGTTTCGAAGAGATGTGAACTCTTTGCCCATTGGGGCGCAGGTTCAAGTGCTTTATTTCCTTGCATAAGTAGGGAGAGGTTCTTCTTGTTAGCATTATGTTCAGATGATGTTACTATTTGTTCTTTTTGTTAGCTTTATGCTCAATTGATGTAACTTTCTATTCATTGGAGCAATATACGATGCATTTTTTTATTAAAAAGAATGGTGTTAAATTCTTTATATCCAATGAATGAACATAACTTTCAAACCAAGTGAGTGCATGACTAGCCAATTATAACCTTGAAACAAAAATGTGTTGCTCTTCACTAATATTATGCAAACTTAGATATACCTCAAGTTGGGTTAACCAATGATCAAGTTTTTCAACGTTTACTTCATATGGCTAAATTTCTATCTTGACCTTGTTGGGGTTGCTTGGATGACATGGGGCTTCTCCTCCTCATGGGCTTAAGGCTGCTCTTTGCTTTCTTTTTCATTTTCCTCGGTAACCTCATAGAGACTCCAAGCTTTCCCATTAGGGCCTTTATGATCCTCTCCATCCTATCAAGCTTCCCTATGGAGTGGAATATGCTTGCAACATCCTCTTCCAACTTGATGAATCTTGTTTTGTCATCTCGAGGCATTCTCTCTTCTTTTTGGGCCATGTTTCTCACTTCTTTATTCCACTTCCTTGTGGATATCTCTTTTTGTAGGGATCTAATTTGCCTTCTCCTCTTGCACTAGCTATTCTATTCAAGGCATCAATCTACAAAATGGATCACACTGGAAAAAAAACCAAACAAACCAAGAGACAAGATGACTCTAATACCAATCTGATCCATAATTAGCATAGATAATCCATTGCTAACTCATTGACACGGATCATAATTGAATTATGTCTTAGTCAAGTATGTTTTCTGTCCTCTTAAGTGATTTTCTTAAGAAAACAGTAATTTGCCTAAGAATTGTGATGCTTAAGTGCTGAAAGTGTTGTAGGTAGTTGCATACAGGAATTGAAAGCAAGTAAGAACTAAAATTTGCAAGAGAAACAAAGCTAACACAAAAGATTAACCTGAAGAAACCTAATGTAGGAAAAATGCAAACAAGTGAGGTGGTGCCTCCTCATGCCATTATCTCCACTATTTCCCCAATTTGCATTATTGATGCCTCAAAGAACATTTTGGGACTTGAAAACACTTATACAATGCTCTTTTAAGCTTGCCTTGCTCTACAACTTCCTTTTTCAACTCACTCTCCTACTCTACTCATCTACACATACTTGCTACAACTCCAAAAAAACTGAACTAAGATGATTTACATGACCCCCAAAGGGGTGTATTTATGCACAAAGTCACCAATTGGACTGAACGAAGATCCCAATCAACAAAGTCCTTTGAAAAGACGAAATTCCAAGCATTTGAGCTTCCTTGGATGTACTTGAGTCTACTAAGTGTCTTATGTGGAGGGATTCGACCGGCTACAAACTCGTATGCATGTTGTGTTTTGTGCAGAATGGGTTTGTCTTAAGCCGAGCCAGCTTGATGGGTTTGTCTTAAGTCGAACCCATAAAGTGTGGATTGTTTGTCTGCTCATGGCTCCAAAGTGTCTAAATCACCCTGAACCTTCTACATTTGCTTCATTATATTTTTGCACTATTTTGCAACTCTGCTTTTACTGAATTGTGTCTTAGGAGAAAGTGGGGGTGTCTTAAGTCACTTATCTTAGTCATATAGACTAGTAAGTGTACTCAGTGCATCAATTGAGCTGAATCCATGATCCAATTCAGATCAAAAGACAAGTACATGCTCTCATTCAAATGGAACATAGGGTTTTTAAAATATTTTTTGGACGTTGGATGAAAGCAGCACTGAATGTGAAGTATTGTCACTAGGTGGCAATCATAAAGTTTGGGGGAGATGATAAGCCATAAATTATCCCACTTTTGAGATCAGAATAAGTTGGGATAATTAATTTTGCACAAGTTATAGCAGCACTCATCACCTCCTTTGGTTAGAATTATTTTAAGTTATGTATGCATAAGAGAAATATCAATGGCAGTTTGGTTTCGATTGGAATGTGCATGAAGATTGTCGATCAATGAAGAAATCGAACCTCCTCCTCGTGATTTCATTAGTCATGTCCCCCTTTTGGACATGAAGCTTTTGAAGACCCTTAGCCTATTTGTTCTTTGTTTCTAAAGGCTAAGGGAAGTAAAAGAAGAAGAAACATGTTGATCTAATTGTAAAATTCAAAAAGTTGTTTTATTGTCTAACTTTCACTTAAGTTGTAGTCTTTTGAGGGTCATGGGCACCCAAGACCTTAAGTGAGGGTTGCAATTTGATTAATCTTTCTTTAAAATTTGGGTTTCCCTCCAAAAATGCAACGCCCCTCTTGGAAAGAAGATTATAAAAAGAGATGGAGAATTCATTTGAAAGGTTAGACTATGTTATGATATTAAATTTTCAAGTTGGAGCACGAAAAGCTTTGCTTGTTCACTTTGAAGACGAAAACTTTCAAGGCGCTGGGATTGAGGACGAAAACCCTCGTTCTCCTTGAGCCAACTTCACCTAGGAGCTGCCATTGAGCTGGATTATTCTTCCAAGGGTGTTTTGAACACTGTTTTGTCATTTTCAGGTGTGGCAATTTGGATTGGGGGTTGAGCATAGGGTTTGGAGACCCAAACAAGGGTGGTGACTTGCTTGTGGAGGTTGGCGACTTGATTTGGAGGGGTTTGGCTAGTGTTTGAGGGCCATTTCTTGCCTTAGTATTATTCTATAATTTTTATATAATATTTCCAGCCTTGGGCAATTTGGAAAAAGGACCTAATTGAGGGTTTGTGGTCAAAATTTGATTTTAATATATTCTGAAATTTTCCCCTATTTTATAAATATTTAGTGCGATAAATTCAACTTGTTTGTGAAGGGAAAAACATCAAAAAAGGGTATTTGTTTGCAGCTATATTATTCTATTATTTTTTAAGACCTATTGAAGGTGAAATACTATAGAAATTGATATCAAAGGGCTATCATAAATTATATTAAATTTATGAACCTAGACACCTATGGTTTGAAGGGCTACTTTGGATTTCAGAAGGGCTAATCTTTGTTGAAAGGGTTCATATTTGATTTGAAGGATTTAGCATATTTTTATGCTAATTTTGAAGTATATTTGCAGCTAGGGTTTGTTGTTGTAAAAATCAAATTTTCTTCGTTTGCTAGAATTTTACGAAAAAATAGAATTCAAAAAAAAATCCCTAATTTGAGGACATTATAGTGGGTATCATATCCATATCTTGGCTATCTGTGGGTTTCCGAAGTGATTCATGCACAAGGGTGACAAAGAACTAAGGTATTACCTTAGAAGCAAGAAAAAGGTTGAGGAAAATCAAGCAAAACCAATGTCTCACTTGGATCAGCCAAGGGATGAGGCTGAAAATAGGTAAGAGCAAAGGTTTGACAGATATACACAGGCTCAAGAACAAATGACGGCTATGATGGTGAAATTTGTCGACACTATGAAGGAAATTAGGGGTGATAAACCATACAATGGGGATGGTAGTGCTTCTGGAAGTCACAACCTCATGGATCAGCGCCCTAAAGGGAATGGAGGAGCCACATGTAGGCCTAATCAGCCTACTTTTCTGCAAGAAGTCGCCATTTCGGAAAGGGATGAGCAACCCACCTTAAGAGATAGTTTATTGAAGGATTATGATGAGTACATGACTTAAATTATGCAGATTTTCATGATAATGATGGTTTGAGGAAATTTTTGGATTCATCATGTTGTGATTATTTAAAACCAACGTTTCGGACACAATATGTGTGTCCATCTTCAGGGTATGAGATCAGAAAAATGAAGAATTGAATGTTGAAGGCTTGGAAAACAAACATCAAATAGACCCCATAAATACAAATACAAAGGTGAGCATAGGTAGTCGACCAAACCAAGAGGAATAATTCTCAAAATAAAGTCAAAAAAAAAAAAACCAACCACACCTTACCCACCACGAATATCATCTTGATTTTCAAAAAAAATATAATTGGATGCCATGATTCACCAACACCTAAACCATTGTCTTTGTTTAGGTTATTCGGATTTTTCTCTATTTCAATAGTTTCACAGACCTTTATTTTCCAGTATTCATCCTCTTTAGCTAAAAATTTGGCTTGATCTAAACAAATTTGGTGTTTCGTGAGATGAGAATGCTCAGCAAGGGCAGAGTTATCTAGACGTGAAGAGTGAATGTCTCTCGCATGCTCCTTAAGTCGAGTTTGAAGAGATCTGCCAATTTTCCCAATGTAGGGAACCCCACATGAACAAGGAATGTTGTAAACACCTTTTTGTGTTTTAGGATCAACAGAATTCTTAGCAAAGTCTAAAGATGTTCTGAGTGTGTTATGAGGTTTGAAAGTTGTTAGCAAACCCGCCTTCCTAATAATTCTTGAGATCTTTTCAGAAATACCACAAACATAGGGGATGGTAATTCTCTGCAAATTTTAATTTACATTATTATTCCTTTGTTTTTGATTGCTCATTTTTTGGAAGGCTTTCTCAATTTCCCATCTTTTATAACCATTTTCCATTAGGACTTTAAACATGACTTATCCTGCACCTTTTAGGGATCGAAAGGATTTTTCCAAAGTCAAATCATGGAAGCACGAGCAACTTGGTGGCAATAGGGCTGGCCAAAAACACCAGGGCAGCCAAGGAGGACTTCATCATGCCTTAGGAAAGATTTCACTTTCCAATTTTGATGGTTCCCCCAAGAGCTCGGCTAGGGCTTGGATTCTGAAGGTAGAAACCTACTTTTCACTTAGGCCTATGATGGAAAAGGAGGCTATTCAGTTTGTCAGTTTGCCACTTTGCATTTAGAAGGGGTTGCCCATGAATGGCGGTATCATGGGTTGATCACCCAAGGGCATCAACTTATTCAATCCTATGAGTAATTCAGTAAAAAGATCATTGGGAGGTTTGATAGGGCTGATCCGAAACTACACTTTAGAGAGTTGGCTCAATTGAGACAAAAGGGCACAATAGAGGAGTATGTGACAAAATTTCAAAGGCTTTTGGTCATGGTAACGAATGTTTCGAAAAGGAGATTGGTAGTTTTATTCATGGAGGGTTTAGCTGATTCCATTCGGAGTTCGACTGATTCCGTTCGGGGTTTGGTGAAGGCTTTTGATCCACCTTCTCTTTAAGGAGCCATTCAAAAGGCCCTTTATCTTGAGTCTTCAGCACCCCAAGGTAAAATTCTGCTCTTTGTTTCACAAAAAATAACTCTTTTGGACCTTTTGGACAGTCAAGAAACAATAAATGGGGGCAGCCAAGGGGCAACTCTTTTGGGCCACAAAAAACAGCTCCTTTGGGGCAACTTGATAGGCCAAATCAGTAAGGTTTGGGGCAGTTTGGTAAGCCAAACTAGCAGCGTTTGGGGAAGCAAAGAGAGCTGCCAAGATGGAGCAATAAAACAAGGAATGAGCTAAGAAGAAAAAAACTTTGTTTTGATTGTAGAGACCCTTGGACACCAAGTCATCATTGCCGTGGGAAGGGACAAGTGCACTACATTGAGGTGCCTTCGGATGGAGAAGAAGAGGAAGAAAAGGAAGGGGCAGCCACCTTTGAGGAAGAGCATTTGGAGATCCTTGGAAGGGAGAACATGAGTGGCACCTTAGTTTCATTATCAGGGACTCCTAGATACTACCCCTTTTTTGTGAAGGGAAAATTGAAAGATAAAGATGTTACAATTCTCATTAATAGTGGAGCCACCCACAATTTCATTGATAAAAGCTTGATTGTTGCATGTGGGCTTCAACCTATTGAACTCAAGGGTTTCCGTCTGACTATGGCGGATGGCTTCACCATCCCTTGCACCCCCAAGGTTCCCAAGCTTAGCATCATGTTGGAGACACACTCCATAAATGATGACTTTTATGTGGTTGGCATTGGAGAAACCAGCCTTGTTCTTGGCATCCAATGGTTGCACTCACTTGAAAAATACACAGAATTACCAAACTATGTTGCTTAAATTTGAAAGGAATGGAAAAAAAGTGGTTTTGCATGGTTTGAATGATAAGTTGTCATTGGAGGTGATATCAAAGGCCATGGAAAGAGTCTTCCCCAAGACGAATTCGATAGGGGCAGCAAACAAGAATGTCCCTTCTAATCTAGAACAACCAATGAGGTATGCAAGAGAACATTTATTTTCTTATTTTTTGGGCTTAATAAATTATGGAAATGAAGATGCTAAGCAAGTCCATGAAGAGGGAAATTTTCAGTTGGCAAAGAAGGAAAGTAGATCTGAATTTGTCAATGTGAAAAGACCTTGGGTAGACTCAAAAAAATCAGAATTTTGTTGCTCAACAAAATCAGAAGTCCATAAGAAAAATCAGAATTGTTGTTGCTCAAATAAATCAGAAAATTATGTGAATAATTAGCATCATTCACACTCAGAAAATTTTGAGTTTGTAAGGCCAAATCCATTGCTTACTAAGGACAAATTTTGATTTTTGTGGCATGCTACAGCCCATGACAAGTTCTGGAAATGCATGTGAATTGGGGCACTTCTTTCATGACAAGAGGTCGAATGGTGCAAGCATGGTACAGCCCTGTCTAAATTGTAAGTTTGGGTCTTTGTTAGGCTCAAAATATATTCCCTACGTGATTAATAGTGTTGTCAAGGTGGAGCAAGGGGAAAAACATAAGGCACACATAAGGACATCAATGCAAAATTTCTTGCATCTCCATAATACATCCGTTCAAGGTATGCTTTCAATATGGTTCAATGCTACTCTCTTGTTGCAAATTGGGAAAGGTTTGTCATGGCACATGGAAGGCTCTAAGGAGTTGATGGATGCTTGCCAAGGTCATATGTATTCAATGACTAAGGTTCAAATAAACTTTTTCATAAGGGGCAGCTGTCATACATCTTCTTGTCATTTTTATTGTGACGGTTCTAGCTTTTCTAAAAAGGTACATAGCTTCATTTTGACCCCTCTTGGGATGGTAAATGTGGTAGATTCATCATGGAGCAAGTTGGGAGTAAAAAGGTTGATTTTTTGGTATGCTTGCAAGGCTGTAATGTACAAACACAGCGCTCAAAACATAAGGTCCAAATTTCCTTTTGAAGTGATTCCCTCTAAGGTAAGGGAACATGTGAGCTTGAGGCATGAAATGGTGAGTTTGAAGATTTTCTGAAGTTTGAGGAAGGTTGATTGCATAATATTACCTCATAAGGATGAATTTTGAAGGAATAATTTCATGTTTTGGAGTTATAAGAAGTTTGAAATGTGCATACACCGCCAACATAGCAAAAGGGAAGTGGCTGGTTTTGCCCTTCTTTTGAAGTATGTCGACATGTGTCGGTGGTCTATTGGCGAAGGGGGGGTTTCAAGTGAGATAAGAGGATTTTCAGCTCCTCTAAAGAGAAGATTTCTGAGAATTGAGGTCAATCTTGGGTGTGTGGGCAGCATGAACACCCCTTCTATGTTTTTCAGAGCAGCCACTTACATGTCTCCAACACTTCCACATGGAGGGCACTATCAAATGTACAAGCATTGAAGAGAATCGGAGAACTCGTGTTTTGACTAATATGTTTGTATCTTGTGTAGATGCTGTTTTAAGGGCAATCAAGGCCCAAAAATTTGAAGATTTCTTGGTTGGAAAACACTTTTACAGCCATCACCATGTTATCATTCCCAAGAATTTGTTTCTATTGCTTGAGGACAAGCAATTTTGGGTGGAGAGGATTGTCATGTCCCCCTTTTGGGCATGAAGCGTTTGAAGACCCTTAGCCTATTTGTTCTTTGTTTCTAAAGGCTAAGGGAAGTTAAAAAAAGAAGAAACATGTTGATTTAATTGTAAAATTCAAAAAGTTGCTTTATTGTCTAACTTTCACTTAAGTTGTGGTCTTTTGAGGGTCATGGGCACCCAAGAGCTTAAGTGAGGGTTACAATTTGATTATTCTTTCTTTAAAAGTTGGGTTTCCCTCCAAAAGTGCAATGCCCCTCTTGGAGGAAAGATTATAAAAAAGGATGGAGAATTCATTTGAAAGGTTAGACTATGTTACGACATTGAATTTTCAAGTTGAAGCTCGAAAAGCTTTGCTTGTTCACTTTGAAGACGAAAACGTTCAAGGTGCTAGGATTGAGGATGAAAACCCTCATTCTTCTTGAGGCAACTTCACCTAGGAGCTGCCATTGAGTTGGATTGTTCTTCAATTTAAAGGAAAACTTAACCATTGTAAATGCTGTTTAATCTAATGCTATTCACAAATACTATCATACCTGGTTTAAAGATTAGCTTCTTCGCAGTGTAATAATGAGTAAGTGTAATAAATATTTTACGCAGTTGAATCCAGAAAACTCTTACTCACTGTTATACATTCTTGACCATTGCAAATACTGTTCAAACTATGCTATTTACAAATAGCAATACTAGTATAGCTTCTTTGTTCTAAAGGTGCCTAATCATACGTATAAGCATGGATTAAACTTTGATGTTGCACACCTATAGAGGATCATATCAGAACTAAAGGTACCCAGCAACGCAAGAAGATAAATACAGGCACCAGAATAATGCATCTCTGATTATAGAAATATCAATTCCTGGTCGAAACATTGTTTCAAAAGTTGCCTAAGGAGAAAAAAGTAGCAAATCAAGCTTGCCAAAAATCACAACAGAGTAGATTTATCGTCTTCTCAACTTCAATATTCATAAAATTCATAACCAACTTTAAAATGCTGAGTTTTGTGCAACATATACCATGCTTGTGCGTCCCGGAGATAGACAAACTTATTTTATATAGATGCAATTCCCTGTTGAAATATTTAATTGCTCTCTTGGTCCTCCTAGTTTTTAAAATATTATACCATTAACAGTAGTAGGCTAACATCATTTGTTTTATATATATATATATATATAAGAACATGAATCTCATACCAAACCATGCTCCCAGTAAAGCAACTACTACCAAATTTACAGATGATAAAGACAAATAGACGTGGCAAATATTCAATACTAACCGGGAACAAGTACACATAGTAATCTTCAATATTTAGCATGCTATTCCAGGCAAAAAGGCCCCCATTTCCAAGCAGCCAACAAACTGCATAAGCAACATACTTCTCCTGTGCAGATAATGCAAGCAAGATGTTTGTGAGAATGTTCAATCATCATCAAACCTCTAAAGGAAATAATAGATAGTCAAAACAAGATGGAAATGTACTAATTGTGCTCCGTGAATACATTATGATTATATAGATAAAATAACGATTGCAGATGCCAGACCTTGTGATGTCTGAGATTCTTAAGTTCGTCAACTTCTTCAAGCCCATTGTTCAGCACCATGGCAGTCTTACCTTCACAAATTAATTACCGTCTTTCCAACTGGATTTAGGCAAGGAGACTCAGTATCACATCATTTTAGCAGTCCTTAACCTTATCAAATGTTTAATATATTATTGAACCCACTAAATCAAGATACATTAGCATGTTGCAATTCCGTGGCTAATACACAACAAAAATTAATTCTGTGTTATTGCCACCATTTTTTTTACCACAAAGACGTAATGATAGGTAAAAGATATTATGTAACAAAGCACTAATAGCATTGCATGCCAGGCAAGAAAGTTACTTTGTCAGTAAAATAATATTCAGTATACTCTGGCTAGCAATTGGACCATATCGATCACAACTCAAAAAGTAAAACAGAAGGGGCAAAATGATGAGAATGAAATGTGGTACTATATTCTTAAGCTGAACTTGTAACCTTCAAGAAGAAAATTGAACTGAATTGTGAGTTCTGTTGCATACCCTCCTATAAATCTATCATGTGTCTTCTCTTCCAGCATATGCCACAACTAAAAAATTAGTGCTTGCATTGTGAAACAAGAAGATATGCACATAAGAGAGTGAGCTGGCATAATCGGGTATGGTGGGAAGGTAGGAAACCCTGAATGTGGGAAACCTTTTCTGATGGATTGGAAACCTGTTTCCAGGATTTCAAAAGGTTTACCCGTCCCAGAAACTTCTAGAAACTACTGGAGAGGGGCTCGAAACTGCCAGAAATGTTTCAATCCCTTCTTTAGGAGTTTATGTTAATTTCTAGCACTAGAACTCAAGCTTTAGGATGCTTACAATACCTTTTCCGAGAGATTTTAATATTGTTTCCAAAAGTTTCTGTTGTTTTGGATACTGTTTTCCAGTCGATTCCCCAATTCCTATTGTTTTCTTAAGAAGTCTGCACCAAAGTTTCCATTGCTGATAAAGCAAGTGTCAGGATCTGGATCTTTAAAAAAGAACTACCCATCACATCCCAATAGCACACCACCAAACTAAGAACTGGGAACTACTGATCCTGAGAAAGATGACAGTTGAGATTTTAGACTCTCTAAAATTCCAGAAGCCCACTGAAATCTAAAGCTCTAGGATGGTTGGTACTCCACATGAGCTGGCAGTTAAAGCAAAGAGTAAGTCAAATGGGCATTTCCAACTCATTATATGTTCAATGTTGAAGAACAATCTAGGTAAAACCTGGATGATCAAAGTGTTATAAGAATCTATGGCACACGGTAAGATTACGCAATTGCCTTTCTCTAGGAAAGGTGTCAGATGGCTTTCCTAAGGGAGGATCCTCACCTTCAGTTGGGGGAACTTAAAAGTCCCAAAGGGATCTGGCCATGTGTAACAAAAGCCGAATGGATTTGTTCCTCAAAAGGATGTCAACACATTGCCTTTTGGAGCAAAGGATCAAGTGTTAGCCTTCCTGTCTGTCACAGGTCAAAGATGTTTTATGTGACCCTTATGGTTACCAATTATAACACATTTGGCTGCTCATGTGAAGTAAGATGCATTAATTTCAGAATTAAAAAATGATTTTGTTGTTCCCTGTCCTAGCCATCCCTACTTACAATACTCGTGTTTCTCAAGTTACCAAGCACATGTTTCCAATTCTTGGAGCAAGATAGGTAGAAACACTACAAAACCTTATGTGTAAAGCGTGAGTTGTGACACACTGACAATTGACAGCGTGAGAGGAGCAAATAAGAAGAGTTGAATAAAGAAAACAACATGCCATGTTCATCAACAGGACAACAAACAATGAGGAAATCTCATAGAGACACTTCATAAGATGTGGACAGCAGTGGACAAAGTCAGAGTTTTAGACAAACATTATCTTATCGGTAAATCTCATTGAGGTCAATACAGCGAATCCCTTGACAGATTGGTATTTGATCTGGACTTGGTCAAATTTGCAATCTTTTGTTTCAGCTCTTTTATTGGTAACAGTGATGCGGAATTACATGTTAAATAAATGGAAAAGTGCATATGTCATGAGGGATTGCATTCCCAATGGCTACTTATATCTTATTTTTTTGGATTGTTATAAGATTATTAGTACGAAATGAAGCAATTTTTGGACACAGCTGGAAAATTTGAGGAGAAAAAGTAATATCTGGTAATATTTTGCCAGTGCAAGCATCATGCACTAGCACCTATTTCATTCCTTTAGATTTCTCCTGCTTATAATCCTTACTACTCTATCGTGTGCTTAATGTTGTTGAATCAGAATAGTGCATTCTGCTTTTGATTTATCAAGCAGAAAATAGAGTAATTAAAAGTCCTAAGTGATGTCAAAAGGCCTTCCATTCTAACAAGCATGTTTGATCTATCAATTTTGACATTTCATGACAGAGTTCAACGTGTATAGCTCTGAATTGTGAAGATTCAACTTAACTAGTAGAGGTGCAGTCAAATGGAATTTCAACAAGGTATTCCAATGAAAAAAAATCAACAAGCCCACACTTATTAGGACACCTTGAGTTCAAAGCTTTGCAGAAGAGAAATACTTCAGTAGAAGGTATGGACAAGTCATCTGAGGCCAAGGAGCCCAAGGACCTGGGGATTTCACCTAATCATAGAAGAAACCACCCCAACCCTGTGAATTCTAAATGCCTTGAGATGATCCAAAAAATTTTAAAAAATCAAATGTAGTTTGGGTCTTTATTTATTTGATTTTCTGAATAAATACGGGTTAATTATTTTATTTTCTGAATATATATCGCTAATAAATTAGAAACGCTTATAATTTAAGAAGAATACATATCCACGGGGTTGTGGTGTAATGGTAATAGGGGACACCTGTAAGAGTGCCATCGAAGTTCAAATCACCCTCACTGCAATAAGGCAGGTCGTGGTGTGATGATTATAAGGGCATTCAAGCTTATCCTGCATCACATTAAAGGTGGCCAATAACCTCAATCAAGATTTACCAAGCAAAAATGAAAGTGTCTACCTGAAGGGAAGTAAGGTCCAAAGATTGTGCAGTGAGTATAAAGAGTAATTAAACAAACAAGCTTGTTAAAATGAAAAAAATTGACGATATCGAATCAAGAGTGGGAAATGGATTCGACAAGCCGAGCAGCAGCTAGGGCAACGGAGGATTTTGAAGGTACCACGATTAAAACACAGTCTGGTATACAAGCAGATCATGGGGGGTAGGTCAAACAAGCCAAAGGGAAAGAGACGTCCTCACCATGGACTTAGTCAAGGGAGGAGGAAGCGGCTCACACCTACAAATACCTCTACGGATTGGAGCCTACGAACAAACTACTGGGGTCAGTGAAGATCTTGGGGATCCGACAAGGACACATGGGTAGATGCATCGAAACAACACAGGCACACAAGACAGGGAACATAGCGAAGGGGATAGCCACGACACATGGAATGGAAGGTAAAAATGCCCATAGCTATAGTAATATGGATGACGTCGAAGTGTTTGACAAAATGGAAATGCAAGGATCCGGCTGCAACTAGAGGGCACAAGATGTTTTTCAAATTCGGCAAAAATCTGGGAAATACAAACAAGTTGTCTGCTTATGGAATAAACAAAGACTCCCTATTATCCTTAACTATGCCGCTGAGAGGTGGGGCAATTGATAATGGGAAGCAACCAATGTACTCCTACAAAGACGTTGCAACTTCTTCCAAACCAGAGGGGCCATACAAAAATGTTGTAAACAAGAAGGCAGTTAAAACACATCACAAACCCAATCCTCAAGCCAGTGCCTATATAGTGGAACAGGCAGAGGTGGTTCCAACTGTGGATATATTAGATGAAGATGTGATAGAATACAGAGAAAATCTCGAGCAAGAGACATTCATATGCAGATTCAACGGCTTTTGGCCAACCACAAAGGCGTTATTCCAATGGGTGCATACGACCTAGACAAAACAATGTGAAATCTCCCTCTGTTCCAAGGGTTTTTTCATTGTACATTTCTTTGACGAGGATGCTTACCAGAGAGTTTTTTCAAATGGACCATGGTTTTGGGGGTCAGCTGGTTTATACCTCACTCCATGGATTCTAGACTTTGACCCGAACTCACACTCAGTCACCATTATGCCAATCTAGGTACGGCTTCCTAACCTCCCTATATATCTTATGAGTGCTTCTAAACGAATAGGGGATAGCTTGGGCAAGTTTGTGAAAGCGGGTATTGAGAGAATGCGAATTGGTTTATGCACAAATGCACGTATATGTGTGGAAATAGACCTCAGCAAAGGTTTACCTGACAAAATGATCATCAGATGTGAAAAAATCCAGCATACCCAGTCCTTGGATTTCGAGAATACAGCGTTCCATTGCCGTATATGCAAGCTTACTAGGCATCTCCAGGCTACTTGTCCACAGGGAAGACACTTACCAGCAAAAAAGAAAGGGCTGAAACCTACTTATAAACAGTGGTCCATGCCCGCACAAGACAAAGAGGAGGTTGCAGAGGAGGAACATGAAGTGGAATGTCATAATAGAACAGAGACAGAGGAGCAAAAAATCAGGGATCAAAACATACATACAAAGGAAATTGCTCCATCAGTTGGAGAAAATAGAGAGAAAGAGAATCAAACCATGGGTACTGAACCGGTTGGGTCAATACCAAGAGGATTGAAGAGAGCTCATGAATCTGAGAACTCCAATTCGGATAAAGAATTACTACCCTACACATATCCGAATCAAATGGCAAAAACTTCTCTTAAAGATAACTAGAATACGATATTACAGATAGTCAGTGAGGAGCCACCGCTTGAGGTGTGGAAGGAGGTTAAAAAAAAGAAAGGCAAAAAGGGTAAGATTGAATATTACATGGGATCTCCCTCAATTATGCGTATAGGTCTTTGACGGTAGGCTTGCTGTTTGGTTGCTTTTAGCCTTGGGGTTGTTCATTGTACTTGTTTCTTGTGGGCCATGGCATTTTTTGCATGGTTTGTTGTGTAATTTCAGTATTAATATAGGGTATGGATCCCACCAAAACCAATATCAATCCAAAAAAAATGAAAAAAAATTGATGTGATTGCCACCATTGTTGGGACTCTCAAACAAATTCCACAACCATAGCTTTCTTGGATTATTCAGTTCTATCAATTCTTCAATGCAGTGGAGTATAAAGAGCAATAAAACAAACAAGCCTGTTAAAATAAAAAATCTTGCTGCAATTATTACTCTGAAACGAACTCCACTACCATAACTTTCTCGGATTATTATGTTCTATAAATTCTGCAGTAAATCATATTGGAGGAGTTTATAACAGGCCTGGTCTAGCGGCAAGCTGGAATGGAGCTATTGCCATGGCAATTACCTAGGTTCAAGACGAGCAGGGTATGCTCTCCATGTTAAAGCAGTGATGTCAATGCGAGCCACATCGACTTTGAATGCCCAACCGTGCAAGTCCCTCAAAACCTGCTAGGCATGCAAAGTTGGCAGCAAAGAAACACTCAGACAGTGGCTTCAAAGCCTAAAGGTGCTCTAAGCTGGATGGTACATACCTAGCAGTGCATTCTAACAATAGCCAATGAGTGTCATCATCTACCTAGAAAAACAAATTGGTGACAAAATGTCTTGGCAAGCCACCTCAAGTGGTGAAAGGGAAAAAATCTTGCCATAAACCTCTGCTACATTTAATTGAATAGTTCCCAGCTTTGTTGTAAAAATCTCGGCAGTGTAGCAGTGTGCCTCTTGGTGAAGGTGGATTGGCAAGGCCGCGTTTCACTCTGGAGCTTGGTCGTAGATTGAAACCTAAAGGTTATAAAATTGAACAATATAAAGTGAAAGGTCCTCTTGTTTCTAATCTCATATGCCAAGTTAGCATGATGGCTAGGCTGTGACCCCAAAAAATCAATTTCACCTTTTTTTTACCTTCTATTATATTCTAGCCAGACAATTTGCAAGCACTTAAATGATGTGTGAGAAGTGTAATGGAGTGAGTTCAATTGTTAAAAGTACTTAGGCTTCCATTACAGGACCCAGATTCAAATTCCACAGGCATGATAAAGTGTTTGGATAAAATACGACATCAAACTTGTATGAAGGCAGTTAATCAATTTTTATTAAAAAGGAGCGGGTATTGTAAATCTGCAAATGAAATAAATACATTACATTAAGGAAACAGAAAAGAGAAGAGGAGAGAAAAACCTCATAATGCGATATGCAGGTCAAGCTTTCTTTGTTATCAGAACAGAGGAAATCAGTGTTGGTGTTAGGAATAATACGAACTTACATAACTCGTGACAATTGTATAATTTTATAAAGGAAGCTTTGGGGAAAGCCAAACAAGTTTTTTAAACTGAACAGCACTTTATTCTAGAATGTGAGGCCTACAAAGATAGCAGAGATAAATTTGCGGATACTATAGGTGACAGTTTTTGGCATAACTTATTCAACGAAGAGTACATTGAGCAATTAGGGGGCTCATCATCAGCCTACACAAGAAGCGAACAGTGCTACTTAAATCCGCTTGAGTTGTCTTGCTGTCCCAAAGGCTATTTTTAGTCTCGTGGACGTTAAAATTTTTATTATTTATTATATAAAGCTACAATGTGCAAGGAGAAAGAAATCTCCTTGACCAATGGCGGATATCTATATAGTTGAAATTTAATATAGTGCCAAAATGTTGTCGCTGGCTATATGAAAAGCAAGTCACCTCAGACATTTTTACATGGGTTCGTATGATCGAGTTTATAAATTAGGAACGATTTTTACGCCAACATTAGACAGGGTTATAAATTTATCAGTTTCATTTTTTTTATTGTTTTTTTTTTTTTTTTCCCTTTTTTTTTTTTTTTTTTTTTTGGGCGGGCGAGGGGGCGGGGCGAGGGAGTGCGTAGTTTCAAGGTATAAACTAGCGGTTGTCTCAAAAGGTGCAAGTTATGAAATAATGTAAATTGGATAATTGTATCTTGCTTGAAATTTATGATTAATGAGTTTATATTTTCATTTTTTGCGTGGAATTATTTGAATAGAGGTTTATAATAAGGTTGCTAATTAGAAGAAAAAAAGTTCTATGAATTTAGGTGGCTACTTAATTTAATCTTTCATTATACAACCTTTGAATCTTAAAAAATGATTTGATTGAAAATGGTTTACGATCACTATCTTTCATCTGATGATCCTTCAACGATGCACTAATGCTTCTCTACTACATTGGGATTCACATTGATTTGCATTTGTGTAATGCCTTAATTCATGACACTTATTGTTAAATAGTTATGTAGCTTGTTTTATTGGTTTACTTTCATAAGAGAGCTTATTTTCTTTGTTAAATAGGAAACTTTGAACTTGATGTTATGATAGACCATTTTCAACATATTGTGATTGAAAAAAAGTAGATGAAAACACCTTAAAGGAGTCACTAGGAAGATCATTATAAAACAGAGATATAAATATGACAAAATGATTGAAAAAAGTTTCCCATGTGCCTCGTTGTTAAAAGATAAAATGATGCATTCTTAACATGTGCTCTTTTAAAGTATGCTTAGACAAAAAAAATTGCCTCCTCTTTTCCAAGAAGGGGATCAATATAAAAAAGACCGCTAGTGTCTAATTACAACTTGGGGACAAATGGAAGGGCAATAGAACTATGTCATTATTATTGTTGTAGGTGGGACATGGTGTGAACTATGAGAGCATACTAGATTGAGTACAAGATTTTAGTTATTCGTGGTTGCGTCGAGCTACTTCTAGTTCTTATGGGTGTGAGTTATAGGTTGAATGGAATGAAAACTAAAGTTCCTCTCTTCCTCTTCACTATTTGAAGTAAAACATGGTTGAGACAAGATAACATAACTGAAATAGATAACACACAATAGAAAACCACCATCAAAGCCTTCTTAGATACGTTACGAATGGCATCAAATCCCAACCACATCTTGGCATGCCCAATTAAATGACTTCGTTCTAAGCCCTTTAATGTCAAATTACAAGCGAAGTAATGGTGTAGACTAAGGCATTAAGTCCAAACAAATTTTATTTCAACAATTTGACAACGCATATAGGCCACATGTCCCTATAACTTGCACCTTTGGAAGTTATTTCGTGCATATGCATTCAATAAGCACAATGAACCCAATTAATTACCCTTACCAGTTGTGTGCCTTTAAATATTTGTCAATGTTTATTACTTAATCATGCTCTAAATGTGTTTAGTGCAAGTTTAAGACAAAATTTGGGTTTAGAATAGGGGTAGACAAAAAAGTTGAAGCCTTCCCTCCATGAAGATGCCTCTAGCGTAATGAGAATAATACTAAGGGATGCAATGAAGAGTGTTGGGTACATGTCACCTATGTTATGTCTGAGGGTCTTGTTTCCCTTCTTGTCATAGTGTTGCTATGTATATGGCTCTATAGGATTTTTCTTGGCTTTCATTAGTATTAGTTAGCCTACAACACAAAAAATTGTTCATTGGACCTTTTTTATTTAATGAGCTCCCCACATGGGCTTGCATTATTAGATGTAACTCGTTCTAAAGGTGGAAGCAATGGTTCCGAAGAAAACCCTTAAGGATGAATTTTATGATGTAGTTGAGGTTAGGGGCTCTAATTAAGGATGACCTGAGACCATGTAGCACACATATTCAACATAAACAAATGATTGACTTTAACTTTGTGCACATAACTAATGGCAGTTATTTTGTTGATTTCAATTAACAAAATTACATCAGCACCCAATTACAATCATGTTACAAACATTACAGTGAAATGCAATCCAGTAGAAATCTCAAATGAAACACTTTGCATTATTTTACTTTCATATCCAACTCTCCTAGCTCGTTGCTCAACCTATTGACCTTTAGCTTATTCATTTTAGATCTCTAGAAAACGCCTCTCATAAGTGTGGGGATTTGTTTATATAGATATGTGATCCACCTACTTACATTAATATTCTTCCACTAACTCAACTACCCACTAATGCCACAATCATTTAATGTCCATAACACATCAATGTGAGTCATAATCATTAAATGATTATAACATGTCAATCTACAACACAGCCATTAAATGTGCAATATAATCCTAATGTTACATAACACATCACATGCTCCATAACACATCACCACATGATGTGGTATAAACCATGTTATTTATAATGCCATTCATGTTAACAAGAATTGTTAAGTGCTTGAAATGTATCTTTCTTCTAGTTGTCAACTAACCTTCAATGATGTTGGCTCACTATGAACAACACTGAATAGGTAGCACCTTGCCATAAAGTAGCAATATGGATGTTTCAAGGTTTAATGTGCTTCTATGAAAACTTGTAACATTTCACCATATTCTAACTTGATAGATGGTCTTGGACTATTGTCAATACACTCCCTGTAAACAGAGATGTCATGGAGCCCTATAACATATTTTAAAATTTCCAAGAAAATCATAATAGTGTGGTATGTTTTGTTTTGGCAAATAACTTTATAATGTTGACAAGACATTGCTTGCAAACCATTGTCTACCCTGAAGATTTGTAGTTATTTTTAATATTTTCATGTAAAATTATAACTACATAATAAAATCTGATTTGATAGATGAGTACCTAAGGTTATTTCCATGTTTCCTACAAACTATGAGTTTTTGTGGAGCTTTGTAACCCATTTTCGAGTTTTAGGTTAAATTACAGCTCCATATTAGGTTTCCAAGCATTGTGGCTCAAAATAAGATTGTGTACTAACTTATATCAATGGTTTGATGATCTGAGTGATACCAAAAACCTCCTAAAGAGTTTATAGAATAATGCAATTATTCTATCTTTAAATACCTACAACACTACTTTGTCACTTGACACTACTCATGTTATTGGTTGATGCAAGATTACTTGTGAACCTCGATATTCCTACATTATACACCTCAGGTACTAGAAAAAACCATGAGCTCCTACTAATGTGCCATTTATGAACTCCTTAAGAGGGACTTTGTACTTAGAAAGTTTTGTTGCCCTCATCCAAAGCACATTTTCAGCTTCTCAGCCCTTTCATTTGATCAAATATTTTGTATACTCTTATCTACATGTCATTTTCCTTACTCTTGTATCAATCACCTTCTCCACCTCTTCGCGCTCTTTCTTAGGCATCTACAATTTCCAATCAACTTATTTAAATTATGTGCTTATGTTGTTTTCATCACCTTATCTTTCATGATAAGGGTTGATCCAAAACTTAGAAGTTTTGGTTGACAAATATTACAAGAACACAAAAATAACACAGTAACAATGAATTGTTTGAGAAGAGATGTTTTATTACTCAAGATCGCAATACAACTATATGCTTATCTCTGGAAAGATATGTATGATTTCGATTTCAGGTTACATCTTCATTTATACACATTTTGAAAGTAGGGGGAGGATGTGTAAGGTCACTAATATTGAGGGAGATTAAGTGGTTCGACTTTCATGATTTAAAACAATACAAAATTCGAGGAATTACTATTTTTAGAAACTTACTATTTTTAGACTGCACTACTAAAATTGAAATTTGGGGCACTTCCATTGGGTTTTTGGGGGTCAAAATTCATTGATAAAATCTCAATGCCATATCACCGCATTCTCCTCATTCTTAGCTTTCCAACGGTTCAAACGATGAGTCAATTGGAGCTACAGGGCAAAAGTTATGGCTCCCGAAAGTTTCATCATCAATTGGGGTGGAACCGTCACCGGAATTGTCCACTAAATTGTTGCCCGAATCAAGGGTACATGTCTACCACATTGAAAATGGGTTATGTTATCCCTTTAGGTAACTCAATCTCATAAGCATTAATGGCAAAATTTCACAACACTTTGTACAGTCCAATTTTATTCCACTTCAACTTGTCATTCATTCCTTTCATAAATATTTATTTCATTAGTTTTGTTAATATCATGTCTCCCACTTGATATTCTACTTCTCTTCTCTTCATCGCACTACTTATGTTGTGTATTGCTTATCTCCAACTATTTGTGCATTTGTTGATGTAAGTATGCATATATTTTTAAAAAAAATCTACTTTGATACTTTTTCTTCTCTCATCTTTGATGTTTTTGCTTGATGCAAGATTACTTTTGAACCTTGATGTTCCTACATTATACACCCTAGGTACTGTAAAAAACAATGAAGCTCTTGCTAATGCACCATTCATGAACTCTTTAAGAGGTACTCTATACTTATAAAGTTGTATTGCCCTCATCCAAGTCACATTTTTAGCTTTTCATCCCTTCCACTTGACCAAATATTTTGTATACTCATATCTACATGTCATTTCCTAACTCTTGTATCAATCACCTTCTCCATCTCTTCACACTCTTTCTTGGGCATCTACAATCTCCAATCAACTTCTTCAAATCATATGCTTGTGTTGTCTTCATTGCCTTCTCCTTCATGATAAGGGTACGAGTCTACCACATTGAAAATTGGTTATTTATCCCTTTAGATAACTCAATCTCATAAGCATTAGATGCAAAATTTCATAACACTATGTACAATCCCATTTTATTCCACTTCAACTTGCCATTTTTTCCTTTCAAAAATATTTATTTCATTAGTTGTGTTAATACCGTGTCTCTCACTTTGTATTCTACTTCTATTCTCTTCACATTGTTATTCTACTTATATTGTGTAGTGCTTATCTCCAACTATTCATGCATTTGTTGATGTAAGTTATGCATATATTTAAAAGAATATTCTACTTTAATACTCTATTTTCTCTCATCTCTAATGTCATGTAAATTTTCAACACCTCTTAGAACACTCCCACACACAATCTGAATTGGTGTCCTTCTAGTGCTCCTATGAACTGAATTGTTATAAGCAAACTTAGCTTGTCCCAGATTTGAATCCCATGTTCCTGACTTTCCTCTAATCAAGCATTGCAACAAATTACCAGGACTTATGTTCACTACCTTTATTTGTCCATCTATCTTAGAATGATGCATCGAACTGAACTATAATTTTGTAATCAGTTTCTTCCATATTGACCTCCAAAAATGCCTTTAAAACTTTGTATCTCTATCAAACACTATGTTGCATTGTAGTCCATGCAACCACACAACTTCCCTGAAAACAAAGTTAGCAATAAGTGTAGTATCATTAGTTTTATTGCATGGAACAAAATGTGCCATTTTCGAAAATCTATCTATACTTACAAACATGGAATCATGTTCCCTTTTTGTTTTAAGCAATCCTAAAACAAAAAACATGTTAATATCTTCCCATGTTCCCTCTAGAAAATGCAATGGTTGATACAACCTTGCTTATGACTTTTACCTTTTTCCAACTAGAAAACACTACATTACTAAACATATTTATGCACAGTTGCACTCATCTTTGGGAAATAGTAATTTTAATCTAAGTGCACATATGTTTTGTCATAATCAAAATGACCTATAAAACATTCACTATGATTCTCTTTGATCAAAATTTTAGCGTATTGAACTTATAGGTATTCACAAATGTGCTCCTTGAAACAACAATCCCTTTTGCATCAAATAATCTAACCATGGTATTTGGTCCACACCTACTTCTTTTGCACATGCTTTCCATGCATCTCTGAAATCTTCATCTTCTACATGCAACTTATTTATAGAATCTAATCATATGACTTCCATTCACATCTGATTCAATAAAAGACACTTTTTACATAGTGCATCCTCAACTCTATTAGATTTACCACTATTATGTTTCACAAATGAGTAACTATGCAAAGCATCAACCCACTTCATTTTTATTTGATTTAACTTACCTTAATTATTTATGAGTTACAATGCTTAATGATTTGTGTACAACATAAATTCCTCGGGCAACAAGAAATGCCTCCACTTCTTGATGTAGACACTAAAATATGGTAATAGATACTTGGAAATATCAATTTTGACTTATATTTACCATACATGACTTGTGTGTACACATATGGATCTTACATAACATCTACTTGATTTTAATGGGTGTGACCTTCTCAATTTGCTATCAATCACTTACATGAATTCCCTATTTCACACCTAACCTGTTCATTATCATACTCAGACTTTCTTTAGATCATCAAATCAATAATCTTATGTTTCAAACAAGTTCATCATAAATAGATGCCCTAAATCTGATGAACTGATCTCCATGCCAATCAATTGTCATTTTTCAAATTCAAATCATATTCATGGGTTGACCTACGAGTTTCTCATGTTGGTGGCATGAGAAAGTACCCAAAGAGTCCCATATAAACACACAATAGGTCTAAGTATATTCCCTATATAACAAGCATCTATCACTCATAGGAAATCACTTGCACATTTAAAGGGACTACTCTATTCTTTCCACTTCAATAATCAATCACAAGGAGTAGGTCCTAACCAAAGGTTGAAGCACTAAAGCTAAGCCAAGTTGTCATTTGCCAAGTTTTAAAAACTAGATCATAGGCTGCACTAATTAAACAAAAAAAAATCCACACATACATCTAATAAGAAGAATTACATGTAGTTTTACTTCCCTCTTTGGAGTATTAGATATATAGGCAATACCTCAACCATTCATTGGGGAGTGGTTGAGGTCATCTCAATCCAATGTTATTTATTCCCTTTGGTAGGCTTAAACCTAGTGTTAAAATTTGGGGTTTCAAAGATAAGGAGACAAGTTTGTGGATATTATGCACACAACGAGCCTTGATATCGTAAAAATAGATGAATTACATGTAGATGCAATGATGTTTAGAAATATCAAGAGACACTGTAACTATAGATGAATCTGATTGAGGATAGATGCTAACATCTATCAATAATATTCAGAGGCTTATGATTTCATATAGGTGCATCTAGAGACTTAGTTCCTAATATGAACAACTATTAATCTAGTTTTCAAATCTTTTTACCATTTACAATAAGTCTCATACTTGCACAAAACAAAAACATGATAAGTATATAAATCCCTTAGGTCATTTATATTTATAATAAGTGAAATTGTTCAAATCATATTATGTTTTTTACATTCAGATTTGTTTTTAGTGTTATACTTTATACAATCTAAATAATACATAGTTTTTCACTTATTTAGGTTCACATAATCACAACAAGGTAAAACAGTTTGGTGAACTTGCATTTTAACTAGAACATATAATATCCCTAGGTTTCCCTTAGGGTTTCATCCTTGTTTTTAAGGTTTCATGTCTTTGTTTCAGGGTTTCCATTTTGATTTTTTATTTTCCCATGCATTAAGGTGTTAAATGACTATTTTGATTAAATAATGAAATGTAATAAGCACCAAACAATTGAAATATTGATTTAGATTATATAATATACATAATCTGAATATAAAATATAATAAATTATAAAAACTACAATGCGTTATAAATAGTAATTTCCAATAAAATATACAAACCTATCTTAAATATGACTTATGTTGACTGTGTAGGTAGATTATTGATGTAAAATTGATTGGGGGGACCTATGAAGTGTGTCATGCTTGAGAATATAATCCTTCAATGTACAAGGATAGGGTCACACTAGTGTGTTAGGTGTGCACTACAATATTTTTTACAACAACCACATTTGTGTTGACTGTGCAATTGATTTTTCCATTTGTGTAACTACATCTGTCATATGTGCACTATTGACCGTGTGTAAGTACTAAATAGTCATACAAAAATACTTGTAATAACAAAACCCTAGATCCTACACATAAACTAAATAGACATCAAATGCAAATAGGGGAATCAAGTAAAGGGAATAGCCTTGAGCTATCTTCAAAAAACTCCACATAATCAAGTGTTACCTACATAACTCTAAAGGCCTTGAGCCAATGTAATTATTCCTTATAGAGTGAGTGTGTGAATCTTGATACTTGCACTATATGACTGCAACTAATAAATTGGCATGTATGCTTGATAATGAATACCCTTTACTTACAAGAAAATAATTTTTAGACTTGGCCTATGATTGTTAGAATAAATTATAACTTGAGTTGGAAAGATTGTCATTTTGCTCAATGTGTAGGAGAATTGCCAAGTGATTATTAGATGATGCTTTGAGTGGCCTTAATATGATTGTATAGTGACATATTTAAAATATTTTCATTAATTAACTTTGCTAAAATCATGAGAGGGACAATATGAAATGTCTCAAATTTTAAAAGCAGATGTTAAAATGTGGGAGATAAGGATGCATTAGTGGATAAGATCGGGTTACAACCTTGTCTGACCTAGTGCAATCTTCTCCTAGAAGGTTAGATAATATTGAAATTTGGCTGACAAGAATTTGTAAATATAATAGGGAAATCTGAATGATATTTTTAGTAGTTTCAAAACATTAAGTAGAATAGTGAAGACTCTCATAGATATTTCAAGTTAACAGAGTGATGAATATGTCAAGTAAGGCAAGGATGTAAAGATTAAATATTATCAAAAACTTAATGATTAAATTTGATTGTCTACATTTCCCCTCCTTTATTCTAGTGATGCAATGAATTTAAATTACTATAGTAATGGATATGTGAACCTAAGTGTGTATACACACTTTATCTTTTGATGTGAAGCTTGATTGTGTGAAGCATCTTAATGCAAAAACCTACAACAATACCACTTAAAGTGGTTATTGTCCATATTTGAAAATTAATCATCTAAAACTTAAATTTTGAGATTTAAAAAGATAAATAATGGATATGAAATTATATGTAATCCAATTACCCTATAACTAGTCTTTGAAAGAGCATTACTCCTTCCACTTCATCCATTCACAATGATGTATACAACTAGAAAGTGGAAAAGTGTGTATGCCCCCCTTATTGAGGCATTTGGAGAAATGTTGAATCTCTAGCAAATTGAGAGTGATTAATTTTCAATTATAAAACTATTGAACCCCCCCCTATAACATCTTAATGCAAAAACCTACAACAATGCCACTGAAAGTGGTTATTGTCCAAATCTGAAAATTAATCATCTAAAACTTAAATTTTGAGATTTAAAAAGAGAAATAATGCATATGAAATTATATGTAATCCAATTACCCTATAACTAGTCTTTGAAAGAGCATTTATCCTTCCACTTCATCCACTCAGAATGATGTATACAAATAGAAAGTGGAGAAGTGTGTATGCCCCCCTTATTGAGGCATTTGGAGAAATGTTGAATCTATAGAAAATTGAGAGTGATTGAGTTATAAATATTGTATGCCCCAACTCTCATCTAAATGTGTAGAGTAATATGTAAAATAATTTAAGGGGTGGGACCACCATATGTGGCTTGCTAAAGTGCAACCATAAACAATGAGTGTCAATAGAATCTAATGTGACCCACTTATAAAATGAGACGAATGACACTGTTGCATGCATATTTAGATTATATTTAAAACTTCTGTACCTTTTAAACTTTTGAATTTTGAAAAAGTAAAATTTGTAATGTAGAAACATGAACATGAATGAATATCACACCCCTTGTATCCGTATTGTAAGGATATAAAATGCCAATTGAACTTGTAACTATTTTAAACATGTAACTTGTAATTATTTTAGACTTGTAACTTTTAACTTTTGCACATGCCCATGCATATGCATCAAGTGTATGTGAATTTGTATTAAATTAATTGTAATAATGACTACACATGCATGTCATATGTCCCCATAACATGAAAATTATGAATCATACTGTAATTTTGAAAACTGTATATTGTCATAAATTTGAAATGTGTTGCTCATGAAGACTTGAATTCTCAAGGCAAATCCATTGTGATGTCCCCATTTTGACATGAGGGACGTAGCTTACAAGTCACTAATATCAAAATAAAACTTTTAGAAAATATGAAATATATATTCATATAGTAGCAGTTGTCAATCAGACTCACACCCTTGTGAAGGTAGTTTCAGGCCTTCACAGTCTGCTAAAACATGGAAATAATCTTAGGTTGTGGGTGGCCTAATCATTATATTGAATCTCTAGATTCTAAGGGCTAGCTCCATTTGGTGTGTCAATTAGGATCTCTACTCTATGCTACAAACAATTGAGAAAAGGGAAGAAAGAAAACTGAAGGAAAAATCCTATCTAATGATGGTGATACACCTAAATTTTGGTCCATCCACTCGATTTAAGCTCCTAAAAACTCTAATTAGATAAGAAAAAGACTGAACTTACAATTCTAATTGACTCCTATGCATCAATATTTTATGAAAAGTTTTTATCGGTGATCAAAGCTTGAGGGAAATGAGGGAATAGGCCTGATTCAAGGCACTAACAGCCACTTACATCCATTGTAACTTCATCTAAAGACATCAAACATAGAACATGACCTACATAATCTGATCAATTAGTAACTAGGTAAGAATCAGGACTTGATAAGAAAGAAAATTCTATCACATATACAAATCACTGAAATAAATACACTATACGAGCATCCTAAAATTTGAAAATAGTCTTTTTATTTATCTGAAAAGGTTACAAAACTCAAATTTTGGGAGACTCTAATCTTTCCAAGAAAGGGATCTTCAAAATCATTGAAAAACCAACTTATATAGAAAAAGAATACAAAAGCCAAGAGATTGGCACTGAAAATAGAAGAGCAAATCAACTCCCACATCACCCCAAGTCTAACTCCAGCTATACCGAGACAACCAAGCCTTCAAATAATATCTTTTTATCTTATGCCTTGCATAAAAAGCTCCTTAGCATTGAAAAAGATGGTGAGCCCATTTCATAATCATTACTTAAAATAAAGATTAAATTCTTAAAAATTCATCAAACATGCATGGATCTTTGGTAATTCAATTCTCTCCATGCATGATGATATGCTAATCTTCAAAGAGAAAACTCCACTTGAAACTGAGTTGAAAGTGTTTGAAAAGGCTTTGATTAATAAGAAAAATAAGAGTGCATGCATGAAATTCTATGTTAACTCTCCTTGAACAACCATCCAACGTTAAACTCTTCGAGCCCTTCATTTATTTGAGTCTCCCGTTTAGAACTGAGAGATTCATGCTTAAAGGTAGCTACATGTCTTTTGCAATTCTGAATAATTTGATTATTACATTTAAAACTTGGTGTGCTCCTTACTACAGTCTAATCTTGCTTGGGACACTTTGCATGCTCTGAATGTGAGCTGTAGATCATGTCATCAAAGTCAAAAGGAGAAGTCCTCATTGTCTTCTACTAATTGGTTGTTGAAATCCCACTAGATGAATGTGCTTATGCCACTTGTCCTCGACTAATTGGTCTTTTTGATTTGTACTAGGTAACTTTATATTTCCTTTACCTTTTTTAATTTTAGCCAATTATTGTGGGCTTTTTATTCGGGCTCTTTGTAATGTCCTCCTCCTTTCAAAAAAATTCCCATGGACACTTCTAGAACTTATTTTCCTCTGAATTTTGTTATGAACCTTTCCTTCTTTCATTTCCTTTGGACAAATTGTCTGAAGGAATTGTTTATGTTTATTTCTTTCGGAACCTATCCTCTCATTCATTTCTTTCAAACAAAAAGTCTAGAGGAATTCATGTCCTTAGAACCTTTGCAAATTGCCCTTCGAGCTTTTTGAAAATAAACTCTCTGAAGGGAAAGTACCCTTTGGAGTTTTGAAATGTACCCTTCAAACTTTTTGAAAAGTCCTTTTCTTTAGACAATTTGGCCTTATCTATTTCTCACGGACTATTTGTCCAAGACTTTTCTTTCGACTTGAACAATTCCTTTGGGTTTTTTGCAAAGGGCAATTCCTTCGAACAAAAACTAAAGGAATTCATGATATGGAATTTTGTAAATTAACCTTCAAAAATTTTGGAATGTTCCTTTTGAAATGATCTCTTGACCAAGGAAAGGTCCTTTGGACTTTTTTATTGTCACTTTCCCAAAAAAAATGACCCTTCGAAAAAGTTAAGTGACCCTTAAGCTTTTTTGCAATGGTCCTTTCTTCAAAAAAATTGCCTCGCCTTTTTGAAAATGTCCCTTCCAAAAAATTGAAATGGTCCTTTTATCTTTGAAAATGCCTTTTTCTAAAGGGCATATACCCTTTGACTTTCTTGCAATGGAGTTTCCCAAAGGAAAAGAGCCCTTCGAAAAAATTTAAATGGACCTCTCCCTGGAAGTGCCTTTCAGATTTCTACAATAGACCCTTTAAACTTTTTGAAATGGTCCTCTTGCTCTAGAAAAGACCCTTTTGAAAAAATTACAAAGATCTTATTGCCCTTTGGAAAATGTGTAATGTTCCTTCGAAAGAATTGGAATGGTCCACTTTCTCTTCAAAAAAGTTGTAAGGGACTTTTTCGAAGGAAAAGAACCCTTCATAAAAGTTGTAAGAGACCTTCGGGATCTTTGAAATTAACTTTTCTAAAGAAAAAGAACCCTTCAGAAAAGTTGTTAGAGACATTTTGGTAAGGAAGGAGCCCTTCGGCTTTTTTTTTTTGTGGCAAGTGCACCCTCTCAAAAAGAAAGAACCTTTAGATTTTTGTAATTTCCCTTTTTGAAAAGTGAAAAGTGCCCTTTCTTTTGAAGATTCCCTTTGAGCTTTACGAAACTGCCCTTTGGGCTTTTTGCTTGGATAATTCTCTCAAAATAAAGTGACCATTTAGACTTGAACAATTCCTTTAGACTTTTTCTGAAATGGACCATTTAAGGACTCAAAGAAACCTCCATGATGTTTTTCTAAAAAAAATCTTTTGAAATCCAAAGCGAATGCCTCAAAAAGCCCTGCTAATCATGCATTATTTCAAGGACTTTTTAGGACCAATAATTGACGCACAAGATGGACTAGCATGATATGTAACATTTTGAATGGTAGAGGTGACACTTTGACCTACAGGGTCAAAATTGTCAACAGTAGCATATGAACATTTGAATTATATTGCATCATAGTATTGAATAACATTGTGTTGATTATGAAACGTGTGTTAGGTATACATGACATTGAAGCACATAAGCAACATGTGCCTGATATGTATTATGACATAAGTAAAAGTAGAAAATAAAAGTAGTGCATGATATGGACCACGATACCATAGTAATAAGCAATGAATATACAAGTAATGTCATGCAATTTGCATAGAATGTTACACATAAGGCTCAAAGGCCACATATAAGGGACATGTGAATGCCACACAAACAAACAAGGCTAAGGGCCACATGCAAATGGCATGGGGATGCTATAAAAACAAGATCATGTATATGTTGCATACATAAGGTCAAGGGCCACACACATTAAGAAAGCAAGTCCAAATTTATCATGTAGTAAAGTAAGCATTTTGAAAATAAGTATAGAGCAAATGAGACTAGTTTACATCAACCATATCTATCAATGTTGTTTTTTGAAAATAGTATATCCATGTAACACAATGTAAAGTATGAGTGATTAACAAAACATTTGTATAATATATAGCTCAATATAGTATAAAGGTTATGGATAGATGAAACCTATTGAAGTATTCATGGAGAATGAAGAGATGCCCCCAACTTTAAAAGGTTGCTAGGTAAAAAGGGAAACCTGACCTTAAATAACCATGTAGTAGTATGTCATGTATCACACTCACATACCTTGTGAAAAACAATGTGTTTTTGTTTGTATTTTTTACATATTTGATTTTTTTATGATTTTTTTAAATATTTTATTTTTTATATTTTTATTTTTGAGAATTTTTCAAGATTGAAATTTCAAAAGATTTGATAATGTACTAAGATATGAGTGAATCAAACAATTTGTAACAAGGTGCTAAAGCATAGTGTGGTGAGAAGGGAGGCAAACAATATGCCCCCATTGTATGTGTAAATGAGTCATAACAATGTAGTATAAATGATTGCTATATATAAGAATGTACATGCCCACCAATGGGAAAGGGTATGTTTGTGCTCATATAGTATATAAAGGTAAAATATGTGATCATAGAAGTGCAATGGAATTCATAACATGGTAGATATGTCATAGTAAACAAGTGGTTATCATAAAGAATATGCATTGAAAACATTGTAAGATAGGTGTTTTAGATTGTTCAAATCAGTTTGAAAAAAGAAGAGGGAAAGTGTCTCAAAATGAAAATAAAGGCCAAGGTTTAGAAGAATGTTTGATATGAGAGATAAAGGGAGTAGTAATGAAGTAAAATAAAAAAATCTATTTACAAAGGAAAATATGTGAATAACTAATCAAGAGAATTGGCCCAACTTGTGGGCTGGGAGGAAGTAGGTGGTTGTATCTAACCAAAGATCTCATCAAGAGGATGCATACATGTATACCCAACTGCATGGTTTCAAATAGTGACTACATGTGAAGAGGAAGTGCAAACTGTATATGCCTATGAATTTGAATCCAAATCATATGATGTAATATAGCCATCTAAATCACTTCCCATATACCCATGCAAACCTGAATCCTCATGTGTATTAGGATAATATATAACTAAATGTACCTATGGTGAAACAATATAAATAATTTGTGGTGCCTTAGGAGATCAAGACCTTTTTTAGGTGTCACTTCTTGCTGAAGAAAATGTTCCATGATATTTGGAACTAACTGATTATACTCATGTGTAATTGTATCATGCTCATAAATAGATGGAGAAATTGATTTTGTAATATGTTCTTAAAAAATTTAGAACATTTGAAAATTTTGTATGCTAACCAGTGATCTCATGAATGTGAGGATCCTAAGAATCTAAGAGAAGAGGTAATTGGATGACATTTTTTGAGCAATTTGTGCTAGATGTGCATGTTTTAGAATCATGAAATTATCATGTGTGTTATAACCCTCAATTATATTTATATATTCATCCTGCATATTAGTTGCGTGTCATTCCAATCATATTTTTTCATTATCATGATCATTATAAGAGAGAACCAACTTCTTAGGTTGTGATTGAAATAGTGATATGTCATTTTGATCATCTTTTATATCTATATATGAAAAACTAACTACCCCATATTGTGGTATTGACCTTTATTATTTCTCTATTATAATATGTATTGTATCATGTGCCTTTATTGTTATTCTATTGGTTGTATTTGATTTAGGGCCTATGCCTACAAATACTTCATCCATCATGTTGGATATGATCTTCCTCTTGATGCCTTCAATATTCTCTGACTTTACTTGCAACTTGCAGGTACTTTGCTTCTCTTTGACACTCTTGACCAATTGTTAGCTCACTAAGCTCACAAGCTTTCTTGAATACATAATCTTCTTAGTTATATTATTACTATCTCATTCTTCAACACCCTCTACACTCTAATCCTCCTTGAATGCATCACCATCCTTTGATCCAAAAATCTTATTACTTCAATTTTGGTTCTTGCCTGTATGTTGCTCATCCTTTGAGATAGGCACATAGGCCTAAAAGCACAAAACTTAGATCTAAGCTTATTACATTTTCATGAGGACTCTTATGGCCCTCTCCCTATCCATTTTAACTCTCTGACACATCCAAACCAATGACACAATCTGCATATCATAACCCTCAAATTGACAACACTTTCCCTCTTTAAGGCCTTTTATCTTAAAGCCTTATTTTGGGATAAATCTCTTAGGTTTGAATGATCCACATATTTTTACAACATAAATAAAACCACTTTTACATACCCATTAAGCCCTTATAGATTCATGATAAGTTTTATGACCCAAATTTAAAGGTAAACCTATTAACTCCACTCTCATCTTCACCAATTAGGTCTCTTTAGGCCTATTCCAAAGACATAGTACTAAATACCATACTATGACATATTGTACTGATCCAAAAAAACCAAAATCTCATATAGCACATCAAATCACATTAGATTACCAAATTTCATCAAATATTAAGGGTGCAAACTCAAGTTATTCACTTTTCAAGTTTGAAACCCTAGCGTAGGTTTAGAAACGCTTGTGCAAGGCTGAGGGCTTACCAAAAGGGATATTTTGAATTTTAATGCTCTTAAAATGTTAATAAGACCTATAAAATGTCTTTCCATCTTGATTTTAAATTATATAAAAAATATTTTCTCTTGAACAATCACAAAAAGTTCTCTACAATCAAATATGCAAAGTTTTGGGTTCTTTTGCTAGAATTGTGTTACCCGAGGGTTTACAGAATGAGTTAAGTTTCATTACACAAAAATTCAATCACATTTAACACTTGAATAAGGTATACCCCAATCCTCTTCATCTTCCTCAATGTCTAACTCTCCTTGCTTAATCACAATGAATCTCTAATAAGATAGTTTGTAGATTTTTGAGTCCTCTCAAGACTGTGTTAAGGTTTCATTTGTCTCTAAATATTTGATGGATTTATGATCCCCCACAATGGATTAATTTGATTGTACATGCAATATATAGTTTTTTTTGTTTCAAAAAACTCAATAATCTTCAATCTATCATCCCCACTTCAACTTACTTGTCACTGTTTATGGTGTATTCACAGACTTGTTCTTAAATGGACTATGTGCATTATCATAAAGACTTGGGTTGAATATTTGATCACTAAGTGTACTATGATATTACCAAAGGTTTATCCTCACTATACAAATACTCTCCACTATACTTCCATTCCTCTACAATAAATAAATGAGACCCCAAAGACAACCTCTTTTATTCTTGTTTGTGTTAATAAAGATAAAATTCACAAAGCTTATGCATGTTACCTTTCACTTGTAGATAAATGAAAATAAATAATAAAATTCAAAATAAACCAACAATATAAATATAGGATCACATACAAGGAATGTTAGTTAAATCACAAAAACTCTCTTGAAGTATTATTTCATTCATTGATGTTCTTACATCAAATAGTCATATACAAAAATTTAGTGCAAATCGAGTTCTCCCTAATCTTGATATTATTTTATCTTTCTTGGAGCTCTCTACTTTGGTTCCTTCAAAGTTATAAACTCATCATACCATAATACTACTCCTTCTCTACCTTTACATGCATATATACTTCATATATTATGCCAAACATGCAACAACTCCTTCTTTCTTGCCAACTCCACGTATGGAGGGCAATTACACATATGTCATTCTTGGTTTAGCTTGTTCTTTCCATGAATTTCACATTGGAAACATTTATACACCCTCTATAAGACCTATACAACATTAATCAACCATTACATATGCCTCAAAATCCAAAATACCACTCTAAGCCAAGTCTAGAAATTTAAATTTTCCAATTCGCCATTTTGGCAAGAAACTCCAAAAGGATTACAAACACATCAAATTCAATACTTTTAATGACTCCCATACCTCATAATGGTCCCTCTAATACCTATAACACCCCAAAAAGACCAAAATTGGTCATAATTAACCTCTTAGACATATTTACATACTTATCACCTTGTAATTCTCTGCATCATACTCCCCAAGTGGAAAAAAATTTGAGCTCATGCTCAAATGCTCTTTGTCTACCTTATTCCTTGATTTCCAATTATTTATTTTATGATCCTATAAGATTATCTTGATGATGTATCTATTTTATTTTTCAATTCCCCTCATTTGGTTCTTGTATCTTTGCCTTTTTATCTTGCCTTGTCTCTTTGCATACACATCTTTTATCTCCATGAGGTGTATGACCTACTACAACTCCTTGTCTACCTTATATTCTACCTCCTCCATATATGATTTCTCTTCATCATGCTCTACCTCCATTGGTTGATCCTTATTCTTCACTTTTGCTTCTACTCCATTACTTCCTTCTTCATTAGTCATGCTTGGTTTTTGTACTCTTTGTTGGTCTTTCTTCTCAATCATGCTTTCTATTTTATTCTCATCCTCTAATGGATTCTTATAATTCTGGTCTTCCTTCAACCTTATCACACTCTCATCTATAATATCCTTGGTTGCCTTCTCATGACATTCCACCATCTCATGGTCAGTCATCTTAAAGCCTATTTGCTTATTTTGAAAGGACATCTCCTTGACTAATTTAGGTTTATCATACCACAACACTATTTAGAAACCTTTTGTCTTAGTATCATCATGCATAACATCAATCAACACAAATTTAACATCACCCACTAAATACATTAACCTCTTACCTTGTTTTTTAATCCTTTACTTGTTTTCTTGTGGCTCTCCTTCCATTAGCCTTTGTTATTCACTTCTTTGCTTACTTCTTGGACTGGTTCTTTGGCTAAGGCTGCCCTCTTTTATCTCTCTCCAAGATAAATTGTTCTCATTCCTTCCTTGAATTTATTTCAGAATGATCTTATCGTCCTCCCAACATGAATTATTCTTCCAATCAACTCTTTTATGAGGATCATGGTTTTCCTCCTCTTTAATCATGTCTATCATGAGCTCTAATGCTTATATGATTCTTTCCTCCATATGATCATGGAGTGACTTCTTCCATTTTATCTCCATACCTACAACATATTTGTTAGTAGCTATCAAATGACTTTCACGAGACTTGTTATTCTCTTCAAGGACCTCCTTGTCCTGATCATCTCTTCATGCTTCTACTTTATTCCTCCATGCCTCTCTAGGCTTATTTCTTATCTTCTCAAGTTCCTTCACTTGTCCTTTCTAATCTTTGCTTACATTGTTTCCTTCCATTGTTTGTTCTTTAATCAACTCACATACTTCTACTGCCTTACTTGCCTTGGCTAACCTCTTTGTTTGCATCACCTTATTCATAATCTTGGCTGTAATTTATGACTTGACTATGATTGGTTACCTTTGTATGACTTGTAGGTTCATCTCCTTGAAATGTTCCAATGGGAAACATGTTCATTGGTTTTGAATTATTCTTGCCTTCATCTTAAATTTCTGCCTATAGTGTATTTATGATAGCTTTTATCTTCTCTCCACCTTGACTAATGAACTGTAAAGGATAATCTTCCACTACTATAATGGTTGACTCATCTCCTATGAGGTTTGAGCAATTTGAATCTTGCATAATCCATTGCCAAATGCTTTCTTATTCTTCTATATAATCTGTCACACGTTGTTTTCTAGCTTCCCCTTCTTTTACACCTTGTACACCAACTTATTTTTGGGCTTCATCATTCATGAGAGTCAAATTAGACTCCCTTTTCTATGATGTATCAATTTTTCCAAGCACTTTATGAGGTGATTCAAATTCATCTTTTCCTTTCATAAGCCTATCCATCAATTCCATTGTTTCTTTATATAAAAAATCTTCATTAGTTAATATATCAACATATTCATCATCAAAAATAGCATTGAAAACCAAACCTTGAAACCCTTTAATCTTTTTAATTTTTCCTTGATTCAATTCACTCTCTTTGATTCCTTCCACGAGGCATTCTTATTCTTTAAGATCTTCTTCTCCAATCATTTCTCTTTCTTCAGGGTAGAAAATCACTATACCTCTATATGTTGCTACCTAATCAACTTCTTCTTCATCATAAGCATGTTGTTTATGTTTTCTCTCTTTCATATTTTCAATCCTTATGTCCTTAACATGGACTTATTCTTCCTTCAATTTGTATATGCATACACACATGACAATAAATTCTTATATTCAAAAACTCGAGGCTTGTTTGCCTCTATTTTCTCCTTCTTAAGTTGCTTTGTCCCCACGAACATTTCCTTCTTCACAAGGTGATGCTCACCTTCCTCTTGTTCATCCATCATAAACTTTTCCATTTCTTCCTTGAGTTGCCTACATATCAACTTATTTTAATTCTTCCCATGAGTAGCCTTATAGGATACTTAACCCTTTTCTTCTTCATAATCCAGCCATACCATTGGCTTTCTTCTTATTTCATGAGCTCCACCAAGAGCTTTATCCTCACTAATATTATCTCACTCATCTCTTCTTCAACATCCAAACCATTTCTCTTTGGGTCTTCTTTCCTCTTTCTCTCATTGTGTAAGTCTAACTCAGTCATGCCCTTATTCTCTTTTAACTTATTTATATTCATCTTCTCATAAAAAAGTATTTTTTTCACCTTGCTTTGTTATATCAACTTCTGTCTGGTCTATTGACACTTTGTCCAAGTCTTTTTCACCTTGGAACCACAACTCATACTTGGAGTCTCTCTTATATTTTGAGATTTTTTCTAGCTCTCTTCTTAGGCCTGCTCTACCATAAATTCTCACTCAACTCTATCTTAATGTATTCTCGTAACTTAGCTTCATGCAATCTCCATATCAACCTTTAACAAACTCAATTAGTAAACTTCAATACTCAAAATCATAAATTATACCAAGAGATTACTTGCTCTGATACCACTTGATGTAGGGCCCATGCCTACAAATACCTCATCCATCATGTTGGATTTGATCTTCCTCTTTATGCCTTCAATGATCTCTGACTTTACTTGCAACTTGTAGGTACTTTACTTCTCTTTGACACTCTTGACCGATTCTTGGCACACCAAGCTCATAAGCCTTCTTCAATACATAATCTTCTCAGCTATCTTCTTACTATCTCATTCTTCAACACCCTCTACACTTTTATCCTACTTGAATGCATCACCATCTTCTGATCCACAAATTTCATCACTTCACTTTTTGTTCTTACCTGTATCTTGCTCATCCTTTAAGATAGTCACATAGGCCTAAAATCCCAAAACTTAGATTCAAGGTTCTTATATTATCATGAGGACTATTATGGCCCTCTCCCTATCCATTTGAAATATCTCACACATCCAAACCAATGACGCAATTTTCAGATCAAAACTCTCAAACCAACAACACTTTTCTTCTTTAAGACCTTTTCTCTTGTAACCCTATTTTGGGACAAATCTACTAGGTTTAAATGATCCAAAGAGTTTTACAACAAACTAAAACAACTTTTATACACCCATTAATCTCTTACAACTTTAAAATAAGTTTCATGATACAAAATTTAGGGTAAACCTATTAACTCCACTCTCCTCTTCACCAATTAGGTCTCTTTAGGTGTTTCATCATTCAATATAAATTCATTAGTTACATGTTCTACATATTGAGTTTCACCATTCAACAAGGATTGATTAACTCTTATCTCACTTGAATACATATCTAAATTAGATTCCATGCAATTTGACATGTTATTTTCATTTGAAATGTTACTTGGTGTGGAAGAAGTACCTTAACCTTGTCTAGAATCTCTTATGGATGTTCTTCTATCTGCTAGTATTTTTATTTCTTTTTCTATCTTAACTTCAATTTTTTTATTTGTTAGCTCCTTAATTGGTCTTTTGTGGAAAATCCCCAACCCCATGACCCATATTTACTCTTTTAAGTCCATGTATGATAAAAATTGAACAAAAATTGATGAGTTTATACTAATTGAGACAATGTAAATGAAAAAATTGTAGACATTCAATGATAAAAACTAGTTCAAAGCTTGTAAAATGTAAAATGCGAGATTAAAAATCATGGACATGAGAGTTTGTATAATTTTTTTAAGGAACTACAAAGGGTGTGCACCCTTTTAAATATTACACACACCTTTATAATAATATAAATAAATGGATCAATGAATTAATACATAGTTGTCCAAAAACCTGTCATAGATAAAACAACATGACTTTTCAAAGTCTATATATATCTATATATTCATCTTTGTAGACATATTTGAGTAGGTTAATTTTTTTATTAAAACATTCATTTAAGTTTATAAGTGGGAGAATGTAATTTCTGAATGTATAATTTTTTTTAATGTTAAATCAATATTTTTAATTATTTATCAATTTATAATTGATATACTTAATTATGGCTTATGCATATATCATTAAAAATAATTTAGTAACTTTTTGACCATTGATTTGTTTTTTGTAAAATTTATATCTCAAAAATCTACACACACACACACACACACACACACACACACACACACACACACACACACATAATGAAGTTCATGTCAAAAAGGTATGTTCGTACACTTGTGGTTTCAATTTTCCTTTTTTTTTGACTTGTTAAATTATTTAAAACACACACACAGAAATTGAGAAATTAATAAAAAATATCTTCAACGATATTGAACATTTTCTCTATCCATTTATGTTATTTCATATAAAAATTCCTTCGTTAACTCTAAAAAAGTGTCTCTGTACATATGTAGTCTAAGTATTTTTTTCATATAAAACTATCATGTCATTGTAAAAAATGCATTAATTTTTCACATTTTTCTCATATGGGTATTTAAAAAAATTATATATTTAGAAACTAAATTCAAAATTACACAATTCATCCTCTTACTTTATCATAAAATTCTTTGTCCAAGTATCTCCAAAAGTCTATCTAAGTTCAAGTATTATTATTTTTATAAAAAGTGGCACTTTAAGCCCCCCTTTTTTCCCCTATTACTTTGAACCCACCCTTTTATGTATCCCTTGCCCTTATGTGTGAAATTGAGTGATATTGCATATGATTTTATTGTGTGCATCATGGGCATGAAATTGTTTATTGAGGTTGTTGATTTTATTGAGTTTGTGGGTGTTGTGATCCATATCACACACTTCCCCATTTGTATGTGTCACCATGATATATATCATTTAGCTTTTTTTTATTAAATAAGGGTGAATGGTTTTAAAGCTAGAGCTATGAACCAGTCAAGTGAAGGTTTTTATTACTGGACCCACATCCAAAGAGAGATTTTTGATCAATGGACCCACAACCAAGAGCGGTTGGAGGATCCTCCAACCTTTGTAAATCACAACAAGAGGGTTTTAATGGTCCCACAACCATAACCAACACAACAAGAGGGTTTGAAGTATCCCACAACTTAGGCAAATCAATTAACAAGAGAGTTTTAAGGATCCCACAACTATAACATCAAGAAGGTTTTAAGGATCCCACAACCTTATTACAAATAAAGAAGTTACTTCTCAATGAAACTCAAATAATGGATGCACTTCAACAAGACTTCCCTAGAACTTCTATTGCAGAACAAGAAATTGTTAGGGTAGAAGGTCTTTTGCCAGTCTTCTACCTCTTTGGAACCTCCAGAGATCCTCCACACAAATGAAGCATAATATGTGGGCTTTCCCTCCCACTGAGCCAAAAAAAAGGTAAATCACAACAAGGAACTGTCCAACTCATCTTCAATAGTCTAGTTGTAGCTTGATACATAATAGGAATTTTTAGCCAAACATAATCAATACCCATAGATTCTAGGACAAACCCTAGAAAATGGAAGAGACAAGGGTGGAATCCTCTATCATCTAATCTAATAAGACAAGTTTTGGTGTGGTTTCCTCTATCCACCACCATCAAAACTGATAAAAATCTTTGGTAACCAACAAAACTACCCAAGCCTTACAATAACTAACCCCGAGGAACCATGCCTTCCCATTCTTAATGTGCATAGGGTACTCAATTAAGCTGGACATAAGGCACCCCCTTCTATATCTTTCATGAAGCATTCAGTATACCTACATGCCATCCCTAGATCTAGTCTTCAGTGAAGTTTCTATAATTTCTATATAGAAACCGAGTGTAACAAGTGAACATACATAACCACTCAATCTTACCATGGCCCACAAAGATGGATAAAAAATATCACAAATATTTAATATTTTGTATTATTTAGTAATTATATCAATAAAGGTTATGATTGCATACCTAATTTTTATCTACATCTTGACATCACACTTATATGCCTTACATTACGTATGTTCATTACTATGATGACATATTCTCCACATGTTGACACATTTCTACATAATCACATCTTCTATATAACATGATATAGTTAACTCTTTATTTTGAGATAAGTAACTCACAAGAAACATCTATTCCCTCAAAAGGGGGCATATTAGTTAGATTTTATTAGAGACTTAAACCTTCAAAAGTAGAAAATTTAAAATTTTACACAATTTACAGGATTAAGATATTTAAGAATGGTTTAGATATCATATTAAGACAAATATTTATAGATTTTAGACACATTTTTAGGGCATATTCCATGCATATACACTCAAATTATAGGGACATGGGTTATAAGTTTTCAAATATACACATATTTAAATATTTTTAAGGGGCATGTGCAATGCATATGCACACAATTATAGGATCATAAGATACAATTTCTCAAATTTGACTCTACATATGGCATATAGATGCATAACATTATATATCATATTTGCACAAATTTATTGGGCATGAATATTGTTCATACACATACATACTTTTGAAATTTATATTTTCAAACATATTCGATGGTACCTAGAAGTGAGCACCCTTGTATATACAAGTCCATATGTAACAGTTGATCCATGTTTAAATGAGAAATGTGGTTGAGATTCAGTTCACTCAAAGGCCTTGGCATTAATACGTGAGTATCATGTCCCCTTCTCAGGTTTAGAGAGATGTGGAGATCCTTAGCTTATTATTTTGGTTTCCCATAGGTTAAGGGAAGGGAAAAAAAGGGGAACATAAGTCTTTTCTTTAATTTTCTAAAAAGTAACATTATGCCGACAACTTATTTCTAATTTGAATTTTAAAAAAGGAGACTTTATAATGTGAGCAAGTAGGCCCTTAACTAAAAATTATAAGGAGAACCAATTTTTGAATATTTGAATTTCACCCCCAACCACCCTACCTCGCCCCCCCTCTTGGAGTTCCCCACTTGGGAATTGGTTTGGAGGGAGAAATGTATAAAGGAAGGTGGTGAGGTTAATTTTTGGCATCCATGATCATCTCTCTTTTTTTATGTTAAGCATGTTTGCTTGTATATTCAGGTACTGGGAATGACAACCCTCATTATATTTCAATTTATGAGGACAAAAACCCTCAATAAACACTTATGGATTCATTTAGGGGTCACTTCTAGGCTTAAATTCATCTATTCATGCACAAGGGTCACTTTTGAGGGTGGGGAATCAATTTGGGTAGCTTTGAAGATTGATAAATCATTTTTAACAGCCTTGGGTGTTGGTAAAATTAGTTTGGAAGCCTTAGAAAACTGGCACAGGAGTAGGGAATCTTTATAGGGTGAAGACAGTAGTTATAGGACACTTAGAGTGTGGCGACTTGCCTAGATGGGTTGTCATTCATTTTGGGCATTGTATGATGGGTGGAAAATTCAATTTATTCACTCATATAGTCAGTAATATTTTTACAATTTTTAGAATTGTAAGTCATGCAAAAACTAGGCTTATTACATCAAATAAATATATTAAGTCTCCTTGATTTTTATGAGGGTTTCTAAGAGGTTTGTAATTTATTTTTTGCTTGATTAGTCCCTTTCATAATTCTAAATTTTTTATGTTAGGGTTTGAATAAAAATAAAAATTTTGTGTTTTCATTTTAAGGGTCTGTTACAAATTCCAAAATTGTATAATTTGGTCGTAAAAGGGACATTAAAATAGTATCAAAGCCATTTTATTGCCAACATGTGAACCATGGGGTCACTACATAAGGATCTTATGGCCAATTTTGATTTATACAAAACTCTTCTAGTAGAGATTCAAACAAGAATCTCTTTTACTGACTTTATGGAGTTGATAGAGTCACAAAATGGAAAAGGGCACTATGAGGAAGTGTGGTCAAATAAATGGAAGATAGAGTCAAGGTACAAACCTCAAAACCATATTGAGGAGAAAAAGGAGTTCCACATGCAAGTCAAAGGTAAATATTCTTTGATAGTAAAAAATGTTTTATTAACTTCTAAAGATTGCATGTATCAACAAAGGAATGAGGAAGCCAAGGAAGAAATTATGAAGGTGAAAACACCATTCGCTAATTTCCCAAATAGTAACAGAAAATAAGTGCATAAATCACATATATGAGGTATAATTTTATGATCCACCATCAACAACAAAAGTGGATCCTAGTGTTGAGATGAAACTAGCTACATTACAAGCAAGTATAGAGGATGTGATAAGGACTCATAAAAGGTGTGATGAATGGTTAATAAGAGCTAAGGAATCTAAGTTTTATTCAAGCAAAATTGTACCTAAATAAATTTAAAGAGGAAGGTGAGTTATTGAATCATCATTATGGTAGTTTTGAATATGAAGAAAAATCAAATTTACAAGAGGTTTATGAAGGGGAATTCCAAAAAGTCCTTGTTTTGAGGCATGCACAAGGGGAAAATGCCTCAAAAGCTACTTATATTGGTATTCATCTTGATGGAATATTCAAACCAACAAATAAGGGTAAGCAATTTGATTATATTCATGATTATAGCAAGAAGGGTGAAAATATTTATTTTAAAGAAACATTAGGGATGGATATGCATTTGAAGTGAACATTTTGATTAACCCTAATTTTAGAGTTTTTGAGTCTCATGGATGGTGGTGTTTAGGTTATCTCAACAATCTCTCTTCCAGAAAAAATGGATGAACATTATGACTGAAACTTAAGGTATGATAATATTTCCAATTTGATGTTCCCTACTTTATATCTTCAAGATTATTATCATCATGTAAATCATTCAAAGATAGGTGAAAGGGGTCAAGGATACAAATTATAGCACAGGGCATGTAGATTCCATGATTTAAAGTTAACATTATTTTTTCATATGGGACTCGGGAAAAATTCTAAATGAAGAAGCAAATATAAGCTTTGACTCTACTCTAAATTTTTTCATCTTTGGCAAGTAGTTAGAAAGGGATTTCACGAGGAGTCATATAGGATACATGGTGTATTATAATGAAGTTATGAAGGATCAATCCATAGATTTTTCCTTGGAGCTCAGTTACACATTTGAATATAAGACCATGGGTGTTGACAAAATGAAGATAGTCCTCACAGAATGCTTGATGAAGAAGGGTGGCCATAAAAATAGATGTAATTTTGATAATCAAAATGAGATGAATTAGCAGATTGTGATTGGGTTAGTCTCAAACTACATTCAATATTGCCACTCTTGTAGGAATGGGGAGTATGCAACTATTACAAGATGATTTCTATCCACCACCATTCTTATTTTTAATAAAGGAATGCAACACTTCAGTCATGTTTTGGGCATTATGAAAGGAGCTCATGGAGTTCAAAGTAATCATGGTAATCTCAATATTTAAGAGGTAAAATTAGTTGTGGGCATGTATTAGATATATTTATTTGATAAGGTACAAAAATTTATCATTACTTGGGGGAGACACAAGGTGTGCAATGACTATTATGACATGAGATCAGGTGAGATATATTATAATGATGATATTTGGTCTACTTTAGATCAGCTATGCATGGTGTTTGATTTTGCACCTCTAAGATTGCCATTTGTTAGGTTATGGAGCTAAAAGCTTCACTGATGTAAACAAGAGAGGAGGTTGCTGAAGGTTGCTGAGTTGCAAAGCAACCGACGTCGGTCTGATCAGTTGACGTCAGTCAGGTTAGTGAAGAGAAGCAATCGATGTCGATCAAGGATTGGCCGACATCGGTCACCTCCAGGCAGACAGGGATCGACGTCGGTCACCTGTGCGATTTAGAACTACAAGTTTTATGGGCAGTTAGTTAACGAACCAAGTGTTTGCATGTCAAGAGCCAAATTTAGACTAGAAGCTATGGATCTAATTATTGTAATTAGATGTCTAATTATTGTTTGCATGAGATCTACTTAAGAGACTCATAGGCTGTATTGAAAAGTGTTCTAGTTTGAGTTGAGCAAAGTTAGCTCCTTCTGTGTGTGAGTGAGCAAGGGTGTTCCTCCTAATTCCATAGCAGTGCCAAGTGTGGGTGTTGGTTTTGGAGAATCAGAAGGGTTCTTCAGTTGTGTAGGATCTTGGTCAGCGGGTGTGCATGGCTACGTTAGGAGATCTACATGGTAAGTAAGATCATTGATCTGTAGGTGTATGTGTGTGCATGATCCAGGTTTGCAGGTGTGCAGAACCAGATTGATTTGTAGGTGTGCAAGATTAGGGAGGACAGCAACACAATAGAGAGCAGGATCAGGTGGGATCTACTTGGAGTATAGTGTGTACTAAAAAAGAGAGCAAAGAGGAAGGCAAGGTAATTCCGTCCATAAGTAAGATCGTTTGGGTTGCAGGTTGTTGCAGTTCAGGGGAGATCTACTTGGAGTGCGTGGAGCACTTGTGGAGTGCATGGAGCACTGGTGTACTGGCAATAGTGGATACTAATTGGTTGGAGGTGAACACCAACTCTATGTTTGAGTTGTGTGTTGGGACCGTAAGAGAGAGAGCTTTGAGGAAAGATTTACTGTTTATGCCCTAGAGGTGTGGGAGCCCTAGAGGTGTGTAAGGAAGAAGAACTGTGGCAATCTTCTTTGTTGTATTTCTTTCTAGAAGAGTTTTAATACAAGTTGTGTATTGTCTCTTATATTCTATGTTATTTTTGAATTCTAGCTACTTATGATTCTGGTTTAATTCCACATGGAAGTTGCTTGTATTTGGTAATCAATTGTGTGCTTCCGTATTTCCCAACAAAGTGGTATCAGAGCTAAGGTTGCAAGGAGCAGGTTTTGTGTTTGGTTACAGGTCACTCTCAGGGGTTTTTGATTGAGTGGGAGTAGAGCAATGGCAGAAGAAAGTAAGCTAAGAATGGAGGAATTGAAAAGCACGAATGGTCAATTACGGTCCTATGGAAAGAAAGAGCAGGTAAAAGAAAATTGTTGGTTTGTGGAAGATCAGCATGAAGGAATTGAAGAAGCAGATGTTGCAGGTGATGTGGCACAGGATGCTCTGGTATGTTTCTTGGATAAAGTAGAATCTTGTTTTATAGATTATGTTGCCTCTTTCCATGTAGTCCGAAATAGAGTATCTTTTCATGATAAGGTCTTTGGAGACTTTGGAAAGATTTATTTAGGGGCTGGTGTGCCTTGCCAAAGAATTGGCAAAGGGGAAGTGACGCTGAAATTGCAGGTGGCCAACACATGGGTGTTGAAGGAGGTCATGCAAGTCTCGGTCTTGAAGATGTGGCTAATTGCTTCAGGAAAGTTGGGTGATGAGAGATGCACAAGAACTCTCACAGCAAATGCACTTGAATTAGCTGGTGGTAAGAAAGCAGGTACTCTTTATCTACTTACTTATATTACTAATTCTTCTTCTATTGTAGAGATGTGGCTTTGTAGGCTTGGTCACATGAGCAAGAAGGAGATGCATGTTCTTAAGAGGAAGTCAGATGTGTTTGACAGGCTTAAGAACTGGAAAGCCTTGGTGTTCTTGGAGGAGATGACAGACAGAGTTCAGTGGATGGGGCTGGATACTTTTGAGTAGGGCAGTTTGGACATGGGTTTTGATTCAAAGAAATCTCGCAGGTAAAAATTCATCACTCACAGGAAAACATAGGTATCGACATTGGTTAGGAGGAACTAACATCGAACAGATAGGTGCCGATGTCGGCCATGTGCAGATCGGAGCCAGTGATGTCGGGCAGGGTAAGACCGACGTCGGTCAGAAGGACTGATGTCGGTAGCAGTGAGATTGATGTCAGTTAGGAGGACTGACGTCGGCAACAGGGAGACACCGACGTTGATAGAGTTGGTAGTTAGGATAGGCACATGGAAACTGACGTCGATCGGATGCAGACTGTGTAGTGACTGAGGTCGGTCACTATAACAGATTTTGGGCAGACAACACGCTGTCAAGGAGTCTCAAACACCCATATGGAGGATTGAAGGGGTAAGTAAGCCTCAAATTTGTTGTTCCTCTTCTTTATACTCGTTGCTCACTGCAGAGCAGAAAGGATCTAGGAAATAGTGGGAGCATGGCATGAACAGGTATGCAGAACCAAGCGAGAGATTTGGTAGGGTTGCCAGCCGGTATGAAAGAACAGAGATGAATGGATACCTTAGTTAAAGAATAGAGAGAACAGACATGTGAGATAGAAGGCTAGGTCATATGGTCTTGAGGAAGCTGCAGGATAGTGGTACAAGTTTGACAAGTGGAGGACAAAGCATGGCTTTAGTCAATGTCAGGGTAACTAGTGTGGGTTACTTTACCAGGTGGATGATGAGTTGCAACATCATCCTGTTACTATATATTGTGTGTTTGCATGCAGGGTTACACATACAGGGTCTTGCTAAACTAAAGGTAAAGTTAGTTCAGTAGTATGTCATGAAGAATTTGGAGCAGCAAAATTCTTTGGCATGAGTGGGTTCTAGAGACATGGAGATCACAGGTTGATTTTGTCTCTGGATGATTGTGTGAAGCCGGTGAGCACGCCGATGGGTTGGACAATTTTATGAGTAGTGTCCTGATTCACATGATGAGGTTAAGTACATGAGTACTGGACCTGGGTTTCCCATACAGTGGGAGCTGTCAGAATGTTTGGAGCCGATTCAAGAAAGAAGCACTGGAGGGTAGTTCAGTGGATTCTCAGGTATTTGAGAGGGACCAGTAGCAGGTGCACATGCTATGCAGGGTCAAGTTCTTTTCTACATGTGTTTGTAGATGCGGATGCGACAGGTTACTTGGATGACAAGAGGTGCACCACGGGTTGTGTGGTGGTTGGTCTTCAGGATTCATCTTGAAGAGGGATACAAGCCAGGAAATATATTAGACGGGGTACAGGTACAGGTATAGTGCAACTGTTTATCTCCAAGTGGGAGATTGTTAGGTTGTGGAGCTAAAAGCTTCACTGATGCAAATAGGGGAGGAGGTTGATGAAGGTTGCTGAGCAACTGGCGTCGGTCTGATCAACCAATGTCGGTCAGGCTAGTAAAGAGAAGCAACTGACGTCGATCAGGGATCGGCCGATGTCAGTCACCTCCAGGCAGACAGGAACCGACGTCGATCGCCTGTGTGGTTTAGAACTGCAAGTTTTACGGGTAGTTAGTTAACAAACCAAGTGTTTGCATGTCAAGAGCCAAATTTAGACTAGAAGCTGTGGATCTAATTATTGTAATTAGATGTCTAATTATTGTTTGCATGAGATCTATTTAAGAGACTCATAGGCTATATTGTAAAGTGTTCTAGTTTGAGTTGAGCAAAGTTAGCTCCTTCTGTGTGTGAGGTGAGCAAGGGTGTTCCTCCTAGTTCCACAATAGTGCCAAGTGTGGGTGCTGGTTTTGGAGAATCAGAAGGGTTCTTCAGTTGTGTAGGATCTTGGTCAGTAGGTGTGCATGGCTACGTTAGGAGATCTACATGGTAAGTAAGATCATTGATCTATAGCTGTATGTGTGTGCATGATCTAGGTTTGCAGGTGTGCAGAACCAGATTGATTTGTAGGTGTGCAAGATCAGGGAGGACAACAACACAATAGAGAGCAAGATCAGGTGGGATCTACTTGGAGTACAGTGTGTACTCAAAAAGAGAGCAAAGAGGAAGGCAAGGTAGTTCCTTCCATAAGTAAGATTGTTTGGGTTGCAGGTTGTTGCAGTTCAGGGGAGATTTACTTGGAGTGCGTGGAGCACTTGTGGAGTGCATGGAGCACTGGTGTACTGGCAGTAGTGGATACTGACTGGTTGGAGGTGAACACCAACTCTGTGTTTGAGTTGTGTGTTGGGACCATAAGAGAGAGAGCTTTGAGGGAAGATTTACTATTTATGCCCTAGAGGTGTGGGAGCCCTAGAGGTGTGTAAGGAAGAAGAACTGTGGCAATCTTATTTGTTGTATTTCCTTCTGGAAGAGTTTTAATACAAGTTGTGTATTGTCTCTCATATTCTGTGTTATTTTTGAATTCTAGTTACTTGTGATTCTGGTTTAATTCCGCATGTAAGTTGCTTGTATTTGGTAATCAATTGTGTGATTCCATATTTCCCAACACCATTAAGTGAAGAGTACCATCAAAATTTGAGGATTGGTGTTGAATACATACTTTCTATGGAGGAAGTTATGAGCATCACAAGAAACCTCAAGGATAAGTTCACATGAAATTAAGAGTAGTGCAATGTAAACATGGCATAATAACTTCCAATTTAGATATTTATGTAAATGATCATCAACAAGATATGAAGGAATCAAGTGGTAATAGTATCTTATCAATAAATGTTAGAAGGAACACACTCAAGATAGCTATGAGTCTGATGCTCATCCTTGATTCTACTATCATCACCATTATCAACCACCGATTCACTTCATTTGCACTTATACAAATAGATTTACAAGGATTTCCAATCATGGAAAAGAGTAATTTTCAATATGTGACTATGAATGGAGGATTTTTAGCCCTTGATTGGCTGCCCATCACTTCTACATTGATCATAATACTAATTGGTGCAAGGGTTTGTCATTTTTTAAATTGTGACACCATTTGATATTGCTAGTTTTGATGATTTCAATCATGACAATTGTGGATTTATGCATTTTGAGAGTGTTTTCTTGCATGATGATGTTAGTATAAGTTTTTTTGTATTAGCAACAACCAACTCACCCATCTTAATGTTGATTTGGATGAGATTCAAGGAGGTTTTTTTGGCTACTATGACTTGTTTACAACCTATACACAAGCTATTATTTGCCATGAATTAGAGGGACCAACCCACAAGTACATTATGGGACCCACTAGAGCTCAAGGCTATACTCATGAAATAAGTGTTTTGGATCCTTCATCATATGAAAAATGTAGATGGGTACAATAGAAACACAATGGTGAGAACTTGAGGAAACCTTTGGCCAATAAGAAATGTATGGAAGATGTTCTCATTCCATGGGTAGAAGGCTCCATCGAGGGACAACATATAGAAGTGGGTCATGGATGGAGTAAACCCCATGATAATTGTTGACACATGTTATACCATTTGACAACTATGGGACTCAGATGTTATGGTCATTATAGTATGACAACTTTGGTGAATTTGAACATGTATGATGCTCTTGGGAAAAATATTCAGGATGACAGGTGTTGGTTAGTTTATCTTTGATGAAATATTTTTGCAATCACACCAACTTTAAGAGTGTTATTTTATAGTTCAGTTTCAAATCCTCTAAGGTATTAGTAAGGAGGATGTTTTCTAGATCATGGGATTAAAAATTCTAAAGATGGATGTGGGATCTAGGTATTGGTAGGAAGGTCTAATATGGAGGGATCAGAGTTGAAATAACATTGCTTGAGGACAAGCAATTTTGAGAGGGGAGGACTATCACGTCCCCTTATTAGGTTTAGAGAGGAATAAAAATACCTATCCTATTCTTTTGGTTTCCCATAGGCTAAGAGAATGAAGGAAAAAGGGGAACATGGTGTTTTATACAAATTTTCAAAAATTGGCTTTATGTCGACAACCTATTTCTAATTTGACTTTTAAAAAAGGGGACTTTCTGATGTAAGCAAGTTAGTCATTGATTAAAAACTATAAGGAGAATCACTTTTTGAATATTTTAATTCCCCCCCCCCCAACTTGGAATACCCCATTTGGGAGTTGGTTTTGAGGGTAAAGGGTATAAAAGAAGGTGGCAAGGTTCATTTTTGGCATCCACAATCATCTATTTATTGATTTCTTTGATGTTAAGCACATTTGCTTGTACATTCAGTTATTGGGGACAAAAACCCTAATTGGATTTTAGTAGTTGACGATGAAAACCCTTAATAATCAACCAATGACTTCATTTAGGGGTCACATTTGGGCAAAAATTCATCTTTTCTTGCACAAGGGCCCCCTGTGAGGGTGGCAAATTAGTTTGGGTAGCTTTGAGGGTTGACAAATCAATCTTGACAGTCTTGGGTGTTGGGAAAATAAGTTTGGAAGCCTCAAAAGACTAGGTATAGTAGTAGGGTAACTTTGGAGGGTGAACACAATAGTTATAGGCCACTTAGAGTGTGGCAACTTGCCTAGAGGGGCTGTCATTCATTTTGGGCATTGTTCAGTGGGTGAAAATTTCAATTTCTTCCCTCATATATTCAGTGATATGTTTACAAATTTTAGGACTAAAATTCATGTAAAAATTAGGATTGTTGTGTCAAATAAATATATTTAAGTTCCTTGATTTTTATGAGGGTTACTAAGAGGGTTGGAATTTAAATTGTGCTTAATTAGCCCCTTTCATAATTCTATAATTTCTGGGTTAGGGTTTTAATAAAAAACAAAATTTTGTATTTTCATTTTAAGGGTTTGCTAAAAATTATAGAATAGTCTAATTTGGTCCTAAAATGGACATTATAACAATCCCAATATGTGTTTCTCACCTTTCATATTTGGGTTAAAAGATTATAGCAATATTAGTTACATGGGTTAGTGTGGTTGAAGATTCTATGACACTTAATGGCTTTGGCACTATCCCTTTTTCAATGAAGGTTGGGGAGTTTTTCTACTAAACCCATGACCTTTCCTTAGTTACAAAAATTAGGAATTCATCACCCCCAATTATCCAAAGGGTCTAGCAAACCATTCTCCATATGCTTTAGCAGAAAGCATAATTCTCTAATGCTTCAATAAGGAAGCATCAAATCTAATAAGTTATAGGGCAACATGGTTCACCCACTTACATGTTTATTCCTTCCTTGCTCTTAAGTTTTAAAGTTTTAATTAATTCATATCAAAATTTCATTTCATGGACATTGATTGATACATGTTTATTGCAGGTTTTGCTTGTAACAAGCTGCACATTTAGAGCATCTCCTAAAGACAAAATGTGTTGTATACACAAATACATATATTTATCCTATTATTATAGTTTTTTAATGAATTTTATTACTAGAATAAAAGGGATGTATTTTTATATTAAAATATGGTATTAAGTACTTATCAGTGTCAGTTTTGACCTAAATTAACCCTATATGACTTGTGCATACATATATGACTCTTATTCACCATTTTTTTAAGAATTGAGGTGTCTTAACCTTGACAAGTTAGGAAATTATTCATGAGATACTATTCATAATCACTATTCATGTGATGAGGTGGTAGTGATGAGTTGGCAATAACTATGTAGGTGATGTGGAAGGTGATGCAGGTGTTGATGTGGCTTGTGGATGAGTTGGCATGGCCCACAAAAGAATCTACATGATTTAAGTGCATTTGAATGGAGTTAGGTGTACCCCTCCACTAAGGAGACAAGTTATTATCTTTTATGATGCACATGTTTTTGATATAAGTTTAGAATGAAAAATATGGATATGGGGCACACCTCTTAGTTGGCCTCATGATTTTGAGTGAAAGAGAAGTAAACAAGTTGATAGAGAATCTCTTGGAAGCATGTGTGTGCACATGGGATAGTGGGGAACAAGTTACTATTCTAGATTGGAGGCATATGTGAGAGTGGGGCACAATTTTAGAAGCATATGAAAAGTGGAGGATGATTTTTCACATGTGAAGAATCCACTTTTGACCAATGCACAAGACAACATGCATGTTACTATTCCTAAATAGTGGTGCCATTAAGGGTGGCACATTTTTTGCCTTTCCCATGAAGTTTCTTCATTTGGTATTCATCTTTATAATTTATATAAATAAGATGTGTTCTCCTTTGTAATGTAATCAAGTAGCTAAGTTGTGGAAACTTTATAATCTAAGTAAGCTTAAGAGTTGTGAAAAGGCATTGAAGTTTTGAACCAGTTCTTCTCTTGTGTATAGTATATTGGTGATGTTCCTATGATGGCTTGCTCTGCAAGTGTGTTGTAATCTTGTTGATTTCAATAATATATTGAGATACTTTAGAGCGTGGGGTTTTTCTCCCAAAAGGGTTTTCCCCATGTTCTGGTATGTTGTTACTTTAAGTTATATGTGTTTCTTTTAATTTTGTAACATGTATCCATTTGTTTGCATATTCTCCTCTCTTGGTTAGTGTAAAGAATTATTTCCATGATATCTTATTCCTTTCAAGTGGTATCAAAACCTGGCCATTTTTAGTTCTAGTAGTGGATTTGTTGGATTTTTGAGCTAATCCAGTTTTAAGTGGGAGCTTGTGAAATAGATATTTAGTGTTCTTTGTTACAAGAATTTTAAGATGGAAAACACATCAGAGAGAATGGAGGTTGAAAAATTTGTAGACAAAATTTTTGAGATGTGGAAGTTGAAGATGGAAGATTTGTGGATTAACTGTGATCAATGGGATGCCATTGATAAGAATGTTCATAGACCTCTAGATCCAGATGTAGCATCTAAGTATGATGTGATTGATTAGAAAGCCAAAGGTCTCATCAAATTGTGCCTGACATAGTTTGTACTAATTAATTTACATAAAGAGACCACAACAAAGTTGTGGAAGAAACTAGGTGAGATCTACTAAAATAAATATTTAGTGAATAAATTTTTCTTGATAAATAAGTTGTATTCTTTGATAATGGAAAAAGGTGGACAAATTTCATACCACTTGGAAGGATTTAATATATTGGTGGCTCAATTAGTATCAGTTGGTGTAAAAATGGATGAGGAAGAGAGATGTCAAATTTTGCTTTATTCTTTGCCTGACTCATGGGATTATCTTGTTGTGGCTATAGGAAGTACTTCTATAACCTTGAAATTTGAGGATGTTGTAGGTTTTTTGCTTTTCAAAGAAATGAAAGGAAAGTTTCCATTAGTGCCAAAGAGGCCCTGTATGTTCGAGGAAGATCTAAAGAAAGAGGCAAGAAGAACAAGAAGCATGAAAATTCTAAATCCAAGTCCAAGGGGAGATCCAAATCTCCTAGAAAGCCCAAGGTGAGATGCTGGAATTGTGGCAAGCATGGTCACTACCGATTGGATTGTAAAGAAGAAAATAAGAAAAAGAAGTATGATTGTGATTCTAAATCTGAAAAGGAAGATAGTGATGCGTTAATTACAACCTTGGCAACCCATAGAGTTAATGATGCATGGCTAATTGATTCAGGTGCATCTTACCATATGATTTCTAACAAAAATTGGCTTTCTAAGTGTGAAGAGTTTGATGGAAGTAAGGTGTACTTGGGTGATGATTATTTTCTAACCATTGTTGGTTGTGGTAGAGTTAAAATCAATTTTTTAGATGGAAGGGTTAAATGATTTGATGGTGTGTTACATATCCCATGACTAGATTGTAATTTATTATTTGTAAGTACACTAATAGATGCAAGTATGCAAGTTGTCTTTTCTGAAGCGAGTTGTAAGATGGTTAGAGGTTTTATGGTGATAGCTAAAGGTGTCATAGTTGGCACTTTGTACAAGCTTGATGCATGTACAATTGAGTGTAATAGTACTTCTATGTAGACTAAATTTGAGACAACTCCATTGGATAAAGAGGTAATTACTATTTTTGTGGATGGTCATGGTTTCTAGGTACCTAAGGGTGCTTATTCTATGGATTTGAAATTTCTTGCAGAGAAGACTATGTTATTGAACCAGAGACTTGACCACATTAGAGAAAAATGTCTTAGGGTCTTGAAGAATAAAACCCTTGTTGAAGGTTTGATTGATTACAATCTTGAATTTGATTTTTGTGAGCATTGTGTTTATGGTAAACAAAATTGTGTTCAATTTTACTCGAGTTCTCATAAATCTTGTGGTGTATTGGATCTTATTCAATCTAATGTTTTTGGTCCTATTAACGTTATTTCGATTTTAAAATCCACATATTATGTTTCATTTATTTATAATTATAGTATAAAGATGTGGGTTTACCTTCCAAAGATTATCTTTGAAGTTTTCAATCATTTTAAAGAGTTTAAAGAAATCATTGAGTTACAGAGTAGAAATAAAATTAAGTGTTTGAGGACTGACAATGGAGATGAATTTTGTTATAATGATTTTGATAGATTCTATAAAGATTGTGTTATAGAGAGACAAAAGACAACTCTATATTCACCTCAATAGAATGGAATTATAGAAAGAATGAACAAGACACTGATGGAGAAGGCTAGGAGTACACTTAGTGGTGTTGGACTGGATCAAAGGTTTTGGGCAGAAGTTGTAGCCACTATGTGCTACCTAATCAATAGGTCTCCTAAATAAAATATTATTGATAGAATGCCTATGGAGGCATGGTCTGGACGTAGGCCTTCATTGATACATCTTAGAGTTTTTGGTTGTGAGGTATATGCACATGTGTCAAATGAGAATTGGACAAAGTTGGAGAACAAGGCTGTGAAATGTATCTTCATCGGTTATAGCTATTATGTGAAAGGATACAAGTTTTGGGATCAATTAGCACAGAAGGTAATATATTTTATAAGTGTTAGTTTTAGAGAGATCAAGCCTTCTTATGTTACATTGCAGCTAGAGAAAACATAAAACAAAGAAGTGATTCAACTTCCTCTTACGTTTGAGAAAGTTGAGTTGAGGCCACGACAGAGACAAAAAGTTGGGGAGAGATCATCAAGCTCTGAATATTTTTAATAGGAGGTAGATGAATAAGAATATCCATCTCAACATTTTTAGAGGTCTATAAGGCGTAGGCAACCAACATAAAGGTATTCTCTTGATAATTGGAGATGTATATTTTCTTAATTACTAACATTGATGAACTAAGATCTACAGAAGAAGCTTTGGGTATGAATGATGCAAAGTCTTAGAAAGTTTCTGTGGAAGAAGAAATGGTAGCTTTGGAAAATAATGATACATTTTAGACCATTACATGAAGGATGTAATCATTTTGGTTGTAAATGGGTGTTCAAGAAAAATATTGGTTCAAATGGCAATGTTGAAAAGTACAAAGCTCAGTTGGTTACAAAAGGTTGCTCTCAGTTTGAAGGTGTTGATTACAGTAGATATTTTCTCTTTTTGCTAAAATAAAATCCATTAGATTCTTGATTTCTATTGCAATAAAATATGATTTAGAGATTGAACAAATGGATGTGAAGACTACTTTCCTTCATGGTGATTTGTAGGAAGAGATTTATATGACACAACCAAAGCATTATGTGGTGAAAGATAAACAAAATTTGGTTTGCAAGTTAAAGAAATCCTTGTATGGTCTCAAGCAGAGTCCTAGGATGTGGTACTAGAAATTTGATACATATGTATTGAGTTTGGGATATGATCAATCTAAATCTGATCATTATGTTTATTATAAAATTGATGGTGACCATTTCCTAGTTATTACCTTATACATTGATGATATGTTGTTTGTTAGCATTGGGAAAGTTTTGATTTTAGAGCTTAAATCTCAACTCTCAAAAAAATTTGAGATGAAAGATCTTGGTGCTGTGGGACACATTCTTGGGATGGAGATTAAACTAGATAGATTAAATAGAAAGCTATGGCTTGGCCAAAGTAAGTATGTGAATTCAATTTTATAGAGGTTTCACATGTAGGATTACAGACCATTATATGTTCTTTTTTCCATTGTAATTAAGTTATCTTCTACACAATGTACTACATCCCCATCAAAGATGGAAGACATGAGGAAAATGCCTTACTAGAGTGCATTTGTAATTCTAATGCATGTTATGGTTTGTACTAGACCAGACATTGCCCAAACAGTGGGAGTTATTTCCTATTATATGTCTAATCTTGGTAGAGTTCATTGGGATATAGTTAAAAGGGTATTCAAATATTTGTGGGGTACCTTAGAGTATTCCATATGTTATTATGGTAACATGATTGGAGACATATGTGCTCTTGACATTCTTGGTTTTGTGGATTCAGATTGGGTAGGTGATGTTAATAGTAGAAGATCCACTAGTGCTTATGTGTTTACTTTATTTGATGGTTCAATAAGTTGGATGAGTAAGTGATAGGATATGGTCACTTTGTACCCTATAGAGGGTTGATTATATGGAAGATACTCATGCCTATAAAGAAGCCATTTGGCTTAAGATAATGTGTTTAGATATTGGGTTGAAACAACGTGTAGGGATAGTTTATTGTGATAGTCAGAGTGATATTTACCTAGAAAAGAACCCAAATTTTCATGACATGACCAAACATATTAATTTACAATATCATTTCATGAGAGATATGGTCGAGGATGGTAGGGTGGAGTTGATAAAGGTAGGGACTTTAATCAATGTTGTAGATTCATTGACTAAGACCGTGAGCATAGAGAAGTTTAGATGGTATTCGGAGTCTATGGGCTTCTTGGCCCCTAGATGTTAAGTTCATGTTTGTATGGTTTTTATGGGTCTTATAAGGTATTCTACAAGTGGGATAATGTTTTTAATTGAGGTGTCTCAACCTTCATAAGCCATGACACTATTCATATTTACTATTTATAGTCATTATTCATTTGATGAGGTGGCAGTGGTGAGTTGGCAATGACTATGTAGGTGATGTGGAAGGTGATGTAAGTGATGATGTAGCTGTTGATGTGGATTTTGAATGAGTTGACATGGCCCATAGAGGAATCTACATGATGTAAGTGCACATGAGTGGAGTGGGACGTACCACTCCACTAAAGAGACAAGTTGTTATCTTTTGTGATGCACATGTTTTTGATTTATGTGAAAAATGACACATATGGATATGGGGCACACCTCTTAGTTGGCATCATGATCGTGAGTGAAGGAGAAGTCAAAAATTTGATGGATAATCTCTTGGAAGTATGTGTGTGCACATGGGATAGTGGAAAACAAGTTACTACTCCATATTGGAGGCACATGTGAGAGTGGGGCACAATTTTGGAAGTGTATGAAAAGTGGAGGATGATTTGTCACATGTGAAGGATCCACTTTTAACCAATGCACAAGACAAAAATCATGTTACTATTCCTAAATAGTGGTTCCACTAAGGATGGCACATTTTTTTCCTTGCCCATGAAGTTTCTTCATTTGGTATTCATCTTTATAATTTCTATAAATAAGATGTGTTCTCATTTGTAATGTAAGCAAGTAGATAAGTTGTGGAAGCTTTGTAATCTAAGCAAGTTTGAGAGTTGTGCAAAGGCACTAAAGCTCTGAACCAATTCTTCTCCTATGTGTAGTTTAATGGTGATGCTCCTGTAAAGGCTTGCTTTGCAAGTGTGTTATAATCTTGTTGATGTGAATAGTATATTAAGTTGCTTTGGAGTGTGGGGTTTTTTTATTGAAAGAGTTTCCCCAAGTAAATCACTTGTTATGGTATGTTATTACTTTAAGTTGTATGTGTTTATTTTAATTCTTTAATAAGTATCCATTTGTTTTCATATTCTCCTCTCTTGGTTAGAGTAAGGAATTATTTTCGTGATCTCGTATTCCTTTCAATTTTATCACACCCACATTAATTTTATGGGTTTGATCCTCTCTAATTTATACCATTCACCTACAAAAAATCCCCCACTTGGTGCCAAACTAATCACTTATTATACTAAAATTTCTCTATATCATTATATCAATATTCCTATCTCCTAGACAAAACTGTTAATCTCAGATGGTACCAAAATTTTGGTATTGTTCAAACTTGTTGGTTTCATCTAACACCAAGCAATGTTATCATTTCAAATTCAAATCATTTCTATGGGTCAGATCATACATTTCACATGTTTGTGTCATGACCAAGTACTCAAAGAGTCCCATATAACTATAAAATAGGTCTAAGCCTATTACCCATATAGAAAACATTTATCAAACATACTTAAACACTTGCACATTCAAAGGCATTACCCTATTATTTCTAATTATACCACTAGTCACAAGGAACATATCCTATCCAAGTATGAAGCACCTCAAAGCCAAGTTAAATTTTTCATTTGTCAAGTATTGAAATCTAGATTGCAAGTGGTATTCATTTAAGGAATACTATTTCACACATTCACCTAATTGGGAGAAATACATGCAGGTTGAATTCCCTCTTCAGAGGATTGGATATATAGGCAACACTCAACCATTAAATGGGGAGTGGTTTGGGTCAACTCAAACTACCTTTCCCCATGTTTTTATGCCTAAACCTAGTGTCAATAGTCGACCTAGATTTTCATGAAAAGGAGACAAATTTATGGGTATTGTATGCACAATCAAAACTTAAAATTGTACATATAAACATAAGGGATACATTTTTAATGGACTGTACCATAACAAAAGAATAAGTTCTACACATACAAAATCATCAAGTTTTGAGCATAACATCTAATGACAATGACCAAAATCTTGCATTAGTGTCTAGGTGAGCCTAGAACTCTAGTTCATGATCTGAGAACTTGTGGTCCACTTTCCTACCTTTTTTGATTTACCTTTAGTCTCATATTTTCACAATACAAACAACTGCTTAGCATCTCATCTCTTTTATTACTTTCTATATTTAGTAAATGCAAGTGTCAAATTAGTTTCTATATTTTACATTTAGATTAGTGATTAAATGTAACATATTATACAATATAGATTAATACATTAGTTTCTATCCTATTAAAGGGTTAATTAATCTAAAATAGGTAAAAAAATTAGCAATAAAAATAAATTCTCAAAAATAATTAAGGGTTGATAGTACAAAGGAAGTGATATTTTTTAACATCTTGTCTCACTTTATTACTTGTATGAGTATTTTCTTGTTGAAAACCAAAAAACTTGCTTCTTAAAGTGAATACCAATGATGTTATGAGAATCAAGACTAATGCAATTCCTATTAACCCCAATATCCAAATTTTGATTTATTTTTCCCACGTCTTTACACACTATGTCTAGAATGGCTAAGAAGTTCCTAAAAATTATAAAAATATGAATTGGATGTGATACTTCCTTTTCAAATTCATCATGAAAATATTCCATGATATCCTTTACAAGAAACAATACTCTATTTTCTTCTTTTTGTATCTGATCAATCTTGTCTCCTGCCCTTTGGAGGAAACATGTCATGGATTGATGAAAGTCACCTTGTGTGATGTTCTAATTTTTTTTATTCAAAAATTATAAATCCTTGGGACTTTGTATCCTAAATCTAACCTATTTTGACAAGTTCCCTAGAAAAATATCAAAAAGAGACAATCAAGTGGATTTATAAATATCCTTACAACAAATTCCATAAGTAATATGGTATTAAGACTAGTGGCACAACTAAGATCTGTAATCCTAAGAGAATATTCCTTGGGAAATACAAGTTTATTGATGGTTTCCTACAATATAGTACATGAAAGCAATCATATATATTTTAGAGTTTTGTGCATAACATGCATCACCATTGTCTGCATACAGGTTAATAATTCCATGCAGTTGTGAAAAATAAGTCTCACCCTCTGTACCTAGTCCCTTAAGGGAATAATACTACGAGACAAAACATCACCCTCATTTTGCACGAGGGACTAATATGATCATTTTCAAAAAATTGTTTATAAATAGTAACAACACAGTGTTGAAGATAATCCTTGCACATACTTGCATCTAGAATCTAAAATGCAAATTTTTTATTTCTAACATCTTTCATCTGCACCAAGTATCTCATTCTAGCATTCATCTTGGTGAATAGGCCCATTTTTTGAAAATTTTAAAAAGTTATTCTTATTCATCTGCATCTTCTATTTTTTTATTTTGCTAAGCTCCATTTTCAAGTTCACAAATATTCACCTTCAATGTGCTGCATATTATGCTTTCCAAAATAGTATTCTCACTTTGAAGATTCATCATGGGGATGATTTTAACTCTCCTCCAAATACTCAATTTCTCTAAAATCAAGATATTTTCAGCAAATAACACAACCAAAAACACCTTGTGGGCACAAGAGATAAACATAGGGATGGGAAAAATTAGGGAAATATTTATCCAAGATGCATTTATTAAAAACACACACACAATGAAAAGGGTAAAGGGGAAAAAGACAAAATGGGAGAAATTCATAACTATTTATAAGAGTTTGAGGAGAACAAAGAGACTATGTAAACCCACTAATGAGTTTAGAGAAGTATGATCCTGAAGAGACAACTTTACATGAGTAGACAAGATAAGGATTTTGAAATAGTTCAAGATAAGACAAAATGTTGACCACATTTTGAATTTTTAATTGCAATCATATGTCAGAGATTATTTTAGAAAGAGAATGACAAATAAAATTATCATGACATGAAGGTGAATGAATTTTTTTTAACAGATCGTTTACTATTTGGAATTGGGAATGTGGTTTAAATTGAATTTATTCTTCACCTTATTTGATAATATTGAATGTCTCATATTTAGGTTGCATATATGTTGAAAGAATAATTTCTTGCGGTTCATTTCCATACTATTCAATTAGCCAAGGATATATTCAAAAAATATTACAATAAATCTTCTATTTTTATTTCCACTTTATTATTCACTGAATGTTCTTCATGCACATATTTTAACCTATATTCATTATTGATTCCTCTATTTTGGTGTATTCCTCATCAAACTCCAAATTGAATATTTCCATTTCTGAGAGTGAGCATAGTAAGAGTTAAATCATTGAAAATCATCTTTAAGCCCTTCAGAAAAGTGTTGTTTTTTTTGGGGGAAAAAAGGAGCATCGGTGAAGGATCAATTTTGTTTTTTTCCTCACAAGAGATTATGTTGGAAGATTCTTCAAATGATGTAATTGAAGAAGTGGAACATGCCATTGGATTTTTTTATTAGATGCAATAATGAAAGAGTGTTATTATCTTCATCACAGAGAAATATATCTAATTCATCATTTTTGTATTCAGAATGCCAATGATACACTTTAGAAAAAATTTGTGCTTGTTGTTCAATCAATGGTTTCATAAACAAATCTTGTTCACTAAAAACTATGTAATTAAAATAATTAAGAGAAGCTAACAATATTTTTGATTCTTCCCTTTTTAAAAACTATTGTTGGAATTTTATCTCAAATTGTATTCTGTGGAGGATGTGAATTCTTTGTGAAGAATTTTTGTTTCTTCATGACAAGACCCATTATGTATCAATTATTTGTAGTGTTTGAAAGATAATTTTAAAGCATGTCACCTAATTTGTAAGGTAGAATTAGATCATCTTCAATCTCAACTACTTATTGTGGTGCATATTTCACATCACATACTTTGCTTCTCATTAAGATGAAAGAGATTTGTAGATGAAGGGAAACAATAAGGAGACAAATTTGATTTTTGGGGCTTGGATGATTATCATGAGGAATCTATCTTTGTATTTTTTTGAAACATGCCACAAATTCTCTCATGTTCTCTTTTTTTAGTGGATTTTTAAAATTTTGGGCAATAGTTCACATACATATACAACTGGTTTGAATCTATCTAAAAACTTATTTTTCATGTTTTTCCAATCCAAAATACACCCATATTTAAAATATCAAGACTAATCAATAACATATACAATTAGAGTTTCAAAAAAAATCCTCATATAAACATCTTCTTCATAAACTCCCAGATACCACATGCCATAATGAAAGCATGAATTTGATCATCCACATCTTGAGAATCTTCTCTATTTTTTTTTGGAAAGTTATTCCTTGAATATGAAGATAAATAATTGTATTGGACCAAAGCTAAAGGCCTAAACTAATTTCTCCATGAGATAATGAGAATAATGGGGTTTGTATGAACCAACACCATTTCTTAAATCATAAGGATGAAGGCACTAGGTACCTCATTTCAATAGAGTCTCCAACTTCCATTCTAGGGGAGGTTCCTTGAAAATTTCAAAAATTGAATGCATGAGGCACTTCAATTCCCAACAAATTTGCTAAAAATTATTCACAAAAGCTTATGTCATCATGATTTCTTTGATTTTTTTATTGAATTGACCAACTAGAAGTGGCATAAAGCTTGCAACATTGGAGAAATCATCTTATGATGGGTGATTTTCCTCTACATTTGAGAGGGGTGACTCCCTCATATAATGGGTTTTTTTGAGTTTTTGAGCACTTTTAATCTTAAAGTACAAAAATAAAGCAAAAAATTAGAAAATGGAGAAATATGAAAATGGATAAATAATAAGAGTAGATGGAAGGATAATAGGAAACCTTCAGTGAAGTAAACACAAAAAATCACCTCCATATCCTAGAAATAAATCAAATAATTTGAAATATTTTTTCCCAACATGTAAATGAAATACAAAACAATGAGTATAGTGACAAGAGGAATGGCTTCCTGAAGCACAAATTCCCCTTTTATATATTTTTGCATAAGTTTGGTTCAAATCCCATTCATCCATATTTACAACACAAAGTTTGTAAATTCAAGGTTTTAACATGCAATAAAGAAAATTCAGAATTTTAATGGTTCTTATGTGTATGAACATCAATGCACAATTCAAATAATTAAGAACGTCAACATATAGAGGGTAAGAATTTTCTTTTATGCCATCAATTATTCACATTTTTTTTGGAAAATTATTAGTTGTACCAAAGTTGAAACAACCCTCTATTTGGGCTAGGAGAAAATAAAATCACAACCCTAGCATTTTGGAAATTCAACCTTTTACATAAATTAACCCCTTCAAGATAGTTTAGAAACTACTTTTTGACTTAACCCAACTCAAAACTAGCCCAACCTCAACCTAAGTTTGTCTACTTTTTAAAATTATTTTTAGATACTTTTACAAAAGAATGTTTTTGTGACTTTTACATAGTGACTTATAAGACTTTCTATTTGAAAAAATGAAAATAAACTGATTAAATACATTTTAAAAAATCATTCTAGACCCAAAATATTACCCACTTTGACATATTGGATTATTTCACTTCTAGGCATTTTTCACATTAGAACATTTTGCAATTGAAAAATATATAAAATGACTTAAGTCTAAAAAATCAATTAATCTAAAATGGATATATATGATTTAATACCGAGAATTCATTTGGTGCTCAAACTAGATCAAGAACCTCTGCCCACCTAAATTATTTCAAAATCCTACATCATTTTACAAAAAATGCATTATTAGGCACTTGTGGGAAGAACAAACTATTTTTTGACAAACATATTGCTTGAAATAACTTAGCATGTTGAATGGGATCAATTTAATGTTAAATCTAATTGGCATTAACTGTCTAACATACATTAGTTTTTTAAATTTATCATGTTATCTTTGACTTAAAATCATGAACACTAGCTCTTGAATCCTTGATTTTTCTTTTAATTCCATATTAATGCCAATTGAATCAAATGAGCACTATATTGCAAGGAACACCAAATTGAATGAATGTTAATGCTACTTTGAACATCAAGTGCCATGAATGCTAAATATAATGAAATGTGATTGCCACTAATAACTTTTATGATCTATTTACACGTTTACCTTGATTCTTGTAATGTTGAATAAAATCAATGATTTCATGTCACAAAATCATTGAAACTTGGTTCTTAGTTTACAAATTTTAGCTCTTAAATTTTCACCATGCACAATTTTCCCTTTTGGATTTATTTGACATAAAATTCTGAATGGTGTTTTCAAGCCTTGCCCATTGGGCCATGAAATCAATATCTTCATTCTGTAAATTTTTTATTTTATTTTTTCTTGATTTACCTCTGATTGCCTATTAGGAGCATAATTGAGGGTGTTTTCATGAAATTCAAAAATTTGTGATAACACTAGGTTTATTGTTATAAGTTATATATTTCTATGAACTTTTCATTTATCACGATTGATCTATATTGATTGATTACACATGTATTAGTCTTGCTTATATTATTTACAATGTTACATTTCATGGATATACTACTTTTCTATGTTATGACATTAACATAGATTGATAATGTATACTAGTTTCACTTGTTTTATGCTTCATTGATGTTGTTTCATTTCTTATAGGATAATCATTGATTTTATTTGTTTTCCACTTGACCTTACTTCATGACTTTGATTGATTGATTATATCTTTATGAGCCTCTTTATTTACAAACCTTGGCCTTTATTGATGTTTGATTATCCTTTGTGTGCATCCCTTGGCCTTGTGTGACATTTCACCAGTCAATTATGTGCGGCCCTTAGCCTTTTGTGATAGTGAATGATATTGTATGTGATTTTATTATGTGCATCATGGCCATAACATATGCACTTATGAGTCAATAAATCGAAGATTGTTTGTTGAGTTTACTTAGTTTGTGGTGTCATGATCCATACCACACACCCATTATTTTTGTATGATGCCATGGTTTATATCATGCAATTTTTTTTATATTTTATTATTTAGTGCTTATGTCAACAATGGTTACTACTCAGTGCATAATTTTTATATCTATATTGACATGTGTAAACATTAAAATATAATAATCGATACTTGAAAATGCTAGTTTTGGCTTACCTTCACCCTACATAACTTGTGCATACAAATATGACTCTCATTTTCCATTCTCTCACATTCTCATACCTTATGCAGGTATAACCTTCCAAAATTACTCTCATTCACCTATTAGTAATCCCATAATCTATGTCAAACTAGTTATTTATCCTAATCAAACATCTAAATATAATGAAATCATTATTTGTGTCTCATGAACACTAACTTTAGACTCAAAACATACCATCTAATGGTAGCATCTAAGTTTTATGGTTTCATCCCAAGCCAAGTAATGGTCATAATTCATATTGAAATCATTCTTATGGGTCAGCCTATATGGTTTTCATGTCGGTGGCATGATAAAATAACCAAATAGTCTCTTATAAATATAAAATAAGCATAAACCTCTTATCTATTTGGTACTCATAAAAGATACATCTATACATGCTTGTACATTTAAGAGAGATACCCTATTCTTCCAAATTTATGAATCAATCATTTGGAGTAGGTCATGTCCAAGTCTGTAACACTCAAAATCCAATTTATAGTTGTCAGTCTTTAATTTTCAAGAGATATATTGTAGGTTGCATCCATTGAATGAGCACTATTACACACATTCACCTAATGGGGAGAACTACATGAACTTTGACTTTATTCTTTGGAGTATTGGATATGTAGGAATCACTCAAATATTTAATGGGGAGTTGGTAGGGTTAGATCAAAACACCTTTCTTCCCCTTTTATCCCTTTTTCTATCATTAAAATTGGACCTAGGGTTTCAAGAGAATGAGACATATCTATGTGAGTCACACACATAATCAGACCTCATGATCACACACAGAATTTAAAGACAAATAGATGCACTTGGATGTATCAAAACACAAAGGTAAAATGCATAGAGACAACCACCAGACTGGGAACATAACATATGATGGTACTAAATTGAAGTTGGTGATATTATTTAAGTGCACACAGAGAACCAAATCCTGATTTGAACAACATGGAATCTAGTTTTCCATCCTTCTTATTACTTGTTTGCAGTCTCAGTCTTTGATAGAGCAGTTAACCACTAGGTATTTTATCCTTGTATTATATTTTTTATATTTATTACACCAGAGGTTCAAATCAATTTCAAGATTTTACATTTATATTTGTAATATAAATTCATTTACACCAGTTCTATCTAGTAAAGGGTTAATAGACCACATTAATCCCAAAATAGATAAAGTAAATATCGATGTTGTTAAGAGATTATATTCTCCTAGTTTACATTTTATAAGCATCGATGATTCCTATGTTGTTCCTATTAAGAATCCAACGGTCATTCAAGCCCTTATTAGAGGGAACATATATAAGTTGTTATTGTAGATGATGAACAAAAATCCAATATATTTAAAATTGATTTTCTTAATGATTTAGGATATAGTGATCAATATTTTCATCATATACACACTTATGTGAATGCCATGGGGCATGTTACTATACCAATTTATCTTAGGACTAAGATAGTAGACATAATATTGGTCATTCTTATTAAGGATCCAATGGTCATTTGAGCCTTTATCATAAGTGAACATATAAAAGGTATTGTTGTAGATGAAGAACAACAATCCAATGCATGTATAATTATTTTCATTAATAATTTAGGATATAGTGATCAATATTTTCATCATATATACACTTATGCAAATGCCATGGGGTATGTTACTATACCAATTTCTCTTGGGCCTAATATATTAAACATAATAATATATGGATTGAATGATATTCCACAAGGCAATGTCACATTCAGACAATCATGGTTACAACAAATGGGAGCTAATTTTTATAACAATAATATGACTATCTCTTTTGCTTTCTAAGATGGTATACTTATATATCATAAATATATAGTGATCATAAGGAAGGAAACAATTACATCATCTCCAATTCTAGTGTGGGTACCAAAATCAAAGAAAACTAGTAAATATCATGGATTAAACAAAGTACACAACATTATCCAACAAAACAAAGAAAAGGAAACATTTAAATTTGTTATGAAAAATACTCATCAACCATATTTTCATGATTATAGTGCATTTTTCTTCTCGATTAGTTTATCAAATAACTTTTGTACACTACATAATATTGATTTTGATGGTTTCATGAATTGATTTCATACATTCATGCATTATGCTTAAATGCAATACCATTATACAATAATAGGAAGAGGTATTTCATCCTACACTCCCACCACCATTGTAGTTGGTAGTTACACCTATTCAAGATCATTCTACAGAGTTAGTTAATACACACATTAAGGATTAAATTACAAGGGCAATAACTCCCCATACCTTGACTCATTATACATAGTCAATTATACAACCTACCCAGGTTTATTCTACATAGATTATTTAGATAAAATTAGTGGAATTTCCTATATGAACCATGTTATAATGCCCATTACATTAGAGGGTCATTCAAGACTCGTGACAACAAGTATTTAATCCATTTACTAGATTAAAGTTAGTGTCAGTTTAGTGTGTTCCATAGTGAACTTAGCTACATGGATATCCTACTATACAATATATTTCATAGGATACTTTTCACCATTGAGTTACCCATCATACATAGGACATTATGAGTGATGATGACGAGGATTATGGTACAACAAATCATTTTTTAGATTTAGATTCACATTCACATCCAATTTTGTGTCATGCCACTTGTTCCCACAAGGTGACCCTTCCCATGTTTTATATTGGGCATCCCCATGAGCATTCATTAGATTGGTTAAGTAGTTATAATATCCTTTGAGCACATATTCCAAATATATATACACACTAAAAAAATAAAAAATAATCAAATTTAAAAAAAAAAAAAATCAGGACTTGAGCATGACATGATTATTAGTTTACATCATTTAAACATGTTATTTATCACATGTTTGGTATATTACATATTATTTTTATACACACTTGCATTAAAAAATATAAATGAGTGATGTGCAAGGCATATATAAATACACAAGATTCATGGATACATAGATGTTGGACTTTTCCTATACCTAAGGACCATGACAATGATGGGGGTATATTCTTCCAAGGTTACATTATTACAAGTTATGTATTTATCTAACCTTTTTATTTACCATGTTGATCTACCATGATTTTTGTGATATGCCTTGATATTTCTCATGCTTCATTTAGTAAAACATGGATATTTACTTTACTATGTTGTGGCATTTTCATTTATGGATGATGTAGACTACCTCACACCTTCTATGTCTTTTTGATGATGTTTCCATTCATATTAGGTTAGTCTTTGCCTATTTATTAATTTTGGCTCTTTATCCTTGTGTGTGCACCATTTATTGTCCCTTATTTATGTCTCTTTATACTTTTTTTGTGTCATTTATTTCCTTTTGTTTATGGCTCCTTATTATTGTTTGTGTGACATTTATTGTTCATTCTATGTGTCCCCTTGGCCTTCTTTGTGACATTGTGTGCTATTGCATGTACTTGTATTAAATGACATTGTTTGTTGATCTTATTTTTATTTCTAAAATTGTGGGTGCCATGATCCATATCATGCACTTCATCTTTGTGTGCAGTGCCGTGATCCATATCATCCACCTTTTCCTATGTAGTTTTATTGAGTACATTTACTAGTGATGATTCTTATTGCATGCCTAATTGCTATATATGTCTTGACATGACACTTATTTGCCTTAAATTACATATGTTTCATATATTATTTGATGACATGTCCCTTATTATGATTACATATTATCCACATATTAACATGATTATACATGATTACATGTATATATACTTAACATGATATAGCTAAATCTTTATTATGAGATGATTTCATTATTTAATGTTTATATCTATGATAGTTACCATTGCATGCATAATTGCTATATTTATCTTGAAATAACACGTGTATGCCTTGAATTATATGTTTCAAATATGTTTTGATAATCTAGTCATTACTATAATGACATATTATCCGCATGTAAGCATAATCTTCTAAATTATTACATTTTTAAAAATAACATGATGTGATTTTATTTTTTTAGATGAGTAATTCACAAGCTACATCCCTAACCTCAAAATGGGAGCATATTAATGGGATTGTCATAGAGTATCAAGCCTCCATAAACATAAAATTCAAATTTTGGTAGAGATTACATGATTCATAGAGTTTAAATTGGTTTAGATTATCATTTTAGTTCAAAATATGGGACACATATTTACATATTTCAACATATTTGGGTGCATATACAATGCATATACACACATTTTATAAGAATAAAAGTTACATGTTTTTATATTTTTTAAATTTGGGATAAAATGAGATATAGATGCATAACATTATATATCATGTTGGCACCCATTGGATCAAATTATGGGGCATAAACATTGACCATGTACACACACACTATTACAATTTTATATTATGGTATCAATTGTACTTTAAAGTGAACAATTTGAATCTATAAGTCTATTTGTAGTGGTTGATTCAATTAAAAGAGTAATGCAGTTAGGGTTCAATGATGCTCAACCACATAAGCATTATTTTGTGAGTTGAATATGTGGATCCTACATTTCATCTTGAGGTTTAAGATTAGTTAAATGAGTATTACAGTTGAGGTTCAACAATGCTCAACGACCTAGGCACTACTCCCTCTTCATGAGGATTGGGTAAGTTATATTCCTAACCCATGGTCTTGCCTTAGTACATAAATTTTGGTATGATCACCCCCAAATTATTCAATATTAATAATAATTCTCTAATGGTTCAACAAGGTATCATAATCTCCAATAACATAAAACATAGAAACATGGTTCACCCACTTATAGGTGTATTCATTCTTTGCTTTTTAAGTTTCAAAAGTTTCAAATTTAATTTTAGATTTATTTTCATATATGGAAATTAATTTTTACATGTTAATTGCATGTTTACATTGAGTAAGTTACACATTCAAAGCCTCCTCCTAAATACAAAGTGTGTTGTGCACACTTAGGTACATCTTTTTATCCTTTCACTCTAGAATTGTATTTCATTTCAATACTAGAATAAAATATGAACATTTTTAGACACTAAAATATAGTATTAGACACTTGTAAATGTCATTATTAACTTAAAATCATGTTACATGAATTATGTGTACACATATGTCTCATACATTCCCTTCTTTCAATAGTATTACCTTTTGAATGAGTTTTTCAGAATCAAATGCTTTCCAAATTTAGTAGGAGTCAACTCAGACGAACTTATCCTCGCATAAAACAACAATCATTTTTCAAATTTAAATCATCTTCATGGATTGGCTCTCATGTTTTACACATTGATGGCATGAAAAAGTAACCAAATAGTCCCATATAAATATACAATAGGTCTAAGACTATTCCATATCTATAAAACATTTATCACTCATGGGAAATCACTTACACATTCAAAGGGACCACCTTATTCTTTACAATTCAGCAATTAGTCACAAGGAGTAGGTCCTAGCCAAAGTATGAAGCACTCAAGCTAAGCCAAAATTTCCATTTGAAAAGTGTTGAAAGATAGATCATAGGTTGCATTCATTAAAGGAGCACATTTGCACACATACACCTAATATGAAGAACTATATGTAGTTTGAATTCCCTTTTTAGAGTATTGGATATGTAGATAACACTCAATCATTCAATTGAAAGAGTTTGAGATTAGCTCAATCCACTATTCTTCCCATTTTATATGAATTGATTTAATGTGAAAAGTGGACCTAAGGTTTAGAGTGAATGAAACAAGTTTCTGGATATTGCACACACAATGAGCCCTTATATCACACACAAATATGGATTACAAGCAAGAACAATGAAAAGTATGGAAATAGAGAGCCACTATACCAATAGATGAAACTAGTAGAGTACAAACACTAAAATTTATCTATAGCATCTAGAGGCTAAAAATTTCATCTAGGTGCATCTAGAGATCTAGTTCTTGATCTGAGTGAATCTTGATTTAGTTTTCAGCTCTTTTTACCATATTTATTTAGTCTCAGACTTACGCAAAATAAAAACATGCTAAGTATCTAAATCCCTTAGGTCATTTATATTTATAAAAATTATAATTTTTTAAATCATATTTTGCCTTTTACATCTATATTCATGTTTATTGTTATACTTTATACAATTTTCATAATAGATAGTTTTACACTTATTTAGATAATCATGTAATCAAAATAAGGGTAAAACACTTGAGTTTTTGCACTATGACATAGAACACATGATCATAGAATAAATATTATTTATTTGCATCACTTAGTCTCTTACTAAAGCAAGCGATGGGTTTACCTTCCTGAATCATCATAATTCTTATTTTTTTGCGACAAACATTTCAACCAACCTACATTACTTTGTTAAAATTAGGTAATGCTAACATTTGTTGTTCAATCACTTTATTCTTCAAATAATGGAAACTATTTTTTCTTCTATGTTCCAAACAAAATATTTCTATCACCTCATATTTGTTTTATGTCAAATGCACATAAACTATTGAAGTTATTAATAAAAGTCCTATTAAAAATTATCAATCCATGAAATATACTTACTTCAAATGTAATTCTAGGTGACAACCACTTAAATATAACTCATACATTTTGTTGATCCATCTTCAAACCTTCTCAGGAAATTAAACAATCCAAGTATACAACCTTCTCTTTCATAAAGTTGTATTTCATCAAGTTAATTAGAAATTTTTCATATTGCAACTGCTGCAACACTTGTCTCAAATTCATCAAGTGATCTTCCTTCATCCTACTAAAAATTATAATGTCATCCAAACACACAATGAAAAATTTACTGATAAACGGTTTCAAATTTTCATTCATGAATCTCATGAATGTACTTGGTGCGTTTATCAACCTAAATGACATGACTAGCTACTCATACAATCCTTACTACATTTTTAATGTAATCTTCTACTCATCAAATTCTCTTATGTGGATTTATTAATATCCACTCTTCAGGTCAATATTTTTGAATTGTTTTTCTTCACTTAAGCAATCCATAAAATCATCCATGTGTGGTAATGGAAATATGTACTTAATATTAATATTGTTGATGGTTTTGGAATCAGTGCATATCCTCCATTCTCCAATTTTATTTGGTGCTAACACTACTAGAACTATGCATGGGCTCAAGTTTTCTCTTATTGACCCTTTACTCAATAGATATTTACTTACACACTTTTGCATTCTCATTGGGTATCAATCTATATGCCAATTTATTCAAAAACTAGATCCTGACATCAAATCGATGAAGTGACTTATTATTCTCATGGGTGGAAACCCATCTGATATACCATTTGAAAAAATATATGTAAACCTACTAAAAAAATATTTCACTTCATGTATAAGTGATTCTTTTTTCATACGCTCTTAACTAACATAGGATTAGGCATGACCACAAAGCATGTTTTCTCAAGAATTATTTTCCTAACACCAATATAATTATTGGACTGTTGTCCACTTCTTCATTCTTATCCTTTAATGCTAATAGTGTAAACTTCCTCTCATGCTTTACCAAAGTATATGTGTTTGTATGGTCATGATGTTGTGTCTCTCCATTAAACTACTGACGCCTCCCAAGCAACACATGACATACATCCATGGGCATTATGTCACACATGACGTCATCCTTGTATGTGCCAATCTAAAAATTTATCAAACATTGATCATTAACTAGAACCTAGTGTCCCTTTATAAACCAATATACCTGATATGGATTTGGATGGGCAATCCTCTTTAGACCTAGTTTTTCAACCATCTCTTGTGAAACAAGATTATATGTCCTACAAATGTCAACAATCAACTTATAACACTTACCTCCAGATTTGTAAATGGTTCTAAATAGATTATTCCTCCATGCGGAATTATTCTCATCTATGTCCTACCACTATCAACAATCAACTTATAACACTTACCTCTAGATTTGCAAATGGTTCTAAATAGATTATTCCTCCATGTAGAATTATTCTCATCCTTTGTTAGTTTTAAATAAACCCTCTTCATCATGAGATTTTCTCATAACTCTATTTATTATCCATTATGGATATAAGTAATGCTTTCCCATCAATTTTTGTTATATGCACATTCACATTAGTTCTCTTACAACCATCATTATGCTTATGTGGGCACTTAAATGCTCTCTGCACGATTTTACCACGTTTGAAGCAAGTACCCATGAATACTCTTCCTTTGCCTCATCCATAAAATCGAGTGTTATATTTTTACAATCAATATTACATGTCATAAAAAACAGGTGATGGTATAGAAAATTATGTTTATCACTTGACGTTTAAAATTTAGTATTCATATCAAAAAATTAAGTCACAGACAATTTTTTTAATTGATTATATATGTATATTATTATTGAAGTAGAAAATTAAACTTTATTTCCCTTTCATTTATTTGTTACCTTTTTTTAATTTTGAAGGGTTACTTATAGATACAATCATCACTTTATATTGCTTATGTTTTTTTGGTTGTTCTTCTACTATAATGGTTTATAATCCACTATATAATTAATTTGAATTTAGGTTTCTATTATAATTCCCTATAGTATATTGGATGAAATAAATCTAAAATAAAGTGGATGTTTAATTGTAATCTAATCGTTATAATTATTATATCATGGTAGAAACAAATACAACCACCATGAAATCAACTTAGAGCTTCTAAAACAAAACCAACAATCATTAAACTAGAATACTATGTAAAAGGGTGGTTAGGATTATTTTCCTTTAAATGGGCATGTCTTTCCTTAGGCGCATGCCTAGGTGAATAAGATTCCAATGTGCTAACGTTTTGGTAATTCATGAAAGAACAAGTTCTCGCATGATCACAAGAAACACATAGCTTGGGATTGATTCTCATTATTTTGTCATGTGAGGGTGTGTTTGTCTAACTTCCTAGTCAATGACACTCAAACAAATACTTAATAATAAACTCTTTCTTAGTCCTTTACCTAATTTAGCTTACTTGTTAATTACTTAATGATCAAAACAAAAATATGGCATAAATAATCACAGATAACATCAATTCCATTATTGCCATTGACAACTGAAAACAAAATGATTTAGAGTTACAATGATAACCAATTCATAATTAACTCATCAACTTAACAACAAAATTCAAATATTAAACAACAATATAAAGTACATCATAAGTGTATTTATACTTGTTTTTCCCCAACCAATCAGTTATAGAAGTAATTACAATCAAGATGATTTGCCAATAATCATTAATAGAATTGAGTTGTGGCAGCCATTTACAATAAGTTCTTATGGACCTAGGCATATATGCCCTTGTATTTTCTCTCGATTCTAGATCCTCATTGTTGAGTACCTTGCTTCCCATGGGTTGGTGATGGATTCGTGCTTAACTTAGTCTTCTTTTCCATCCCTACAAACTAATCCATAACCATCTCTACTTCTCACACTTTTTCCAAGTATTTCACTAATTTTTGAGTCCTTCATTCTTGAGTTATCCATTTAACATGTATATTTATTCCATGGGAATTTATCCTTCTATGCCATGGACTCCTACGCTATGGTATTCCATGTCATGGTCTTACACGTCGTATCTCTCCATGCCACTTATTACCAAAAAGTACTTAGCTAAAATTAGGGGCCCTACATCACCCCACACTAAGCCAACAGTCCATCTTGTACTATGAATCATTCTCAAGGCCCTCCAAAAACTTAGGTCCTATCTACCTAATTTGCTTCTTGACAACCTCCCAATGGTATAAATAATTCTATAATTGGGACGTGATTTACTCTACCACCTCCTTGAGCTTCTTTGTCTCCTTGGGTTGCTCAAGACAATAACCTACTTGAATGTTTTTGAATGAGGTGACTTTTGTTACAACCTATCCCTGAGTGCCACAAAATTTGCATTAATAGCCTAATGGTGAGCACTTATTTATTTTATATATCCTCCACATATTTGAATGTTCTGGTGTACTATGTGTAGTATTTTATTATTGTGTACTATGTGTAGTATTTTATTACTAACACATTGTTAGCCAACTATTATTGCTAAATATCCTCTGCCTAAAGCCTTACTTCTAAGATTTTGGCAAGCTAGGCCAACTTTGAAAAACCCCCATCCAAGATGTTAATTGTATCACCAACCCTATTAAATTTTTTTTTATAAACCTCCATGGCTTCAGTAAATTATTTTATTGCCCAAGTTTGATCATTCTGATGGCCGGTCTGGTCCTTGTATATTTTTAGTAAAATTTCAACTAGGGTCTCTAATTTATCAATTATCTCACTAGTAAGGGATACCCCATCTATAAGAGTTGGACCTTGGTTCAAAATTGTCTTATAGAGGTTCATAGTTTTTACCTTAGCCATTATTTCTATCTCTAATTAGCACTTGACCTCGGCTAGCTCCTCTTCAAGATTTATTCTCATGGTTCACACATTATGATATAGAGCAACCATTTTTGAATGCTTATTTTGGAATCACCTGACATCAGATTTAGCTAAGGCATTCTACCTAGTTATCTCATGTGCAAACTTAAAAAGTGTCATGCTTGCTTATGTCATAGTACACATCCAAAGTTCAACCCAAATTATATCTGTAAGTTATATCTCTCTCAGTTCTAAAATTAAGCTCTCTGATGTAAACTCAAAATTGCATTCTTCATTATAAATATCATGGTAAAATGACAATTCCTCTTGTGTCTACTCTATTGAGTCTTCTAGTGCAAAATGTGAGAACATAAATAAATGATTTTTTGGCACTCCCCTTTGGTATTAAGTGCATGGGATCATGGTTGAATTAGTAGTTACTAGACTCTAATGGATGGATTCATCAATTAGCTCTTTCCCCTTACAAATATCTCACTCTATTATCTTGACATCCATGTATTCACTATGGTGCATGACCTTGATATCAAATCCATTCATTCCCAAGGCCGTGTCTAAACCATCCCTCTCTTCACTAGTGGTATTTTTAGTTTCCACTTATGCTTCCTAAAGGGTGGTTTCTTCATGATGTGTTGGTGAAGGGATCTTATCATGTTCTAGAGTAACTTACTCTTCCTATTATGCTTTAACAATCTCTTTTTCAATGTTTCCTCTAAGATTTACATCTTTTATTTTAGGTCATCATCCTTAGGTGTTGATGTTTCATGTTCAAAAGGAATAGATTGTGTTGTTGGTTTAGGGCCTTTGGGTTAACCTACTGATAGAGTTTCCTTGGGTGATGTATGGGTAATCCTTTTCTTCTTTGATTATTCTAGTTGGGTGATGTTACTAGCATCATACCCTTATCTCTTCTACTTCTTTTGCCTCCCTATCTTTGGTGGGGTTGGAATTGCTTCCTTATCATGGCTTATGCTCCTCAATATCTTCTTTCTCAATTTTAAACTATAAAATAAAGAATGAATGGAATTACTAACCAAAATATATTTGAGCTTAATGTTAGTATTATTTGACTTTATCATTTTCATGTAGACCTTCTTCCCTGGGAAAATGTACAATTGATGGAGAGTTTGAGTCTATGTGTCAATTTTTTAAATATAAATGTTTATTGGGCACATGTCATAGATTATATTGATGGTGTTCATGAAGTGTCTAATGGTGAAATCATATGGAAATTTAATATATATAGATAATTCTCCTTAGGGAACCATCTGGATGCCTGCTAGAGAGTAGTGTTTCTTTACCACAAACTTGGCTTGGTCTTCGAGCTATTTAGGCAAGTCATTAGGAATGTGGCACTCTTTCACAAAGGCTTTCTTCATACCATCATACCATCCCTTCATTTTAAATTTATGGGAGGGATTATTACACTATGGAAAGTGCACACTTTAAATCACTCCATAGAGGATTTATGCTTGGGAAGTTAAGCCCATTGCAATTCTCCAGTTCTGTACTCAGGTACACCAATCTCATTGAAAATTAGTAATAAAAGGATAATGCCCCATGCAAACTTTTGGTTCGATAGGTAGTGGGTTTTTTTGCATTTGTAATAATATTGTCAGCAAAGTACTACACCCAATTGTACTTCATTCCCAGTGTAATTTGATGGGTGACATATAGATATGCCATATCCACATCTTTCCATTTGTTGATGCCTCCAACCTTGGTCATTACTATGCATGCAACCAGTCTAAGGGAAAAATATTGAAGACTTGTAATGTGCATTGTAACACCTTATTTTTTGTACTTAAGCACCATTGTAGTCTTCTCAATCTCCTCTTGGTCCTCCAATTCTAAAACAAGGTTAGTGCTTGAGTGTTGTAAACCTATGACTTTGATTATCCTATCAAATGTGGTTTACATATTATGCCCAACAAAATATAAATAATATTTGTACATGCATAAAATTAAAAACTTGATTGCTTCCACAGACTTCTCAAAATATAGAATATTAAACAACTGAAACAATCCTAGATCATTAAGAATATTAAAAATACTCAAATCATATACAAGCTCATTTCATGTGTTTTGGCACTCTACCCAGTAGTTGTGATGTAGTTATACTTCATTTCTAAGATGGTGATGGTTATATTTAAAGATATTATAAGTGGGTATATTTGACACTCAAATCTTGGTACATAACATTAATTTTGGATTTTGCATTTACTCTATTCATAGTTGGGTTGAAGGTGGTCCTATAGCCTTTTTCTTATCCTGGCACACCATCCCTAATTTCATTTTTTCCCTTTCCTCAACCTATTTTGATAAATCTTCCTCATAAATGCTGGACTCTTCATACACCTCTTCCCTAATCAAAACTAGTTGAACACCCATGCTCTCAAATTATTCTTCCTTTGGTACCACAGGTAGAGGCTCACTACATTAGGCCTTTTTATTTAGATACATCACCCTTCGATGAACTCGAAGGTTGAAATTTAATCTTTTGACCCTCCTAAAATAATATGTGATTACTTTATTGATTCACTCAACTCTCGTGCTTAAAAATCCTCTAATGGTAGAAGTTAACTTATGCAACCTACAATTTTTTAGACTTGCACATCCTCAATCATTCTTTCAACACTCTACCCATTCACCACAATTGCTTCACTTCTCAAAGCTTAAAATATTCAAAAAAAATTGATCTACACTCATCTAAAAGCTTAAAAATGTTCTTATATTAGATCAATAACACTCTTTGGCTCTGTAAATTTACAAATTTAATAATAGTAAAATGTAAAATGATATGTGTTTAACCTTTTATAGACTTGAGCAGGTAATTCACATTTACTTCCCCACTACCTCATCCATCACTTCATGAAATTAATGCTCTAATAATATTGCCATGATTCATACTTGATACACTTTCCATTACAATTACTTTCCTTTTATTTAATACATTTATCCCATCCTGCACTTTTCCCGAAGTGCATGACAACTATAAAGAATTTCAAAATTTTCCTTTACAAAGGCGAGAACCTCACTTCTTTACCTTGAATCATATTAGTGTTTATGCACCACATCCTGCATACCCATTTATCCTTATACACTTCCACTTACATTCCATTTTATTATGTGCACATTCCGTTTCACCATTTCCTTGGCACTCTATATGTTTTACTTCTTTCTCCCTTCTTACCCCATGCTAAATGTTGTATGTGGTCTTTCATGACATTACAAAGAAATAAAAAAACAAAACAAAGTATTAAACCTAAATTAATCAAGGGCATGCAACCAATGCCACTCTTTATTGAAAACAACCAAAATACTATACTAACCTAGTGGCATATGCCTTATTAATTAATGAGGTAAAACACTATTTAGAATAATAGGGCCATAGTTGACTACCATTGAAATGGATGGGAAGGAATTGGATATGTAATTACTTCAATTTGTATGCATTAGTGGGATGAATACTATGAATAATGAATGGGCCATCCAAGTGGATGTGAATCTTTCCTAAATGGAGTGAGAACTTGGAGTCGTATACCAAGACTTACATTCCTAGAGAAAAAGTCTTGTTCTTCAAATGACGATCATGCCAGGCCTTATATTTTACTTCTCCACTCCATGACTCTAATGCAGTAGAAATCATGTTTCATCTAGCCGAATCAAAACATCCAAGCATGCTTTCAAGGACTCTTTATCATCCAATCAACCAATGTACAAAATTCAAAGAGAAGGGACAAGGAATTCAACTAAGAGAATGGCTTCGGTACCAAACACAAGATTAAAAGGTATGCTCTTATTCAATCATTTGTATGTGGTTTGATACACCCATAACACTATATAAACATGATCATCCCAGTCAGTTCCTTCAACATTATAAATATTATTCAATGTATTACCCAAGATCTTATTGAATGCTTCAGCTGTACCATTGTCTTGAGGATGGTAAAGTGTAGTCTTGTGGTGCATGATCATGAACTCAGCCAAGAAGATGCAGATGGTTTCATTAAGGAAATGAGTTCCTTGATCACTAGTCAAAATTAAAGAACATTTATACCATGCAATGATATTCTCTTAGAGAAACCTACTAGTAGTGGCAATGGTATAATCATTGGTTGTCATGGCTTTAGTCTAGTGAGTAAGGTAATTGGTATCAATAATAACATAGCACGGACCAATATGCCTCCCAACTAAATTGATGGGACCAAAAAAATTAATATCCCAATTTTTAAAGGGTTCATGTTCCAATATTAGATGAAGGGGCATAACATCCCTTCTATTCATCTTACCCACATGCTAGAATATATCACACTAGCATGCGTAAGCTTTAGTATCTCTAAACAAAGCAGGCCACCACAAGCCAGCCAAAAGGACCTTCTATGTTATAGCTTTCATCGGCATAGTATCCTATAAAAACACCCTCATGAACCTCTTATATAACTTCAAAATGCTCATGTTGTATGATGAAGTAGTGTAACACTTCATCCTGCCCAAGCTCTATAAAGCTTACCCCCTATGAGCTAGAAGAGAGCTACATGAATAACCAACTACTTATTTTCTTGAGTGTTGAGGTGGGTTGGTATTGAACCCATATTTAAAATCACTATGATATCTTCAAACTCTTTAGGCACGCATGTGACTTGAAAAAGTTGCATATCAGGCAAGTCATCTTCAATGGCATGTGTTGGTTCACCAAATTCAATGCATGATAAATGATTAGGGGCACAATTAGCCTTATTGGGTTTCACCATCACTAAAAAATTATAACTGATAGAAAATCACAATCCATCAATAAATACATCTATATAATATTGGATTATTTACTAAGTAATCCAATGCTTCATGACCTATAAATAAAATGAATGGAGTGGCCAACATGTCCTGATAGAACTTTTGAAGCACATAAACTATGGACAAAGATTCACACTTTGTAATCATGTAGTTATTTTTAACTATAGTAAGATTTATACTAGAAAAATAGATAGGATGATCAAGGTTTCCCTCATTAGGTTGAGAAAGTATAACACCTATTGTCATAACTGAAGCATCGACATGCATGTGGAAGGGCTTCATCTAGTTTGGAAACTATAGAATAGGGGCAATAATGATCTTATCCTTGAGTGTAAAAAACACATGTTGGTGATCATTGGTCTAGATAAATTGAGCATTTTGTTTTATCAATTCTTCAAGTGGCACAGTGATCTTAACATACCCTCAAATGAACTTCCTATAATACCCCGTGTGTCTTAGGAATGCACGTACCTCTTATTGAAAGGTGAAGAATAACTACAATATTTGATGGATCCACTAAGAGTCCAACATGACAAATAACATGGCCAAGTAAAATGACAAATGAGGTAGTAAATACACATTTATTCATATTCAATGAAATATAAAGGTTTAACAACACTCAAGCATAAGTAAGAGTTAGAATAGTGGTCCTGCACTAAATTATAGATGGTTCAATCATCCAGGTAGACTTAAAGGAATTTATAAATAAAATACTTGAAATTCTCGACCATAATCCATGAAAACACAACAAGAACATTCTTCAACCCAAAGGGAATCACATTGTAAGTGAATGAACCCCACTTAGTTTCAAATGTGGTCTTTGATTTATCCAGTTCTACGATTTGAACTTGATGACATCGAAAAGAGGTCAACTACACAAGCAACATTGAGTACCCAATAATCCACACAACCATGAATGTGACCATCCTTCTTGATACTAATGACCATGGGGCCCACCCATTCAAACTTGTCTATAGGAGTAATGACTCATGCATGCAACATGCTATCAATCTCTTCCTTGACTCAAGCACACGAGTTGGGATTCATATAATAGGGCCTCTTCCTGACAGCTTGAGCACCCTCTACCAACCTAATGTGCATCTTGAATAAGGAAGAATGCACTCCTTTAATTTTAATATAATTTTTTATGAAGACATATTGATATTCATTTAATAATTCAAACACCTTGGAGATCTCTGTATCAAACCAAGAGTTTCCCACAATAGCCATCTTAGGCACTTCCTTGGTGTTAATATTATATTGGACCATTTTAAGTGGATCTAAATATAGGTGTTGTTCATAATGGATGGTGTCATGGACATTTTACATGCCATATTTAGTATGTAAATCCAAGTGATTAACAGATAAATCAGGTAGATCAAAACTGTGACCCTTGTCAACCTAGTACATGTCCTTTTATTTACCTTTTTGGATCTGCTCTCTTAATGTATGGTCTAGTTTAGGTTCATGTGGCAGAGATGATGCTTATGTATTAAGTTCTTATAAATTAGCCAAGCTCTCCTCCCACACACCATGCATATGTCTAATGTGATCTTCCATAAGGGTTGGGTCACCTATAATAACCTAAAACATGGCTTGTAATGTAAAGCGTAAATCAATCTGAGGAGATGAATAAGAAAATGTTGCAATTATATTACTCTTAAATAAATTCCAATAATCTATCTCCATGTGCTGATTTTCATGTACATACCATGCTATACCCAAGTGCATAAAGTGCCATAGAATGCATAAACCCATATATACTCAAGAAAAAACATCTCATCTGCCTTCCACATAGTCTGCAAGCTTCAATATGAGGTTCAATAACACCGATGACACTATAACTTATTGTGATATGAATGCATTTATTATGATGAAAGTGATGGTGTAGAGCAAAATGAACTCAATCCCAAATAAGCAAGTTTTGTTGATGAGTTCTCCACCACTGAGCAGTTGTACCATTAAAGATATAGATAATTGAACACATCTGATCATTTTTAGATGCATAGAAGGCCTCTAATCATTGCACAAATTCACGAACTTCCATCTAACCATGAAATCTTGGATCTTCATCTAACCTAATGGGTAGTTTAACCATATTTTTATATGAAGAAGATGAACAAACTTATGATGTTTATGTTACTTTTGTAAAGAATCTTATTGAATACCTATAACACCACAATTTATTCCATTAAGGTCATACTCACCATGATCTCAATAGTCACAATAATCCTAGTAGTGTCAAATATAGACTGTGTGTTCACCCAATGTAATATGCCATCTAGAGTAGGATCCATGTGTTCAGTACCCTGAGCTATGACATTATAGATATGGTTAATGTCCTCTTCAACATTAACTAACTCAACATATGGAGGTCCATGAGCATGGTCTAAGGGGATTACAATTCATTGATAATCATTCTCCAAGTTGATATAATGCTTCTTGAAGCTTAAGTTAACATTATTCACATAACACCAAGGATGACCCAACAGAGCTCGAGTATCATCAAATTTGGTCAACTTAATGACTTCAAAGCCATATTTAAAAGTGACAGCTAAGATATCCATAATGGCATATTTAAGTACTCTAATAGGTAGAGCGTGAGTCTTATTGTACATAAGCAACACATGAGGAGAAGGCTGCAAAGCAGGGTTTGTCATCTTCCTCCTTGCATCTTTGGTGAGGACATTTACTTTGGTGCTAGTATTAATTATGATATCTTAAATGAAACATCCATTAATAGTGATGTTAACCAATATCTCTTTATTTCCCTCCATACTAGGTTGGATATGAGTCTCTTGTCACCATGCATGATTTAACTGATGATCCTCGATAGGCCTACGTGTATGATGCCTTAGCTAATTTCAAAATAAGGGTACACTATTCTTGTTAAGAATTTACTTACACAACTCATGAAACTCATCATGCATCAATTTGTGATGTGACAATCCATAGCTTTATGCATGCCAACACATATATTAGCATCTCAATTCTTGAGGAATTAGATCTCTCCTTACCTCTCACCAAATTCATGATGTCATGTAACACTGCCTTCTACTATTGAGAGTATGGATAATGAGTCATATGAGGCTCCTCTTGTTGAACCTTTTACATGGGTAGGTTGAACATGGATTGGGATTTAGCACCACTTCATGTAGCAGTTTTAACTTTGGGACCAATTAGAGTAGCAGGCCATAGTCTCCTTCGAGGATTTTCTATTCATATCATTCCAAAAAAAAAATCATTTCTATCCTTCATAATGGAAGTATACAAGTCTAGGAATTCCTCCAAGTGATGTTCATTTTTATAAAAAATACATGTAGGATATACTAGGTAATCAGACTAGTAGTGCTCTAGGGAATTGCACTTATAACAGGTTTTTGGTGGAAAATGTCCACCTACACATCCTCAACCAGGACCATGACCATGATATCCTCCTCTATTTTCTTGATTATTAGAAACATAAGTTTGACATGTACCACATACACACACCTCATGGATTTCATTGATAATATGACAATCATTATTATTGTGAGTATATGCATCACATATCTTATATTATATAGATACCTTTGATTGTATGGCATGTTAAAGTAGAGGGAAATCCCTTATGTCATACTATTCTTATAAAATCTCATAGTATTGCTTCATTGTGGTGTGAATACTCTTTCAAAGGTAGTTATTCCTATTATGGCCTTCAAATTCATAGTCCACACACCAAAAAACACTTTGAGTGTCATGAGCATTATGCGCAGTGAGCTTTTCAACTAAGATGCCATATCAATGATCTGAGTCTCCATAAAAGGATTAATCCCTATGTTAATGCTTCTAATGGCTTCAATGTGAAGGGCAAATTCCAAGGCCTTTCATGGGTTGGTGAAAGTATTTTTTGACAAGGTGCATTGGAAGGTAAGCAATAAGACTCCTACAAACCATTGGGTATGTTGAGCAACATTTATCTCAAAAGATAGATTAGAGAGAATCACCTTAAAACATGCATGATACTCATACACGCTTTCAATTAGTTCTTGCTTGATGTCCTTTAAGGTAGATCTGTTCTACTATTCAAACTCCAGGATATCAAATTATTGGAGAAACATTGAATTTATTTGGTCATAATTCAGCATATCCTTTTGTGGATCAAAATTATAGTACCACTTGTGTGCACGGTCCAAAAGAGTGGTGGAAAACTGTGTTGCATTTCATTTAAAAGATGTAATGCCACATGATCACTAAATAAGTTCACACCTGTGAACATGTTCTATGAAATTATCCACACCATGATACTCAAGAAAATGGAGTGTCATATTGTAATACACAGTGGGCAAATGAGGTGATGGAAATGGGGTTTGATATGATGCACTTCTTATCCCTCCTAGACCTTATGGGGGAGGTCCACCAATGCCTCCTATGCCTCCTCTAGTTCCTTCGACCAAACCACCATCTATATCACCTCATGAACCTCTTGTATAAATATAAACACCAATACATTAGGCATTTAGGTGGGTTGATTAACTATAGATGGGTCGATACTCTTCCCATTGTCTATGCTTGGTCCACCAGGCATTCCAAATTGGGCCATAGAATTGTCATAAAAAAATAAAAAATAAAATACTATCTAAGTATAGGTCAAAAATATCTCTAACAGGTTCAATTTCTAATTCCACACTATTTGTATCTAATGTACATATAAATATATCATCTAACTCAAGAGTATAAACATAAGTTTTGGGTGAGAAACTGGGCCTATCTAAACTGTATTTTTTAGTCACACTTCCTGACTTATTTCTTCCATGCATACTTGTGCTAGTGTTAGGTGTAGTCCTATGGTTGGGGAGTCCTTGCTATGCCCTTACCCTTCCTTGTGGACCCTTACAACACTTCCTGAGTCCTCCTGTTCCCTCCTTGGATTGCTTCAACTCATAACCCTTCACCGAGCTTCATCATATTTACACTTATGTAATTCCTGCTGACTAACTGCCATTTTAAACTAATAATTTTACATCAACAGTGCCCCTTCATTCCCCACTAACTACATTTATCATGCAAGAGAGAGTTTAGCCATCCATGTAAAAACTTTCAAGTCTAAAACCCACTAAGATCTTCTTGAACTCCAATGAAAAATGTCTGTGATATCTACCATGCAGTTCTCAAAGCAAGTGAAACTGGGCTTCCTCTGGGCAGGAATATGTTGAGACTGCATATCCC